>CM070541.1:17295164-18495164 GCA_036346415.1 Raddia guianensis | reverse complement strand
CTCCACTCCTACACATGTCTGCCTTGCTGGCATGACTCGAGCAAGGCTATGTGCGGGCTCTGCTCGTGACCCCTTCGACACCCTTTGCTCAAGCAACTTCTACGAGCAATCCATGCTTGTGCAGTGTCGTACCCCTTTCCAGGACAAGGGGCACCGACCTCACTAGTCCCTGAATCAATACACTAGTTTTGGTTACATAGCTGGATCATCTCATACATCGACATAGTTCTTAGGCAACTTCCCTGAGTGACTTTGAGCAGCAGGTATCGCTCGAGGCACTTTGACTTTGTCAACTCGAGTGGCAACGCCTCACCCAATGTTCTCATCAGCTTGTCCCCACTGGCGCCTTTTATTTCATCCTATCGTCGTCACATTGTCTCTAATATTAATAGGAATAAGTCCATTTTACATCCTTAAACTTTATGAAAGCCCACTTAACCCCTAAACTATAAAATAGTCCATTTATCAACTATGAAAACCGGACCAAGTAGCCCCATAAATTCAACATGAATTTTGACATTTCTAATTTGAATAAATTTATTTTACATCCCTTAATTGTTGAAAGTCTAATAAAACCCTAAGCTACAAAGAACTCATGCCAAAAAAATGTTTTAAAATTTTTAAGTTTAGGACTTTTTTGTATATCAATTTTTTTGTAGATATTTTTTATCCCTTTCAAAGAAATATATTTTTTAAAAAAGATTATATTTTTTGTTAAATGTTTTATGAAATGGAACATATTTTAAAATAGGAAAAACTCTACCTGACACCTGAACTATATATGGCCTCATCTACTTCACTCCCGAACTAGAAAACCATGTATTCTACAATTTTTTTAAAAAAAACTATATTTTTTGTTAAATGTTTTATGAAATGGAACATATTTTAAAATAGGAAAAACTCTACTTGACAACTGACTATATTGCATCGTTTACTTTACTCCTAAACTAGAAAACCATGTATTCTACCTTTGAATTATTAAAAATCAAGCAAATAACCCCTTGTGTGTCGTCGACGATTGGGAGCAACCTTCTCGAGTCATGCTTACTTCTGAATTGTGGTACAACAAAGCCCCCTTTCTGTGACGATCTTGACTTTCAAGACGTTAAAGAAATCTTGGCGTAGGAGATATAGAGAAAAAGACACCAGAGAGAATTTTATCCTAATTCAGGACTCCCGAGCAAGGGATAATAGCCCTACTATACTATACTCGGAAGATCACAATATGGGGTTTGAGAGAGAGAAAAACCTAGGTAGGGCTCCTCTTAAGATGAACATTGAAAGTGTTCTATCTATGGTGTATCAGAATATGATGATTCTCCCTGTCATCCTCACATATGAGGATGAATTTATACTAATCATAGGGTTACAAATCCGAAAAGATAAGCACATATGGTAAACAAATCCCTACAATTACGTGACATGCCGGTGCAACTTTGGAACCCTAAAGCACTCCATCGCCACGGGTCGAGTCATCGCGAGGAGGTAGACTTAGCGGCCAAGCCTTCGAAAGTGCTGATCAACATGCCACCGAGCAATTCCTAGCCTGACGTGTTGTCTTTATCCCCAATACCTGCATGATTATAAGCAATGAGCAAAGGGGTACCCAGGGAACACCAGGAGATGTTTCACCGCCCAGGAAGGCAAAACTCAATCCATGACACGCGTTGTTTTTGGAGGTGGTTTCGTCACGTCTCAACTACATGGCTACCTTTTGCAGTTGACACGTGGCAAAACCACCTCCAAAATCGCTCGTGGGGGTTATTTGCCCGATTTTGAATAGTCTACGGGTAGAAATACCTAATTTTCCCGTTGGGAGCTTAAGTAGACAAGGCTATAAAGTTCAAGGGATCAAGTAGATTTTTTTCATTAAATTAGTTATATTTTTCATGTAAATATTCATCATAGATTTTGAGATAATAATTTTTTAGATGATTATAATTATTAAAATAATTTAAGTTTTAAAAAACATTCTTTTGTAGGTTAGGGGTTTATGAACTTGGTTTATAATTTAAGAGGGTGAAATAGACTTAAGTTAAAAATATCAAAACACTATTAAACCTTTTTGGGGGAGGGGGGTTGGTGTTATTCCCTGGTTTTCATAGTTGAAGGGGGTTAAATAAGCGGTATTACGTGATTTTTTAAGCTTAAATCAAATTTAAAAGAATAGCACGAAAATCTGTCATTTATATATAATCCGTATGTTACAACATTTTATAGTAATTTTTTGGAACTTCCGATGATTCTTCTTACGGTTTTGCTCCTTTATAGGCGCCTGCGTTTGGGGAAAAATGTAGGCGCCGCCGCTTCCATCGCCATCGCCGTCGTCTCCAACTCCGCCGCCGTCGTCTTGGTTAGGAGGAGGAGGAAGGAGAGCCTACCTCGACGCCGTCGCCTCGCCGTCCGCCGCTGCCGAGCTCGCCATTGCTTCGGGTTAGGGTTAGGGAACATTTGGGTTTCTCCGGATCTAGAGGAGGTCGGGGGCGGCGGTTCGGCGGGGGGGGGGTTCTTGAAGCGGCGGCAGGCGGCGGTGGCGCCGCCGAGCGAGAAAGGGGGGCGGGTGGGCGGCGTCGGTGGGGATCACGCCGTCCCGTCCGTTAAGGTGGGCGAGGTGGCACGGCATGGGGCAGGGAAAGCGAGCGCGCCGTCGGCGGGTGGGTGGTGGTGGAGGCGGGGAGTTGGTGAGGCCTTGAGGCGGACACGGCCGCGAGCGAGGCGAGGCGGACGCGGCAAAGCCGAGACGCGGAGCGGAGGCCGAGCGATGATGGTGGGCGGCGGCGGCGGCCATACGCGCGACGGAGGAGACGGTGGAGACAGTAGAATGGCGGCGCTGCTTTTCTCTAAACGCAGCGCCACGCCAAGCCGCCCTTCTTCTTACGTATCACAAACAAATTATTTTATATTTTTTTTAACATTTTTAAGCCTCTTCTAAGGATCCTTACCTTTTCGGTCCAATCAATTAGGATTTGCGCAAAATTCAATGCAAAGAGATAAAAAAAACACTTGACTTTGGACTGGCCCAAGATAAATGTTGGATAATGTTATGCGACACGAAGCATTGTTACATGCATGTGCGTTAAGTCCGTAGTGATAAACTTGTGATGAGATTTAACGAGGATGGGA
The DNA here is from genome assembly GCA_036346415.1 of Raddia guianensis. Lineage (NCBI taxonomy): Eukaryota > Viridiplantae > Streptophyta > Magnoliopsida > Poales > Poaceae > Raddia > Raddia guianensis. The sequence goes on along the minus strand of CM070541.1, from coordinate 18,492,041 downwards.
TATACTAATGAATGGAGATTTTTTGAAGCGGAAGGGCCCTCGCGTCGCTCCCCAGGGCGGCTCGGGGGCGACCAACTCCCAGCCCTCCTCCCCACAAACCCTAGCGCCGCCGCCGCCGGCGGCGGCGGCCGCCCTCCTCTCCATCTCTCCCTCTTCCCTCCTCCCTTCTCCCCTTTCCGGAGCTGCTCCGGTGGTTCGCGCAGGCGGAGCTGATGCACGGCCGGTGGGCGATGCTGGCGGCGGCGGGCATCCTGGTCCCAGAGCTGCTGCAGAAGTGGGGCTTCATGGAGGGCTTCTCCTGGTTCGACACCGGCCCCTAGACGCTATTCGCCTCGCTGATGGCGCTCATGGGGTGGGCCGAGGGCCGGCGGTGGGCCGACCTCCTCCACCCCGGCTGCGTCGACATCGAGCCGCGCTACCCCAACCGCAAGAACCCTGTCCCCGACGTCGGCTACCCCGGCGGCATCTGGTTCGACTGGGGCCGCGGCCCGCCTCGCCATGCTCGCCTTCGTCACCGACCCCGGCCACTGCAACATCTTCTCCGTACCTACCACTTGAATCTGCAAGGCGGGCCTGGCCGGGCAGGCGCGCTTCATGGCGGCGGCGCTGGTCGCCTCGTCGGCCGCGGCGCTGTTCCCGGACGGGAAGGGCAGGGGGTGAGCCGGGTGGTGTCGCTGTCGCCGCCCAGCACTCCCTCCAGCCAGCGCTCGCCACGCTCTCGTCGTTGCAGCTGCTCAACCTCTCCACCTGCAACTTCTCCGGCTCCATCCCGCCGTCGTTCGCGTCGCTCGCCGCGCTCCGCGTGCTGCATCTCTCGTCGAACGCGCTCTCCGGCCCCTTCCCCGGCGAGCTCTGCGTGCTGTCGGTGCTCCAGTACCTGCTCCTCAACTCCAACTGCCTCGTCGGCGCCATCCCCCGCTCCCACTCCAGCCTCGCCGTGCTCGAGGTGCTCTGCCTTCAGGACAACCTCCTCAACGGCACCTTCCCGGTGTCGCTGGGCGCGGGGTCGTTCCATCTCGTGTCCTGTTTCGCTCGCCGTGCGTCGTCCCTCGCTGGTTGTGCGGTTTCCCTTCTTCGTCCCCGCCTTTGCGCACCGTGGTGGAGCTTGTCACTGGTCGCCCTCTTCCTTTTTCCCCTCCTCTTGGGCCCGTCTCGGATGACCTCCTAGGGGGGCCGCTTCGTTGGAGGCCGGATCCGTTGGCAGGAGGCTCGGATCTGGCGATGTTGGCCGGAGCGGTCGGAGCGGGTGCGCTCTAGGGTTGTAGATCCGGTGGCCTCGTAGCTCGATGGAGCTCGGCACCGGCTTCTTATCCTTCTTCCCCTTTCCCCTGAGTCCGCCTCGGTGGAGGCCGCTTGGGGGGGGTCCGCTTCGGCAGTGGTCGGAGCGGTCGGAGCGAGTGCGCTCCAGGGTCGTGGTTTCTGGTGGCCTCATAGCTCGACGGAGCTTGGCACCGGCTTCTTATCCTTCTCTCCCCTTCCCCTGAGCCTGCCTCGGTGGAGGCCGTTTGGGGGGTCTGCTTCGGTAGTGGTCGGAATGGGCGGAGCAAGTGGGCTCCAGGGACGTGTGTCCAGCGGCTCCTCAGCTCCTCCCGTGGTGGCGTGGTGCGCCGTCGCTCGTCTTTCGGCGGCGTGGTGAACCCTGTCTCTAGCCTGGTCCCATCCTCACCTCCTTGCCCTCCCCTCCCTGCGAGGTGCTTGGTGGCGTAGGTCGGCGTTTCCCGGGTTAGTGACGGGGTTCGTCTTGTGTCGCTTGGGTGGCGCGGCGTCTGGTTTCCTTCGCTTCCCGTGCGCAGGCCACCTGGCGTGGTGGCTCCTCTCCGGCGACTTTGATCCGGTGGCATCCCCGTTCTCTGCCTCTTGGCTTGGTCCCGTCCCCGCCGTCGAGACCCTCCTTTCTCCGAGGTGTTCGGTGGCGTGGGCGGCGTTTTTCCGTGTCGGGTGGCGGCGTTCATGCTTGCTCTTCGGTTCGGCGTCTCCGGTCGGCGGCTCGGTTCTTCTGGTGCTATCAACCTTCGGCGGTCCCTTCCTTGTGCGCTTGGAGGACAGGTCTTGGGCGAAAGCCCTGCCCTTTCGGGCTGGTGTTGGCGTCACCTTTGGTGTCGTTCCCTCGTTGGAGGCATCACCTTTCGGACCTTTCCTTCTCTGGGTGAAAACCTAACGGTTTTGTGACGGCGGCGGGTTCTCTGCGTCGCTACCTTGTTGGAGGCGTCATTGCGCTTTGGATTTTTGTGGGTCTACTACTTCAGGAGTCGCTAGTTGTTGCGTGAGTGTTGGTGGTGTTTCCCCTTCTCCCCACCTTGTATCTCTCGCCTGTTCAGCCTTTGCTTTGGTGGTAGCAGTGGGGCTGCTTTTCTTCTTTCTTCTCTGTAGGCGGTGTTCCCGGCGGTGGTCGGAGGTGTGTCTAGTTTTGGCCAGGGTTGCAGCGGAGTGCTGTGGTTGTACCCCGTGTTTGCACGGGTTTTGTATTTTGTTTTCTCCTGCTATTCAATGAAATAGGATGTCAGTTCTCCTGCCCCTCTTTCAATATACTAATGAATGAAAATACTACCAATCGTAGAAAAACTTGAAACTTCGCATGCTGTTTTAAAAGAATGAGACGTATTGTTAGAAGTGATTTTAATTGTTTGCTAAAAAAAGTTACTTTGAAAAGTCGTTTCACTTTGTTCGATTTGGTTATAAAAGATTTGATAAACAATTTCGATATTTTTAAGAAATAGAATTCTGATAAAATGTTTGGTGAGTAGTTTTTTTTCCCATCTCCAGTGTACGCCCTCAAACATTATATTTGTTGGCCAATCAAACTAACAAAACAATTGACACCCTACCCGCCGCCGTCGACATTTCCCCATCTCCTCCCCAGGCTGGCGCCCCCTCCTCTTCCTGAGTCTTCCATACAGCTCCCCAGCTCTCGCACCCGCCTTCGCCTTTGCCCTCGGCGGCGGTGGCGACGCCACGGCCAGCTTCTTGCCGCTTGCCCACGGCGTCCCCGCACCGTGGTTGCCGGTGCCTCCTCCACCGGGGTGGAGTTCGTGAGGCGGCCCCCCGCTCCTTCCTTTCTCGTCGTACCACCTCATTTGTCCACAGGAGGCGCTAGGCCTAGCGCAAACGGTGTCCGCGCCGGCAACTCCCTCGTCGACCTTCTCCCCGGCCTCACAGAGTATCCCTTTGGTGGGGGCGACTGCCTGCTCTCCTGCAGTGGTGCTGCCGACTTCTTCGACGCCGTCCCAAATGCCGGTTTGGTCAAGGCTAGCCTCGTCGACGCGGCACTCGGCTTCGACGCCGGTTTGGTCAAGGTTGTTCTTCCCAGTCGGGGAGGCGGCGGCGGCCGGCTTGGTGGTGTGGGGGCAAAGGTTTGAGGTCGACGGCCAGGAGCCCACGACGACGGTGGCTGCGGCGGGGTGCGGGTGCTGCACGTGCGTGTCGGCAGCCGTCGCGGACTGCATCACACTAGGGTGTTGCTCGTGCGTGGTGGTGAGCCTGCTCGGGCCTCGTGCTCGTCAGCATGCTGCTCGTCCTTGCCCGCTGTTGCGTCGATCGACACACAGCAGGTGGCAACGCTGTCCTCGATCGTAGGGGCCTCGCGGCAGGGGCCCCGGCCACCTTTCCCTCTCCAGTGACGTTATCTCCCTCTTCGGTTCCTTCTTCCCTACCTCCCTCCCCCTGTGCTCGTCTAATGGAGGCCACACAGTGGAGACCACTCCTGGCGTGGCCAGATCCCGTGGCAGGAGGCCTAGATCTGGTGGAGCGGTCATGCTCCAGGGTGCAAGGCCGGCGTCGTCTCCTTCATTTCAATCATTTTCTCCTCTCGATGTCATCTGCGTCCGCCTCCTTCGTGCTTGGTCCCATCATTGCTGCTTTGTCCCTCCCATCCTTGTTAGGGACTGAGTGGCCCTAGTGGCCGCTTTCGAGCCCGTTGGTTGTTCGGTTGGTTGTGCTTCACCGTTTGCAACTTTGGTCCACACAGGGGTCGCCCGTCGGGGAGTCGTTCACTTCCCTTCTTCTTCGTCCCCACCTTCGCGCACAGTGGTGGAGCTCGGCACCGACTTTCTCTCTTCCTTCTTCCTTCTTCCCCTCCTCTTAGGCCAGTCTTGCGCGGAGATCGCTCAAGGGGACCGCTCTGTGAGAGACCGGATTCACGAGCATGAGGCCCGAATTTGGCGATGTGTTGGCCAGAGCGGTCGGAATGGGTGTGCTCCAAGGGCGTGGGTCTGGTGGCCTCGTAGGTCGGCGGAGCTCGGCACCGGCATCTTCTCCTTCTTCCCCTCCCCCCTAAGCTCGTTTCAGTGGCGGCTCCTCGGCTCCTTCCGTGATGGCGTGGTGGGCCGTTGCCCGTCCTTCGGCGGCAAGGCGACTCCTGTTTCTAGCCTGGGCCCATCCTCACCTCCTTGCCCTTCCCTCCCTACGAGGTGCTCGGTGGTTACGTTGGCGTTTTCCAGGTTAGTGGCGGGGTTCGGTTTGCGCCACCTAGGTGGCGAGGTGTCTGGTCTCCTTCGCTTCCCATGCGCAGGCCACTAGGTGTGGTGGTCCCTCTCCGACGGCGTTGGCCAGCGACCTTTCTTCGATGGCGTCCCCGTTCTCTGCCCCTTGACTGGTCTCGTCCCCTTTGTCTTGACCCTCCCTTTCTCTGAGGTGTCGGTGGCATGGGCCGCTTCTTCCGCGTCTGGGGCGTTGTTCGTGCTCGTTTTTCGTCTCTGCGTCTTCGGCCAGTGACTCGGTTCTTTTGATGCTTTCGACCTTCGGTGACCTCTGTCTTGCTCTGCCCTGCCCTTTTGGGCTGGTGTTGGCGTCACATTTGGTTTCATTTCCTTGTTGGAGGCACATTTTCGGACCTTCGCCTGCTCTGGGTGAAAACCCAATCGGTCTTGTGACGGCGGTGGGTTCTCCTCATCGCTCTCTTGTTGAAGGCGTCGTGGTCACCGTCTAGCGCTATGGGTTTCCGTCGGGACTACTGCTTCAGGTGTCGTTCTTCGCTGTTTGAGTGTTGGTGGTATTTCTCCTTCTTCCTCTCCTTTAACTCTCCTTGATGTTCAACCATCAGCCTAGGTGGCAGCGGTGGGGCTGCATTTCTTTTTTTTCCTCTGTAGGTGTGTCCGGTTTTGATCAGGGTGTGTCTAGCTCAAAAATAGTATCAGTCAATGTCTGGATTTAGGTCCAATTTGCATCTGCTTATCCAAAAAATAAATGACATGGATGGAGTGATATTCAATCCGTATATGATTTATATCCTTGTTTTCTAGCTATTGGAACAATATCAATGTAAATTAGAAACTGTATATCTAATAATATATTCAATAAACATAAATATTACTTATATTTAATAGTTGCTAATTACTACACAATATATGTTACTATTTTAGTATGCATATGTTTTTAAGTATGATGAATATTTTCTAATGGTCTATATAATATTATATTTTTTACAATAGACTGAGTTCAATATTATCCGTAACGAACCTGAGTTCAATATGTATCAATCCTACATTCGCATCCGAACAATCTGAAATCGTACACATATCCAAGGTGTCCTGATTCGAATTGGTATACCGATACAAATAAATAAGAGACATTTACAAGACAAATGATTCATGCAAGTTTGTATTTGATCCGTTTGCACCTCTACGCAGAAGCATATGCAACAACAGCTGGGCTCAGGCTCATGCGACGATAAAAGATTACTATTTCAAACAATTCGCACGGATGGTCGGAAAAATTGTCCCTATTTTTAAAAGAAAGTCCAACGCAACGCAAAAACATTCAAAGTATTATCACATTAAAAGCATGTACAATGGTTGAGACAACAGTTGTCTATAACTATTGCCATGTCATCTAGAGACAACACTATAGATAATATATAGAGTATAATGATAAAGATATCTGCACATTTTTATAGCTAATTTGTTCTCACACATAAAGTTTCTTAATTCTTATGTAGAATAGATTCTTTCTTAAGAAACAATTCAAATATCTATGCACATTTTCTCTTCTACACATCATCAGTTAACTTGATATGACACTGCTTAGAAATGATTTAGATATCGCTAAGAGGTGCACCGTCGTAGATGCAGGGACAGATGGTCTGCAAGTCGTGCACAAAAATTCTCTGGGTGGTGAGCCGAGGCTCATTGAACTTGAATGCATGCGGATGCGCTTGGTCTTTTCCTTCTGGAAACCGTCGCTAACTAACGCCCGGTGAGCTGTCGGTCGGTCACTGGTAGCTTTTGCTTGCCTCAAGCAGCCCAGCATCGACATGCATCATTCCTGTCGCCCTCTCTCCTCCGTCGTCCGTGGAAGATCCGATCCGATCGATCCGTCAGTCCAATCTTGGGCGTTGCCAAGTCCATCACCACCAACTCAGTAGCGTTCAATCCAAAATCCAAATTGAGTAGGTGGAATGGCAACGACTTTCTCTCCAACAACAATAATATTCAAACTCCAAACCAAAATGCTCGCTCGATTTTGATACGGCTAGCATAAACAACAGCTGGAAATCCACACGCACAAATAGCAAGAAGCATGCATAATCAAAGGAACAAGATACACCTATTTAAAGTGAAATATCCTTTGAAAAAAACACGAACATTGGAAGACGAAACTTTACTTTTTTTTTTTTAAAAAAAAAGAATTACAAACTTAAGAATTACACGTGATCCATGTGGCTTAAAAAAGTATTTATGGATAGTGGCGATGGGTCTCTGCTATGATTTGCTTCACTGAAATTGACCTTTCTTAGGCCCCCTATCCCACCCGGGGTGGGATAGAGGGCAAGTTGGAGATGCTTGGATCAAATATCATCGGCAACTGTTTACCTAGTCCTTCGATTGATCGAACATTTTGTGCAATGATGTAAAGGAAAAAATCTACGTAGTTTTTGGAAACAAAAATTCATAGGAAATAGCTCACTTTCTTTAGTGAGCAAGAAATTCTCATGTCTCAAACATGATCTTGACCACTGTATGTCATAGTCACTAGCAGTGATCAATGTTTTTAAGTTTTTTTCTTCCTTAATGTCTACGGACGTAACCTTGGAGATACTTATCGGCAATATAATTTTAATGGGTTGCTTAAGATCTCAAGTCGGATGGAAATATAAGACAGGAAAACTTTTTTAGACATGTTCGAACCCTCGACGATGAGGTAACACCCAAGTCCCGTATTCTTGGGATTATGTAGAGATCTCAATTATAATGGAATTCTTGAGATCGTATGCAATGGAGAGAATTACATGATATGATACTACGACCCCCACCCCTCCCTTTATATAGTGCAGGAGGGATAAGGTTACATGATCATATTCATTTTGTTATTCCGGATCCTATCTCCAAAGTGTCCAGTATGTATACGCACCAGTATTTACAGATACGAATCTTCTAATCAAATGGGATCAAACTCTATCCTTGGAACAATTCTTGGCATCCAAGTCATGTGTAGTCCGAGTGGTATCCGTCCTCTTCCAGCCGGCTCGAGCCACCCTCATTTGCTACTCTATGTGCCTTTTAGGAAGATACTCGGGGCCTATGTTGTGCATAGTAGCCCCCGAGTGCTTTGCAATCGAGTAAGAAATCTCGTTGATTGGTTCATTTGACTATTCTTGTAATCTGAAAGGAGATTGTAAAAAACTCAAGAAATCTCAATGTTAGAATTTAAGAGCAGCGCCCCATTCGGCAATACTGAGATTTTGGCAGTCGGCCTATTTACAAGGCATGCCACTATACTCTTAATGGTGTATTTCATTGATCTGGCTACTCGGTACCTATTCTCATCTTGTGAAAACAGTAATTAGCCCATCATGAGGCACACCTTAAGCCATGTGATTGCGGTACCCGTCTTTCGGTATACTGCATTAAATATATTTGAGAATATACATCATCAAACGCCCGATCCTTTCTTGTAGAAATCAGCACCAGGCTCAACATGGGGCACGCTTTTAGCCGAGTGGTACCTGTCCCAACTGGAGAAAGGATCAACTGGCGACCAACATAAGGGCGTACCATCTAGATAAAGTTTGGCCGAGAGGTATTTTCTATCCGGGTTGCGGTATACAACTGGCGGCCCACTAGGGCCATACTTCCGAAACAGTATCCAAGCCTCATCAACACCCAACATTGATCATGCAAAGTTGGCTAGTTACCCAACATGGGGTATCCCGTGAGACATTTTTTATGGGTGGCGCTTCATGTCATCTGCCCGTCTTGGGTGTATCGGGCAAAAATAGGCTCGATGTTAACAACATATTATCACTATTGATGACTCGTTGTCAAGAAAGCCTGTTAAGGGGATCGCCCTTTGTTTAAGTGAATTTGGGCCCAAGCCCATTAAGGAATACGAAGAGCCTTCGCGCCTTCGGAGTAAGCCGAAGCGTCACGCACCGCCATCGGGAACTGATTTCACACCACCCCGTCCCATCATTATGATGGCTTTACTATGTTTAAGCGGGTATCAAGCTGTGTCTCTTTGCATTTTTTATGTATAAAAACCCGAGACAGTACATAGAACCACACTCAGCCTACAAGCAATCCTTCCCTTTCGTGAAGTACTCACTCTCCCCCTTTCTCCCACCATGGAAAACCAAGGTAGAGAGCTCGACCGATGGGAGATTGCCAGCGCCAAGCGAGTCGCCGTCGCCCATGCCGCCTCAAAAGCTCGCTGGTAACAGTTCCGAGTGGACTACGCGGAACACCGTGCCCAAAAGGCTATCCGTCTTCTGGTTCGCGGGTACCCGCAGTTGTTCCTAGTTTGCACCCCGCTGAAGGATGCACCAGTCGCCCCCATCCTCGATGTAAGGTGGCCTTAGGATAGTTTCTTTATCTATTCTTATTTTGTTAGTTTGCAAGCCGGCGACGAGTTCTAGCTCATTGTGGTGTGCTGCAAAATCTTTTGTAACCCAGCCTAAGAGCTGTGCAATATCCCACTGTAAAAACTTATGGGTTCCTAAATTTATTGCCGCCTTATGAACGTCTCTTATTTTGCAATGTCCGTCAAATCCCTATCGATTTCACCTTCATCCGAACGAATTAGACTGATCCAGATTCGACTCGGCCACTCATCACCTGCCTTTCGCTATGAACAGCAGTCGGCGCATCCGAGTAGTTTAGCTCCATAGCTATTGAAACAGCACGCGTTTTGGTCCAGGTTAAAGCCTGACCCAAAATATGTCCTACAACCTTTCAATTTGGGGACGGGGAGGGCGAACCGCTCTACCCCGCCCATTTTTCGCACACGCCGCTTCACTCGCTTAGTGAACTTTGCCACTAGGGTTCCCATTCTTCACACACTCAGACACCACCGATCTTAATCTACTCATGGCTCCGTCATCTCCCGCCGCCGCAAAGGCAAGCAAGAGCGCCAAACAGTGGATGAATTCCATAACCACCTACTGGCAACTCCAGAAGCTTGTATCCGCCGGCATGCTTCCATCGGAGGAACTAATTTTGTGGCATACCGCCGCCGGTGAGTCCTCCCCTACCCCTCGTTCCGACGAGGTGGTAGTCTTCGAGTCCTTCGTTCGCGGTCTCGGCCTCCCGTGTTCCTCCTTCCTTAAAGGTCTTTTGCATTTTTATAGGATTGAGCGAGAGCGACCAAGTGAAGGAGCTTCTACTTCTCCTCCGAGATCTGAAGACAAGGGGGCTGACCGGCATCGGAATTGTAGCAAACTACTGGGAAACAGGTAGGCTATGCGAGCACAAAAACAATTTTTTCTACCATGAATCACCCAGGAGAACAAACAAGTAGAGGATCACAGATCGTTACCCTTGACGCGCATATGCAGCGGAAGCAGTTTCTTGCGCGTAGAGGAAGTAGACGTACTCGCCTAGATCACCACCTAGTGCTCACCTGCACTCGCCGAGTGGTTGCCGAGTGCTCACCAGTGTTCGCCGAGTGGTTGCCGAGTGGTTGCCAACTGCTCATCGATGTCTCACCTGTGTTCGCCGACGATCCAACCGAACAGCGCGTATGCAAACGGCAGCACCTCTAGCGGTATCCACACGTACCGAGCAGGAACGCCTCACGGGGTGTGCTAGCACCTCGCCGTGCGTCTAGGGTTTCTGGAGAGCAGGAGGGGCGCGCGACGGCTAGGCGTGGTGAAGGCTCAACTCATCTGACAACGCCTCTCCTTATATAGTCATGCTAGTGTGCTACGGCCCGCTAGGGTTCTATCTCCTACGTAGATCATATCCACGCACAAACCCATTAAACAATTCCAACCTGTTAAGTGTGTGACCCGTTAGGTTCAGTGTAAGTCAGCTGTGGATCCGAAAACTCGTTTCCAATCCACCGATCGAAAGCGGCACCTAGCCGCACGTATTGACCCCCGAATGCACATAATCATTATTCGACTGAACCTTGATACACTCACATACCGATCCCTTTGCCACCCGATACTAGTCAGGCTCAAGGCGAGATGCGCACCACCCTTGTTGATAGCCCGACTATTTTCACTCGACAGTGGAATGGATACATACCATGACTAACTCCTTAGTCATATTAGCACGTCTGTGCGCTTTCCCTATCCATCCACACGAGGGGCCCAGAGGTATCTCTCCTGTTATATAGAAGGGGCAAATTCCATCTTGATCATCACACCCTTGGCAATGTATCGTGGAATACCCAGTAGGCACCTTTATAACTACCATGTTACGGTGTAACGTTTGGTGATACCAAAGTATACGAGTCAACATGCTGGGCATCGATAACAATTTCAGGTCTAAGGACCATATAGGTATACCACTCGAGACTATACGCTGATGGCGCTATAAGAGATAACAACTCACAATGTCTCGGAGTAGGTCTGTCCGACTACCCATGTTCCCCAACATGAGTCCATACTATTGATTTGATATCTCTATATCTATAGTATGTGAAACATTACCATCAACCAATATGTATGTTAATCAAATCATCACCGCTCCCCATAATGATATGAATCAGAGACCTGTTTAGAATAAAGTCATATAATAATGTGTTTCACAATCAAGTCGTACCCAATGGACAAAGTTATGACATTTATTCAGCTAACCGATAAACAACGTTATCATATGTACATGAACAAAGACGTGGTACAATCATCACTATGATTGATTTAGGGCATATCTCTTTCACAAACTACAATCTTCACCATGTCCAACCATTGAAAGAACGCGTCCATCTTGGCTTTGAGTATTCAGGTCCCAAAGACACCACTCAGGAAGGAGATAAAAAACTCCTCAAGAAAGCCCTGCTCGCCCGAATCACCTGAACTTTTTGCTCGGGCGTACCCATCGACAACACTGGTTGCCCAGATCTTTATAAGCTATCGCATCCGCCTCTAGCAGTAAGCAAAGGACTTCTTTTCCCTTAACTCCGCTTGATATCATAGAACTTGTTATGTTTTCTAACCTAGCTTATCACCTTCTATAGAATCGCGCTGCATTCTTCTCCGTTCCTCTAGTCCCTGTAGCCCCCGATCATAAAGCCGTGCCGCCTAAGCGTCCTGCAGAGAACATGGCTGACGTGCCTCCTGCCAAAAAGGGTAAAGGACTTGTTCTTAGGGACTCAGATGAGGATGAGGAGGAAGATGACACACCTCTGCTACATCGATGTCGCCGGGGTTCGAAAGCAATTACTCCTCCCGCCGCGCAGGCTCCAAGTCCTCCATCGTCGCCGCCCGCGAACCCGGAACCCGCGTCTGACTAAAAGATTGCAGTTTAAAAGATTTTCTTTCTTTATCAGCTATTTATCATGTTTTTAGAGTAACTGCTACATATGACTGTTAGGGGTCACGAGGGGAATAGAGGCGACTAAGGTCCAAGCAAGCAAAGGGGAGCGAACAAGAAAGGGAAGGGAGCAATGGCGGGTCAGCAAACAGCGGGTAGGAGCACCCGCAGGGCCGTAGAACAAAGCATAGAGTAGCGAGAGGGGGTAGAGCAACAGCGAGCAAAGCAACAAGGGGGCAGGGCAACGACAAGCAATGTCCAAAATCTCCAGATCAAGAAGGAGGAGGAGCGGGCATTGTCTAGATCAAGGCGGGGAAGCGGCATGATGGTGGATACCTATGCCGGTGCTGGTTATCAGCAGAGCTTGGCGGAGGCAAGCGGCGGCCGTGGTACAGCGTGGTGGTGTGGAGGCAGGCGGCGGTGGTGGTGGCAGCGGCTTTACAGAGTAAATACAAGCGGAAGATCAAACTAAAATGAGACAGATCTTACTTGCAGTGTGAAACCAATATAAACGGACCATTGGATTCAAAGCTACGTTCCAATTACGATAAAAATAGAGGTATACTAGATTGATTAATTGGTTTTGGACCCTTTTACATGCCACACTAGGGCTCATATTTGTACTACTAGAAACCTAAAATGATACATGATCACATACAAGATAAACTAGAAAATACTTGCAAAAAGAAGTAAGCTAACCTAAGGAAATGCTTGCAGGGAAAATAAATATGCCTAATCTAGATACCGGATGTTTCCGGAAAATGGCCGATCAAATATTATGGGTTCTTTGTAGCGTCATCTATAATTACGAAGCGTACAAACCAATTTTAATAGGATCTAATCAGTCATTTTTAGGTGTCAATAAGTACATGATTCAAGAAGAAAGAACCTTGTGGTTCAGAGAACAAGTAACTAGCACCATAGATAGAACCGGTACTCCAAGATGAAATGCTTGTCCAAAATTCACAAAGACGCACACCCAACATAGCCGCCAATCATGACTATTTTCTATATCTTTATTACACTCACATATAACTTCATCTGCATCACAAGCATAGACTGATATGGGCATATATACCCATGCTAAGAGCATCACCCTCAATATCGCCACTCTAAAACTTTAGCGTCCCCTTTATCCATCGCTAGAGATGACATTTTTACCCATGGGTTCGGATACCCACGGGTACTTGACCCGATGGGTTCAGGTATGGCCGTGGGTTTATACCCATGAAATATTTTGGGTTTGGGTTTGGGTATAGTTTTTGGGTTTCGGGTTTGGGTTTATTTTTATACCCATTGATACCCATGGATACCAAAAAATAATAATAATAATTAAATATAATATAATATGCCATCATGTGTTATCAATAAATATGTATGATGAAAGGCTAAAATATAAATATAAGTTTATATGCTTAAAGTTGATGAAAGGTTAAAGTTGAAATTGATTAATGTCATATATATTGTATTCAATATTGAGATAAGCCTTATTATATATTTCGGGTTTGGGTACCCATTAATATTCGGGTTTGGGTACCATTGGGTTCAGGTATGGGCGTGGGTTTATACGCATGAAAAAAATTTAGGTTCAGGTTTGGGTATAGTTTTCGGGTTTCGAGTTCAGGTATGAGGGGGGTGTAGCTGAAGGTACCCGATCCGATTGCCATCCCTATCTATCGCTCTAATATTCTTTCACAATTTACACTACACTCTAAAATATTTATTCACTCCAACATCCTCTCTATATCATCCACAGTATTATAGAGGATCTATTGGACATGCTTTAAAACTCAAGGAACAAGAAATAAAGTCTAAATATGACCTGAATACAATTAAGAAAAGGAAACCTTAACATGCTGCCTCCGGCTTTCATGGCTTGCTGCACCCAATATTCATGGAAATAGAAGATGAGACCTTGTTATTTGTATATAGCTTGAAGTGATCTTTCCAACGGATCCAAGAAGACCTAATTTAGATTTCATTAGTAGGATTTATGACCATTTTAGTAAATCCCTTGCCTACCAGCCTGAATTTGACTTAAATTTTAAATACGAATTGAATTTAAACCTTTACATCTTCATTTTCTTTTATTGATCTCGATCTCTAGGCGACCCTCACCTTAAATCACATAAGAAAAAGCCTTGATCTCATGGATATATCGCGCTGAATAGACCAAAGGAAATTTGAACTTGTTGCCACGCAAATCTGGATGATCAGCCGAGAGCGCATGCATAGCTTTAGATGTTGGTCTATAAATTACGTAGCCGGCAACTTCGTTGACGTGTGGTATTGGAATTATATCACCATGCACATATACAACCAACAACCCCCCTCTGTTTTCTTGGCATGCATAAAATCAACAAAGTTGTTCTCTTCTTTTCTTTCATGTCACCCACAGAGATTTGTTGGCCCCAATTCCTTCGTCTAACTAAAACTCTGGAACTTTAATAAAAAAACTCTAAAACTAATTCATGATAAGTAGCCATGCCCATATCACAATGGTTCATCTGGGTCGCTCGGCGGCGGCCGGCGGGTCTCTAAGGAGCCTAGTTCTACACAATACGGGTGAGACCAAGAGTCGACTATGAAGTTGACTAGGACCATGATAAATGTAAGAAAAAGGAACCCTAACTTTGAGTATTCTCTCTCATGTTACTACTTTTGGCCAACCAATGGGTTATAGGTCTTGTTTGTTTCAGATTAATGTAGCGTTGCGTTTTACTGTAGTAAATTTGTGACCCACTCAAAATACGTTTTAACGAGTTCAAAAAATTATGAAAAAAATATTTTACAAACTTTAAGAAGGACTATTTAAAACTCCACAAGAATTACTACAAAACATTACATCATTTGGCTTATACAAAAATAACAAATATTACTACAAAACATTACATCATTTGGCTTATACAAAAATAACAAATTTTCATTTAATTTAATTTAATTTAATCTGAAACAAACAAGACCATACTCATACATTGAATCAACTACAGTTGCACTACCATTGAGTAGGTACTGGCATCGGTTTGGGTCACCAGCGAGTACAAGGTTATTTGTTTATAATTTGCTTATCTTCAACTTCGAAAATACATTTTTTTTTTATTTTTGGTTCACATTTTTTCTCAAAGATGCGCTAAAAACTATAGAAAGCAAGTCGAAAGTGCGATTGACTCTCCAAACTGTTTCAGAAAACTCTTATAGTCCAGCTGCTTGCAAACAAGGTTATCTCCGATGCAAACAAGTCCATCCCCCCCTCACCTGGTGTATAGACCGAGCCTAGCCACCACCTGAGCCACACCTTGGCCTGTCCCCACGTGGTGACGCGCGGACCGTAGCCACTGGTTCGCTCCCATCGCAGTGCGTCTCCTGACATCCGCGAGACCGTCCGATGATCGCACGGGCGTGGGATGAACGGCTCAAGATGTGAGGGAAGACAGAAAAAGGCCCACCACGGCCTCCACGACCGGCGAGCGCGGGGCCCACGGCAGCGTCGGGCCGGCCTTATCCGGACCGTCTCTCTCCGCCCTGATTGGTGCAATTGGGTCGGCGGGCGATGGCCGTGCGGGCCCGACCCGAAAGTTCCTTGCTCACGTTTCCGAAATCTGATCTCTCAGCGCGCGCGCTCTCTCTCTCTCTCTCGGCCGGTAATGCCTTTCGGTAGCATGATTATGAACGTAGGGCGGTGGGGCCACAGTTATGCTCTCTACATTGAAGAACATTGAAGAACAAGGAGGATGTATATTCTCTTTAAAAACAAGGGGATGTATCATGTATGTGTTTTTCGACTTTACCAATAAGCAAAAAATACTTCGAGACATGAGAGTAAATTTCTCGACCTAAAAAGATTGTGACCCTCCAATCAATAGAGCTTTAAAGAGCTTAAAACAAATTATGAAAATGGTCTTGATAGCTCGGTGAAGAACCACAAAAAGCTTAAAACAGCTCTAAGTGGTACAACATTTGAATTATATAAAAATAATAAATTTTTAGCCGTAACTTTTAATTTTAGTTTAAACTAAAAAGAACAAGACAATTTAGCAAGGTTAGATTAACTGAATTATCTAACCTTCATTGAGCTCAAACCAAGTTTTCTAACTTCTATTCTTAAGGTGTCGTTTGAGGCCGGTCGCGCCTGGCTCAGCTAGCTAGCCTTGCTATAGCCAGACTCTGACGGTGAGGGGCACCTTGTTTGGTTGATCCGACATCATCAAGCCTGGCCCCGCACGAGTGGGCATTTGGTTGCCCGCATGTCTTCGTTGCCTCTACTTCCTTTCCGAGTTTTGGTGACATCGCCACCATCGGATCCAAGCCTCCCACGCCCCGCGGACGTCGGTTCCGGTCTCTCCTCACCTCCCGGCCTATTGCAGCCTCCTCGAGTTGTGTTGTCACTGGATTAGTGGTCATCAAGCGCCACCATCACTGTATTTGTCGGCCCTGACTGTTGTGCCGCCTAATCCAGCCTTCCGAGCTCTGCCAACTCCGTCGTTGATGGATCCGTCGTCCTCGAGCGCCACTATTGCCGGATCCGTCAACCCGAGTTACGGTGCCACCGGATCCCCCGTCCTCGAGCACCGCCGTCATCATATTCGTCCAGCCCAAGTTGCTCCGCCACCACAGTCAGTGCCCACCCTACACGCACATCACTGTGTTGGCCAGACTCGATCGTGAGAAACGGGCTATCTGGCTGTTTTCGTAGAAGCATGCCATCACAAGTTTTTTGCATGAATTGGGCTAAGCTTTGGAGCGAGCGCAGGCAACCAATCACCGTTTTCCCATAAGCAATGTGTCGAGCTAGCCCACATGCAGGCAACCAAAAAACCTAAAGTGTATACATAATGGTTTCTTAATGTAACGCGCTTGGTTTGATTGGGAGCACGATTAGAGATAGAATATATCTCACCATTTTTGTTTGGTTAGTTAATTATTACTCCCTCTTGTTTCATAATACTTATCGTTTTAGACATTGCCACGGTCTTTGAAATACAACTTTGACCATCAATTACTAATGAAATTTATTTACAAAATACAAGAAAATATGATATTGTGAAAGTATTTTTCAAGACAAATTTATATGTATGGTTTTTATGTAGACAATCCAATTAGTTTAGGAGATTTTTATAGATAAAGTTTTAAAAATTTGACTTAGGACAAACATAAAATGTAAAGTATTACAAAATTGGAATGAGTACTAAGGCCTTGTTCTTTTCAGCGTATCATTGCGTTGGCGTATTACTTAGCAAATTTGAGAGCTCTCGAAATAAGGTCTAAATATTATAAAAAGAATAATTTAAAAATAGTTTCAGCATTTTTGTAATGATTACTAAGTCACGAAAAAAACGTTACAAATTATCACAACATATAGGTTATATAAAAATATCAAAATTTGCTACAGTAATACCCAACGGTACGATACGCTGAAAAGAACAACGCGTAAGTTAATGCGGTTAAACAAAGTCCGTACCAATATAATTCAGTCCAAATAGAGAGGTATACGCGGCTCCAATTCTTGCCTCTTCGTAAACCAAACTAGCTAGCACAAAAACATCGCCCGAGACACACGTCACAACATGAAAGAAAAACTGTCCGCGAGAACCGTCGATCTCTTCCATCTGCGCCACGAAACTGAAACCAGAAGCCAGAGCACGGACGGGGCAGCAGGACGTGCGGCCGGCCACGCACGACACCCGACACGTCTCGTGCCTCGCAGTAGCAAAACCTCCCCGCGGCAGCGTACGCTTTGGCTCCCTGTGCATGCCGTCGTTTGCCCTACGTGACGACCGCCTTGAGACACGAGCGACGACCGAAACCGTGAACGGGAAGAAGGCTGCTCGCATGAGGACGGACCAACCATCTGAACAAATAAGAAAAATCGTACCCAAACCAACTTCGAACTTGGAAGTCTGCACTTGTTCTTTTCGGCTGTGGAAGCGGCTGAGAATTTTAATCTGAAAAGTTATAATTTCTTAAGAATTAAAGATCTCGATGAGTTCTAACAATTTTAAAAAAATTATATTAGAAACTTTTGGAACTATTTAGAACCCACAAAAATAATTACAAACTACTGCACCGTTTGGTTTGCATAAAAATGAGAAGCTAAATTACAATTTAATTTAAACCGAAACAAACAATGTCTGTGTGCATCAAAACCCTAGAAATTCCGGTCGATAGAGAAGAACTCAGCTTGTTAAGCACTCTGATCATGAAAGTAATTTACGTTAAAGGCATCGCCAATGGTAGGTCAATCGCTAGCTATAAGCAAGCTATGTGTCATCTATAGATATCGTATAGACAACCTCTTCAATGAGTTAACTATAACATTGTCTGAAAAAATTAATATGGCTCCATGTGTAATATGGTGCATCCACCTTGTAATCAACTATAGACCGACTCTTAACTAAGGGCATGACCAATAGGGCATAACTTAGGCCATCTCCAACTATTTGTAACTTGTCCACCTAAGACACTATTCGGTCACTATTTGTTAGAATTGTTGGGCCCGACCCATTTAATATCTTAATAATTCTTAAAAAATCTCAAAGGCCCATGTATGCATAAGGCATGTGAAATTTTTTTAGTACCATATTGCTAGTGGGAGGAGTGGAGGACATGCTTAAATAGTGGAGCTTGCTCCCTCCCACTAGAGAATATGATGGGAGAGAGAAATAGAGAATCACACGCGCGCTCTCGCTCGCCTGGCCTGGCTCGGGCTGGGGCGGGCGCACGGCACCTGCGTGAATGGTCCGCCGAAACTGGGCCCTCATGCTTACACAGATGCAGCCTCCTTTTTGCAGTTTTTATTTCTTTTGCTCTCCGGATTTTGCGGGTCAGATATGGAATATGCAAATCGTGTTGGACTCGGTCGCGGCCCGTTTCGCGATCCGATTTTGCGGGTCAGATATGGAATATGCAAATCGTGTTGGACTCGGTCGCGGCCCGTTTCGCGATCCGTTTGCCTCACGTGTTTTGCTATATAAATCGCCGCTTCTTGATCGGAGGATGAGATCAGATCGACCTAGGGTTTTGCCACCTCCCTCTGCTGCGCCACCGCTTCGGTTCTTCCCCATCCTGTGCGCCGGCGTGCACCGACGTTCGGGAGAGCAGGTCTCCGGAACCGATCGCCCTTGAGCTCCTGCACCGGATAGGGCGAATCAGGTTTTTGGGAAGCGCTCGGTGCGACTGCTCGCTGCTTCCTTCTTCCACTACGCCGTCGCGATCTGCGTCGGCACCACCTTCTCCAACACGGCGTCCGATTCGGAGAACCAGAACCAAACCCCGCCGCAACTCGTACCGTACGGCGACGACGACCACGTCCAGTAAGTCATCACCTTCGCGAGTACACCAGAGAGATATACGTGTAGTTTTCTGCATGTGTATCTTGGTTGTGCTTCTGTGGATTCAACCTGTTTTATCTATTTCTCAGACGTTGTGCATCTTATATCTCTCGATTAAAATAAACCTGAAAGTGCTAATTATTCCAACACTATTAACATATCCTTTTTACTATTCATCAGCATTTCCCCCTCTTATATTTTATTTACTACATTACTAGATCACCCTAACTTAAGTTCCATTGGACATGTCCTTAGGTTGTCCTAATATTGCAACAAATAAAGTATAAAAGAGAAAAATGTAGCCGAATAGGAATGCCATTGTAGGGGAATCTTGCCAATACTCGCCAAAAGTTGGATGCAAACAAACACATCCTAAATTTTTGGTCAAAGGTACCAATTTTTGGTACGACATGTATTGATCAACATTGGACACAAACCAAACACACCCAACATACTTTTTGGCAAAGATCATTAGATGTTAGAAGATAATGGTGTAAGAAATACAAATTTTTTCGTTAGCTTGTTTATCTACTACTCCCTCCATTATGAAATAGTAGTCATTTTAGTCTTATCCTACGTCAAAGTTTTAAACCATTATCTATATAGAACTTTTAAACTATTTAGGTTGAGAACTTAAACATCGTATAGATAGACCGTCTTGAAAAGAACTTTTGTAATATTATAATATTTAATGAATTATTAATAAAATACTTAGTTTTTTGTGGTCAAAGTTATACTTTGGAGACTGTGTCAATGTTTAAAACGACTATTATTTTATAATGGAGGGAGTACTAATTTTGTAGTTTAATTACCTCCTTACTTCGAGAGTTTCAAGAGATAACTTTGAAAGCTGAGTCCTATTTATTTGATTTGTTTTATAGAGTTCAGAATATGTCTTTGAGATAGACAAAAACATATTGAAAAATTAAATCAATTGTATTTTAAATGAAGAAAACAAACAAGTAGTATAAAGTTGGATAAGTCACAAGTAGTAGACGACATGAACTAATTAGCCTTACTTCTCTGATGAGCGAATGGCTCCACGTATTGGAAATTAATATGCAATTAAATTGAATATGTTTGAATTCCTATTCAAACATAATTAATTTGATTAATCTATGATTTGTTAAATACGCGTTCAAGTATAATTAACGAGAGTTGATTGCATGTTTTATCAGAATTAAAGGCTGGGTTGATGTGTTATAGTATAGGAAATACCAACTGATGAATTTTTATGAAGTCATAAAATTATAAAATTACTTTTATATTGTGAGATTTATTAAAATAAATGGGTCAAATGTATGCTATTCCTTTTAAGGAAAACACATCATTCACTTGGTAAAAGAATTACTATTAATTTGTTTCATTCATTCACTTACTTTCATTTAAATTAATTTAATTTAATAAAGGAAAAAGTCTACTTTATTCCCCCCAACTATGATGCTTGGTGCGCTTAACCCCCTGACCTAAAAAACTAGGAATTCTTACCCCCCTCCCAAGTATGCGAAGTGGTGCACATGGTGGTTTTGCCTACGTGGCTACTCACGTGGAGAGTAGGTTCACATATAATATACATGTGGCATTTCTTTATGCATAATTGATTCAAAACACATGGGAGACCCACATGTCATCTTCTCACCCGTCTTCTTCCTCTTCCTTCCACTCTCTCTCTGCACCTTCTCTCCTCCCCCGACCACCTTCTTCCATGAAAGGCCACTGCCACCGCCCTACCCACTGCGCCGGCCGTCGTCCTACCCACCGCCGCCATGCGCCGCCGTCGAGGACGACGACGATGGGCCACCGTGAAGAAGTGGAGAGGGGAGACGCCGCCGCCGCGTCGATGCAGGGAGGAGCGCCGAGGCGAGCCGAGGAGGATGGAGAGGGGGTGCTGACGCCGTCGCCGTGCTATGTTGTCGTCCGAGGCGTGTCGCCACCGGGTCACCATCGGTGCGTGGAGGGCCAATGTGCGTCGGGGGGATGAAGGGAAGGCCGGCGCCGGTCTCATCGAGATCTGGAGCCATCGCGTTGTTGTGCGTGTCGAGGTGGAGGCGCCGTGGGGGAGTGCCGCTGCCGACCTCTCTAGGAGGCGCCGCCTATGCGCTTGGAAGAGGGGCGGCGCGCCAGCCGCCCCCATCGTAGGTTGCAGGTCCTCGGCGACGATGGCGTCATCTTCGGCCTGGGCGCCAGCGAGGTGGGTCTGTATTGAAAATAATATTTTTTAAATAAAATTACCATGTAGGCTGCCACGGTGGCAAAACAATCCACCTGTGCAGCCTCGGTGGCAAAACCACCCTTAAAACCACTATTAGGGGGTTAAGTGCACTGGTTTCAATAGTTTGTGGGGCTGATTACCTGGTTTTTAAAGTCAAAGGTTATGTGCACCCAGATCAATACTTCAGGGGGTAAGTAAACTTTTTTCTTTAATAAAAGACTCAAAAGTTAATAGCATATATCTTCTATGGATCCGTTTATTCTTTTTTTTTTTCCAGAATTTAGATTTAATAAATTCTCTCATAAAAAAGAGTCCAAAAAGGTTTTTTTAATCAAGACCATATAGTTCAACCGAAGAGCGAGTTCTCCGATAGGTTGTGCTGTTCGAACAGAACTGAAAGGCAAGCACAGACGTACGAGAAGTCGATCAATCAACTGTGTCCAAAACGGCAAAACCTAGCACATCGCTCCGATGGGAAAAAAATCGCAACAAAAGGGAAAAGTAAGACCCCGGCTACTACTACCTACATCAGCTACGTACGCACACATGTGTGACACGTGGCCTTGTTTGTTTCAGCTAAAAGTTGCTGAGAACTTTAATTTGAAAATTTTATTACCTCTCAAAATACTTCTTAAAAAGTTAGAAAAATTATTAAAAAATATTTGACAAACTCTAAGGAAGACTATTTAATACCCCATAAAAACTAGCGCAAAGTATATATTACATTATTTGTCTCATAAAAAATAACAAAATTTAATTTAATTTAATTTAATTTAATTTGTCGGTAGACGGGTCGAGCGATGGAGCGAGGTAGCTTAGCTACCCGCCGTTCCTTTGCACATGCCGAGCACGTGGCACAGGGATGGAAGGCGTATGTAAAGCTAGCTGGCTCAGAAATGCTCTAGCTAGCCCCTGTCAGTACCATCCCAGGACTCTGCTGACTTCACCAGCTTGGCTCAGCTCAGGCAGGCTAGCTGTCTAGCTGAGCGATACAGTGAACATGCATGCGGAACCAGTGCAGGGTCAGGGCTCATACTGAGGAGAGGCACATGAACGTATGGAGCCTTGCTGCATCGGTCTGGGAGCTGAGCATGCCATGCAGCGAGCCAGTGACCACGGCCACCGCCATCAATTCTGGGGCACTTTCTTGGTTTAGAATACTGTATATTTGCCCCCATAGTGCAATTGCATATTTGTCCACACAAACACACACATATATATACATATGTATATATAATATATATATACATATGTATATGTGTGTGTATATAGAAAGAGAGTGAGAGAGAGAGAGAGAGATAGGCTTGGGTCAGTCGCGACTGACGGAGCCCTCTGTCAGTCGCGACGTGTTCTAGAAAATATATGGTGAAATTCTTCGATTCGAACCATACATTTTGTTCATCTCAAAAAACAAAATTTTATATTTTTTTGAATTTTTTACTATTCCATTCTTATTTTGCAAAATCATCCTAATCGAAGGCTCCATAACACTTTAGATCGTTGATTTTGAAAAATACAAAACAAATAGCAAAAAAAATCAAAAAATTATAAAATTTGCTACACTAGGAGAGTTTATCGAGATGAACAAAATGTATGGTTCGGATCGAAGAATTTCGCCACAGATTTCTAGAACACGTCGTGACTGACGGAGGGCTCCGTCAGTCGCAACTGACCCCAGCAATTTCATGAATGATAATTTCATATATGTATATACATATATGTATGTATGTATATATATGCATGTATGCATATGTATGTACATATACATACATACATATATAGATATGTATATACATATATATATGTGTATATATATATATGTATATGTATAAATATATATGTATAGAGGAAGGCTAGTGTGCACCCGGGAGCACGGATCTCTCCGTGCTCCCAACGCGTTTTCGAAATCCGAGATGTCTAACAACTGATCCGAACGTTGATCTTGTTCGTCTCATTGAAATGTAGCCAGTAACCAAGTTTCGTATTTTTTTTGAATTTATTTACTATTTGTTTACTATTTTTAAAAATCAGCTTTTTTTGACGCACCACGACTAATTTATGATTGTTTTTGAATTTTTTGAATTTTAAAAATTCAAAAATTTAAAAAAATAGAAAAGTTTCAAAAATGGGTTGTTTAGGATTTAAAATGAATTACAAAATTTGTTTCGTACAAATTGGATACCGTATGACATATTTATAGAAGTTACAATCTGTTTTCAGGTGAAAATGCACACCGTGCATTTACAGTAGCAACTGCAGGGGATCCCAATTGGTGCAGCGGGAGAGCGCACGTGGCTACGTGGGAAAAAAGAGAGACACGTGTCGCGTTTTAAATGTAGAAGCACTTTAGTTATAATACTCCTAGGAGTATTTTAGTCTTCATGTGAGTAAGGATACGTTACACCTAGGGGTATCATAGCTACGATACTCCCAAATTTGCCACCGACCACCTATTTTACGTATCAGCTTCAATTTTATGTTATACTATCATAAATTAGTAAAACATCGCATGCGATGTAGAAAAGTGACTACTGCACAGCAGTAAAGATAATACGTAATTAATATTCGATACAGTGAGGCCGCATGCGGTGTGACTACGGATGATTTTTTTTTTTTTTTGGTTATAATTTTTCTCTGGTAGCTTCGATGATCGAATGGTTTGCACCAATGTGTTACGGATATTTTTTCAAACAAAACAAGACCCCACTTGCCATACTAAAATTGTTAACAATATTTTACTACACCAATGAGTTGTACTTTACTATTTTCATGCTATACTTTACTACGACAGAGAATATAGTTCATAAAATTATTTTTACTAGTGTTGATATGTGATGTAGTATAGTATTGTACAACGAAACACTTTGCTACAACGCCTGAATAGATAAAGTAGTAAAAGTACTGTACGAGCGGAGTATTGTGCACGTATTGTACAGACGGAGTACTGTACACTGGCTAGTGGTGAAGTAATGAACATATAGTAGTAAAGCTTTGTTCACAATTGTAGTAAAGCATTGTTCAAAGTATTGATCACAGAGAACACTAGCTAGTGGTAAAATTTTGCTTTACTATATCGTAAGAAACAATTTACTGCTACTTATGAAACACAGCATCTGTACAGGTAAAGTAAAAAGAGTATTGTACAATGAAGTATTGCACATGTACTGTATAAAAAAAGTGGTAAAGTATTGAACACAAAGTGCATGAAAAAAAGATATTTGCAATGCAGCCAAGTGCATGAAAAAATATTTCCCTGTTTACCCTACAGATAGTCATACCATACTTTACTGGAGATGACATGAAAAATTTCTACACAGCATAAAGATGCTTTACAGATCAGATAAAGATGCTTTACTGATCACAGGTAGTTTCATAGTGATTTCAATTTAGATTCAGAGAACAACATAAGGACTCTATTCTTAATCTAAACACTTTACTGCTACTTATAAAAACACTCTAATACAACGTTTGTACACGTTAATAGTATTGCACAGGCGGAGTACTGTACACATACTGTACAGACGGAATTATTGTACACTAACTAACGGTAAAGTATTAAACATTGAGTAGTAACGCTTTATTTATGATTGTAGTAAAGTAAAAATTTAAAAGTGAGACCGGTCTAGTTTTGTTCAATAAAATGTCAGGAACATGATGGTGCAAACAGTTTTTCGATTGGAGCTTCCAACGAAAAAATACGAAAAAAAAATAATATGCATGCATGCATGAGGATAGAACGTTCTCCATGCAGTGGGAGGCTGCGAGCGCACGTGGGGTGGGGGGAGGTTGAGGGACACGTGTCGCGTTTTTAACATAGGAGCACGTTAGTTATAATACTCCTAGGAGTATTTTAGTCTTCATGTACATATATATACATATATACATATACATATAGATACATATACATGTATACATATACATATGAGAAATGCTAGCGTGCACCCCAGAGCACGGATCTCTCCATGCTCCCAACGTGTTTTCGAAATCCGAGATGCCTAGCAACTGATCCGAACCGTTGATCTTGTTCGTCTCACTGAAATGTAGCCAATGACCAAGTTTCGTATTTTTTTGAATTTATTTACTATTTGTTTCCTATTTTCAAAAATCAGCCAAGCATTCGTCTCTCTCTCTCTCTCTATATATATATATATATACGAGCGGAGCTCACGCGCTTCGCGCGTGGGCGAAACCCCGTGTGATTTTGCAATAGAGAGAACAACATTGCCATGCCAAGTAATCTGCTTGCTTATTTTCGGTGCAATGCAATTATGCTTGCGGGGCTTGTTTATTTTTGGTGCAATCCAATTACGTTTTTTAATGTTTCCTGTTTTGGTTGGGATTTAGACATTCTGATCTAGTTTGTTTGGTGACCAAGCATGGACATTATGCACAAAACCCTCTGCTTGTATGAACGCCTACCACTCAACACACGATCGAACAATCTATACCAATAGTACATGTTTTAGTAATCGCCTAGTTTTCCAAAACCTGCATGACACTAAAGACCAAACATGGGATCCTCATCCCACCGCTTTATTTTAGCAGCTTATGTAAGTAAAGCCAATATAATAAGAAGCTAGGGGGCTAACATGGTTTCCTCTTGTAAGATTTTAAGGTCGATCAGAGATCTGTTTGAAAAAGCCTAATTAAAGCTCTATTTTTTTTAATTCAATCTAAAAAATAGCAATCTCAATTAGGGTGCATAGGTATCCTTATGTATGGCCTCCTCCATGCTTAGTATTCTTTTTATACTTAAGTTGCAAGCCTTTTTCAAGAACCATAAAGTGAATCGACCCCAATGCACCAAACTTTCAAAACTAAATGCGCCAATTTTACTCAAACTTGTTCACTTTTATTTGTGATTATTATTTTCATTTTGGAATGTGCATCCCACAGTCTAAATTTTGTGGTTTTGTCAACTTTCCCGAGTTCATTGTTCTAGATGCAAAAGGGAAGCAAAATTTCCATGTCTTCATGTGCACTATTAGAAAAATAATGTAGGTTCTCTTTTGAACAAGAATCAGTTTTTTCCCAATATACATGAAATAGGATACAATAGTTCGAACTTCTAGGGAAAAATGAAATGGCTAACTCACCATTATATCCCCAGATAAAAACCGATCCAACAAACTTCTTAGCATTTCCATGATACCCTCCTTTGGTATGCATGAAAACCGATTATCCTGTGCTATCCTCTTCGTGGACCTCTTTGGACATTACGTATTTCCCCGGAGGCTATTTGCAGATGCTGCCTGGGTTCCCTTTGCACAATGATTTAGATCCATCCTGTTAGTTCAAATGCAAGACAAAGGGAATTAACAAATATTTATCTGCTTATGATGGAGGATCAAATGCAGCATTTGACAACATACATTACCACTGAAAAGCATGTAAAAGCTCCACCAAGTGAGTGCTGCTCAGAGTTTCGCTTGCTGGACTTTTTTTTTCCTCTCTTCCTCCTCCATAATCGATTTCAGTGAATGCACTGATGTGTCAATATCTCCAATCATGTGTTCCTATCGGATATCAATAGAGAAATGCTTTCATTGAACATCTGAGAACCAATAGACACTCGCACAAAAATTTTATAAAAGCCATACCTTTCAACCTTGGGTGGAAGCTCTGGCAATCAATTCTGGACCCCGACCTAAGAACAGGTAATGAAATATTTCAATATAAGAAGGTTTTGTTGCACGAGAAAACCGGAGTGTTCATCAACGCACAAAATTTTTATAAAAGCCATACCTTTCAACCTTGGGTGGAAGCTCTGGTAATCAATTCTGGACCCCGACCTAAGAACAGGTAATGAAATATTTCAATATAAGAAGGTTTTGTTGCACGAGAAAACCGGAGTGTTCATCAATATGCTGAGTCAGCACTAAGATTAGGTCCATCACATGAGCTCTAAAAATCTGTCAACTAGGCAGAGTAACTGTGTAGCTTCAAGCTAATTTAAATAAACTATACTTTGTTCATTTCATAATCAGAGTCTAGTTCTGAGCATCAGTTCATTTCACAGACAAGGATTAACTCAGTTTAGAATGCTAGTTCAAAGCAACCTAGCAGCCAAAATATTCAGTCCATAAACAAGGATGTTCATCAAGCGAAACAAAGATGCCCAGAAACAACAGGTAGCACAGAAAGTTGGGTTTAAACCATTGAGCTTCTCATCTCCTGTATAGCATGACGAGGCGGAGGCAGAGGCGGCTTAGGAAGGGGAGCCGCCTGCAGCTCGAGGCGAAGAGCTGTGGACGGTGACCTTCGGTTTGGAGGGGGGCCGGCGACAGCCGGGCGGAGGAGAAGTGCAGCCTACAGTGCAGGACAGAGGCGGAGACGTGCTGGGGAGGGGGTCGGCAACGACCCGAGGTGGAGAGGCGTCGGCAGCGGCTGGCGACGGGGAGGCACGTGACGACGTCGGCGAGGAAGAGGAAGGCAGCGGTGGTGGGGGAGACGTGTGGATCCGGTCACGGTGAGGGGTGGCGGCAGGACGAAGACCGGCTCGTCCGGATCTACCGAGGAAGAGGTCGTCCGGCTGTGTTTCTGGGCGGAGGCGGGCGCGGTGCGGGGAGCAGGAGGGCCGGCGGCGGCTGGAGGAGGAGGCGGACCGGGGAAGAGGCGAGGAGCAGGGGCGGCGGTGGCCGGAGATGGGGCAAAAGCGGGCGCAGAGGAAGAGGGAGCTGTGCGAGGAGGGGGGAGCGAGGGGGTGGCGCCGTGGCGGCGTGAACTGGGCTAGGGTTCGGGGGCCGTGGGGCTGCGTGGGTATGGCACGGAGTGGCATGGCGGGTAATTTCTCCCGAACCACGGGTGCACTTAGGAAGACCAAAAGGGCAGCGCTGCGAAGGCCGTGAAACGTTTGGGGGGGTTAGTGAAAGTTTGGCGAGGTGTGGGAGCACTGCCGAGGGACCCGTGCGCGAATCAACGGGGATGGAAAACTAAAATGACAAACAACAGGGGGTTTTATGCAAACCGGACAGCTCAAATCGGGCGGCTGGGACGGGAGACACGCGGCGCGATCGGACGGCCGAGATTTTCGGGGCGACGTGGCTGAGCGAGGATGAGCCTTAGGGAGGCGCTATATAGCGCCGCAGGCAAATATGTGTGTGTGTGTGTGTTATATATATATATGTATATGTATATATGTATGTATGTATGTATGTATGAATGATGATTTCATATATATACCTCATCGCATATGGATCAATTGCGCATTTGCCTCTTTTTTAGTTTTTCTTTTGTCAAAAATTGTAGGTGAAATACCCTTTCTACCCCTGTAGTTAAGGGTGCATTTTTTGTTAACCGTATTTATTAAATGAGGCTGGAAGTGGGTGCATGACACGACCAGAAAATACAACCAAAATATTGGTTAACTTGAGAGCATCCGCAACAGCCCCTCTAAATCATCCTATAAAACACTAATCATGTCTCTGTGAATAGTGTTTTAAGCAAATAATACATCTGGGTCTGGCCAGCAAAGAATTCATCCCGGTGACTCGCTTTTGGTGCAATTAAATTGTTGTCATCCTTTTGATCGTGCCTGAAAACAAAATACGAGATTTGTGGAAGATAACGCGTCTTCTAGTGGTTTGTGACACCACGAGACCCAAAATTCACCAAATTCCTAGCTTGCACATAATGTGGGGTACACATGCATGGCTTCCCCACAGGGGCACATACAGAAAACAAAACATTGAGATCGTCGGGGTCATTTTAACACTAAATCAATTAGCAATAGACAAGAAGGGTTTGTCCGAAAGACACTAGGGTCACTTGACCCTGGTGCCAACACTGTAGATCCACCCCTGCTTCCTCACCTGGGCAGGAACCAACGGAAATGCACACTTAATTACAGGGGTAGAAGGGGTATTTCACCTACAATTTTTTGGCAATAAACTTCAAAAAGGGCAAATGCGCAATTGACCCATCAACTATGGAGTATATATGCAATTACCATGTATAGGAGGACATATATGTAATTGTACATCAACCATAGGACAAATATGCAATAATTTCTTCTCGGTTGGGACTTAAGAGAGAAAGAATCACGAGGTCCTCTTCTTTTCAGTTTAATTAAAATTTATCATATTTTACAGGGTATATGTTGTACTCTTCAAATATAATATAAATTTGATATTTTCGACATTGACACGATTTTTGAAATACAACTTTGACCATTAATTACCATTGCAATTTATTGATGAAATCCAGAAAAAATTATGAAAAATGCTTTTTGAGATGAAACTATATGTATCATTTTTATGTTTTCAATCTAAATAATTCATAAGATTTGCACAGATAAAGTTTGAAACTGTAGATAAAGTTTTAAAACTTTGGCTTATGACAAGTCTAAAACATCAACTCCGAGGGAGTGTTTTGCAGCTTTTTTTTTTTTGGGGGGGTTGTTAGTTGATCTTACCAAAAAATTTCAAAACAAGATATACCATCTGAATGGACCTTTTTTATGTATGAAGTGTGTATGTAAATTTATTGATGTAATTTTTTTATCTATATTTATTTGGTACATAGTTTTCTCTCATTTAACGTATATACAACATAAGTAGATTGATCATTTTTAAAACTTTTTTGCCTTCATGACTATGTATATGCAAATTCAAAATACGTTTTATATAAAAAATGGATTGATTAATATTTTTAACCATTTCGATCCGTTTTTAGGCGGCCTCAACTTTCAGCTTTTAATTAAATCAGTTTTTCTGCATAATTAAATAGGGCCTGAATTGATGTGATGTTTAGGGCTGACATGCAAAGGATAAGGTTACGGGAATAACGGGATCATGAGACATGGCATGGCTTCCGGCGACCTGCGGCTTTGAAAAGAATGGCACGATCGAGCAGACGAGCTTCCGACCTCGCATCATGGCATTCATGTGCCAGACAGAAAGGCCTAGAAAGGAAAGGAAAACAAAGGATAGCATAGTTTTTATATCTTAGCCTGATAACTTCTGAAATCCTGGAGATGTGATATGATCTCAGGATTGGACAGAAAAGTCCTGTTTTAAGGTCCAAGTTTGCTGCTGCTTTAACAAGCAACTTGATCGCGCTTTGATTCTTGCCATGGCCGGTAATTAGGGTCAATCAGGGTGAAGGAAGGGATGTACGGCAGGTCGATCGTTGCTGGATTTGTCCCCAAGCGATCACTCCTGTACAATTTATCTTTTTTATCATATCTTAACTTAGGCGGACGGCAGCGTCCGAACGTCTGGCACGAGCGTGTTGGATCGGACGTGCCTTGGCCGTCAAATCGTCGGCAGCGCGCGCATCCGAGTGCAGCCATACCCCCGCATGCGTGAGACGCAACAAGATGGATAGTTGGTAATTTTTCAATTAAACTTCTGATTTCTTTTATAAAATTCAAACAGTGTTCAAAATGCATGGAATAAAGTTCATAATTCTTCTAAAATTGAGGGCAACCCATTTAAAATTTTTCCACTTTTTCAATTTTTTTGATGTGAATAAGGATAACCCACTTATGAAACTTGACACTATAAAGGTGAAACTTGGCGTGTGCTGATGAACCTTGGCCCACGAATTGATGAAGGCGAGTGCCAGATGAAACCTGATGAAACTTGGATGAAACCTGTTGAAACTCGATGAAACTTGGATTAAACCTGACGAAACTCGAAAAACTTGGATGAAACCTGTTGAAACTTGATGAAACTTGGATTAAACCTGATGAAACTTGACAGTTCAGCAAGTTTAACGAGTATGAAATCCAAGTTTCAGTATGCAAAACCCAAGTTTCACTAGGTAAGATTGAAGTTTATATGACATACGTCTTGTTTTGTTCGTAAAAATACGAGGAACGCGTTGGTGCAAACGGTTGGTGGATTAGAGTACCCAGTCAAAATTTATGGCCACCGAAATATCGCGTCATGCACCTGGCATGGCTGCGCTGCGCGCACACGTTCCTCGTGAGAGTCCGATCGGCCGAACCACAGTGTTTCCGCTTAACTTATCATTCCTAATCAAAATATTCATACCTACGTACAACACAAGTATATCTCGTATTCAAAGATAAGATGTTGAAATAACAAGAACTAGATGTGTATCTCACATCTACGCCGACGCCTGGTGCTTCCCTCGTCGGCACCTTCTCCTCCTCCGTGGAAGATCTAGGCGACGATTTGCTCCCCCTTCCCCTTCTCTTTGCTCCACAACCTCAGATTTGGTCCGTGGGGCGGCACCCCGGTGGTGGTGGCCGGGGATGATGGTGTGGAACGTTTCAACTCCCCCTTCTCCCATCCTCCTCCCTCCAAGATCAGGTGGATCTTAGGCTCCTTCCTTCCGGTGTGCCGACGCTTAGGCATTGTTATTTTGAAAGCGGTGACGAAGGTGCTAGTTGGTGAGAAGATGGTGGTGTGGGAGGTGGCTACACTCCCCCTATCCTCCTTCCTCCTAGGTTTGGTGGATTTCGTGGTTCCCAGTGTTGTCGACAGCTAGACAGGCAGAAGTTGTTGTGGGGGCTGAGATCTACGGGTCAATGCTCTTGCGCCGACAGTGGCCTACCCCTCTATCTGAGGCACCAACATTGGTGTTTGGCTCTAGTCAGTCCTTGCAATATCATGTTGTGCCGGTGAGCTCAGGGGGTGTCGTAGGGCTAGATTGGGGCAGGCTATCGCTAGCGACGTGTTTCGTTGTCGGAGATGGCAAGGTTCCAAGCATCGGTGTCGGCATGTTAGAATGGTGCCGGGTCTGCTTCGCCAGGCTATAGATTTTTCGATTGGGCGCCTGATTCATTTGTTTTTGTGATTCGGTTGGATTAATTTGAAGTTAGTCATATGCTGAGTGCTTGATCGTTCTATTGTTTCTCTTGTCGTTTTGTTCAAGGATGTTCCACGAGGAGACCGTTACCATGGTACCGGACAGACTATCATTTGTAGTGCGTGCGTCTAGAGTATTGATGTATGAGTGATCATGTACTATGGCTTGTTTAATGAATTGAATTTATGTTTGTGTCAAAAAAACAAGAGTAAAGTACATGGGCGGTCCCTAAACTATTAATCGATTCTCATCTAGATCCTCGTTCTTTGAAACTACAGTTTTGAGTCCCTAATCATTTTAAGTGAGTCCGCCACGGTCCAAACTTGTCACGTGACAACTCTAGAACTGATATATCACGTAAATTAGTTTTTAAAAGGGGGAATTATTAAAAAACATAGAATACATGGAAATCATTTAAAAAGTCATTAAAAAATGAAAAATCATTAAAATGTAGGGAAATTATTTAAAAAAATAAAAAAAAATAGAAATATAAAGACAGTGTGGTCGCTTTTAATCCCTCTATAGTTGTAGGCGCAAGACCTCTAGCATTGTGGTGTATGGGAGCCCTCAAGTGCTACTTTTTTCTATTTGTTTTATGAATTTTCCTAATTGTTTTATGATTTTTCATATTTTTTATGATTTCAGAAATTTTAGGTTTTTTCTGAATTTTTAAGTAATTTATGTGACATGGGCGGCCATGTCAGCGCCACGTCAACTTCAGGGCTGCCACATGACATGTTTGGACCGGGGCGAACCCACTTAAAAAGATTATAAAACCAAAACTGCAATTTTAAAAAATAGAAATCTAGATGACAATCGACTAATAGTTTAAAGACCGTCCGTGCATTTTACTTTAAGAAAAAACCTAGCCAGCGAGCATCGGCATGCATACATTTGAGCTTGTCCAGGTTAACTCGAAGGTTCATCTTTTGAGGGCTCTCTCGTAGAAAGTCAACCTGAAGCTATAGTAATCTGTAGCTTAAAGAGGAAGCTGGCATGCAGCGATGGAAGAAAGAAAGTTTGCTTTGTTCGGCTTGAAGTTGCAGGGTTGTCTTTCGACAGGGCCCAGGCCGGCCATGTGGTTGTGGTCTTGTGGATGTGAAAGTTTCAGCCTGTTATTGGATAGGGCTGCTAGCCTTTTGGTTGCACTTCTCTGGGGCACAACCAGAGCCATCCTTTTATGTTGGCATGTATAAAGTACAAGACTTTGATGCAAATTGCATACTAGTTGTCGAATTTTTATCGAATATGTGTATCAATAGAACTCTGGGTTATAATAGACACGATAAGTTAGAATTAGAGCCAGACTCGAATTCTAACCCCTATACAAAAAGAGGTTGCCACCTTAGTGTAACAGGAATGGTCAAGACAACTATAGCATAGACGCAAGGGATCTTGACCGACTTGTGGTCGAAACCCCGATGGCCAATATATTATAGGATTATTTATGGGGAGGAGTGCACATAGGCATGCCGAATAATGTAGTTGTTCAGACCTCGCAATGACATCAGGTTTTCTAACATGTGGTATCTATCGGTGCAAGCATCCAGGTCTTGACCGATATTGCGAGTTTATTCTAGGAACCACACCCTTTTTTCACATAATTTATGTTCGATGATGAATAAGCAAGAGAGGAAGACAATTTTTTTACCCTTGTTTAGCCTCTTCACGGAGGAAGTAACAACCTCACGACCAACATTCGTTTACTTATATGCACAAGGGAGATATCAATCAAGGTTCCTAGGAAGACATTGAGATTAGGTCCATGCTTGGTGGTGCTTCTAGACGAGGACAAATCTTGATGAGAGTTTCGATTGTTGGGGACGTATGAGGGTAGGATCCTGATATATTGGTTATTGGGTTACAAGGATCAATATAGGGGTATATATAGTGTCTACATGCAGGCTAATAGACCTAAAATCAGTGTAGTCCTTGCCAAATAGGAGCCAAACTTGACCTCCAAGGCGCTTTGAGTCCTTCCATATTGAAGTAGTGTTGCCTTGGGTAGCACGTTGATCCTATCGATAGCTAAGCCCTGTATAGAAAGTTAGAGATATATGTGGATTAGGAGGAATCACACAACCGGTACATAACTCTTGCCATATCCGTAGCCCGTAAGAACTAGCTGGGCTGCTGCTGACAACGGGCAGTGTCCCAGACTGAGAATTAGCTTGGAACTCTTGGGCTTAGACCACAAACAGCTTGGGCTAGGATAAACAAAACCCAATCACCCTCGGGAGAGGTAACCCGGGCTCTGCTCTGACCTGTGCCTTGAGCACCACTTTGGGCCCACGAAGTGAGGTTGGATGATGTCAGCATGTGTAATCTAATCCCCAATAGTATCATAACTCCATGTTTGAACCCGAAACATCTCCTAGTTGTAGGACATCTTCCAATGTGAAATAGAAGAGATTGTTGGGTTTAGTCCCAACTAGATTTTGGTGATGGGGGAGCATAACATAAAAGGTGGATGCTAGTCTTTTGGGTTGAGCCGGGCTAAGAGCTTGGTTGTGGCTCCAGTTAGATCAATGGATATAGAAGACCTAGGGTCAAGACCAGGTGTTTGGTCTTGGGAGGAGCCCCATTACTGCGTGCCATGAGATGGCAGGATCGCAATGGACTCGAACAAGTGGTGTTGGAGCCAAGGTTGGTAATGTGAAGGTGCGAGAATCATGCAGCCAAGTAGAGTCGAGGAAAGTAGTTAGCTTGACATAGGGTGGAGCACAGTGGTGATCGATGTTTTAATCGGAAAGAGCTACTGTTAGCAAGTATTGTCCAGACGTGGTGATCAGACTAGCAAAGTAATTATCAGAGTCCAACACGACGACGACGACTTCGACTCAGCGATCAGATCAGCAAGCGACTCTCTTCCAGCGGGTAGTATAAAAGAAGACTTCTCGTACACACATAGACAAAACTCCCTATAACACACGAAAATGGTGGCTCGGTGACCTCTCCCTAGCTTGTACTCTCGCCTATAGCAATGGAGGGCTGGACATAGGATTGTTATCTCGGGAGTAGAATTGCGCCGTTCGCTCATGTCTGATGTCTTAGCATGCCATGGAAAAAGACATATTGATCCCATTTCAATAAGTAAGCTCCGCGTCTAATGAATCCGGTTTCTAACCATCGACACATGGGTACCTCAGATGGTGTCAGTTCCACCACCAGTATCGGTCGGTTGCTTCGACTTTCTCTTTTCTCTTCTTCTATATATGTGGTATTTTTTGCGAAGACCAGGAACATTGTCTGTTTATTCGTCTAGTATTTCCAAGAAAGGAAACGGAAAACAAAAAGAATACTCAAATTTTATGGGACTGGCATTAGTGCGTTAAAATTAGAAACCATTTTATATATGAAGTCAAATTCGTACTCTAATAAGCATCTCGGGCCGGCTCTGCACAAAGATTTTGGTAATTGCCGTGATTTGTATGGGTTAATGCAAAATGTTAAGGCGGCGTTTTGTTGGAGTAGGACCGTGAAGGGCTTTTGTATTTGGACAAGCAAGTAAGAAACGTTAGCGCACCAATGGTGCGTCCATGAATATTTCAATATTTAGAATTAGTAAATACATGCATTATCATTTTATTACATGAGAAATAGCATTAGTGTACGATCAGATTCTTCATATAAGGAAAAAAAATAGAATGTCTATGTAGAAACAGGCGATGAACACAAAAAAAGTCCTGATCAAGAATTCAAGATACTAAAGTAGATATGAACACACACAAAGATGATCGAAATAAATGTATTGATAACTAAAAAATAGCAATGTAGGTGCTGAATAGTTATTCAGCCCACGAACAAGGTACCGAACGCATGGCTTGGTGGCCTACCGACGCTCCGTTTCTCTCCGTTAGCAATAAAAACAAAAAAATAACTACCCATTTAAAGTAAAGTGTGTGTTATCGTATATTATTGATGAGGACATCCTGGGTACCTCAACACATGCTACACCCTCAAATGCTATTCAAGGACCAATTACTCGCAGCTGTGCGAAGAAACTCTCAACACATGCTACACCTTCAAATGCTATCGAAGGACCAATTACCCGCAGCCGTGCGAAGAAACTACAACAAGAGGTGACTTCACTCCTGTCTGAAATTAATATTACAAATGAAGAGAATTTTATACTATCTAAAAGTTCTACCCTCTTGTTGCTTAGGTTTACACATGACGAAATGGATGATGCTCAAGAGAAGGTACATGGACAAGAATGACGTGGAAGCTGACATGGTTGCTGCTCAAGCTGCGGTGCAACATGAACCACAACTTACAAGAGTTGGGCGCACCAACCTGTCACGATTTGGTGGGCTTAATGCATATGGTTGGAAAGATAATTGAGTCTACTTTCCAACGCAACAAACGGTGTGTCTTTTGGACTTCCCATTAAGGAGTAATGACCAATTTAGTGAAGACTGCACAGGCTGTTAAGTGCTGCGCGAGAAACTGAAAAGACTCTTCTATATCCAAGAGAACATCTTTAGTTTCTTTTTGCTTTCACACCTAAACTAGGAGGGATGTTCCTAGTATAAATACCCATGTACTCCATCTATTTGGGAACTTTTGATAATCTGAATACAAACCTCTTTGTTTAGCTATGTGCTAACAAAATCAGAGAGAGATCTCTACCCCTTTGCTCTTGTGGTTTCCTTGCGGAGATTTCGGAAGCCGCCGCCTCATCGGCACCCAATCTGTGCTCCTGCTCCTTCGTGTGCAGGTTGTGTGGCTTGGACCCCCATCGCTTCATCGGCACCCAATCTGTGCTCCTGCTCCTTGTGTGCAGGTTGTGTGGCTTGGTTCTTAAAAGTGTGGTTGGGCGAATACTCGATTCAGGTTGCCGTATCAAGACGGTGGTTGGCTTCGAGGTGTTTTGTCAAGTTGCACTAGTTATCCCGGCTGCTTGCAGCTAGTTATCTTGTTTGAAATCCTACGCCGTGAAGATCGGGACAACATATCGCATCAATTATGTAACTCCCGTGAGGCAAAATCGGCAGTTTTTTTGTTTAGCCTAATAGTTTTAAAGAAAACGATCAGTTTTCTGTAGCAAAAAACCAGATATAGTTTTTATGTGTATAAGTTATAGTTTTTGATGTGTAAATTATAGTTTTTTTGAACTGTCGATCCAAACGAACAAGATTTGTTATTTTGAAAACTAATTAAGGCTTG
This sequence comes from Raddia guianensis, assembly GCA_036346415.1. Taxonomy (NCBI): domain Eukaryota; kingdom Viridiplantae; phylum Streptophyta; class Magnoliopsida; order Poales; family Poaceae; genus Raddia; species Raddia guianensis. Next base: position 18,454,863 of record CM070541.1, on the reverse strand, counting down.
AAAATCTGGTGGCGCACCGTATTTTGGAATTTTTGAATTTTCAGTCCAAAAGTGAACATGTGTTTTTTTATTTTTTTTTACTTTTTGTGACATATATACAGTGGCTCTATTCAACGCCGTATGCGCTTAGCAGTTATTCGACGCCCCGGTTGTTTCTCCTAACCAGAGAGCGCAGTGGCACCAACTCGTAATTAACCAACGTTTAATCCCAACAAACGAACATTAAACGTCCCTTTTCGTACTAATTCAAAAAACTATTTTTTCAAGAACTATTTTTGAATTTTTGAATAGTTTTTCAACAAAGTAATAGTTTTGAATTTTGGAAACTAATTAAGGTCTGAAAATCCGGTGGCATACGGTGGTCAAAAAATTCGCTAAACAAAAATTTGAAAAACTATTTTGAATAAATTTTTTGAATAAGACGAATGGTGAAACGTATGTTCAATAGTCAACAACGACTTTTTTTTAAGAACGGAGAGAGTAGCATATATACAACATATTCAATGGACTATCTATATCATAGTCCGTAAAACTAATATAGATCCACGTGTAATAGCGTGCATGCATGTTGACATTAGCTATAGACTGGGTGTAAGTTATAGTAAGTTAGTAGCTAGTCTATATCTCTCTCCTTTTCTCTATTTCACATAAGCAAAACGTTGAGTTGATATTCTTATATAGCTAGGTGACTAAACCACCGAAGATGCTGTGACGCTTAGAACCAAAGTTGCTACTTGCTACGACATATTCCAGCTTGGCTGAAAATTATAATAGGCTCCATTGACTCGTAACTATCATGTACCCCAAATCTTAAACCAAAAATCAACGGTCAAATCTTAAACCAAAAATCAACGGTCATATGTTATGAATATGGTGGCTAACACGTACACCGTCCATTAAATTCAATAGCCTTGTTTTCAAAGTTATAGACTACTGTCACTACGTGCAAAGACAAAGTCCAAGACATCAAGCCACTCCTTAATCTTCTCTTCTCCCCTCTTCTTGTCAACTCATTACACTATCAATCTTCTCTCCCAAAGTGCTAGCTCCAATGGAGCAGCTTCTCTCTGTAGTTGTGAGCGAGCTCTTGAGTAGAGCACTATCCATGGTGATCCACAGGTATCGGCAGTCCATTGGAGAAGAGGGAAAGCTCAAAAGCCTGCAGAGACTACTGCTAAGAGTCCACACCATCGTTGAGGAGGCGGAGGGACGGCACATCACGAACCAAGCTATGCTCCAACAGCTTCAGATGCTGAGAGAAGGCTTATATAGAGGCAACTACATGCTCGACAGCTTCAGATACCAAGGCCACGAAGATAATGTCGATGAAAACGAGGTTAGTGATCGTTCATTGGCCTTGCCCGGATTCAACTCGTCCAGGCGTCCGTTTCCCCCTGTCTGTAGCACACGAAATATGGGCATGGCGCATGATGTCTTGAGCACAAAGAAGCTAGATAACATGCTAGATAGCCTTGACAAGATGATCGGTGGCATGGAGGAGTTTGTCGTATTCTTGCACAGCTATCGGTGTATTTCCCGGCAACCATACAGCACATATCTAGTACTTGACAGGATTATGTTCGGCCGCCAAATGGAGAAGGAAACAATTGTCAGTTTTTTGCTGCAAAGGGAGGCTATGGGCGACGAAAATTTGGGTGTGCTCCCAATAATTGGAGCGGCGAGAATCGGGAAGAGCACACTTGTCGAGCATGTCTGTCTCGACGAGAGGGTGCGTAGCCACTTCTCCTCGATTGTTATCTTGAGTAAAAAAGATCTTAATGGAGGTACCGGTGTAATCAAGCAACAAAATCTTCATCCTTCCGCACAAGGAAAGTCGCTCGTTATCATTGAACTTACTGGGGACGTGGAAGAGGAATCGTGGAGAAGGCTGTATTCCTTGGGAGTTAACCGCATGGCTCGTGGCCGTAAAATCATAATCACGAGCCGTTCAGAGAAGGCAGCAGCTTTCGGAACAACACGAGCTCTAAAGCTGGAATTCTTGCCCGAAGATGCTTACTGGTATTTCTTCAAGGCAATCACATTCGGCAGCACCAACCCTAAAGACCATCCGAAGCTAGCAGCCATAGGAATGGAGATTGCAAAGCTTTTCAAAAGATCATTCATGGCTGCAGACATGTTATCTAGCTCGCTAAGAGCTAACTTGAGCACCCAGTTCTGGCGTATGGTGCTCAAACGCGAGAGAGAATACATAAGCAAGCATCTCCTCCTGTATGGTAAGCATCCGGTAGATCTTATGATGAACGGCCGACCTGTACACTTGTGGACATTGGGCAAGACAAACAAGGTAATCATGGCTCATAATATCTACCATGAGTGCTCCCCTGAGAATGATGTTCCCAGGATAACAACGCAAGATGTTGTGTCCGGTAGTGTTATTCCATCTCAGGAGAGATTTCATGCAGTGGCACACAGGTCTAGGTTACCTCCCTGCTACACCTACCTCGTGAGCTATACGGTGCTCAGCAAGAAGCGCTCTCGGCAGGAGAGGAATCATTGATGTAAATTGTTTGTACTTTGTACTTGGTATTATTTGAATTGGTATTATACTGCCAACATCTGTGTACTTCATCTCCTTTTCTATTATCGCCAAAAATCTCTCGATAATGGCTAGAAATTGTTTCTTAAATACAAATCACGTAGAATTTGTTTGCCTTTTTGAATCCATGCTTGAAAACTGGTAGATATCTCTTGATATTGACCGGTTCTGACCATTTTCGAATCTGAAAGTTTTAACTAGTTCAAATCAACCAATATCACTCATTAATTGAACAAAACTGACCAATATCCATTGATAATAGATTTTTTAAAACTATTTTACCGATTTCTCATTCAACCATTTTAATTTGAACCAAGTTTTCTTTGTCTATTTTTTTTCTATATATCAAGCCGCAGTGATTAGTATGATTATTGAGAATATCGAGATATTGTGAGCTCTGCTCCAAACCTCCAGCCATAGAAGAGCCTTCATGCTTCTACAAATCCACGGATAAATGTATGATGAAGAAACACGACAGTCCACATTTGTCACTGTTCAGGCATACGGATCTCGCCGGTGAGTCAAACCATTTTTTTCAAGAATCGATACAACCCCTATCAAATGCCTTCTTTTCTTCTTTTCTGTACATAGTAGACGACCAGAGCGGGATAGTCGTCTAATTGATTTTAGATCATTTTTCACCGACACACCCTAAAAATCTGATTCAAGTGATGAACACTCTCCACCAAGGCTGGCATTTTATCTCACCTCTCGTGAGCCGCACACGAGAAGCTCAATTTTGGCCTGGATCCACTCAAGCTCAGCACGTAGGTCAACAGTCCAAACCTGAGCTTTCTCTCTAGCTCGGTCAAAAAACGAGCTGAACCGAGCCGGGCCTAGCTCGTTTGTAGGCTCGTTAACTTTATTGTTAAGTATAAACGAGCAAGGTGGCCCGCGCGTTTACGCGACTAGATTTGTTTTGGTATATAGTGTTTATCTCTAACTCATAATCCATCTCTAACATATCAGATCGGATTTAGAGTTTATCTCTAATATATTATATCAACTTTAGTATTTAATATGAATTTCTAATATTTTATTTTAATCTAAGCCGCATAGATCTTTTTTTTCTTTGATTAATCTATCCTGTTATAGTTTGGTCCCACAGTTGATTGGACGGATAAAATAACCATATTATATCATCTTTAGTATTTAATCCAAATTTCGAATATTCTTCTTTTAATCTAAGCCGTTATAATCCGGCCCCACAAAATCAACGGCATAGATCTTTTATTTTTTTCTTGATTTATGAGAGAATTTCTTTGATTGATCTTGACCGTTATAATTTGGTCCCACCGTTGATCGAACGGCTAAACTAATTTGGATGATGTGGACGAATGTGATGGCTTCGTTTTCTCCTCCTTTATATATATAACGAGCAAGGTGACCCGCGCGTTTGGGCGGCTTGATTTGTGTTAATATATAGTTAATATATCAAATTAGATTTAGAGTTTATCTCTAATATATAGATCAGCTTCAGTAGTTTGCTACAGAGGTTAATATTGACCGTTAGATTTACATAATAATATCCATATTCAACGATGTAGATTTTTCTTTTTTCTATGATTAACGTGAGAATTTCTACTATTTTTCAAGAGGTTAATATTGACCGTTAGATTTACATAATAATATCCATATTCAACGATGCAGATTTTTCTTTTTTCTATGATTAACGTGAGAATTTCTACTATTTTTCGATTAACGTGGGAATTTCTAGGATTTTAGGATTAATGTGGTGGTTCCGTTTAACTCTGCTTTATATAGATAATAGATGTATTGGCCACCTTCTCCGTTAGGTTAGGTTTTCAAATGAACTGATTGGTGCATGCAACTTAATATGGCATCAGAGATAGGGGTCTCGAATTTGAATCTTGGCATAGTCGCAACTAGGGCATGCTCCTATTTTTCATGTGTTGAGGCCTAAGTAACCTCCATGCGAGAGCAATCCTTCTTAATTCACATTTTCGTTATATATTTTTTTATAATTCCTCACATAAGGACTTAAAAAATACTAAATTCCCACATATACAAGCAAATTGTTAATAAAACTCCAAAATAGCCTTTTATATGAAGAGGGGGCAGCTTGGTACGTGGAGGCAGAAGGAGCAGGAGAGGAGTGGGGGCACGGAGAGAGAGAGTGAAGAAGATGACTCATTGAGATTGGAGGGGAAGAGAGAGGAGAGAGGAGGAGACAAATAGCAGCGAATGATTTATGGGACCCACACAATAAATACTTTTTAATAAAAGAAATTGACATGTGTTTGACGTACGTGCTGAGTCGCCACGGCAACAAAATCACCCTAAAATAAGCCTGCGGGGTTTTCTCGCACCACTTGAAGTACTTGTGGGATGGATACTTGTTTCCCTGACGTTTGCACCATCATAGTTAAGAGGATGAAGTAGACTTTTCTTTTAATTAAAGAATGAACAAGCCCACGTTATGCCAAATTTCTAAATTCCCATACTCATATGCTATAAAATTATCATATATTCCATTACTTAATGATGATCATAGGAGTGAGAATCACTCCACCCTGTTCTTTTTATTTTTACTCCCATGTTTTTTTTATTTGTCATTGTTAACTTTTATAGAGTAAAATGCACGGAAGGTCACTAAACTATTAGTTGATTCTCATGCAGGTCCCCAATCTATGAAATTGTAGTTTTGGGTCCCTAATCTTTTTAAGTTGGTTCATCCCAGTCCAAAACTACCATGTGACAGTTCTATAGCTGACGTGGTCATAAAACAATTAGAAAAATTCATTAAAAAAATTAGAAAAAATAGCACTTGAGGGCTTTCATACGCCACGATGCTAGAGGTCTTGCGCTTGTAACTATAGAGGGATTAAAGGCGACCACACTGTCTTTATGTTTCTTTTTAATATGTTTATTTTTCCATGATTTTTATTGATTCTCATTTTTAATGATTTTCCTGTATTTTTATGATTCTTTTGATATGTTCTATATATTTTAATGATTTTCCTTTTTTCCCTTTTTATGTTTTTTAAAATAATCGTCCCACATTTTAATGTTTTTTCATTTTTAAATTATTTTTTAAATGATTTCCATGTATGTTTATGTTTTTAAATGATTTCCCTCTTTTTAAAACTATTTTACGTGACATGTCAATGCCACGTCAGCTATAGGGTTGTCACGTGGCAAATTTGGGCCGGGGCAGACACAGTTAAAAAGATTAGGGATCCAAAACTATAGTTTCATGATTGGGGATATAGATGAGAATCGACTATTAGTTTAGGGACCGTTTGTGTCTCTCCCTCTCTTATATATAGGTATTAATGCTAAATTTTAATTGAAAAATATTAATGTGCATAGCGGGTATACTCAATGGACCCGGTAAGTTATATATGGATCTCATCACAGGAAATCAACGGTGGATGAAGGTGGAGCCTAGGTATATATATATATAGGAATATTACTTAAGGCTCCATGGAGCCTAGGCTCCTATCCCATCCACCGTTGATTTGCAACGATCAGTACCATATATATCTTAGCGGGTTCATCGAGAAGTATACCCGCTAAACAAATTCATATTTTTGAAATAAAATTGGGCATTAATTCCTGGCATTTGTTCTCGAGCACAATTAATACCAGCCATTAACGTCCACCGTCCTCGCGCTTATACGCGCAGCCGAGCTCGCGTCCTCCGCCCATACGCCCATATCTACCTAATCAAGAGGGATGGCTGCCCATACGCGCCCACGAGCTCGCGTCGTCCGCCGCGGCGACCTCGCCGTCCTCCGCGCCGGCGAGCTCACCGTCCTCCCCCTGGCGACCTCGCCGTCGTCCGCGCCGGCGAGCTCCCCGACCTCCGCCATGGCGCGCTCGCAGTCCTCCGCGCCGCCGACCTCGCCGTCCTCTGCGCCGGCGCACTCGCCGTCCTCCGCGCCGCTGACCTCGCCGTCCTCCGCGCCGGCGAGCTCCCCGACCTCGTCCCTGGCGTGCTCGCCGTCCTCCGCGCCGCCGACCTCACCGTCCTCTGCGCCGGCACGCTCGCCGTCCTCTGCGATAAGTTTCTGTTACTCTATTGCTCTTATATTCTAGTTTTAACAAATTGTTAGTTTTGTTTTCAGAAATGCAGTCCATTTTCGGCTGTGTTGTTCAACTCTGAGCTCAAAGATTCGGATGGTTCCTATTGTGTGCAGCTACATCTCATCAGGGGTTTCTGCTCAATCAAAGGATTCCACTTAGAACTACCGCAAATTAGTTTCGGATCATACCTGGTGGCTCTGAGAGAATTGGCAATGGATCATACCTGAACATGGCTGATGGATTTCTGTCGTTTAGATGCATTTCTTCCTGTTAGCTTCTTCTTCCATGTATATCTGTTGTTTAGATGCATTATGTTGCATGCTTACTCAAGTTCTTTTTGGTTGGATTTCAAGACAAATGTGTATTCATAATCATTTGATTTTTTCTTTGATTTCAAAATGCATATCAGGCTATGATCAGCATGACCTGTAATCTGGATTTCATTTCGGAATGCATATATATGGCCATCTTTTTTTCCTTTGATTTAAAGAACTTAATTGGATACCTCGATGTATAATACCCATGGATTCCAATGTTTTCTATACGTATGTGTCATGTATGCGGATGTTCTCAAATAAAATGAACATGTACACTTTGTGCTTTTATATACATATATGTCATGTATACGGAGGTTCTCAAATGTATTGTATCTACCCAAAAAAATGAGTATCTGTAAAAAGCAAGTATATACCCGAAAAATGTCATGGGTATATACCTTGTTGTGTATATATTGTAGCAACCGAAGCAATCAGAGGATGTGTTTAATCTAATAATTCTTTGTAATATAACTTTTGAACAAAATACCTAGAAATTTTTGGATGAAAATAAAATGATTAATGTATATAGAATACTCGAGTATCAAATGTGCACGTGTATACATGGATGGTAATTTGAAAAGTGAATTAGTTACATGATTAATGAGTGATTTAAAGAGTGCATTAATATCATTGTCTAAACGGGTATTCATTTAGAAGATCCGTTAATCTATATGTTAATTATGTCAATCTGATCAAAGAAAAATGGAGGGTCCATACCAATGGAGCCTAGGCTCCATGGAGCCTTGAGCAGCTTCCTATATATATATATATATATATATATATATATATATATATATATATATATATATATATATATATATATATAGAGAGAGAGAGAGAGAGAGAGAGAGAGAGAGAGTTGGTCCGTCGATCGTCGTCATTGTAGTCGATCGGGCGTTTTCTACAAAATATGTGATGAAATTCTTCGATCCGAACCTTACATTTTGTTCATCTCTATAAACTCTCCTAGTGTACCAAATTTTATAATGTTTTGATTTTTTTGCTATTTGTTTTCTATTTTTCAAATCAGCCTAAATGGACGCTCTAGAATACTTTAGAAATCTAGGCTGATTTTGAAAAATGCAAAACAAATAGCAAAAAAATCAAAAAATTGTGAAATTTGGTACACTAGGAGAGTTTATGGAGATGAACAAAATGTATGGTCCGGATAAAAAAATTTCACCATAGATTTTATAAAAACGCCTCGATCGACGGTCATGACAACGACAAAGACCCGAGCCCTAGCCCAACTCTCTCTCTCTCTCTCTCTCTCTCTATATATATATATATATAGAGTTGAGCTTCCGTAATAACTTAGATCATTAGTTTTCAAAAATCTGTTTAAAATAGTAAAAAAATTTTAAAAAATGTAAAATTTTGTTTGTGAGCTCATATCAACTAGAAGATCAAAATGAGCGGTTCGGATCGTTCACATCGGTCATAGGTTTTGCAAACCGAATGCGAAGCACCAAAACATCCGTGCCATGAAGCACCATAGCTCAACTATATATATATATATATATATATATATATATATATATATATATATATATAATATAGCGTGCACCCGAACCACGATCGCATTGCCGTGCACCAACGCGTTTTCAAATCCGAGATGCCTAACAATCGATCTGAACCGTTGATCTTGTTACGTCTTATTGAAATGTAACGATTGACCAAGTTTAAGTATTTTTTGAATTTATTTACTATTTGTTTTCTATTTACAAAAATCAGCTTTTTGAACGCACTACCGACTAATTGGAAGGCTGATTTTTAAAATAAGAAACAAATAGTAAATAAATTCAAAAAATATGAAACTTGGTCACCGCTACATTTCAATAAGACGAATAAGATCAACGGTTCGATCGCTTGTTAGCATCTCGAATTTCGAAAACGCGTTGGGAGCACGGAGAGCTCCGTGCTCTGGGGTGCACGCTAGCCATTCTCTATAAGCTAATCTGCACCCGAGCCTTCCCAGCGAACCACGCGAGCCAGCCAAACCCGGAAGTAAACGGTCGCATTTTTGAAAGTAATCGGAAGTAATCAAAATGAACGTGTTTTAGCACGGAAAGTAATTCGCTAGGAGGCAAGATCCTAGAATCGTGGGGGCATTAACTGCCCTAAAATCGTGGGTTTGCATGTCGGTTTATTTGAATTTTGAGTTGCTTCTTTTTCAAACGGATTACTTTTCATTAATTATATTTCTCGAGCCAAAATAAGAAAGTAATCCGAATTTTCGACCAGTTACTTCTCATTACTTTCGATTATGCATACATACAAAAATAAAAAAAAAACAGCCAAAAACTTAATTACTATGCATTACTTGTCGTAATGCAAAGTAAATATACATTTTCGCAGTGGGAATTCTAAGTAATCCGGTGAATTTGCTATGTAATCCCGCCGCCGTCGCAGCTATCCACCACAGTGCGCAGGCCGTCGCCGTCGTCGTCGCCGCCACTCGCCGTCGTCGTGGCCCCGCGACGTTGTCGTCGCCGCGGCTCGTCATCGTCGTGGCTACGTTCTACCGCTAGCCGTCATCGTGGCCGCGCCATGCTGTTCGTCGCAGCCGTGCGCGGTCGCCAAGGTCGTCGCCGCCGCTCGTCGTCGTCGTGGCCTTGCGCCGCCGCTCGCCGTGGTCCTAACCGCCGCGCGCCGTCTTCGAGGTCACGGTCGCCGCGCGTCGTCGCCGAGGACGTCGCACGTCGTCGCCGAGGACGCGGTCGCCGCGCGTCGTCGCCGAGGACGCCGCAGCCACCGCGCGTCGTCGTCGTGGTCGCCGGTGCGGTTGTGATCCAGAAATTTGGAATGAAATGATTTGAATCGTGCGTGTGAACGTGGCTTAAATATCCTTCGGCCAGATCCTAAAAAAGTGGAACGTGTGCATGTGAACGGGTTGTTAATTGCTAATTAATAGTGGTTTGAAATAATATTTAATTCCTGATTTTTCCCGAGTTGGTCTGGTCGAACCATATTTCACAAAACCGACCCAGCTGTAGGCTACATCCAGCAGTAGATTAGGATATATATATATATATATATATATATATATATATATATATATATATATATATATATATATATATATATATATAGAGATAGAATAATAGCGTCTTTCTAGAATCTGAGATCTCTCAATCTTTCGAGTGGTTTTGAAATTCGAGATCTTTAACAATGATCAAACCGTTGATCTTATTAAATCTCACTTGAAGCGTTGTCGGTGACCAAGTTTCATATTTTTTGAATTTGTTTACTATTTGTTTCTTATGTTGAAAATCAGCTTTTTGAGCGCACTACGACTAATTGGATGACTGATTTTCAAAAATATGAAACAAATAGTAAAAATTCAAAAATATGAAACTTGGTCACCGACAACGTTTGATGAGACTTAACAAGATCAACGGTTCGGATCGGTTGTTAGAATCTCGAATTTCAAAACCACTGAGAGTACGGAGATCTGACTCTCGAGATCGCTAACTATAGAGAGAGAGAGATATGAGATATGGTGCTTGCAATACGGATGTTTTGGTGCTTGGCGTTCGGTTTGCAAAACCTATGACCGATGTGAGCGATCCGAACCACTCATTTTGATCTTCTAGTTGATATGAGCTCACAAACAAAATTTTACATTTTTAAATTTTTTACTATTTTAAATGATTTTTGAAAACTCATGATCTAAGTTATTACGAGCCTCCAAAAGGCTGGTTTTCAAAAATCTGTTTAAAATAGTAAACATTTTTAAAAAATGTAAAATTTTGTTTGTGAGCTCATATAAACTAGAAGATCAAAATGAGTGGTTCGGATCGCTCACATCGGTCATAGGTTTTGCAAACCAACGCCAAGCACCAAAACATCCGTATTTCAAAGCACCATAGCTCAACTCTCTCTCTCTCTCTCTATATATATATATATATATATATATATATATATATATATATATATATATATATATATATATATATATATATCTATCTACTGTGGGTGTAGATTACGATAATCTACACCGGTCGTTACGCTCGTAACGCAGCGCGTGCTCAGCCTGGCGGCCCAAGAACGGGTCGAGGCCCAATAACGCAGCGCACCGCCTTCCCGCGTGAGTAGTGGCTGGAGGATTGAGAATCGACAGTAAATTTATTCCATTTGGAGGTAAATGATGCTACTCGAAGGTAAATGATGCTATTCCATTCACAGGGCTGTTAAACAAATTTGACCGCATCTTTCACCCACGCCACCGCCCCCAAGTTTTCTACCCCACTCGCCAGCGATGGCTTTCCCATCAGATGCGCCCCCACCTGGCAACGAAGATTCGCCGGAGAATCGAGCGCCACCCTCAGATCCCACGGTCGCCATGCCCCATGTTGCAGCCACGCCGCCGGTGATGGTGCCGCCCCTCGTTCCGACGCGACCCCTCCGCCATAGATACGGTCGATCGCCGGCGAATCCATCGCCCCCCACAGACCCTGGGGCTGCTCATTCCAGTGAAGCGGTGGATCCACCGCTGGCGCCCGGAGATGCTGCAGATCGATCCCATCTTTTGCCCGATGAAACTGGAGTGGGAGCAGCTCCAGCCAATGGTAGGCAATTGAAGGTTAGTTCAACAACTTCCACACTACACCCGCCCCCTATGAAACATTTGTATGTGGGCTTTGTTCTTCGTATTTTTTCAATCCGTACTTGCGAAATGCAGACACAAACTAGAGGCAAAATGCCAAGTCGTGTTAAGAAGATTCTTATACAAGGAAGTCAGCAAACCCTAGATATTAACCTCATGTCGCAAGAGCCCAGTTTGAATCAAGGAGTAGACCAAGCCGCAAGGGAGAAAAGCAAGCAGACAGCTTCCAGGAACATTGAGCCGAGGGGCAATCCACTAATGCAGGTTTGTTTTTTTTTATATACCGAGGTTATTGATAGTAATTAACAGCTTATTGATCTTTTAAGTTAAAGTAGAGCGTGTAGAATTTTAAAAGTCAATCTGTAGTAATTGATAGTAATTAGCAAACAATATGTAGTATTTGATAGTAATTAGCATCTTATTGAATTATCTATTTCAGTAGTAATTGATAGCAGTAGATGATAATCAGAAGTAATTTTTCAATTGCAATAGGAAGTGATAGTAATGAGAAGTATTCAGATGTAATGTATTTTAATTTGCAGTCACCTGGTGTTACTACAAGATCTGCTGCGAAGCGAACTGCTGCACAAATTGAAGATGATGATGATTTCGTGCAAGTATGTAAAAAACAATTCTAGGTAAGTAAATGTTTCGGTCAACATACATGGGTTGCTAGGTGGGATGGATTTACTGGGCCAATTTTTTTCGTCTCAGTTTCAGAGTGGGAAGGGCGGTACTGTCAAGAAACTTTGTGTGAAAAGGAAGAGGAAAGCGAATAATGCTGCACACTCCAGGGAGGATGAAATAGTGCAGGTGTGCTATTGTCAAATTAGGACCCCTTAATAAGCCTTGTAAGCCACAAATTTTTTTATTTTTCCTTAATCCACCTTATACAGGGTAATGAAGTGCAAAAGGAGATGGGAATTACTGTCTGTTGTTCTCCTGGCATGGCTGTCATGGCTATCGAATTTCTTTTGTTGTGGCAGAAGAATGAAGTGAACAAGCTAGGGTTCCGTGATGCATGCAAGATCACAGTCGAGGGTCTTGAGTGTAGGGACTTGTTGTGTTGGTTAATGGATAGAATCAATCCAGGAGACATGGTGATACGTATTGATGACCAAAAGGAGTTACCAATCAACGAGCATGTTGTTAGTTGTGTTATGGGTTTGCAGAATTCTGGTGTTGAGATGCCCTCATGGACCAATGCTGAGCGGGTTTCTAAGCTCGAAGGTCTGAAATCTGATTTCAATGTCCCCATGAACAAGGGCATTCTAATCAGCACTGTTATGAGCAACATTAAGAAACACCGAGAAGACTTGCTGGGAATCCGTTGTTTCTTTCTCGTTTTTTTTAACAAACTGCTATTCCCTACCACAAGCAACTATCTGACGCTGAAGGAAGCTGTCCCCACAAAAGACATTGGAGAATTCAATAAAATCAACTAGTGTAAATTGCTAATTGAAGACCTTAGAGTTGATGTCCGAAAATGGCGCTTGCAAAAGCCAGATCAAACAAGATCCATAAGTGGATGTGCTGTCTTCTTGCTTGTAAGTTCAATGGAATCAAGGATCATAGCCACTTTGTTGAGAAATTATCTCAATTCAGCCTATTTTATCTGGAATCCTTTGTTGCTGTTTTTAAATCACTTTTTTGCAGATATATTACTTGGACAGGCTTGATCACCCCGAATGTCCACCTCCTGTTAACACACCACGGATGGCATACTATTCCAAAGTAATTATAGACACCATTGTGGGAGATGATAGGACGGAATCATCATTTGGAAAAATTGTTGTAAGTAATATCAAGCCTTTCCGATAGAAAAACCACACGTTTTTCAGTCTTGCGTTTTAGATAGACTTAGCCTCCCTCTGATATATTGTTGCTGCATTTCAGTTTAAATCGAAGGTTGGGACATGCTATGAGTTTGTGGACCGTTTCTCAGTACCAAAACAAACGGAAGCTCAACCTGGATCCTTTTTGAACCTGCCGAAGATGGGAGTAATGCTATCACACAATCTAAGCTTCCTTACTATTGATTGCCAGCAAAAAGTCATGTCTGCCATGGAGAAATTCGATGAAGAAGCAAGCAAAGCTGTTGTGTCTATAGCTCATGAGCATAAACGCACTGAGAATGCATATGTTACTGCATTAAACACAATTCAAAGGGCCGTAATGCAACAAAGGCAGCATTTAGGTGTGGAACATGGCAGGACCAATAATGATAGGTCCTTTGATGAAGCCCCTGTTGTTCACCCTACGAGCCCATTAGAGGATGATGAGGATCATATTGCTATCCCACCACATTCAGGAGTTCACACACAGACATCCCCTATTATCGAGATGTCCCCTGGTAGGTGCATAGTTTGCTTATCCATACTTAGTTACTGTCAATTCTTTTTTGAAAATAAGTCGTAGTGAAAATAATTTTATTCTAGTTGTCATATCCGAAAGCTTCATGAATGCTATCAATGGGACGGAAAGAGCACGCAACGAGGAGATTAATTTAGACGCTGTTGGTTCCGAGGTATTTTTACATTTACGTGTCCTTTTGATCACACATTTTTGACTTTCGAGGTACTTGTGTTCTTCACATGATTTTGTTTGAATGTTTTTTGGTCTCACAGGACGTCATCCCTTCGCCGCCTCAACGCAAGGATGATGTTGCTCGTGGACCATCCAAGAGGTTAAAGCGGAAGCCAGCACGTTTTGTTTCTCCTTTTAAGGGTAAGCCAAAGAGACCTGCACTGGTTAATGAAGTTGCAATAGAAGTCAGGGCAGGTATCATTGCAAACTCTTCTATGCATAGGTAATTATTTCTTCACAAATGCTTGTTCTGGTACAAATAAACAAAATTAAGTTGAAGTGATGGCTGTAACTGGTGCAAATTATTGGTTACCTGCTAAATATATCTACCACATGTAATTGGAAGTAATTGTAATTTTTTCAAGTAATTGGAAGTAATTGCACCTTTTTGTCCAGTAATAGACAGCAACCTGTTTTTTCCAAGTAAGTGGAAGTAACTTCATCCTTATGTGGCTACCCTTTCTTCTTAGTTCCAAACTTATTAAGTCAACAAGGTGCAAATTTACTGCCAAGGGTTCTGATATTGTTGGGTCATTCAACGATGGGCAAATGTGCGAAGGATAGTTTGTAGATTTTTTCATACAATGCACCACCCACGACGACAAGGTGATGAGACCATCAAGTGATGGATATAGGCTATTTTTGACATGGGAACTAAGCGTAAGCGTCAAATAGATTCAAATATACTTTCTGTTTTGCTATCTCCTTTTATTTTGCTGATTCTATTATAACATCATGTTATTTGTTGGCTATCATTTAGTTACTTCTAAACGTAGAGGAGTTTGCACCGAAAGACAAGTATAACCATAGCAAGGCTATCTTTCTGTTGAATGAATGTCTTGCAGGCAAGAGCATCATGGATGCCAAGTTGGTAGGTTCTGTTATTAACATACTTATTTGTCATAGGCCATCTTAGTTTCATCAGTTATGTAAATTTGTTTTTTTTTTGCAGATATTTATCCCAATGTTGCACCGTCAGCATTGGAATGTCTATTGCATCAACCGGGTTCACGATCGCATTGATGTCTTGGACTCTCTTGACTGGGACTTGGCTGGGACAAATCCGGAGGTACACCATGCAAATGTTGGTGATAAGGTGCTTCTGCGCCTGCAAGATGCATTGAAGGAAGTCACCGGTGGGAAGTTCCCCCCAATTGTAAACCAACGCCGATACCTGGTGGACACTCCAAAGTAGTGCAATGTAAACGATTGTGCCTTCTTTGCAATGATGTTCGTGGAAAATTACGACGGTGAAGAGGAAGAACTTCACGCTGTGCTGCTACTAGAACATGGGATAGCTTACAGGGCTTAAATTTTGGCTTATCTTCTTTTCCATGAACTCAACGAGATAAAAAATCTACCGACATCATTGAGCATCTAAGGCGTGAGCATCAAAGGATACAGAGAGATTAGTTTACAAATGTGTTTGTTGCCACTCCGTTAGACTTTTGTCTTGGTACTGTTAGACTTTTGTTGCTATCATCTCCATACATAGTCTATGTGTGAGCATCGTTGAGCCCTAATTTTTATTAGTGGCATTGATGACAAAATTAATTAATATTAAGTGCTAGGGGGTCTTTTGGACTTCTCGGAACCCTAGCGAAGACTCGGCGTTTTTGATAAAACCTAATTTGAAGCGTCGACAAATTTCTGAGCTGCTCCAAGGTCTCAAGTGCGTGACCGGGCGAGAGAAGAGGTCACGTATAGATTAGGAGTAGTTAGGTCTATTTTCTGTTTTTTCGTCGGATTTCAAAAGGGGTTTGAATTTCTCGGATCTTGCCGGATCTTTGCGAATTCTCGAAATCTCGGTTTCCGTAGTCCACCACATCTATAAATACCCAAATATCCCTTTGTGAGATTTCTAGAGAGAAGAAATACCATAAACTCTCCCACATACTATCTCAGGCCTTTTACCCGAAAACCCTCTCTATCGGACGGCGTCCGGGCGCTGCCGGACAGCGTCCGACCAGCCAAATTAGCCTGCAATGCGCACTGTCGGACGGTGTCCGGTGGTTACCGGACGGCGTCCGATGAAGTTCATTTTCTGGCTTTTTCGCCGTCGGACGGCGTCTGGGAGAGGGCTGAGAGCGTCCGGTAGTTCTAGCGCTTCGGCATTCCTTGGTGTCGGACGACGTCCGGTGGCGACCAAATGGCGTCCGACAAGCCGCTTTCTGTGAGCAGTAGGCTCTGTCGGACGGCGTCCGGTGCCCGTCGGACGGCGTCCGGTAGAGGCTAACGGCTAGTTATTTTGTCTCCTTCCGAGGGGCAACGGCTAGTTTTGCTCTTGGGGCTATAAATACCTACCTAGTGGCTGGCTATTTTGAGGTTTGCTACTCCACTTCACCTACCACATTCATAGCTCATCAATTAGGTGTTCTAGAGCCATTCCTCCACCCACAAAGCATCCAAAGCCACAAATCATTAAACCCCAACACCGAGCTTCATGGAAGTCCTTCGATCCGGAATGATCAGGCGTTTGAACTTGTTACTTTTGAAGACATCCTTCGTGGAGGCGAGGGCTTGGGAGTAGGCTTTGGCGTGTGGCTACTCTCGAGTCGGTGTCTGGTGTGAGTCCACCTCGCGGAGTGGCGGAACGACTACCGGGAGTAAGTAAGGCGTTAGGCTCGAGAGCGAGCCGGTCCATGTGCGCAAGGGGTAGCCTCAACGGAGAGTAGGAGTTGCGGCTCCGAACTTCGGTCAAACAAATACCGTGTCACTCTCTCTTATTTACTTTCCGCACTTACTGCCATTGCCTTGTTTGTGATGAATTGTGATGCTATGTCTTAGTTGCGTTGTGACTTGTTTATTGCTTCCGGTTACTTAATAATTGCAACTAGGATTGGGTAATTCTTAATATGATGCTTAATTGAGAATAATCAAAAGAAATTAAAATTGCCTATTCACCCCCCTCTAGGCCTTAGGATTCTCTTTCAAGTGGTATCAGAGCATCTAGGTTCTCCGGTATTAGCTTCACCGCTAGGAGATGGCTCAAGAGGGGCCTAGGATAGAAATTGGAAAAGCTCATATCTTTGATGGAACAAACTACAACTATTGCAGAATTATGATGCAATGTTACTTAGAAGCACTTAGCTATGATGTGTGGGTCGCTTGTGAGACCGGCTATCCGGACCCTCCGGCCGGAACAATTGCTCTTGATGAAGTTCATGCTAAGTACAAACGCTTTAATGCCATTGCTAGAAATGCTTTACTTTCTAGTGTGTCTTCCGAAGTTTTTGATAGCATTGGCAATCTCTCTAAAACTTATGACATTTGGAAGCATCTTAAAGAAATTCATGTTGGTAGTGCCGAGATGCTTGAGGAGAAGCTATCTCGAGCTAGAAAAAGATTTGATCAATTCAAGATGCTCCGTAATGAAAGTGTCAATGAAATGTTTCTTAGGTTGAACCCCATTGTCATTGAAATTGCCGGATGTTTGGAGAAGAAGGTCTTGGAAGACATTGACATTTGTCGGAAGATGCTCGATGTTGTGCCATTTAGTTTCAATCCACTTGTGACCTTAATTCCAGCATCCAAGTCAAAACTCAAGAAGATGACGCCGACAAAGCTTCTCGGACAACTCAACTCATATGAGATGCGGCTTCTTGAAAGTGAAGAGTCCCCGCTCAACAAGAAGTCAATTGCTCTCCCCGCCAAAGCCAAAAGTGGGAAGAAGAAGATTGAAGTTGAAGAAGATGATGATGACTCCGATGATGCAATTTCGAAGATTGAAGAATTGGCCCTCCTTGTCAAGCGGTCAAGAAAATTGATCAAGAAGATGAGCTTCCGCGGTGGATCATCCTCTTCAAGGCGAAGACCTATCTCCGAAATGCGTTTCTATGAATGTGGAGAGAAGGGTCACTTGGCAGCGGATTGCCCAAAAAGTAAAAAGTGCAAGCACAAAGCAAGGAATCAAAAAGAAGATGAGGATGACGACAAGAAGAAGTACCGTCACTACCGCAAGAGCGATCACAAATCGAAGGAGAAGAAAAAGGCTCTTGCCGGTCAAAAGACCAAAAAGAAAGATAGCTCAACCTCATCATCCTCCCAATCCTCCTCCTCCGAAGAAGATACTAGAGCTCATGGGTTAGCCGGGCTTGCAATCAAGGAAAATGCTCCTCCGGCTCTTCCCAAGCAAAAGCTTTGTCTCACCGCCAACATACAAGAAGAGGTGATTGGGGAATGGATCACCGACGATGAAGACTCTTGGGCGGACTCCTCCGACAATGAAGGCACCAAGATGTCCGGAGTCGCCATCGACAACCCTACACCTCCCATGTGTCTCATGGCACTAGAGGAGAAGGTAACAAATGAGCACCTCTCTAAAAGTGAGCTTAAACTTTTGATTGATGATTTGAATAATGCTCTAGAGAAGGAAAAGTCTGAGAGGAAAAAGCTAATGAAAGTGCATAAAGAGCTTGCAAATGAATTTGAGAATTTGCTTGAAAAACATAAAAATCTAGAGGATGATTATGAAGCTCTAAATTCGCAAGTTGAAATTCTAGAAAACAAACTTGCTAGCTCAATTGTTGATGAAACTCCTCTTGATTGCTCGATTGAAAAATGCAATGTTGGTGTGACTTGTGACTTGATTGACACCGTAAATGATTCACTTAGCTTATCTCATGACACATATTTGAACTTGTCACCCACTATCACACCTAATGTTAGCTCATCTTCACCCACTAGTGCTAATACTTTAAATGAAAATGCGTGTTCTATTGGTACTTGTGGTGTTGCAAAATATGCTAATGAGCTAGTTAAGGAAAATTTGCTTCTTAAGGATAGAATTGAGCAAGTAGACTCTACCTTGGTAAATTGCTTGTGGGGAACAACTCTCTTGACAAGGTGGTTCGGGAGCAAATGTACACCTTGGGTAAGCATGGTTTGGGATTTCATCCCGGGGATTTGCCCAAGGGCGGTTGGGGTAAGCCCAAGCTAACTTTTGTTAAGGGAGGGACCCATTGCCATATTTGCAAAAATGATAAACACAAAGCCATTGCTTGTACTCTTGCAAAATCATCTCAATTCATATCTAAAACTCAAGTGCTTAATGCTAGTTACATGATTATGAGGAAGAATGGCTCTATTTATGCAAAATATGTTGGTGCACCCAATGAAAAGAAAGATGTGAAGGCTATTTGGGTGCCCAAATGTTTGATGACTAACTCGAAAGGACCCAAGAAGAAGTCTTGGGTACCTAAAACCCAAGCTTGAAATTGTGTGTGTAGGTGAACTACAAGAGCGGTGGCCGGCATTGGATATTTGATAGCGGTTGCACCCAACACATGACCGGTAGCTCAAGTATGTTCACCTCACTAGACGAGGAGAAGGACCCCGAACACAAGATCACATTTGGGGATAACTCCAAGCGAAAAGCAAAAGGTATAGGTAAAATTACAATATCCAATGACCTATCCATCTCTAATGTGCTCTTGGTGGAAGCTTGCAACTTTAATCTCCTCTCCGTTGCTCAAGTGTGCGATTTAGGTTTTGATTGCTTCTTTTCGGTCAACGGAGTTCGTGTTGTTTCCACTAAGGATCAAAGTGTTGCATTTGAAGGCACCCGGTTTCAAAACTTATATTCGGTTAATTTTTCAAACCGTGAATCTTCTCAAATCAAGATTTGTCTTATTGCTCAAACCACTCTTGGTTGGTTGTGGCATAGACGTCTTGGACATGTTGGAATGGGCACTTTGAAAAAGGTTTTTAAAGACAACTTGGTTGTTGGAGTGAAGGATGTCAAATTCGAGAAAAATCGTTTATGTAGCTCATGCCAAGCCGGCAAGCAAGTGGCTAATTCTCATCCGACTAAGACATTCATGTCTACATCCCGACCACTTGAACTTTTGCATATGGATTTATTTGGCCCAACCACCTATGCGAGCATAGGCGGTAATTCTTATTGTCATGTGATTGTCGATGATTTCTTTCGCTTCACTTGGGTATTTTTTCTTGCAAATAAATCACTTGCCGGTGATGTGTTTAAAAGATTTGCTTTCAAAGCTCAAAAGGAATTTGACTCTTTTATTAAAAAGGTGAGGAGTGATAACGGCACCGAGTTCACTAACACAAATGTTGAGGAATTTTGTGATGAGTTAGGTGTCAAGCACGAATTCTCGGCGGCATACACTCCTCAACAAAATGGAGTGGTGGAGAGGAAGAACCGTACTTTGATAGAGATGGCAAGATCAATGCTTGACGAGTACAACACGCTGCATGCCTTTTGGGCGAAAGCCGTCAACACGGCGTGCCATGCCATCAACCGCCTCTACCTCCACCGACTCCTTCACAAGACCTCATATGAACTACTAGTGGGACGAAGGCCCAACATATCGTACTTTCGAGTCTTTGGTTGCAAGGTATACATCTATAAGAAAAGAACTCATTTGGGTAAGTTCCAAAAGAGGTGTGATGTTGGTATCATGTTAGGGTACTCCTCTCGCTCAAAAGTTTTTCGAGTTTTTAATAATTCTACCGAGCTAGTTGATGAAACCTATGATGTCAAGTTTGATGAAACTAATGGCTCACAAAATGAGTAAGATTTAACAAGAAATGTAGGTGATGAGCTACCACATGAAGCCATGGAGTTGGGGGAAATTCGTCCCTCACCGGAGGTGCCAAAAGATGAAGTCGTCTCTCCCACCACCTCCATCGATAATAAAGCTCAAGACACCTCTCCAACAACTCAAGATCAAGCGGTGGACGGAGATGCAAACTTTAAAGTTGATCAAGCTCAAGGGGGAGGCATTGATCTACAAGTACCCGTTCAACAACACCGCTCTCTCTCCAAGGATCATCCCCTAGATCAAGTCATTGGCAATCTCAATCAAGGCGTAAGAACCCGTTCTCATACAGCTAATTATTGTGAGCATCACGCCTTTGTGTCTATTGTTGAGCCTAGGACCATTGATGAGGCATTGGCGGATACGGATTGGGTGAACGCCATGCATGAAGAACTAAACAACTTCATCCGCAATAAAGTTTGGGAGCTTGTGAAAAGACCGAAGGACCACAATGTCATTGGAACCAAATGGGTCTTCCGCAACAAACAAGATGAGAATGGTGAAGTGGTGCGAAACAAAGCAAGATTGGTCGCGCAAGGTTTCACACAAATCGAAGGACTTGACTATGGAGAAACCTACGCCCCCGTTGCTCGACTTGAAGCTATACGGTTACTTTTGGCATTCGCTTCTCTCTATAACATAGCTCTCTTTCAAATGAATGTTAAGAGTGCTTTTTTAAATGGTTTTAATGATGAACTCGTTTATGTCGAGCAACCGCCCGGTTTTGAAAACCTCAAACACCCAAACCATGTCTATAAGCTCACTAAGACGCTATACGGTCTCAAGCAAGCTCCTAGAGCATGGTATGAGCGTCTCAGGGACTTCCTCTTAGAAAAGTGATTTAAAACCGGTGCGATTGATTCCACATTGTTTTTAAAACCTATTGAAAATGACTTATTTATTTGTCAAATATATGTGGATGATATTATATTTGGATGCACTAACAAATCTAAATGTAAGGACTTTGGAGAAATGATGTCCAAGGAATTTGAAATGTCGATGATTGGAGAACTCACTTTCTTCCTTGGATTTCAAATCAAGCAACCGGAAGGACTTTCATTTGTCAAGAGAAATACACAAAGGACCTTCTCAAACGGTTTTCAATGGACGATTGCAAATCGATCAAAACACCAATGGCCACTAATGGGCATCTTGATTTGAATGAAGATGGAAAGCCCGTGGACCAAAAGCTCTATCGCTCTATGATCGGTTCGCTTCTCTATCTACCGCTTCTCGACCCGATATTATGTTTAGTGTGTGCATGCGTGCTCGTTTTCAAGCATCCCCTAAAGAAGTGCATCTTATTGCCGTAAAACGCATTTTGAGATATCTAAAAATCACTACTAGCCTAGGTCTTTGGTACCCCAAGGGAGCGCGTGTTGAGCTTCTTGGCTATTCCGACTCGGATTATGCCGGTTGCAAAATTGATCGCGAAAGCACCTCGGGGGGTTGTCACTTGCTAGGACGCTCACTCGTGTCATGGACTTCGAGGAAGCAAAACTCCGTGGCGCTATCTACATGAGCGGAATATGTAGCGGCGGGGAGTTGTTGTGCTCAACTCTTGTACATGACACGGATGCTTAGTGACTTTGGGCTAAAATTTGAAAAAGTGACACTTCTATGCGATAATGAAAGTGCGGTGAAAATAGCCAACAATCCGGTTCAACATTCCCGTGCAAAGCACATCGACATCCGACATTACTTTATTCGTGACCATGTTGCAAAGGGTGACGTTGTGCTTGCCTACGTGCGAACGAAAGACCAATTGACGGATATTTTCACCAAACCCTTAGATGAGGCACGGTTTTGCAAATTAAGGAATGAACTCAACATACTAGATAGATCAAATGCGTGTTGATTGGTTTTTGTGATTTTTGGGTCTTATTTGAATCTTTCCATTTGCGTTTGACCCTTGTCACATTTAGGGGGAGTTTAGTTTCAACTCATGATCTCAAAACTCCCTCTAGTGGTGAAAAGATAAATTTGATTTTGGGTTAGCACATTCTTGTCCTATATTTCAAGCCAAAACAAATTTGAACTTAATAGACTATCCTTATCGTCTTATCACTTCAAACTTCTAATTTTGAAAATCTTATCCCCTCTGAAAAATTTGCTCCATATGCATATTTCTTCTCTTGAAAATCATATGGCATCAAAATTGTTGAAAATATTTGAAAAGGAGCCAAAATTCAAAAACATGTGCTTAAACTCTAAAGTGAACCCCTATGCTCGATTTTCATGCCTATATGAGAAATCAAGGCAAAATTTGGGTTCACACATTTTCTTGGTCTCTAAGATCGAAATTTAGGTTTTTGAATTTAATTTGGTTTCATTTGTCAACTTAGTATCTTATCCCTTCAAAATTAAAAATTTTAAAATCACTTCAAATTGCTCACATTTGAATCTTCCTTTGAATTTTGAGCAAAATGGAGAATATCACTTCAAAACATTATTTTATAAAAATTCTTGCCTTTGGGGGGCCCATTGTTAGAAGAACAGCAGCTGCGAAATCCGCCTTCATCGGACGCCGTCCGGATACTCTCGGACGCCGTCCGACAGGGTCTTGTGTGGGCTGAATTCGTACTGTCGGACGCCGTCCGGTCACCACCGGACGCCGTCCGACCAAGTTCAATTCGCGCCGCAATACTTCTGTCGGACGCCGTCTGGCCTCTCCGCGACCCCGTCCGACGAGGCTCCTCTGCGCTGCACCCTTACTGTCGGACGCCGTCCGATAACCGTCGGACGCCGTCCGACAGGGCCCAACCGTGCGGATCGCCTTATAACTTACCTCTCCGCCTCCCTCTCTCCTCACTCATTTTTCCTCCTCTCTCCAAACCGGCGCCGCCCCTGCTCTTTCTCACCGGGGAAGGCCCTCCGACGACCTCCGGCGGCATCCGCCTCCACCGGCGGCCTCCCCTCGTCCTCCTCTTCGATTCCCACTGCGGGGATTGAAGGTGGACGTCCCGTTCGTGCGCCTCGTCTCCGTCGAGCTCCCCTCCTTTCCCCTACCGGGAAGGGCCTAGGGGACGATCTCCTCACGCACGGCGACTTCCTCCTTCCCTCCTAGGGCTCGGTAACGGCTTCCCGCCTCTCTTCCCAGCAAATTCTTTGTTTACCGTGTTCTAGTTTTTGAATAGGTTTTTCCCGCGCTTGTATTCAGGGTTGGCTCGTGATGTGGTTGGCACGTGTGGTTGGCACCTTGGTCAGTGGCATTTGGCAGTGAGGTTGTTTCGTCAGTGGACTCTTTGTCAGAGGGGTTAATTCGAAGATGTCTCGCTCGTTGAAGAAGTTTGGAAAGGCTCTGAGCAGGACCCTCAGTGGTCGTCGTGACAGTGGCAGTAAGGGTGATCCTGATTATATTGATGAGACGGCTAGCAGTGCCGCTCCTCCTCGCCAAGAAAAGCTACTAGAGGGATATCTGATGGCGACTAGATCAAGGATTACATTGGACTCGGGTTGCGGGGTCTTCTTTTGCGACCGAGGGATCTTGACGATGACACCTCTGGCGAGGACCCGATTGATGAGGATGTCATCGAGGCGGTGGTCGCGAGGGCGACCCGTGGATGATATGGTCCTAAAGCTATCTATGGAAAGTTTGAGGAAGAAGAGGTCATCACTTATGCAAGATGGTTCCTCGGTGGCGAGAGGACACCAAAGACTTGAGTTTTACACCAAGTTCGAGCGACTTTACATGTGTTTTTCGCTCCCAAGGGTGGTCCGAAGACCCCATTGTGTCGATTGACGGAGATATCAGCAGTGGCAGGGCCTGAGGTACACACCATATTCAGTTCCACTCCAAGCCTGGCAGAATTGATCTCAAATAAGAAGTTGACCTGGAGCAAAGAAAGGGTCTGTGAGTTCTTTGCTACTCTTCTAGTCACCGAAGATGAGACGGAAGCTAATTATTATCACTCAGTTGATGGTCAGGTTCAGGGTATCACAGTGGCAGAGATGAACTTTGTTTTGGGCACCGCTGACTCTAGAACAGATTTAAACGAGATGGCCTATGAAGATGACCTCTGGAGGGGCAAATATCCTCCTTTGGATGAAGTCAGATTTATGTATCTGGATCTTGATGATGAAGAAATCAGCATTGATAAGGCAAATCGATTCTGACGAGAGCCCCCTTATCAATCTTATACTCAGAAGCACGTTGTTTGTTCGAGGTGGAAATCGCGACAGAATCCTTCCCATTTGTAGCTGGTTCATGTTATTTCTTCTGACAGGCAGAACCATCAATATTGGAGCCACCCTCATGGGAGAATTCGATGACGCCATCTTCAGAGAGGTCAATAGGGCACTATCTCTAGCTTCCTATATTGTCCTATTGCTTTCCAGGACTCAGCGCGTATCACATGATGAAGTCAGGGGTTGGTACAACAGGATCAAAAAGCATCAGATGAAGAATTTATTGAACTTACTTGGGAGCAAGCCCAAATTGGATCGTCCTAGCGATGATGCTCCTCCTCCAGCTCCAGCTCCTGCTGCTCCAATGCAGCCGTTTGTGCCAGCGCCTGGTGCGGGTTATTCTGCGGCTACCCCTCCTCCTTGGTATGACGCATTGATAGGTGAGATGAGGGGGCTGCGCACAGAAATGAGAAATTTTTACACTGAAGTGAAAGAAGAGCTAGCGGCCACCCGCAGGGAGATGACAGATCTGGCAGGTTAGCAGACGTATTTGAATGATGAATTTGCAGAGTTCAAGTCAGCTGTACAGTACATGGGTGCTATGTTCATGCCAGTTCCAGAAGGGGCAAATCCTTACTCATGGTACTCTCATGCTCATACCAGCTATCAGGCCTACCAGCAGAATCAAGGTTTTCCTCGCCCACCTGCCTACCCACCACCGGTTCACCCTTGGGTATATCCTCCCTCAGGGCCTGCTCCTTCCTTTGTGCCTCCACCACAGTCATATCCTCCTCCTGGTAAGATTCATTTTACTGGTGGAGAAATCTGTCGCCATCTCAACTTTTCTTTGCCAAATCCTCAACGGACCTAGCTTTTCGATGATCCATCCTCACCTCGGTCGGTACCCTCTGCAGCTCATATGCCTTTATTCAAGCGTCCCAGAGGTCAGGGCTCCCCTTCCGGCGGCCAAGGAGATGGCGGAGGCGACGACATGGATCAAGACCTGCAAGATTAGGACCTTTTCTCCTTTGTGTCACTTGGTGACAAAGGGGGAGAAGTTAGAGGGTTAGTGAGGGGTAGTGAGATCGAGGTCTTGTTTTACCTGTAATTTTGTTTATTGCCTCGTTACTTGTTTAAACTTGTGCTTGATACTCTAGTTTGTTTATGTCATTTGAACCTCGTTGGCTTGTGTTTTCAATTCTATGAATGGATTTAGGGGGAGCTTCTCTTGTTTGCACACCTTTGTGGTCGAGTTGTGGTAGTCTTATTGTTTTGTATTTGCTCGCATATTTGTATTGCACTAACCCTTTTGCAGCTCAAAATTTTATTTTATCTTGGGTTGCCATCAAGTGCCACAAAGGGGGAGATTGTGAGCATCGTTGAGCCCTAATTTTTATTAGTGGCATTGATGACAAAATTAATTAATATTAAGTGCTAGGGGGTCTTTTGGACTTCTCGGAACCCTAGCGAAGACTCGGCGTTTTTATAAACCCTAATTTGAGCGTCGACAAATTTACGAGCTGCTCAAGGTCTCAAGTGCGTGACCGGCGCGAGAGAGGTCACGTATAGATTAGGAGTAGTTAGGTCTATTTTACATTTTTTCGTCGGATTTCAAAAGGGTTTGAATTTCTCGGATCTTGCCGGATCTTTGCGAATTCTCGAAATCTCGGTTTCCGTAGTCCACCACATCTATAAATACCCAAATATCCCTTTGTGAGATTTCTAGAGAGAAGAAATACCATAAACTCTCCCACATACTATCTCAGGCCTTTTACCCGAAAACCCTCTCTGTCGGACGGCGTCCGGGCGCTGCCGGACAGCGTCCGACCAGCCAAATCAGCCTGCAATGCACACTGTCGGACGGCGTCCGGTGGTTACCGAACGGCGTCCGATGAAGTTCATTTTCTGGCTTTTTCGCCGTCGGACGGCGTCTAGGAGAGGGCTGAGAGCGTCCGGTAGTTCTAGCGCTTCGGCATTCCTTGCTGTCGGACGGCGTCCGGTGGGGACCGGACGGCGTCCGACAAGCCGCTTTCTGTGAGCAGTAGGCTCTGTCGGACGGCGTCCGGTGCCCGTCGGACGGCGTCCGGTAGAGGCTAACGGCTAGTTATTTTGTCTCTTCCGGGGCAGCGGCTAGTTTTGCTCTTGGGGTATAAATACCTACCTAGTGGTGGCTATTTTGAGGTTTTTGCTCCACTTCACCTACCACATTCATAGCTCATCAATTAGGTGTTCTAGAGCCATTCCTCCACCCACAAAGCATCCAAAGCCACAAATCATTAAACCCCAACACCGAGCTTCATGGAAGTCCTTCGATCCGGAATGATCGGGGCGTTTCGGGCTTATTACTTTTGAAGACATCTTTCGTGGTGGCGAGGGCTTGGGAGTGGGCCTTGGCGTGTGGCTACTCTCGAGTCGGTGTACGGGTGACGGAGTCCACCTCGCCGGAGTGGCGGAACGACTACCGGGAGTAAGTGAGGCGTTAGGATCGAGAGCGAGCCGGTCCTTGTGCGCAAGGGTAGGCTCAACGGAGAGTTGGAGTTGCGGCTCCGAACTTCGGTCAAACAAATACCGTGTCACTCTCTCTTATTTACTTTCCGCACTTACTACCGTTGCCTTGTTTGTGATGAATTGTGATGCTATGTCTTAGTTGCGTTGTGACTTCTTTATTACTTCCGCTTACTTAATAATTGCAACTAGGATTGGGTAATTCTTAATATGATGCTTAATCGAGAATAATCAAAAGAAATTAAAATTGCCTATTCACCCCCCCCCCTCTAGGCCTTAGGATCCTCTTTCACTATGTAATTATAAACTATGTTGCAGTCACTTTTGTCCTGTATATATGTGATAGCAATATCTATAATCTACCTGTGAAGATGCTCTTTTGAATCTGTTATTGTATTGGTAAACTACAGTAAACAATAGTAACCAGTACATAAGACGAAGTAAATTTGAAGCTTTTCCAAACTAGGACATCGTAAATTCGTAGTTAGGAAAAAATTTAATCACAATTCAACATAGCAACAAGAAGAGTGCATATTCAAAACAGAAGGAAGTAACTTAAAAATTGAAAGTGACCAAACAATCTAGTACTTAAGAAGTAGTAAACATTTTATTCCTGGACAGTAAACAATTCTTCTCAATGTGTCGATCAGTCATCTGTCTCCTCGTCACCGCCAACTCCGTCATCATCTTCATCTGATGCATCATCTTCAATGGGATCTTCAACTAGTTTGCGCCTTGCAGAAGTCCGACGCCAGGTACCTAACGTTCCGGCATGTATGTCTAATTTTTTTGGATTATCTGGGCATGACGCTACGTTATGTCCCAACTTCTTGTGACATATCGAACATTCCCTATTGCACTTCTTCTTGTTCGGTGCAATAATTGATTCCGCAGCTTGCTTAGTCCCCTTACGACCTTTTGTGTTAGATACTGATGGTGCCTTTGGGTTGATACCACATCCCACATTCGGAGGATCACTTTCATCTTCTTCACTAGTTGCTTTGATTGTTGGGGGGGGGGGATACATTCCACCAGTCTGCGGGCATTTTTAAGCTCCTGCAAAGCCGTATCATATGCCAGTTCCGATTTTGCCCTAGCCCTAGCAACAGCTAAGGCTTCAGTGACTAATGTACTGTGCCGATAATTCTCCGTGGTGCCGTCCACATTGTATAGGTTTGTGTCCGATCTGTCAAAGCTTACTGCCAGCCGTGCATCACGAGTATATCTTTTCAAGATATATTTAGCAGGTATGCTATCTATCTGAAGGTGAGTGAAAACCGCAATCATGTGTGGACAGAATAGGCCTGCAAAATCAGATCAATTGTCAAATTATCGCATAATTACAGTAATTACATAGACCTATCCAAAATATAGTAATGCATAGTAAAATACCTGTGTGCTCCCACACCCTGCATTCGCATGCATATACACCATTTTTAATGTCAGCAGTTACTCTGAATGCATGAGCCGACCAAGAGAATGTTGCAAGTACATTTTTACTGTCCTTGTATCCTTTGAATGAAACAAAATATTCTCCTTCCTTGTCATCATTTGCTTTTATGCGGAAAGCTGTACTAGATAGCCATTTAGATTTGTAATCTACATACACCGCAGCAGTGTATAGGTGGCTCAGTTGACGTTCAAACGGATAAAGTGTTGCCGGAATCGGTTCCCTCTGGGATTCATAAAAAAAAATCAAGTCATTTGTACTGATTAGAT
The DNA here is from genome assembly GCA_036346415.1 of Raddia guianensis. Taxonomy (NCBI): domain Eukaryota; kingdom Viridiplantae; phylum Streptophyta; class Magnoliopsida; order Poales; family Poaceae; genus Raddia; species Raddia guianensis. The sequence goes on along the minus strand of CM070541.1, from coordinate 18,425,829 downwards.
GAGTAATAAATAGTAAATATTATTTATAGAGTTACCGTGCCAGCATAGTTATGTCGCGATTCTGCGTGTCTCCTTGATTCTATCATGCGATGCATTTGACGTGCGAATGTATGCAGACTAGTTGATTTTTTACCAAAATGCTGCTTCACCATCTTGTTCATGCTTTCACTCCGTTGTGTAGAGGTCATTCGACCATAGTAAACATTCTTCAAATAGGCCAGCACCCAACTGTGTCGTAGATCATAAAGATTTTGGATCACAGAGTTTTCTTCCAGATTATATTCAGCCAACATCTTTGCCCAAGCTGTCTCAAACTTAGACGTCGTCAGCGGATGATTTATATTTGAGATGAGTTCCAACTTGAACTTTTTATGTTTCTCATACAGCTTGTTAAGGTGGAGCTTATATTTCTTCAATACATGCCACCTGCATAGTCTATGCTGAGTATCTGGAAAAACATGTGGTATAGCGATAGCCATTGCCGGATCCTGATCTGCAAAGAAAATTATATGATTAGAGGCATCATCATGATTCAAAAGTAAAAATATGCGCTAGTCATGAGGATAGGTGGTACATACCGGTCAAAATACAATGGGGGGGGGGGTTCCCACCCATGCATTCCTTGAAAGTGGTGAATAACCAAATAAATGACTCGGCCTTCTCATCTCTAAGCAAAGCACACCAAAAAATAACGCTTTGCAAGTGATTATTTGACCCCACAAACATTGCCAAAGGCATGCCATACATGTTTGTCTTGTAAGTAGTGTCGAATGTGAGGACATCACCAAAATCAGCGTAGTCTCCTTGCGAACTGGCGTGGTTCCAAAATATATTTTGGACCACATCATCATTGTCCAGCTGTATGTCGTAGTAAAATCTAGGGTTTTGCCTACGACACTCATGGAAATAGTCATGTAGTTTCATTACGTCATTTTCACGATCTTCCTTACGGATCGTTGTCTTCCTGCAACAAAACATCGATGTGGTAAACACAAAATTATACAAAGTAAATGAAAATAAATTAATATTTTTGATCATTCATTAGTTACCTGTTGTCTAGATCTTTAGAGGTGATCGGTATCAAATCTTGGCTGCCATACAAGTTAGACAAGACATTCATGATGGCATGGTTATGAATATTTGCAGCAAACATCGCATCCACATACTCCCATAACCCATCATCCAAGTCCCTGACAGACTGAGTGTATACATTTGTGCCTGGAGTTTTAACAAGTGGGTGGTTATGTTCGTAAACCATTCGATCTACCCAAACATCCGTGCGTTCCTTACAATTTTGTGGCCGCGATTGATCTACCCTGCCTCTCATCTTGCGTGAAAACAAGAGGCGCAAAAAGCGATTAGTGCTAGGCCAGGATTGGTTATTTATATGTACTATCCGTATAATTACTTTCAATTACTTCAATGTGTTCACGGATGAGTTCCTACAGAATTTCGTTTTTGCGATGTTCACGGATGAGATCCTACAGAATCAACCTTGATCTTACCTTCCCCCAAAAATCGATATTTTGTTAATAATTGAAAATAAATGTATGCAATCATTACTTCGATTTAAATCCATTTACTGTCGATTCGGAAAAGAAAGTTCACAAAATTAAGATGTTTTTATATCGAACTTTTTATTTACTTTCAATTACTTCAATTAAAGACATATATTTACTGCAAAGTGTACCGCTAAGATATTTTGTTAATAATTGAAAATAAATGTATTCATTCATTTACTTCTGATTTAAATCCATTTACTGTCGATTTAGTAAAAATTCTATCATTTACACACGATTTGGTCATCAATTTACTGTCGATCTGTTCACCATGGCCACCAAAAAATGCGGATCCATATCGACAGTAACTAAATAGCATCATTTACCTTCGTTGTAATAAATTTACTCTCGATTCTCCAGATTCTAGCCGATTCTCATACGCGCACGTTTGGGGAAGCCGGTACGCTGCGTTACTGGGCCTCGCGCTGCGTTATTGGGCCGTCTCGCGTCGTTCCTCCCGCGCGCGCAGCGGCCGAGCTACAGCGATCGGGTGTAGATTACTGTAATCTACACTCATGAGTAGTATAGGCTCACCGTAGATTACTGTAATCTACCGATCGCTGTAGCTCGATCGCTGCGCGCGCGGGAGGAACGACGCGAGACGGCCCAGTAACGCAGCGCGAGGCCTAGTAACGCAGCGCACCGGCTTCCCCAAACGTGCGCGCGTGAGAATCGGCTAGAATCTGGAGAATCGAGAGTAAATTTATTACAACGAAGGTAAATGATGCTATTTAGTTACTATCGATATGGATCCACATTTTTGGTGGCTATGTGTACTATATATATATATATATATATATATATATATATATATATATATATATATATATATATATATAAAGACTACAGTACTCTTAGGAGTACTCTAGCTAAAGTACTACCACGTTCCTAGCCATTTGATCTCTACCTGATCTCCGTCCGATCCCAACCCCACCCTCCCCTCCCGACTCGCCCCATTTCAAATTAATCGGCGCCGCCCCTCGCCCGATTCTGACGCCTACCGTCATTTGCTCTCATCGCCGCCAACGCTCACGCCCTGCCGCCGCCGCCGCCTTCGCCGCCTGCCTCCACCTCGCCAGGCGACCACACGATCGGTCGCTCCTCTCAGGCAACCTCGCCGGCGACCACGCCAAGCTCCCTTCCGATGACCGTTGCTCCGCCTAGATCCAATGCTAAGGCAAGCGGCGCCTCCACTCTCTGGTCCCTGCATCCAAATTGCAGGGGAGGCGACGACGGCAGAGGATGCTACGCCCAGCTCCCATCCTTCCCACCGCCTCCAAGCTCTCGTTGAGCCCAGCCATCCAAGCCACCTCGGCGATTCAACCTCACCTCCGCCGTCGCCGCCTCGACGCACGCTCCCACCATGCACCGGCCGACGATCGACACCTGCTCGACGAAATGCACTGCTGGCCAGCTTCATCGTGCGTGCCCTCCTCAGCGCCCCCAGGCCAGGGACGCGAGTGCCATCTCGCCCTATCTCTCATGTCCCGTGCCGTGCTGGACCTGATGACTTTGAAATTTCATTTCACTTCTTTTATCAGCCCCTGTTTTCTGGTAGAGCTGTAGTACACAATATGCATTTTGTTTGGTTCTAATTTCATGTTATGGCGGTGATTTGTTCTGTGGTTATCTGACAGTTGAACTGAAACCGTAGTTAGTGGGGATTCTTCTTAATTTATGCGTTGTATTTGCAAGGGATTTATATTTGGTTCTATCACCTGTAGAATGATGATGCATTAGTCTTCTCTTTAATGTGTATACTCTGCACTTTAAGTTTCTTCCTGGGTCTGCCCGCTTCTTTCCAAAAAACACCTGGTCATGCATGTGTGTATACTCAGGGATATGCCTGATCCTCATAGGTTTGGGAAAATTGTTTGTTGCCATGTTCTCCAGTCCAGATCATTCAAGGATTGCTTGAACACAGTTCATGGGAAGCTATTTGTTCTGGCACATTGTTTTGATTGCTGGAACCAAAACTATTATTTTTTTATAACCGTGGGTTGATCAGTTATGAATATGCACATATTGAGCTATGTGCTGCTAAATCATGAGACTCTAATTTTACCTTCTGCAGACACCAATAAGTAAAACCATTATCTTCACGACAAGCTGATTTGAGATAATAGCCTATAACATAGTTGCATGTCTCGCTATCGTCTTTTTTATTTTGATAATAAATCGTGGTTCAGTTAATCTCATTGCCACATTTGATGTTGAACCACTTGCCGCATTTTACCTATCTGCATATAGTTGTCTTTCCCCTATAATATGTGTTTACTATAATATGTCATAGGTGTTTACTATTACAAGATGCCATATGTGTTTACTATAATATACCGTAGGTGTGCGAAATATACGTTTACTATAATATGCCATGTATGTTTACTATAAAATGCCATAGGTGTTTACTAATACGTGCGAACATATGTGTTTACTACAAGATGTCATATGCGTTTACTGTAATATGTGCGATCATATATGTGTTACTACAAGATACCATATGTATTTACTGTAATATGCTTAGGTGTTTACTGTAATATGTGTGAACATGTGTGTTTATTAGAAGATACCATATGTGTTTACTATAATATGTCATAGGTGTTTACTGTAATATGTGCGGAATATGTGTTCACTATAATATGCCTTTGGTGTTTACTGTAATATGTGTGAACATGTGTGTTTACTATAAGACGCCACATGTGTTTACTATAATATGTCATAGGTGTTTACTGTAAATCTGTAAGATGTGCGAAATATGTGTTTACTATAATATGTCTTACATGTTTACTGTAATATGTACGAACATGTGTGTTTAATACAAGATACCATATATGTTTACTATAATATGCCATAGGTGTTTACTGTAATATGTGCGAAATATGTGTTTACTATAATATACCATGTATGTTTACTATAACATGCCATAGGTGTTTACTGTAATACGTACGAGCATGTGTGTTTACTACAAGATGCCATATATTTTTACTGTAATATGTGTGATCATATGTGTGTTACTTGGCACATTATTGTAAAGTTTCTTGGCACATTATTGTAAATTTCTTGGCACATTATTGTAATTGATGAGCATGTTACTGTAAAGTTCATTATTGTAAATTTATTATAATTTTAACTCATCAACATTCTTTGTAAATACATTTCTTGTGAATTATAGTAAATGTTGCTTCCCTACTATAGTAAACCATTTCACAGAAAAAATTAACTCCATCGAATATAATTTTTATTTTTACAAATAGGTTTACTATGATTTTTTTATTATAGTAAATTAGAGTAGCAATTATAGTAAAGCAATTTTTTTTTGGCAAGACCAGTCTAGTTTTCAGAACAACCATATTAAACATACCAATAAAATTACTTGCTTTTTGTGCCATACAATGCTTGGTTTAAAATTTGTGTGTTCATCAGCTATGAGACATCCATTATGTACAGCTCTGAACAAGAAAAAATTGCCAAGGCGCCAGGGCGCGTCTGTTAGCCTAGTTAAATACATATTGATTCCTTCCCTTCTGCCTGCCGGGCCGTATGTATCCTCCTTAAAACAAATCAACTTCCTATAAAGTCTAAACTACAGAGACATGGCGCCCAACAGTTTAGCAAGTAGGCAACAAACACCGTTTCTTTATCCTCCTAATGATAAGCAGTTAGGGAGGTTAATCACCATCAACATATAAATCTCAGCCAAATGCCAATCCGAGCAGCCCAACGAGTGTTGACATTCCTCTCTACCGTCTCCCTTCTTCGTCATTAGCTTCAGCTTCAGCAGTTCAGCTTCTTCCCTCGCGCCACGACGACCCTGCTCGATCCAAGCCCCCCGCCGGCTGTCAACGACCCTTCCAGTTGACACGTCGGCCGCCTTCTCCCCGCCGACATGCGGGCATGTCAACCATCCACCCGTCACCCGTCCATGAGTGGCCGCCACGAACAAGACGACATGCTCGCCTGATATGTACGCCGTCCCCGCCGTTTCTTCTGCTTCGCGCAGGCGTCGCGGCCTCGGCGGGCTCGGCCTGCGGGCGACCTGCGGGGCGGCGCGGCCGGCATCGGCGGCACCGGCGCAGGAGCCTGCGCGGCGGCGCGGCAGGCTTCAGAGGCCTCGGCGCGGCTGCCTGCGCGGCGACGCGGCGAGCTTCGCGGCATGCGTCGGCGGCGCGGCGGGCTTCGGCGTCCTCGGCCAGCGGGGCAACCTGCGGCGCGGCGACCTGCGGGGCGGCGCGTCGGGCTTCGGTGGGAGCAGCGCACCGACATGAGGCAGAAACAGACCAAAGTGGGAGAGGGTGGGGAATAGATCAAGGGTTATAAACGTAGTTAAAGTACTCCTAGGAGTACTATAGCTCCACTCTATATATATATATATATATATATATATATATATATATATATATATATATATATATATATATATATACCCCTGAGTATCTACTCCTCCTAGATATTGCGTGCATGCGTGAGTTAATTACGTGGCAACGTGGGTCAATTAACTACTAAGCGAAGTATATGGAGGTGGTTGCAAAAAAAAGTGCAGTTGCTTTGATCGAAAAATTGAAATTTTGTTTGACCAGCTAGGCGGGAGGAGCCCAAGGATATGGCGAGATAAGGCAGGAGTAGCTACTCTTAGGAGTATAGAGTATTTTCCTATATATATATATATATATATATATATATATATATATATATATATATATATATATATATATACAAAAGCCGACGTAAACAACTATTTACGTCGGCACGTAAATAGGCCGACGTAAACAAAGCGACGTAAATACTGTTCGTCGGGGAGGGGCTACGGGTGGTGACGCCTATTTACGTTGGCTTCGGCCGACGTAGATAAATATACCCTATGTACGTCGGCCGTAGCCGACAGAAACACCGCCTAGGCACAGCTTGTCGATGCGCCACGTGGTGACAAAGTATTTACGTCGGCCCACATGGCCGACGTAAATAAGGCAGCGGCACGGCTCGGCAGCGCGCCACGTGACGGATATGTATTTACGTCGGCGGTGGCGACGTGATATCTTGAGCGATGTTGTGCCCTTTAGCTCCGATTTTCGTCGGCGTCGGCCGGCGTAAATCTTGAGCATTCCAGCACAAAATTCCCATTCCAGCACACAAAATTCCATTACCGACAGATTGTTAGTCGATGTTATTAAAGAATTACCGACTAACATATTTATATCGACATACTACAAGAATTATTGGTGAACAGCGACACAAGCATAATTGCCGGATTTGACCGTAAGGTCCGAATGTTGTTTTCCCGACGTATAGTCCATTGCTGTTCTTTGGTCCGATTAAAAAAAAAATTTAAAAAATGGTTTCAACAGAAAACACTTATCAAAGTATTGCATCGACTTCTGTGATGTATTTCCAACTTCACACTAACCCATATAGCTCAAACTCACAAAGTATCACATTAAATAACTAGAAATAATCTCATTGAAGTGTGATAATTTAAACTATAGTCAGTCATTCATCATTCACAACATATAGCTCATATGGCTCCAACGTATAATAGCATCCATTAATTAAATAAAATCATAAACCTGTTTACACAGTGACACATGATAACGTCAATGCGGTCTATAATATTTGTCCAAAAGACACATTATCTTCGCCTCAATGAAATAAAAATAATCCAAACTTTTGATTGGAACAAAATAAAAGATATTGAGCCGCCTTGCGCCATCTCAATGTGAAAGAATTGTCAAACTTGCTTCGTCTTTTCTTTTTTTCCTGCACGGTGAGCAAATTAAATTTCAGATTGCACATTACTTCCTTAAGCATGTCATGTTGTACAATAATTTTGTCTAACTACTTGTCTAGCAAGTTATTGTGTATTGCGCTCTGTACAACTACAAATTAATTAAAAATATGTGTGCTACAGGAAATTCAATAACATAAATGGCTTAAAGACAAGATAGAGACCTTCATTTTGACATGTAAGTGTGCAAAATATATCCATCCAAGGTGATTTCAGGTACGCATGTTAAGTGAGCAATAGCAATGGTGATGGCTGAATTCCAAGAACTCAATAACTAAGTGTTTCCTTATGAAGCAAAATAGCATAATTTTCGTAGTAGGATGGAATAATTAAAGAAACAGTTGCTCTTCCTAATTGCTAATATAATGGCTTTGGCATGACCCGTTAGCCATAAACAAAGCATGAAAGATTGCAAATAGGCAAGTAAGCATGGTGTGGACTATTAAAGAACACCAATCAATTATATCAAAAATTAATTAGAAAAAACTATAGCTATATGCTACTTTTCATGAAGCAAGCATGGAACAGAAAGTTATCCTTTCTAGAAATGATAGGATACCAAGTGGCATATTCAACAAGAGAAGAAAAAAAGCATTATTCATCTCAAATAGAGCTGATAGGAGCGATCCGCAAGTCCAAGGTGTAATCAGTCATTCCTATCGATTCACATTTATATTATTATGCCTTTTAGAAAGGATGAAACTTCATATTGGCAATATTCCAACCTAGATATTGAGGTAATTTATCAGTAGATTAACTTCATTCTAGATGGGCATGAACCAATAACCATGTCTCAAAGTTTTTTGAATGAACAAATACCATGCACAGAGCATGCTAAAATCAAGGTTAATCCATAATTTGGGTATCTTCATAGAATATGAAAATTGGGTGCTAGGTGCTAGGATTAGTTTTGCAAATTTTGACTTGACAATGATAAGGCATCACTTACACAACAAGAATTTCCAAAGCGAAATTAATATTTGTACCTGCAGTCTGAGATAATGATGGCTTCGTGCATAGTTTCATCTACAAAAATATATTAAATTAGTAAGTCATTATCTTCAATATACAAAAATAGTGTGCAACATAGATTATTACTTTGTTGCATGGCCATGCGATGCTCAATCCACGAGCATCATCCATAGTCTCCATATCATCATATGGACGTGGTAAACTGGCATTTATTTTCATCACAACATGCACAAAGACTTCATAGAACTCCCTTCCAAGACAAACATCTCCCACCTTGCTGTTTGGATTGGTCGAGAGAATAGTTGCCTTTGCAACAGGAGTGTTTCCTCTTGCCACAGCATATAGTATGACACCTTTACCAACCTAAACGACATATTGCATTTTAGTCATGTGAGCAAAAAAAGAAAAAAAAAACTTAAAATATAAATTGCAAATACGTACCAAGCTGCCATCCTCAATTTGAAATGTTCCATAATTCCTTTTGGTGGCAACATTGTTCATTGGAGTTACCCTTGTGGCCACATCTCTCCTATAGCTAGGCAAGTCCTCTTCTCTGACAAAGACTGTTCCTTTGAGTTACCCTTGTCGTGACATCCCGCCTATAATCGAGCAATGCTTCTCCTACTACATTGTTCCTTGGAGGTAAACTTGAGCCATATCTAGCCTATAAGTGGCAAGTCCTCTTCTAATGCATTGTTCCTTAAAGGTGCCCTTTTGGCCATATCTAGCCTATAACGAGGAAATTCCTCTTCTACCACATGTTCCATTGATGCAAACTCATTCCCACCAAGATAATCACCTTGTTCATCATCAATAGGTGATTCACACAACCTTGAGTTCTAAAGAAAGGAAAAAATAAATAAAAAAGTTAGAGAATGAAGATAAAAATTCCATACCTATATGTTGCAATTAAAAGAGTTATGCAATTATTTACCGTATGCCGAGAATTAGAGCCATGTTGCGAAGTGCTTTCCAGATTTTGCATTCCTTGAAATGTCGCCATGGATTGTTGCCTTTGTTTCATCTGTTCTTTCATTTGGCTCAAATCTTGTCTTAAAATTGTAACCTCTTGATTAGATTGGCTTTTGGCATGCATTGCCATTTGAAGCTTTGTTGATACTTTCCTCTGTGTTCCAGGTGTACCCACTTCTTGTGGAGTTGGGTCTAAGCCTAAGCCACGAACACGTCCTCTTGGCTCCTTTTCTCCAAGGACATGTGCAAATAGATCACCATCTTGAATGCTATTTTTCATCAATTCTGGGTTGTTTGCAGCTACTTCTTGCAGTTTATTCTAAAAAGATAGTGCAGCAATTTATTCCGTCTGCTGAATTCCTAAATGCATAATTTATAAATTTGTTTACCCCCTCTATATAAATCTTGGTGTGCCTACATGTAGTGAACATGCCATGTGTTAGTTTAAATTTTACTATAGCGAACACCTAACCCCTAAAAAAGTAACAAAGGAGGTCGAATACCTAGGTTCATCCATCCACCTTTTATCCATGATGCACCTTCACTAGCAAAATCGTGGAACTAAACAAATTAAATATAACTATTAATAACTAACAGGATGTAACAAATAATCGATATCTTTCTTCATCCTATGAATTGATGCTCGTTTGTTTGATGTTTTCACTTGGGAATTATCACAATCTTTTCTGTTAGTTGGAGCTTGAGTTTTTTCATAGTTTGTCACAAGTAGGAGCAAAATGAAAGTACAGAATCAACATGCTAGTGTTGGTAATTATTTATATATAAAAACAATTGTATGAAAAGAGAACGATGTACAAAATATCATGTTTCCGCAATGAGAAATAATAGATAAGGCAAAAGACTACAGAACATAAAGCAACCTCCAAGGACTAAGGAGATAATAAACTACTTTGCCTACACTCACACTGTCGGGGATTAGATCACGGCCCATAGCCATGGCCCACTCCCTGACGGCTCAATCGAACAGCCTACTAGGGCCCAGCTCCCTGGAAGGTTCTATCAAGCCCATGTGCATCTGCGCCAAACGCCTCTTGGTCGGCGCGGTGTGAATCTTTCGCCTAGGATTCGTGTTTGAGTCTTACTCGAACAAGAGTTCTGCGCGGATACGTGAAGACCCGGACGTTGGTTTCCCGGATTGGATTAGGAGTCGTGATCCCCAAGACTAGGAGTATGCCTTATCTGCCTCGGGATGTATTTGGCATGTATGAGTTCGTTGCGATCTCATAGTTAGCCCGCCCGATATTCCTTCTCGTAGGTCGGTTTGCTCAAGACTATATAAACAAGGCCCTACGGCGTGTAGAGGGCTCGACACTGATCTTCGCATTATTGCTTCCTCAGACACCATAATCTCGCCGAGACTTGTTCGTCTCGCCGAGCCATCTCTTGTATTCATCTTTGATATATAAGAAAGGTTGGGCGTAGGGCTATTATCTCTCTCGAGAGGCCCGAACGAGATACAAACCCCATCTCCTGTTCGTTCTTTGTTCGCATTGTTTGGCGTGTCTCCTATCTCAATCTTCAAGAACCTTAGCGACTTGAGATCGATATCTCAACCGTCGACAATGGCGCCGACCGTGGGGACACGCAGATCGAGCATGTCGAACTCCGTCGGCGATCTGAAGATACTTCACGAGGGCTACGACTCGGAAGGGCGGGATGTCTCATCCTGTCGATTCAGACGATCTGTTCGGTCTCGAACGCTTTCGCATCCGAGCGTATGTCTCCGCTTACATGGCGAGATAGCCTCGGATCGCACTCCGTCATCAACGCATTTACTACGGGCCGATGATCTTTCTGACGGTTTAGATTTGTCGATTCCAAGGCTATGTCGGTAGATTCCACTGTGGAGACACAGCGATGACACCGTCTAGCATACCTTGGCATGGCCCCGCGGCATTAACATGGCGATGTAGGAACCTCGAGGATCCCGCGCGGCGGTGGCGGCTATCGAGGTCGGGCGGATTAACTCGCCGGCATCAAGACAATTGTCGCAGTGCTTTCATGAGCAAGGCGTCGTTCGCCGCAGCCTCGGCGATTCCATCAATCAGCCCTTAAGCGCGGTTTCGCGACCGATGTAGCGACAACGTCGCGACCCACCTCGCGTCTTGGCGCTAAGTCTCCGGCGAAGCTTCCTGATTGGTCAATTCCCGTGGCCGGACTCGGTCGGACGAACGCGGATGGTTCGAGATCCTGGACCCATAGATCAAAGTCGGGAGCGGCTTGAAGCTATAGCAACGGTCCTTAGATCCATCAATCAAGTTGATCTCGCCCGCATAAGGCGTCTTTGTGCGACTAACCTAGAGCGACTGGCTGAAGGCCTAAAGTCTCTAGGAGAAGTCAACAACTCCTCCAGGCAGCGCAGCCAAACTGCCCGGAATGATTCGGACAGCTCTGATCGATCGCGTGACCCCCGTCACCATCGAAGGATCTCTGTCCATGAGCAGGCTACCCGTGGTCGCCGTCGCTCGCCAAGTCCTCGTAGTCATCGCGACCACGGGGGCAAGCGCGCGCGCGATGATCACGGACGGTCCCCTCGTGAGGAGCGTCGTCGCCACCACGAGGAAGGGCGTGGTGGATTGTCCGGAGAGAGTTTCTCGGCCGAGTCATCCGTTCAGCGAGGAGTTCCCAGCGCAACAAGACCAACGTCTTCTCAAGACTAGGTTACGCTCGGGAAGGTGGCGTCATATGCTCGGGCTGCGGGGCTTTCTCCGACGAGCTTGGGCTGTCCGGTAGCCCTCAAAATTCAAGCCGGTCACATGGAGAGGTATAATGGGACTCGGAACCCGGAGAATTCCTTTCCATCACGCCACGGCCATCATGGCGGCGGGGTGACGAGCTCGCTATGGCTAATTACCTCCGATGTCCTTGAGGGTCTTTGCTCGGACGTGGGTCGTTCAATCGGCGGGAGGGTTCCATCACTCATGGAACCAGCTTTGTGGCGCTCGATCGCTAATTTCCGGAGCTGTTACGTGCGTCTGGGCAAGGAGGATGATCTGCACGGATGATCCGGATGAGCGGGAGACCCTCGCAACCGTGAAGCGTTTCATTAAGATTAGCAACACGATCCCGAACATCTCGGATGAATCTGTTGTCGCGCCTTCAAAAATGGAGTCCGCGACGAGCGGCTCACCCAGATCTCGAAATCAAGGAGACTGGACCGCCAACGACTTTGTTCAAAGGCGGTGATCGCTATGCCAACGCGGCGAGAGCGCGTTCAATCAAAAAGGCGTTCGACAAGGCGAGCCGCCCACCCACTGGTGTGGATGAGAAGAAGAAGAAGCGGACAATGTTCCCGGTGACAAGAAGTCCCGAAGAAGAAGAACAAAGGTGATCACGAACAATACCGTCGTGGGTATGGATCGCGCACCTCCTCCCAAGGATGAGCGAAGAAGCCCAACAATAACTACAAGGGCAAAAAGCACGCTTTCGGGGGGACAAGGCAAGAAAGGTCCGGCGACCGATTTTGCAAGTTCCACCAAAGACTACGGACACGATATAGGCCATTTGTAGAACTTGGGCGCAAAGCTCGAAAATTTCTACAGCGGCAAGGGCCCAATGCCCACCCCCCGAACAAGGTGATGCTTAGGTAAGGCTAAGCGCCAAACCGACGATGGTGATCGGGAAGATGATGATGAATATCAAGAGCCCGTGAACCATATCGCCGTCATTTTGGCGACTCCTCGGCTTACACCTCTCGGCCGACCTCAAGGAAGCTTGCTCGGGAGGTCCACAGCGTCGAAAAGGCAAAACCTCGGCTGAATCGATGAAGTGGACCGAGGTCCCCATCTCCTTCTCTCGGGATGATTGCCCCATTGGATGACCAAGCCTCGGTGGCTCCCACCGTGGTCGTCGCCCGACCATCGAACGCGAGAGTTGGCCGTGTCTTAGTGGACGGCGGGGCGCTTTGGACTTGCTTTACGCTAAAGTCTTGGGCGAGATGCAAATTCCACGTTCCAAGTGAAGGAGGTCGCAATGCCCTTCTACGGAATTGTTAGGGAGAAGGCATCAAGCCGTTAGGGCGAGTTGTCACTGCTGTCACCTTGACAACCCAAGCAACTTCCGACGAGTTGATCACTTTTGCGTGGTCGACTTCCGTCGGCGTAAAAGCGCAATCTTGGGCGAGCCATCTCTCGGTAAGTTTATGGCGTGTCCCACCACGCTTACCATTGCGTGAAGATACCGGTCCTAACGGTGTGATCACGGTCAAGGGCAACTACAAAGCTGCCTTTGGATTGCGACGAGCGATCCCTGCCTGATCGACCAACTTCCGCCAGCGATCCTGAAGTTCAGCAGACCAATTCGCAGCGCCCTAGGGTCTCCCTTCACCGGGGAGAAACCAAGGAAGTTTATTTGTAAACAGCGATACTTCCAAGACAGTTCACTTGGGGCCAATCTAGACCCCAAATAGGAAGCGAGCTCATTGCCTTCCTCCGAGCTAATGCGTATGTATTCGCTTTGGAGCCATCGACATGCCGGAGTCCCAAGGAGGTGATCGAGCACAAACCGGCTGTCCGACCGACAAAAAGCCTGTTCGCCGGAAGCTTCGTCGCTTTTGAATTCAAGCAGGGATCATCAAAGATCGACAGCAAGCCGCTCATTCTTTGGGTTCATCCGCGAGGTTGATCACACCGAGTGGTTAGCCAACCTGTCATTGTAAAGAAGAAAGCGGCAAGTGGAGGATGTGTCGATCACACGAGATCTGAACGCCGCTTGTCCTAAGGACAATTTCCGCCCTCGTATTGATCGGTGGTCGATCGATTGCATGGACGCCTCCACTTTCTGAGTTTTTAGATGCTTACTCGGTTACCACCAAATAAGCATCTCCCGAGGATGAAGAAAGATCGCCTTCATCACCCCTTTCGGCACTTTCGCTATCGACCATGTCTTTGGTCTGCGCAATCTTTGGTGCCACGTTCGGTAGCAATGGAAAAACCTTCCCGAGCAGTAGCGGAAAAACTCAAGGTCTATGTCGGCGACATAGTGGTAAAACAAGTATGCTCGGATCATGTAAAAGACACAGCGAGACTTTTCGTAATCTCACGGGCATCGAATAAAATTAAATCCAGAGAAGTGTACCTTTGGTGTTCGATCCGGAATGTTGCTCGGTTATGTCATTGGCTCGCAAGGTATTTACGCTAACCCTGAAAAATCGAGGCCATTGAAAATATCGAGGCTCCAACTACCATAAAGGAAGTACAAAGCCTCATTTGGGCGGATGGTTGCTCTAAGCGAGTTTATTTCTCGTCAAAGCGAACGCTGGCTGCCCTTCTTTAAGGCCTGCGCAAGCACAATGGTTTCGAGTGGACGGAAGAAGCCGATAGATCCTTCCGGATCTGGCGATAACTATCCAATCCTCCGTCTTGACTACCCAGCGGCATGGCGGCAGCTCTGCTTGTACCTAGGTTGCACGCCACAAGCGGTGAGCGCGGTCTTGACGGTTGAAAGGGAAAGCATACAGCGACCAATCTATTACGTGAGCGAGGTACTTCACGGATCAAAGGAGCGTTACCCTGAGGTCCAGAAGCTACTCTACGCCTTGCTCATGTCCTCCAGAAAGCTTCGCCACTACTTCCAGGCGCACCAAATACTGGTCCCGACCACGTTCCCTCTGGGAGAAATCCTACGGAACAAGGAATCTAGCGGACGTATAGCTAAGTGGGCAATGGAACTAGCAGAGTTTGATCTGTTATTTGCTGCCCGAACCGCTATTAAGTCACAGGTCCTAGCTGACTTTGTCGCTGAATGGACCTGCCCGCCCAAATCCCAGGAAGCTCCCGAGCAACCTGATGAACCCTCCTGGACCATGTTTTTCGATGGCTCGCGCACTGGAAACTCGGGGGCTGGTTTTGTTCTCATCTCCCCTCAAGGAGAGCAACTCCAGTATTCTATCCAACTACACTTTGCGGCGACTAACAACGCTGCAGAGTACGAGGCCCTCCTCGCGGGACTAAGAGCGTGCAAGTCGCTTGGTGTCCAACGGTATTGTGAAGGAGATTCACGACTGGTCATCAATCGAGTTAACAAGGAGTATCAGTGCTGCGATGACTCAATGGCGCGATACCTGGTTGAAGTGAGGAAGTTGGAGCGGCATTTTCGATTTTTCGAAGTGCTCTTCGTGCCTAGGAAGGACAACTTCCTGGCCGACCAGCTATCCAAGTATGGATCCTCACGCGAACACCTTTCGGCAGGTGCTCGTCGAGCACCTTCACAAGCCCTCAATCACGTCTCGGGACGAGGCAACGAGACATGTGGTGCTGTCTCCGTTATCGGCGGTGCCCGGATCGACAACGCCATTTGTCCGGTACCTTGCAGATGGGACCACTGCCGACGACGGCCGAAGCGGCGTTCGGCTTACACACGTGCTGCTCCATACAAGCTTGTGGGCGGCATCCTTTACCGTCAAGGTGCTCGGGAGTTCTTTCCAAGTGCATCTCGCAGCAGAGGGTGTGTTCCTTCTTAGGGACATACACGAGGGTGCTCAGGCAACCACGCCTCCTTGAACTACGGTGGGCAAGGCGTTTCATGGGCTATTATTGGCCCATCGTTACAAGATGCCCGGACATCGTGACTAAGTGCAAGGCTTGCCAATTTCACGCCATAAGGCACACAAGCCCGCCAAGAGCTCCAAACGATCCCCCATCTTGGCCTTTTTCCACATAGGGTGCGGATCTCTCGGCCCATTCTCTAAGGGGTACAAGGGCTATACACACCGCTTTCGTCGCCATAGACACTTTTACAAAGTGGATTGAGGCGAGCTCGTGTCATCTCTTCACGCCAAAGCGGTTGTTCTCTTTTTCAAAAGCGGCGTGGTCACGCGCTTTGGGATCCCCATAAGTCGATCACGATAACGGTACCCGATTGAAGCGAGCTATTCGAGAATCTGCGAGCACCGGGCACCAAGGTCTGTTTAAGTCTCTGTGGCACATCCACGAGCAATGGAAGCGATCGGCGAGCTAACGGACGAGATAGTCCAGGTATCAAGCGGTGGGTATTTGCTGCTCTCGGCCGAGCACAAAGCAAGGCAACTGGTTGACGGTTCCTTCCGTCCTCTGGGCGATTCGCTTTCTGACGGCCACCGGCGGCCGGGAAACTCCTTTCCAATTGGTCTATGGTGCGAAGCCATCACGCCTCCCGAAGTTGTACTCGGTTAAACCGCCGAGCTCGATCAACCAAGTTGGCGTCGAGCAAGCGCCTCCTCGATCTCGATCTCCTCGAAGGCACACGCGACCGGGCACAAGTCGAATGGCACGCTACCGGCAAGCTCTTGGCAAACGCAGCGCCGTCGATTCGACCTAGGGCTTTGAAAGGCGGGCGACCTGCGTTCGCGCCGTGTCGAGAACTTGTCCAATGCCAACAAGTTAACTCCTCGTTGGGAGGGCCCGTTCACGATCGTTTCTTACGCCTTGAGGGCCGTTACGCTTTAGCTATGGAGGGCGGGAGAGAGTTGACCACGCTTCAACATCGACCCGACTTCGTAAGTTCTTTGTGTAGGTCTTTTACGTGTTTGCTTAGCTTTGCGCTTTTGTAAACTTCGCGCCTTAGTTCGTCCAAGTCTCTCGGGCACCATGTAAAGTTCAATCCAATTCTCGGTGAATCCTCGCGACCTCTGTGCCCTTTTCACCGCTTGTCTTCTCGCACCACTTTCTTACGGTAACACTTGATGGTTGCCCGGTCTTGCGAACTCTTAACTCCATAATCTTAAGGATTTTTCCCTACCCGTGTCTAGTCTCGTCGTTCCCAAACTCGTGGTTGCGTAACACGGCCTTTCCACCTTGCGGCTAGATGCGCTCTCGTAAGCCCTCATGGCGGCAGAGGCACTTCTTGCTTGGCGCGACCACTTGGCAAAGCTCGCTCTCGTAAGCCCCATGGCGGAGGCACTTTCCTTGTTCGGTTACTCTCGGAACCGCCTAATTTCGCCAACAGCAAGCGGTATGGGAACAAATCGAGCAAAATACGGTGTCGCTCTTTCTCCCTCACGCGTGCTCGAGTTATAGCTTAGGTTCTCGAGCATCGTCCGTCTGCATCGGGCTAGGCGTCGCTCTTTCTCTTGTGCACTGTTCGGGTTCGCAAACTCGGGTTTCCGCGCGAGATGCTGTGAACGGGGGAGTTAGGCTAAGCGCTCTACCGGTTTTCTTAAACTTCCTAGCTACTGTTACGCTTTTCTCTTAGTTTACATTCGTTCTTGTCTTTTTCTGCTCTTTTTTGCGAGGAATAAAGGTAAGAACTTTATTACGTTACTCAAAAGTCTCGGTACAAGGCCCTTTTCGGTTACAACAATGGTGCTACTTAGGAGCAAGTCGCTCCTTCACTCCTCAATTTCTAACTTGAGGCGCATCGACTTAAATCTGAGCCTTGATTCCTTCCCGGGTTCAGCTTCGGGCGTTCGATCTCCTCCTTGCTCCGCTTGGCTTGCCTGCGGCCTCTGCCGGATGGCCTCGACCTCCTCGGTCTTGGCGCAGACTAATCGTTGAGCCTCGCTCTGGTGACTCATTGCTCGGCCGTCTTGAGCTGCTCGTCCAGCTCCTTGACCCTTTCTCTGCGGTGATCGCCCTCACGTCATCCAGCAGATCTCCTCGATCTCTTCTGTGAAGCCCACAGGTCGAGATCTTCGCTGAGAGACCCGCGAAGTCTGTTCTTCCTTGGCGAGTGGGCCTTGAGTCCCTTGGCTTCCGCCATGAGTTGGTCTCGCCGTTGGGAAGCGTCGGTGGCTGCTCTTTGAGCCACTTGAGCGGCTTCTCCTCATGGCCTTCGCCTTAATGGCTTCTTGGCAGCTCCTCGGCCTCTCTAGGAGAGACTCGCGAGAATGCCTCTCTTGACCAATTGGGCTTTGAGCTTCTTTACCTTCGCCTTGGTAAGCCGACCTTGAAGTGGCGCAGAGGCCCCGCCGGACTCCCTCGTCTGAGGTGCTCCGAGCGACGCCAAGATCTGGCGCTCCGCTCAATGGTGACACCGTCCTCGAGCTCCTCCATGGTGTCCTGAAGACACGAGAGGAAGAACAAGTTAACTACTTTGCGATGATGTGGCTAAAATTGAACAAAATTTGGTCTTGGTGTTTACCTTGCCAAGTCGGCGCTTGATCCATGACGACGCAGCGGTCCTCGAGGCCATCGTCACGAAGCCCGCTTCGTCTTGGGATGAGGCGGCGCGTTCTTGCTGTCGCCGCCTTGTTCGCTCCTTCTTCTTGCGGGGCGCATCGCTCGGGAGCCGGGCGGCGGGCGGCGCTTTCGTCTCCGCGCTCCTTCTCCTCTTCCTTTTCCTCTTCCGCCCGAACGTCCTCGGGCGAGGCCGGAGCCACTCCGCTCGGTGGCGCCGTTGTTTCCACGGGCAGGCCGACTCGTGCGACCTGCTCGGGGGCTTCTTCATGTTCCACAGTGGTGGGGTTTCACCACCTTTCGCCGGAGAATCCCGTCGCCTCGGGGTGAGCTGCCCTATGACGAAATGCTGGCGAGACGGCTGCTCGGTCCATACTGGCGACTTCCGAGCCATCGCCTTGGCACGAAGTCCGTGGCACCTTCGCCGCTTCTTTTGCTTCCAGCCGCTCCACCGCGTCTTTGGTAGCGTAGATCGCTTTCGGCTGGAGCCAGCGGCGAGCTCCACGCACCGGCTTTGTCCTTGAGGCTCGCCACCCTCCTTTGCCGTGACGCGCCGTGCAAATGCTCGGGCGGCGGCGACGCTTCGGCGCCTCCTCGGCGTCGTCTGTGGCGGTCTCTTCTTGGGCGGTGATGAGCGAGTTGATCGTTAAGTCTAATGCGGTCGAAGGTGGAAAGATCGAAGATCGATTTCTACATACCCGCCGTGGAGGCTTGATCCTGATCTTCCTCGCGGAACTTTCCGCCTTTTCCTCGGGGGCTCCTTGGCGGCTTCTCGCTTTGGCCCTTGGGCGTTCATGGCGATGAGCTCGGCTCCTGGTGGTGAGCATTCCTCTCAGCATAGCGCAAGGAGTTTCTCCTTGCGCGCGACCTCCTCCTCGAGTCTCCTTTGCTCGGCGACCTCTTTGTAGCGCGCCATATGGCTCGGGTGAGCTTGCGTGTAACGCCTAAGCCGAGGGCCATGGTCTTTACTCTTCGCCGCTCTGCTTTCGGCGAGGAGGGAGGGCTTAGTCTCTTCTCATTGGGGTGACCACGCGCCCGCTTGGTCTCGCTTTCGGTGCGCTCCGTCGCCTTGCCTGGTCTCTTCGGCGCTGGCGGCCGCCATGGCGCTGGCGAGCTCGCGTTAGCTCACCGCCACCTTGGGCTTTGTGGCGACTTGGCCTTGCCCTTCTTCGGCTTCTCCTTCTCGGACCGGAGAGACCTCGGCGATCCCTCAGAGGATCACCGTGGTCCTCCTGCGTTCGAGAAGCGAACATCGAGATTAAAACCAGCGGTGTAAATCTAGCAACACGGGTGGGTATAAGTGATTTACCTCGTCTGCGGCGGACGAGCACGTTCCTCGGACAAATGTAGGCCACCTCGCGGGTGACCTCGCTGTCCTTCTTCGCCGCCTTGAAGATGGCGTCGACCCGCTTCGGTCACCCATCGTCGGTTGGCTTCTCTGCCGGCGGATGGAATCGTTAAATTCCTGTTGGGAGAAAACGATCAATGAAGAGGTTGAGTCTTAAAGGCACTTACCGTGCTCTCCCTTGTGATGTCTTCCCATCCTCTATCTTGTAGAAGGATAGGACCTTCTCCGCAATGGACGGACAGATTACATTATTTGTAAAGTCCCGGATGATCTCCACTTGTGTGAGCCCGAGGCTCACGAGGGAGGCGATCTTCCTTGTCGAGTACCAATCCTCGGCGGACATCTCCGCCGAGGCATTGAGGTTCCTTCACGGCGCCTTCCGGTGAAGACAAGTTTGTTGTCGCCGCTCCGCTTGTTTGTAGAACCACCTCACCCACCACGCGCCCATCGAGTCGGCGGGGTGGGGCGAGGATCTGGCGCGTCGTCGGCGGTGGCCCGAGCTTGAGGTAGTAGCACCCAGCGCGGAGCGGAGCTGCTCCTCGTCCTTCGTAATAGTGGAGGAACATTGCCCACCGTGGATCGATTCTCAGATAGCCTTCATGCAGTGTGCGAAGACGGCCATCTGGAGGATCTTTATCGGATTGAGGTTCGCCACCTCCAATTCGCTAATGTTTAAGAAGGCCTCGGCACGAAGTCGCTTTGAGGAGATCGTAACCCGAGCAGTGGCGAATCGCTCGAAGTCGACGAACTCTCCTCGAGCGGCTCGGAGTATCCTCCTCTTGGGCGGCCTCCATACTGGTGTCGATGTGGCCCTCTTCCTCCCAGATCCTAAGGTCCTCCTCGGTCGAGGCTAGTGCCGTGAACTTGGCCATAGCGTTTCCCGGACCGGACGAGCAAGGTTGGTGGTGGAGCTTGGGTGCTTGATCTTTGGCGCGGTTGGAATTAGGGCTTAAAGAGGAAAGGCGTGAGAACAGTGGCTGGCAGCAGGCTTGGGTGCTTTTATAGTCCCGTATAAGCGACTCTGCCACGGTTTTGTCCCGAGCGGCTAGTTTTTACTACAACGGCTAGGTAAAACGGTCGCTTTGTTTTCATTCTTGTGACGGAAGTTACCGTTGGAGTCGATAGCGGCTACTTTTTCCGTGTTTCCACCAAGGTCGAGTGTTACCTTTCGGACGGATGTCGTTCCGCTCGACGAAGCGGAGTTGCTTCGGCCTTTGGTCGGGTTTATTCGGTCCCGAACAAGTCTTGTTCGGTTGAACCATAACATGTTCGGCCGTTTGTTACATGCCTTTGTAACGAGGAAAAATACCCTCTTCGTGACTTTGAGTCTCAAGGGGATGACCCCACTCTAGTGAGTTCTTCCACTTGAGTCTCGGGGGCTAGCTGTCGGGGATTAGATCACGGCCCATAGCCATGGCCCACTCCCTGACGGCTCAATCGAACAGCCTACTAGGGCCCAGCTCCCTGGAAGGTTCTATCAGGCCCATGTGCATCCTGCCGAACAGCCTCTTGGTCGGCACGGTGCGTAACGGCCTAGGATTCGTGTTTGAGTCTTACTCGAACAAGAGTTCTGCTGATACGTGAAGACCCGGACGTTGGTTTCCGGATTGGATTAGGAGTCGTGATCCCCAAGACTAGGGTATGCCTTATCTCGCCTCGGGATGTATTTGGCATGTATGAGTTCGCTATGATCTCATAGTTAGCCCGCCCGATATTCCTTGATGAGGTCGGTTTGCTCAAGACTATATAAACAAGGCCCTACGGCGTGTAGAGGGCTCTGACATGATCTTCGCATTATTGCTTCCTCAGACACCATAATCTCGCCGAGACTTGTTCGTCTCGCCGAGCCATCTCTTGTATTCATCTTTGATATATAAGAAAGGCCGGGCGTGGGGCTATTATCTCTCGAGAGGCCCGAACCAGATAAAACCCACATCTCTGTTCGTTCTTTGTTACGCATTGTTTGGCGTGTCTCCTATCTCAATCTTCAAGAACCTTAGCGACTTAAGAAATTCCTAAATTATATCCAAAAGCCCCTCAGTTTATTTACACTTAAGACTCTAGAGAGACAATGCGATATTAAAAAAACAGCAAGAAACCTTATGCAGGAGCAACATCAATTGTATTTACAGAGAAGCTTCTATGGTTAATCACAATTATATATTGATAAAACAATCACTTTTCACTTTGTAGCCTCCAGAATCAAAAATCATTACTACTTAAAATGCCTAATTGCTAGTACTAATAGATTTTTAGGCTGCATATAGATTTTTCCATAGAGCCAACAACTAAAGATTTACAACTATATAAAAAGGCTATCTAGATTTTTGAAGTTACGAATAACCAGTCAGATTTTTGAAATCCTATATAGTGTTTTCATTGGTCCACAAATAAGAGGCATATTTGTATAGTGGAATTAGCTGAGTACCAAGATATTGTGGTGAAATTTCACATAGATTCCAAGCACAAACAGATGGGTGTTGAAACAACTCATACATAAAAAAAAATTCAGTCGTAGGAAACTATGAGATATATGGGGCAGATTTAATGCCTTTACATGCAAAAAATTCATTCGTCTTGGCTGGATTAATATCAGGAGCCTAGGACCAATGGCAATGGAAATGATTTGGATCATGAATACCTTGAACAGTTGGGTTTGCTAAGATCACGATGCCGTCAAGCCTGGAGCTTACAACGACAAACTTAGTGCGTAATGAAGATTGGAGATTGCCACTTGCACGTGATGAAGCCCTTACACTTCACTACATGTCAGATTCAATAGGTCATTTCAGTCCAGTTAACAATGGAGGCAGAAGAATTAACATCTATGCTTGCACAAAATCTCTATGTAGTCCCTATTTCCCAAATGCCAAGTGTTGACAAACTGAGATTTTTGTTTGCCAAAATTAGTTAACAATGACGATTTTTTTTGTTTGCTAGCTTCCCGTCATTGGTTTAGTCTTTGTGTAGTCCCTATAGCAATGACCATATTGTCTAATCAGATTGACCATTGCATGTGTAAATATTTTATAATTGTTACGCTCAAACTACCAATGGCGCAAGAAGCAACTATCTACAATACCACAAAAAAACTTGTGTTTGCACATGGTTCGAAATAGGTAATGTTTTGGAAAACTGACTATAGTGTTAGAAATTTAAAGTATCAGCCAACTCTTAGTTACCAAAGACAAAAATATTGGCGAAGATTCGTGGAGGATGGTATTCAGGAAACCATGATAAGACCACTTCTCTTTTCTTCGCTACCAATACTCAACTTAAGCCATCAGCTACACAAACCAACAAGCTATATATAATATAGACTAAATCAATCTCGACTATGCTTTTGCAAGGAAAAAGCTCATATATCCTTCTTTGTCGAAACAAGTCAATATAAAATGAACACATGATAAGTACACGATGTTTGCATACATAGCATTGGATTATGATAGACTCTAATTCTTACAATATATTAATCAGTTCATACAACTGCACAAAACCAGAAAATGGACAGCTAACAAGATTTGTTCTATCTCTAATGCATTTCCTCAAACACATGATATGCACTTGGTCTAAGAGGCAAAAATCGCTGATTGAGCCTATTGGGAACAATTTACACTATGGATTTAGCCTATTAGATACCAAATCACACGTTACAAACTGAAATCAAAAACAAAATCAACCACGATTACTAAGATCCAAAATTAACTCACGAAGTTCGGACACAGGGCGTCTACCACCGATTGGGGAAGAAACGATTAATGGCGAGAGATGCACCCCATGGTGGCGTGGGCGGGGAAGCACCGACCACGAGGGTAGGCGGGCGCGGCGAGGGCAAAGAAGCGCCGATTGGACAGGTGAGCAAGTTGCGGTCACCGGGATCTAGAGGCGGCGGTTCAAGACTTGACGGGCCAATATGTTGGGGCTCGCCAAGTATATCGCCACTGTGGGATCGAGAGACCGCCGCTGCAGACTGAGTTAGGGATGCTGCTCGATCGGCGCCAAACTAATTAACACTAAGCGCGAGAATAATTTCTCCCTCCGCCCGGCGCCAAGTATTTTTAGTTCGGCGCCAAACTAATTAATTACACTGGTACAACAAAATAATTAATTAATTTCTCCTGCGGTTCGTTGTAGCACATTTACCGACGGATAGTCAGATGTAAAACATAGGTTTGCCGACTTACCATGAGACTGTAGAAATACCCATTACTGCCGACTAACCATGCCACCCTATAAACATTATTCCCAACGTACACTCGGCCGGGAGTCGTATGTCGCTAATTGTGTGTCATGGTGTAGTGATACAACCCACCATGCAAGGTCTTAAACTTTCCTTTCGGCATGGATATGGAAGGTAGTACACCTGCTCAACATGGTGAGGAAGTACGAATGAATTGTGACCTCCAAGCCGTGATTCATGTCTCACTTCTACCAAACCAAGATTTTTATTTCGTCGAATCAGTGTTTTGTCGTTAAACCAATCACAATAGAAGAAATCTACCTTCAAATCTTTTCTACTGTCAAACTTAATCTCCACTATGTTTCGAAGAATACCATAGTATTCTATCTCTCGACCATCTGCACCCTGTGCGGTAGTGACAACTCCACTATTAACCGTGGCGCCAAAAGGACGACATGCTTCTAATGCCGCGGTACGAAAGCGAAACCCATTCACATCATAACGCCCAAACTTTCTTATTGTAGTGCAACCATATGATAGCTGTCGGAGGTCCTGAAGGACAGTGGCATCACGCATACACTGCAAATATTATAATAGTTATGATATAGTTGCATTTACATTATTCTAATTTTAACGTGATAAGAAATATACATGTTGACGAAACCAAGTCACGAAATTAGGACCACCACGTAAGCCATTGCGTCACAAATTGTCCAGTTGAGTATTTGTAGGTTGCCTCGTCGAATTCCAATTTTGTTGATTAAACAATCTACATTTCATTTCATCAAGTTAGGAGCTAACGTCAAAAATAAATTAGAAATCGTTGTATTGGATACTTACGTGAAATATTGTTCCATTTTTGGAATGTTGGTGTACAAATAGAGCAGTGCTTCATTCCACTCGTCGCGGGACAACTCTTGAATTGAACTGGCACCGACGATGTGTCCATGTCCTCGGAATATATCAAGATCAAAGCCATGCATCGAATCCAACGTTCGGTATCTCGGCATATGGGTATAGACATCGTGCTCATCTGATAGATATGTAGAAGAGAAGTACGAAATCTCTTTCAGGAAGAACGCCTCAGCGATGCAACCTTCAACTCGAGCTTTGTTACCCACAGTGGACTTGATTTTTTTTTAGTTTCGTTCTATTGGGTACATCCATCGGTATTGTACAGGACCACCAATCTCTGCTTCATATGGTAGATGCACCAACAAATGTTGCATTGCATTCATGAACCCTGGTGAAAATATCTTTTCCATTTTGCATATTAACACAGGTATGGCTTTCTTCAACTTTTGCATCATTACTTTCTTAATTTCTTTTGAACAAAGTTGCCGGTAGAAATAACTAAGCTCAGCCAAAATGGTCCACACGTCATCAGGAAAGTACCCACGGAACATGACAGGAACTAATCTTTCCTATTACATGATAATCATGGTTTTTCAAGCCATTAAGTTTACCTGACTCGATGCTTACCGCACGTTTTAGATTCGCTGCGTAACCATCTAAAAACTTGATATTTTTCATCCATATCATGACCTCCTTTTTTTCTGAGCTCTTAAGACAGTAAGGAGCACGTGGCTTGCCTTGTTTCCCTGTTGGGTCCTCTCTCACCTCAAGGGATGGTCGACTGTAAATATCAGCCATGTCTCTTCAAGCCGCAGCATTATCTTTGGTCTTGTGTTTGAAATCAAAACACATGCTGATAATGCTTTCGGCAGCATTACGTTCCTGGTGCATAACATCAATATTGTGCGGTAGGATTAGAGACGTTGCATATGGCAAACACCAGATACCAGAGATATGAGTCCAGTTGTGTGACTCTTTAAACGCTTCAAAACCATCTTCCGTTGGAATTTCTTGTGATGCCGCTTTACAATCTCAGATCCTGTCAAACGTTTGGGAGGGTCCTTTGTGATCACCGTTTCTTTATGAAATGCGTTTCTCTGTCTTCTGAATTCATTAGAAGGAGGCAAGAAGTGACGGTGGCAATCGAAGAAACAAAACTTACGACCATGTTTCAAACGAAATGCATCACTGTCATTCATACATATTGGACAGGACATTCTGCCATGCGTGCTCCATCCCGAAAACATGCCATATGCAGGAAAATCATAGATGGACCAGAGATAGACAACACGCATGTTGAAGTTTTGTTTTCTACTCTTATCATAAGTTTGCACCCCTGTCCATAACTGTACAAGCTCATCGATCAAAGGTTGCATAAAGATATTTAATTACTTTTCAGGATGGTCTGCCCCGGTATGACAAGGGATAAGAACACATACTCGTCCTTCATGCACATCGAAGGTGAAAGATTGTAAGGAATTGAGAACACAGGCCAACATGAGTATGACGCTACATTCATGTTGAAAGGAGAGAACCCGTCGGTCGCTAACCTGATGCGAACATTTCTTGCATCTTTGGCAAAATCTTTGTCATGCCGGTCCAATGTCTTCCATGCCTCGCCATCGGATGGATGACACATGAAACCTTCGTTATATCGTACTCCTTCTTTATGCCACCTCATGTGTTGAGCAGTCTCCTCAGATAGGTACAATCGTTGTAGCCTCGGTGTTAGAGGAAAGAAACGTAGAACCTTCACTGGTGTATCACTAGTCACTACATTCCCCTCTGCATCAACTACTTGTACAAATCTAGACTGGCCGCAAACTAAACAGTTTTTCTTCGTAACATCATTTTTTCAAAATAACATACAATTGTTAACACACGCATCTATCTTCTCATAAGGCATCCCTAATCCAGCCAAAATCTTCTTCGAGTAGTACATATCTTTTGGCAACTTGTGGTTCTCTGGGAGGACATCACCAATCAATTTGATCAAATCGTTGTAACATCCTTGAGAGAAACCATACTTTGATTTTATATTCATAAGCTGTGTCAGGAATGAAAGGACTGACACCTTAGTGCCCTCATGTAAAGGTTTATTTGAAGCATCTAAGAGGCTAAAGAATTTCTCGACTGCTATGGTCGGTACATCCTCATGACTCACAGATTCATCCTTCGGAGCATTCTGAAATTACCGACCCAGGTTCTGAACCATCTCATCCATCCTGTCATCCACTCCATCAGTAGTATCATCTTCATCAGATACATCTACCGCCCATGACTCACCATGTTCATACCATGTGAGGTAATTCGGCATGAACCCCAATTTGCATAGGTGGCCGGCCATAACGGATTTTGTCACTCGGGCAAAAAGATGACATTTAACACATGGACACTTCGCTACCCCGCCAGGAGGATCTGGGGTGAAAACCTTATCCAGAAAACTTTGTGTATCAACTTTCCATTCTTCAGTGTGCTTCATACCATTATCCCAACCGTCGTAGATCCATCTATGGTCTTCAGCCATCTTTATTAATAGTAATTAGAAAGATACATAAAAAAAATAAGTTAATTATCCTAACAGGTGATCTAAGCAAAGATAGGTCCTAAACCCACCTAGGGATGAACGGGTTAGCACGGTTTGTCGTGGCATGTGGTGCGATCGAGCGAAATTTGGCGGCGTAACCTCATTTGTTCTCCGAATGCACGCATGATACTTGTGCATCGGAGAACAGCGGGTTTCTGCAACCAAATCGATCGATCGTACCACATGCCATGACAAACCGTATAACTCCGTCTATCCATCAGTAATCAAAAGCATGGACAATTCGAGAGTGACAAATATGACAATTCAATGTGATCAATGTCGCTCCCAAACGGGTGACGTATAGGTTGGGTTGACTTGTGTTTGAAAAACGATTTATTCAAATATACGTAAACCACGACAACAAAGTGAGAAAACATATATAACATTCAAAATTGGTCTAAATACATACAAAAATAAAACAAAACAATCAAATACACCAATCACATAACACTAAATAACATATTATACAACCCACTCTATTGTTTTACAAAACGATAATGGCATAATAACAATTAATTGCATATGTAATTGTGGCATAATAACAGATAAGGGCAACAGATAATGGCATAATAATTAATCACAATCAAATTTTGCTACGAGACTACAACGTGCATTTTAGAGATATAGAAATTAATACCTGTCGCTAGTATGGTAGTGGCGGGCGCAAGAGGCGGGTTAGTAGGGCGGCGGCGGCGGCGTGCGGACTAGGGGCAACACGAGGGCTGGGAGCAGGGTGGCGTCTGTTGGGCTAGGGAGCAGGCGGCGGTGGGTCTTGTGATGGAGGCGGCCTTGGGGTCGGGCGGGCCGGCGCGACGATGCAGGGCGGGCAGGGCAGGCCAGGCGCGGCGGCAGGGCGGTGCAGACGCGGCGGGGCGAGACAGCCAGGCAAGGGGACGGTGCTAGGCGTGTGTAAGATCAAGCCTCCCATGGGCTAATTGATTTTGGTAATTGATGGCAACTAGGCGTGCAATTTGGAGCATGAAGGATAAGGACCTTTGTTTAATAGTTCTTCTATTTTCCTTGTGTGCGTCTCTAGCTCAACTACATCTCTCTGGTTGCGGGTCCCACCGAGCACAGTCATAGGGGTTCCTAGAGTGCAGTATTAGCCTTTAGCGAATCATCTAGAGCGAGTCCACTGTCTAGGTTCGAGAGAGTTCGGGAGAGTTCGGGAGTGGCAATGTTCGTGGTTTCAGAGCCGCCAAGTTCCCAAGCCAAATATTACATTTAGCGCGAAATCTCCCGCCTAAATGATTTGAACCTCCCATTGTGTCCACAAATCGACAAATTGTCCCTTGACCCGGCGAGGTGACGAGAGAGGCGGCGAGGCGAGTCGGTAAATTTAGCCTCTGTCGGACAGCGTCCGATCGCCATCGGACGGCGTCCGTGAGCCCAAGCCAAAATTTTGGCTAAGTCCCAGACGCACCCTCTCTGCCGGACGGCGTCAAACCGCAACGGACGGGGTCCGACAAAGATAATTTCCCAAAGAGAGCTTGAAAATGGCTAAGTCCCAAGCGAACCGTCCACGCCGGACGGCGTCCGTCGAGGACGGACGGCGTCGGTGAAATAGAAAATCGACGGCGATGGGCATCGGACGGCGTCTGGCGGCGTCCCGGCGGCCGCCATTTACACTTGTCGGACGCGTCCGACGCGAGTTACGGACGGCGTCCGACGACAACTAAACCAGCGACCAAACACTGGCGGGTGCCTGTTTATGCTGCGCAGATGGCCTCGCGACAGCGTCCGGTAAGCTCTGGGACGGCGTCCGACAAGCACAAAACGTCCCAAACCTTCTGTCGGACGGCGTCCGTCGGCGACCGGACGGCGTCCGATCGGGCGATCTGAATCTCGCGATTTAATCTGGACCGTCCATTTCTAGGGTTTCACCTTGGGACTATAAATAGGGGCTAGGAGCACGGAAGAAACTTGAGAGAGCCTACCCTAGCAGCCACCTATTGCCTTAGCCACCTAGAGAGCTCCTCCCATGGTTCCCACCTCCATCTAGGGTTCCATGTGATTGTGAGATTGAGGGAAAAGAAGTGAGGAAGAAGAAGAGAGCATCCCTTAGCCTCCACCTCATCATCTCCAAGGTTTGTGTCCTCTCCATGGTTGCCTTGCCATCCTCCATGGTGGGTTGAGGGTTGAGTGTCTCCGATCTTGTGCTCTTGGGATTCTTGTCACCGTGAGACACCGTCATCGCCGAGCTTCACCAAGCGTATCGCAAGCAAACCCTTCTCCGTGAAGGTCACCGTGCTTCCCACGGTGCTTCCTCTCCGTTAAATCGGGGTGTGCAAAGTCCGCCGTGTGTCGGCGGCCATCTCCGTGTGTCGGAGGTGCCAAAGCGTCCGTGTGTCGGATCCAAATCCTCCATGTGTTGGGGGTACCTCATGTGTTGAGGTGAAATCCACCGTGTGTGTGGTGGGTGCGCCGTGTCGGTGCGGTGGGGTGTGAGCTCTCGCGTGTGAGAGAACTTCGCTTCCGTGTGAAGGTTTGGAGCTACGCCTACCATGTGTTGGTGAAGAGCTACCACGAGTGGATTGAGGGCTAGGAGCGAAAGGGTTCCGACTTCTCTGTGTGAGAAGTTTCCTCAGCAGAGACGTAGGTGTTCATGTGTTGAGCACGAACTTGAAACTCTTCGGTTTGCGCCTTCTTGTCTCATTCATTTACTTCCGCACATTAACTTGATCGTTTGCATGTGAGTGCCATCGAGCCTCCTAGTAGTCGCTTGTGTCTTATTGTGATCGCTTCCGCAACTAGACTCTAAATCCATCGATAGCTTGGGTTCCTAATTTGACTAATTAAGCAAGCGAATTGAGTGAAATAAAATTTGAAAAGAGCCGATTCACCCCCTCTCGGCCTAGGATCCTTAGCGTGGCGGGGAGGGCAGGCTGTCTTGCGGCGGCCTTGGCTGGCGGCGAGGCCGTGGCGTGGCGGCAGGGACCAAGCGGGGCGGAAGAGACGGGCGACCTTGGCCACGCGGCCAGCAGTGGTGGCGGAGGCGGCCGGGCGGCGTGGCGGTCTGAGGCGGGGCAGGCGTGGGGAGCCGGGCGACGCGGCGAGGGCGCGGTAGGGCGGAGCCGGCGGCATCGGCGGGGCATGGTGGGGCGGAGCGGAGCCGGGCGGCGTCGGCGGTGGGGCGGTGGGGCGGCGCGAGCGGCGTCGGCGGCAGCGTCGGTTGCAGGAAAGGCAGCTGCGGCGGCGCGAGTGGGAAAAATAACGAGACAGCTCGGCGTAAAGTTAGGTTAAAGGGCATGTTTACGTCGGCCGGGCCGAGCCGACCTCCGCCACGTCACCAGGTTCTGCCGCTGCCTGATCACTTGTGTTTATGTCGGTCGGGCCAACGTAAATACTGTTATTTACGTCGGCCGAGGCGGGCCGATATCAATAACGGCTTTCTTTACGCCGGCTTGTTCCAGGCCGACGTAAACTACTTTGGCCGACGTTAACAGTTCGTTTTCCTGTAGTGATATCCTAATCTACTCCTAGGTGTAGATTATGCTATTCTACTCTCAAGTCAGTTTGTGAGCCAGGATCTAGCCAGACCATGTATTAATTAGCAGCATGATTAATTAGGAAATTGATAATTAGAAAAATGTGGTATTTAATAAGAGATCTACTTTTTTAGGATCGTGGCCACCTCCCACTCTCAGTTTTGTCTCTCCTCTCTCCTAGCCCTCCCGATGCAGGCCGATCTCGGCCGCTGTCCCCAACGCCGCTTGCCCCTGGCCACGGCTGCCATTTTCCACCACACATCGCCTCAACTCCGCTGTCGCCGACCCGCCTCTGCCCGCCGCCGGGCCGCCCCTCCTCGTCTCCTCCCACCCCCCATCTCCTAGCTAGGCGACTTGACCACACCTCCAGCGCCCGTCGCCGCCCCGGATCCACTCACTTGGGGTGGCGGCGGCGGCGGCGTCGTCGTGGCGGGCGGCGGCACCACCTCCCCCGCACGGCGGCGGCCTACCACTCCTCGCTCGGCGTCGGCCCTCCTCCTCCGATCGTCCACGCGCCCTTGACCCGCCATCGTAACGCCTTGGCCGTAGCCGCCGTCCCTTGAGGTGTCGGCTCCGACGCCGCCCGACAACATCGGGGAGCGCGGCGCGGCGCCCGCCCCACGCTGCCCCGGCCCCGGCGCCCTTCCCGCACCATCGCGGCCCCGACGCGTAACGCAATCGCCGCCGCGCCCCCGCCGCCGATCGTCTCCTCACACCGCCCCGACTGCCTCCATGCAGATTAATATACCCAACATGCAGATTAACGGATCATGTTGGGTATATTAGAATCAATAAGGTGAAGGCGAGGATGTCTGGCAGTCGATCGTTCTTTGATTTGTCCCCAGCGATCACTCTGTACAATTCATCTTTTTTATCATATCTTAACTTAGGCGGATGGCAGCGTCCGAACGTCTGGCGTGAGCGTGTTGGATCGGACGTGCCTTGGCCATCAAATCGTCGGCATTGCACCCATCCGAGCGCAGCCGTGCCCCCGCATGCGTGAGACGCAACAAGACGGACAGTTGCTAATTTTTCAATTAAACTTCTGATTTTTTATAAAATTCAAACAGTGTTCAAAATGCATGGAATAAAGTTCATAATTCTTCTAAAATTGAGGGCAACCCATTTAAAATTTTTCCACTTTTTCAATTTTTTTGATGTGAACAAGGAGAACCCACTTATGAAACTTGACACTATTCAGGTGAAACTTGGCATGTGCTGACGAACCTTGGCTCACGAATTGATGAATGCGAGTGCCAGATGAAACCTGATGAAACATGGATGAAACCTGTTGAAACTCGATGAAACTTGGATTAAACCTGATGAAACTTGAAAAACTTGGATGAAACCTGTTGAAACTTGGATGAAACCTGATGAAACTTGACAGTTCAACAAGTTTAACGAGTATGAAATCCAAGTTTCAGTATGCAAAACCCAAGTTTCACTAGGTAAAATTGAAGCTCATATGACATACGTCTTGTTTTGTTCGTAAAAATACGAGGAACGCGTTGGTGCAAACGGTTGGTGGATTAGAGTACCCAGTCAAAATTTATGGCCACCGAAATATCGCGTCATGCACTGGCATGGCTTGGCTCTTAGCAGCGCTACGTTCCTCGTCTTGAGTCCGATCGGCCGGACGGCCGAACCACAGTGTTTCCGCTTAACTTATCATTCCTAATCAAAATATTCATACCTACGTACAACACATGTATATCTCGTATTCAAAGATAAGATGTTGAAATAACAAGAACTAGATGTGTATCTCACATCTACGCCGACCCCTGGTGCTTCCCACGTCGGCACCTTCTCCTCCTCCGTGGAAGATCTAGGCGATGATTTGCTCCCCCTTTCCCCTCTTCTCTTTGCTCCACAACCTCAGATTTGGCCCGTGCGGCGGCACCCCGGTGGTGGTGGTCGGGGACGATGGTGTGGAACGTTTCGACTCCCCATTCTCCCATCCTCCTCCCTCCAAGATCAGGTGGATCTTAGGCTCCTTCCTTCCGGTGTGCCGACGCTTAGGCATTGTTATTTTGAAAGCGGTGACGAAGGTGCTAGTTGGTGAGAAGATGGTGGTGTGGGAGGCGGCTACACTCCCCCTATCCTCCTTCCTCCTGGGTTTGGTGGATTTCATGGTTCCCAGTGTTGTCGACAGCTAGACAGGCAGAAGTTGTCGTGGGGGCTAAGATCTACGGGTCAATGCTCTTGCGCCGACAGTGGCCTACCCCTCTATCGGAGGCACCAACATTGGTGTTTGGCTCTAGTCAGTCCTTGCAATATCATGTTGTGTCGGTGAGCTCAGGGGGTGTCGTAGGGCTAGATTGGGGCAGGCTATCGCTAGCGACGTGTTTCGTTGTCGGAGATGGCAAGGTTCCAAGCATCGGTGTCGGCATGTTAGAATGGTGCCGGGTCTGCTTCGCCAGGCTATAGATTTTTCGATTGGGTGCCTGATTCATTTGTTTTTGTGGTTCGGTTGGATTAATTTGAAGTTAGTCATATGCTGAGTGCTTGATCGTTCTATTGTTTCTCTTGTCGTTTTGTTCAAGGATGTTCCATGAGGAGACCGTTACCATGGTAGCGGACAGACTATCATATGTAGTGCGTGCGTCTAGAGTATTGATGTATGAGTGATCATGTACTATGGCTTGTTTAATGAATTGAATTTATGTTTGTGTCAAAAAAACAAGAGTAAAATACACGGGCGGTCCCTAAACTATTAGTCGATTCTCATCTAGATTCTCGTTCTTTGAAACTACAGTTTTGAGTCCCTAATCTTTTTAAGTGAGTCCGTCACGGTCCAAACTTGTCACGTGACAGCTCTAGAGCTGATATATCACGTAAATTACTTTAAAAAGGGGGAAATCATTAAAAATATAAAATACATGGAAATCATTTGAAAAGTCATTAAAAAATGAAAAAATATTAAAATGTAGGGAAATTATTTTAAAAAATCATAAAAATTAGAAATATAAAGACAGTGTGGTCGCTTTTAATCTCTCTATAGTTGTAGGCGCAAGACTTCTAGCATCGTGGTGTATAGGAGCCCTCAAGTGCTTCTTTTTTCTACTTGTTTTATGAATTTTCCTAATTGTTTTATGATTTTTTGTATTTTTTATGATTTCTGAAATTTTTAAGTTTTTTCTGAATTTTTAAGTAAATTATGTGACATGGACGGCCATGTCAGCACCACGTTAACTTCAGGGCTGTCACATGACACGTTTGGACTTGGACGAACCCACTTAAAAAGATTAGGAAACCAAAACTGCAATTTTAAAAAATAGAAATCTAGATGACAATCGACTAATAGTTTCAGGACCGCCCCTGCATTTTACTTTTAAAAAAAAACCTAGCCAGCGAGCATCGGCATGTATACATTTGAGCTTGTCCAGGTTAACTCGAAGGTTCATCTTTTGAGGGCTCTCTCGTAGAAAGTCATCCTGAAGCTATACTAATCTGTAGCTTAAAGAGGAAGCTGGCATGCAGCGATGGAAGAAAGAAAGTTTGTTTTGTTCGGCTTGAAGTTGCAGGGTTGTCTTTCGACAGGGCCCAGGCCGGCCATATGGTTGTGGCCTTGTGGATGTGAAAGTTTCAGCCTGTTATTGGATAGGGCTGCTAGGCTTTTGGTTGCACTTCTTTGGGGCACAACCAGAGCCATCCTTTTATGTTGGCATGTATAAAGTACAAGACTTTGATGCAAATTGCATACTAGTTGTCGAATTTTTATCGAATATGTGTATCAATAGAACTCTGGGTTATAATAGACACGATAAGTTAGAATTAGAGCGTATTCTAACCCCTATACAAAAAGAGGTTGCCACCCTAGTGTAATAGGAACGGTCAAGACAACTATAGCATAGACGCAAGGGATCTTGGCCGGCTTGTGGTCTAAACCCCGATGGCCAATATATTATAGGATTATTTATGGGGAGGAGTGCACATAGGCATGCCGAATAATGTAGTTGTTCAGACCTCGCAATGACATCAGGTTTTCTAACATGTGGTATCTATCGGTGCAAGCATCCAGGTCTTGACCGATATTGCGAGTTTATTCTAGGAGCCACACCCTTTTTTCACAGAATTTATGTTCGATGATGAATAAGCAAGAGAGGGAGACAATTTTTTTACCCTTGTTTAGCCCCTTCACGGAGGAAGTAACAACCTCACGACCAACATTCGTTTACTTATATGTACAAGGGAGATATCGATCAAGGTTCCTAGGAAGACACCGAGATTAGGTCCATGCTTGGTCGTGCTTCTAGACGAGGACAAATCTTGATGAGAGTTTCGATTGTTGGGGGTGTATGAGGGTAGGATCCTGATATATTGGTTATTGGGTTACAAGGATCAATATAGGGGTATATATAGTGTCTACATGCAGGCTAATAGACCTAAAATCAGTGTAGTCCTTGCCAAATAGGAGCCAAACTTGACCTCCAAGGCGCTTTGAGTCCTTCCATATTGAAGTAGTGTTGCCTTGGGTAGCATGTTGATCCTATCGATAGCTAAGCCCTGTATAGAAAGTTAGAGATATATGTGGATTAGGTGGAATCACACAACCGGTGCATAACTCTTGCCATATCCGTAGCCCGTAAGAACTAGCTGGGCTGCTGCTGACAGACTGAGAATTAGCTTGGAACTCTTGGGCTTAGACCACAAACAGCTTGGGCTAGGATAAACAAAACCCAGTCACCCCCCAGAGAGGTAACCCGGGCTCTGCTCTGACCTGTGCCTTGAGCACCACTTTGGACCCACGAAGTGAGGTTGGATGATGTCAGCATGTATAATCTAATCCCCAATAGTATCATAACTCCATGTTTGAACCCGAAACATCTCCTAGTTGTAGGACATATCCCAATGTGAAATAGAGGAGATTGTTGGGTTTAGTCCCAACTAGATTTTGGTGATGGGGGAGCATAACATAAAAGGTGGATGCTAGTCTTTTGGGTTGAGCCGGGCTAAGAGCTTCGTTGTGGCTCCAGTTAGATCAATGGATATAGAAGACCTAGGGTCAAGACCAGGTGTTTGGTCTTGGGAGGAGCCCCATTACCGCGTGCCATGAGATGGTAGGATTGTAATGGACTCGAACAAGTGGTGTTGGAGCCAAGGTTGGTAATGTGAAGGTGCGAGAATCATGCAGCCAAGTGGAGTCGAGGTAAGTAGTTAGCTTGACATGGGGTGGAGCACGGTGGTGATCGATGGTTTAATCGGAAAGAGCTATTGTTAGCAAGTATTGTCCAGACGTGGTGGTCAGACTAGCAAAGTAATTATCAGAGTCCAACACGACGACGACGACTTCGACTCAGCGATCAGATCAGCAAGCGACTAGACATGGTGGATAGGTAAGAGATTTCGAATGGGATCACTGCATGGAGTGGACATCAATATAAATTGAGTGATTTTTTGTGTTACTGATGTGGACGGCTAGGTGCGGCATAGCTATGCATAGACGACTGTGTGGTGCGATGATAGGAAGAGTGCTTGAGGGCTCAATGATTAAATATAAATGTGTAGGTGGTTTTCTAGGGTTTTTCACGTGTTGGAGGATGTCATCGGTGGCCCCATGACATAGGAGACAGCAACGCTGGGCTGGTGCTAGCAAAGCACGCCAAGTAAGCGCCGCACTGGGCTGAGCTAGGTTTCAAAGCACCAATGGCGTGCTCGCTTCGCTACGACGTGAGCTGGGCTGAAGGCGGTGGCAATGCGGCGTTGTGACTTGTGAGCCAAGCATGTGGCAGCTCTTCCCTTCTTATTCTAGAGAAGAAAAGATTATACTTTTGCAGATTCATTGAAACAAAATTAATCCATTTTATCTTGGGTTAGGCTTTTATAAGAGACCTATTGGGAGGACGCCCCAAAAACCTAGTCGCCCCTCCTCTATCTGCCTCCACCCCTATATATAGCCGTCATCTTCGAGATGCCTATGGTTGTTGGTTTCCACTTCACCACTTCCCTTGGCGTCGCCGCCGCCATCCAGGATAAGGTGACAAGGAGAGAAGAAAAGAACAGAGAAGAGAGGAAGGAGTTCATGATTCCCTCCTTCGTTATTATATTGAATCAAATTGTTTTCGTCGCCGTTTTGGCGTCAAGAACGCGATTAGATTGGTAATTAGGGTAGTACCTGATGGAAATATTAGCACTTTTAGATATATATTAATTTAGAGATAAAACATGAAATAGATCTGATAAACAGACAACTGCAAATAAGAGCGTATCGTAGATGCACATGCACGAAGAGTGCACATACATTCCTCTGATATACTCGCAAGTAAAGCGATGAGGCATATATACATATGGTGTATCCTGGTCGTTGGATTGGACGCGCTTGGCGCTAGTGTTGACATTGACGTTGTCGCTGTCAGTTGTTGTCAATGGCGATCGGGTTGGTGCTGTTGTATTCGGCGATGCGCGCTGGTGGAGTCATCACCGTGGATCAGATCGAAGAAGCACGCATCGAAGGCGAGCAGTCGTGCATATGCGCTTCCCGAAAACCTTATTCGCCCTCTCCCGGTACAGGAGCGCTAGGACGGTGCGGTTCCGAAGACCTGCTCTCCCGTTCGACGGTGCACGCCGATGCACGGGACCGAGAAGCCTGGTCGCGACGGTGCAACAGCTGGGAGTGGCAAAACTTAGGGTTTGTATCTCGTGCCTAACTCCTGGCGGCGGCGACGGTTTATATAGGGAGAAACAAGTGGGCTGACGGGCCACGATTGAGATCGTGCCACAATCGGTGAGCACGTTCTCATAACTCAAAACCGATTCGCAAAACCCGGAGAGGCAAAAGGTGGCCACCCCTATGCAAGAGGCCCAATTTCGTCGAACCATTAACATAAGTGTGTGGTTCTCTATGTGTCTCTCCCATCACATTCTCTAATAAGAAGGAGCAAGCTCTACTATTTAACCATGTCCTCCACTCCTCCCACTAGCAATATACTCCCTCCGTTCCAAATTGTAATTTACTGTTAACTTTTGAACACGTCTTTTGATCATTCGTCTTATTCAAAAAATTAGTGAAAACATGTAAAAATATAAGTCATGCTTAAAGTATGTTTAATGATAAAACAAATCACAACAAAATAAACAATATTTACATATATTTTTTGAATAAGACGAATGATCAAATAGAATATTCAAAAGTAAACGGTGAACTACAATTTGAAACGGAGGGAGTAGTACTAAAGCAATATCATATGTCTCATGACATACATGGGCCTTTGAGATTTTCTAGAATTATTTGTCTATAAATAGAGACCAAAGCCCAATAATTCCAACAGTACCATCGTTGGGATTTGCATGGGCGCGGATTGATTAGGTGCAGTTTTCATGTTTCGGGCAACATTAGATCAAACTGTGGTTTTTAGAGTCCGAATCTGAAAATGTCGTCTTCTAGAAAGTTGTAGGTAATTATCTTTTCGTGCATGCTTACTCGTGATTTTTGTATGAACCGTTTAGGGGAGATGATTTTCTCAAGTCGGGCTGTTTGCATAGCAGTAGAATTTGCTGCGCTTTAAATTGTGGCTCAGATTAGGAAGGTTTAATGGCATAGTTAAATTTTGGTGTCTGCATGAAAGATGTAGAAAAATTTTCTGTACATGTCTGTAGTGTGGTCAATTACTGGTTTGGGTTATAGAAAAATAGTTACGAAAACGACAAGGCGTAGGTGCCGCTGAAAACAGCATAGAGTTTTGAGATTGATTAGAAGGTGATTTGGTTTGTTAATTACCTACTTATTGAACAAGAAAATTGGCAAACTTGCAGTAGACTTTGGATACAAGGGTTTTACTTGTTCTATGACATTTTGGGCTTTAGTTTTATATATTCACTATAGGAAACGCTATAAGTGTGGGCGGCCAGAAAATTCAGTGTCGACGGCCAAATGCCGCCGACAGATCAATGTCGGGGGCCCAAATAAAGCAGCCGACACAGACCGCATCAGTTTCGGCAGCCAGACTTAAGCCGCCGACACTTCTCAGCCACCTCCCGCCCACCGGATGAATTTCAAAAATTTGCTCCCGCCAATTAGCCGCCGACACAGCTCAATATCGGCGGTATTTGGACTTATGTCGGCGGCTTTAGCCGCCGATACTGATACTGATTCCTGTAGTGATTTTATAATATTTGATAGCAAGTCGACAAGGGTTTGTTGTGGCTAATCGTTGTTTTTGGGCGTAGCAGCGTGCATTTTACTCTTTATTATGAGTTTCTCCTCGATGTATTGAATTTTTTGTTATTTATTTTACCAGGAGGTAGTGCCACCTGTTGAGGAACCTTGCTACCAGGTGTAGTCCAAGATATAAACGTGGCCAATCAATCACAGAGAAAGACGAAGAACATAGGGGACACAGAGATATAGGGTGGAGTTTCTCTTTATTAAATTTCAGATCTGATCTACAACATGGTGCTCCTCCTCTTCTTTTATAGTATTGCTTAGAGTTTTAGGCTAGGTCCAATGTGGGACCCACCGTGGGGGAGCCGCCGGCCAGCCCTAGCCGCGTCGTGCCACGCACCGGCCCTAGCCGGGCCGGGCTCCCCAAAGGCGGTTTCCCAACACTCCCCCTTGGACCTCTCCAGCGAGATGCATATGCCTCGTTAAAACTCTATCCAAAAACCAGTGGGAAAAAAGGATTGGAGAAAAGGTACATAGCATACGCTTGTTGTGCATACGATTTGCCTCATTAAAAAAACCTTATGTGAGAAAACTTCAGAAAAAAACTCAATAAGGGAAAAAGAGTACAAACCACCCAACATTGCATTCAATCTTCTAGATCGAGTTGGGTACTCCGGCTTCTTGCCAAAGTTTTAATTCAGAACATGTGAAGTATCTCCCCCTGAATTCAGCACTTCTTTGAGCCTAATCATTCCAATGCCTCTAGCACACCTTTCAAAGGAGGCAGTAGGTAATGACTTAGTGAACAGGTCAGTCAAATTCTCACAGGATTTGGTGTGTTGGATACTTATTTCGTTCAACTTATGCAGTTCATGCGCATAAAAAAACTTGGGATCGATATACTTTGTAAGATTACTTTTCACAAAACCCATATGCATTTGTGCAACACAAGCAGCATTATCTTCATATATAATTATAGGGGTTTGCTTAATAGGTAATCCACATGACTGCAGAATATGCTTCATCATTCTTCTCAACCATGCACATTCACGAGATGTTTCATATAATGCAATGATTTTCGAGTGGTTAGTGGACGTAGCCACCAGTGTCTGCTTGGACGACTTCCATGACATTGCAGTGCCACCACATAGGAAAACATACCCAGTTTGTGATTTACCAGTATGAGAGTCCGAAAGGTTCCCAGCATCGGCATAACCAATGATATTCATATCTTGGTTCTTCCTGTAAAACAGGACAAGGTCAATGCTTCCACGGAGGTATCGAAAGATAACCTTTATTCCGTTCCAATGACTCTTCGTGGGCGCTACATTGTATCGAGCCAACGTGTTTACGGCAAATGCTATATCGGGCCGTCTACTGTTAGTAAGATACATAAGTTCTCCTATTGCACTCAGTACGGGATTTCTTGCCCGAGGATTTCCTTCCTTTCTTCCCTGGGTCGGAAGGGGTCTTTTTCTTTCTGCAAAGATCTCCCTATCATAGGGGTTCTGGAGGAATATGCTTTGTCGAAACCAAATTTCCCTAGTACTTTCTGAGTATAGATGGCCTGGTGTACCAAGATCCCATGAGGGAAATGCTCGAGCTGCAAGCCTAAGCAGTACTTAGTTTACCTAAGTCTTTCAATTCAAAACCATACTTCAAGTATGAGCATGCTTATTCTTATTCTCTTCAATTCATATAGTGATTTTTAGAGTTTCACACTATATGTTTCTATTTGATATATTTTGGTTCCGAATAGTGATACTTCAAGTATCTTCGTTCACAAATCGAAATCCAAGTCTCTTATACATATACTCAGTAACAACATCCTTCAATTTAAATTTCACTCTCAACTTCAAGTTGAGTACTGCCAATAATGAGATATATTTAGAGGAATACCATGACCAGATAATAAACTTCTTCATGAAGCGTCGAGCTATCAGCCTTGTTATGTACCATACCAATTCATTATTCTTATTTCTCTTCTAGATAAAATGCTAGTATACCGTGGTAACTGGCTTCTTTTATATGGCATATATGTATATATGTCGACTTTGACTGTTACTCTATTTATAGGTTCCCTTAATAATACAATTTATATGGCCATTTAGTCATGGGGTGCTTCGTGCACTTCTACTTGCTCTGCACCGCTATTTCCCATTACGGGAGCAAGTTCCTTTAAGTTTGATCGCCGGTATGTGCACACACTTTGGTCGATACATTCATGCATTTATTCCTGCCATGCAATATTCAAAACTGGGAGTGCCTCGCTAGTAGGCTTCTCTCCAGCTGCCAGGTCTCAACTGGCTCCCCTTCACTACTTGGGGCATTTTAGTGATTTGGTCATAATAATCCATCTTTCCCTTTTTCCCCAGACATCCCCAAGTATTTCGGGTCGGAGGAACCAGACTCCTTGTTCTTTCTGAGGTCTTTGAACAGGTTGAGGGGTACCTTCAATTCTTTGATACTGCAACCCTCACTAGCGCATTACTTCTAGTAATGCAACTTAATCAATCCCTTCATATCACAAAAAAGGTCATACAGTGACAATTTTATATATACTTCAATAGTCTACAAGACTTTAATTTCTTTACTAGAGTAAGAGTCATGCACGAGAATTCTATATGCTTATTTTTTCGGTATTCTCATTCAGGAGTTCTAATTCTCTCCCTAATGATGAGAAGATAATTCTCGTCAATAGTGGTATGGTACGTATAATTCAAAGTGGAAAATTTCATAATGATCCTTTGCATGCACTAGTTGGATGTTGTAGAACTACATGTCCTTTTAAATAGTGATTAGAGATGCTTTGTGTAGGACTTCATGTGTTCACACATTCTTCAAGAATTACAACTCTGCTCATTAACCAGACTAATTATTTATTTCTTTTTCAATTCATATGACAGCTAGTCTTTCTACAAGAGGTGTCATGCCATGCCTATGCAAAGTGCTCTGCTTCAAATCTCATCATCAAATGCCTTTAAAATAAAGTCACTAGCAGTGTCCATTGCGGTGGACTTCATATGATGGTATGAGAAAAAAATTCTTTAGTTCCAGTGATCTACAAGATCTTCTCTTCAAATGCTTTGTTCCTTGTGTGAGAGTAAACTCGATCACATATAGGAAACAGTGTTGAGCACTATGACGTACTAAAACTGCCCTGTCAAGGGCTGAATTTGAATGCAAATGTTCTACTAGACGTAGTCCAGAGGTTCTGGCATTTTCTTCATAATTCTAGGTTTATTCATTAATTTCCGATGGCACATTCAGGTACACAAAATCTCCAAGATTCGAAAAATATTCACAATGATATTATAGCCCGGTGAGTTGTTTATGCAATCCCTTATCATTATAAAACTGGGGAAACCCAGAATACAATACTAAAAAGATAAGAGTTAAGAGCTTCTAAATCCAGTCTTCTAAACTGGCATGCACTACAAGTGCGTCAAATCTATTATAGTGTAGCCCAAATTCATATTGGAGGGATTACTTCTAATATACTTTTCTTACATCCAACATTCTTCATAATGCATGAGCATTCATTGCTATTCTCTTCATTTGTTTCTTCATGAAACATGTACGGATGCCTTTAAATTGAAGAGGCTTAAAAATACTTGGGGTAAACAACGCTTCTTACGTGCTGATGTAATACCCAAAATAATATACCCGTGGCTATTCGTGAGCAAGCTATGCATGGATCGCTACTAGCGATTTATTCAAATTAATACTACC
Organism: Raddia guianensis; assembly: GCA_036346415.1. Lineage (NCBI taxonomy): Eukaryota > Viridiplantae > Streptophyta > Magnoliopsida > Poales > Poaceae > Raddia > Raddia guianensis. Next base: position 18,383,143 of record CM070541.1, on the reverse strand, counting down.
AATATTCTTCAGGATTGATACGGGTATGAGCTCTCTTAAAATACTTTTTTGTTGTTCTACAACAGTGTTAATAACCTCCAAGGGCACTATATAGATTATATGTTGCAATCAGGTAATGGCAAGATTCATAATTCAAAGAATTCATAAATTGATTGCAACTTTATATATACTAGAATAAGGGCAAATGCAAAACCCATCATGAGAATTAATGTGCGCTCTTCTAAAGCTTCAATTCAAATATGCTCTTCAGAAACTTTCAATTCATGCTAAAAATTCATATGTCTGCTAGCAACCATAATTTAGAGTGCAAATTCATAAAATACGATTCAAAATGTGCACCCACTACGTGTTGGTGTGCTCCCGAAACCTGTAGGCCAATGCGGCATGGCGAGTCTACGACCGACACAACATAGTACGGCCACAACATGGCGGCGACACTATGTGTGGTGTGTGGCCTGTCAAGTCTACCCCAATTGCGCCAGCAGCAGACTGAGGTCAGAATGACGCAATCAGTCTGCGGCACAGGCCGTGTTAGGGCCATGTCTACATGGCAATGATTGACTCAGGCCATAGGCGATGCAATGGTACGGGAGCATAGTTGACAATAGGGGCTGCGCCCAGAAGCTTCTATCGCTAAAAGGGCAGGCCCCATAGTCAACCACACAGATGTAACCGAGCAGCGGTGCGACAGGGCCGAGACGGTTACTTTAGTTTCATTGACATATGTCGAGATCTTCGTTTCTCCATGCACTTCATGTGCGATTGCAAGAACAAGGGGGGAGATTTTGGGGGGTTTCTACAAGAGTTCGCGTCAACAATGGCAAGTTAAGCCTCCGTCATTGCTTTTCTTTCTTCTTTGATCGATAAGCCATAATTGTGTGCATAATCATGGCAAATCACAGGCCAATATCCCAAATGCCACATAATTTCTCGACATTATGCCAAGAGGGTTCTGCCCTTTTAATGGTGGGAAAATAAAATGCGGCTTTTCCTTGTTTTATCTTTCTTAAGCAATGGACTTTCTCTTCATAGGCCAATTATTCTTATTCTCCCATTCATGCCCTTTTTAAAAATTTGGGGCTTTCTCCCCCCTAGTAGCTTCTCTGTGACTAAACAAAAAAAAGTTGCAAGCCTTGGAGTTATACTTAGGTAAGAGTGGAGATTACTCCTCGAATGTGATCTTCTTTGTCACAAAGAGGGATTGACCATTTTTTATAATTTGCAGTCTAATGCATGCCCCTTTCTCATATAATAGAAAGGATAGTATACTAGAGCGTCCAAAACCGCTTCTGAAGTGCGGTTTGTTGCTCATGCATACACCAATACTATATGTTCATAGAGGGGTGCCTAAGAAAGTGCAATGCAGGGTTGTTCCGCACATCGGCTTATTATCCTTTTGGGGTTCTAGCCCAATGGCGGCCCAGAGTTTCATGCTACAGGGTACAATTCTATAGTCCAATGCCCAAGTGAGGTTGCTCTGACTGTGCAATGCCAATACCTCAAATTCATATTTTATGATACTCGACATGATACTTTAGGATTAATTCATAAGACTACTTCATGTAATCTAATTGAAAGTGGTACGTGACATAATTAATTCTCATGTATTCCAGTAATATATATATTCTAGCATGCCATTACCAATTCAAAGGCATAATAATTATTGATAATTATAATGGCAAATACACACAAGGATTGCACATAAATAATTACAGAATTCAAAGCCGGGTGCAAACTTCAAGTTCCCGAGATGCTAAAGGGCAAAAGATTAAGTTTCAATACATTTAGAAAAATCTAGAAAGGCATCGAAAAAACTTTCAGAAATTTCCAAACTTCTAAGAGATTTTAATGCAATTTCACAATTTCAATGCTATTTCACAAATTTTCACAGCCCTTTTTCAATTTCTCAGAAATTCCGGCCCAATCTGGATCTTTCGGTCCAGCGCATGCCTGCTGCTAGCAGAGCCGAACGTAGTCGGTAAATGGGCCGGATGGTCCATGCACCCCATCTGAAACTTTCGGTCTAGAGCACAGTCTGCTGCGAGCAGGACGACGCATAGAAGGGAAGGCCCAACAAAATTATTAATAGTAATAATGCAAATTCAATTTAAATTCGGATGATTCTGCGAGAATCAGGGGGTTTCTTGTAAATTTCTTTTGAAAATTTCAGCTTAATCTGGATCTTTCGGTCCAGCGCACGACCTGCTGCTAGCAAGGCCGCACATAGTCTGTTTACATGTTGAAAAATCAATTCCCGAAGTGCAAAACATGCAAGACTATCGGGTTTTCTAGGCCCTTGCACCAATTGAGCCTTCGCCCATCTACTGGGCGGGCGGCTCTGGGCGCAGCCCGGCGAGAGGTCGGCGTGCATCGCCGATGGCGGCAGCTCGGGCGAGCCGACCCAATTCCCGGCGTCTAGGGTTTCAATCCTAGCCGCCACAAGTGGCGCGAGGTGGCGGCGTGGCGGCTTGAGCCCCGCGGTGCCGCAATGGTGTCGGCGGACGCGCGCGGCGGCGCGTCGCGTCGTCGCGTCGTCGTCGTGGGCGGTGGCGGCGGCGAACGCAGAAGCGCGCTTGAAGCGCGTCTTGGTAGCGGCCGTCATAGCTACCGGCGGCGTCGGCTTCGAAGGCGGCGAGGCGGGCGGCGGCAGCTGCGCGCGGCGCCGTAAATCAATCTACTAAATTGATTTGGTAAAATCCCCAAATAATCTAATCTGCAACAAATTTAATGCAAATTTTCCAATATACTAGGGAAAACACCACGAAGATTCTCGATCTGCAATCAAATTCAAGCACAGATTACAATCTACTGGGTAACCGATGCGTAAAATAATACCTTCGTGGTAGAAGTGGATGCAGATTGTTCTTCCTCGCGGATTGATCGGCACGTCAAGGAGCGAGCGTGCTGATAATGTGTTGAGGAACCTCGCTACCGGGTGTAGTCCGAGGTATAAACGTGGTCAATCAACCACAGAGAAAGATGAAGAACACAGGGGACACAGAGATATAGGGTGGAGCTTCTCTTTATTAAATTTCATATCAGATCTACAACATGGTGCTCCACCTCTTCTTTTATAGTATTACTTAGGATTTTAGGCTAGGTCCAATGTGGGACCCACCGTGGGGGAGCCGCCAGCCGGCCCTAGCCGCGCTGTGCCGCGCGCCGGCCATAGCCGGTCCGAGCTCCCCAAAGGCGGTTTCCCAACACCACCCACCGTGTTTAGGCGTGGTCATCAGAAATCTTCGGTCAAAGGCAAGTAACATAGCGGTGGTTGTTTTGTTATGGAACTCTCATACTTTGCATAATTTGATAATTATCATTACGAAAACACTTCTATTCGGTAGTCCGGCGCGCCGGATTCGCCTCGTATGTATCTTGTGCCTAAACGCAAAGCAGCAATACGAGGGCAGCGGCACGCATGCGCGCAGCAGCGTGAAACGCAAAGCAGAAGTGGCGCAACGCATAAGCGTATGCGCTGAACGCAACAACAGAGCCAAGGCAATCGTGCTGCCCGCATGGAATCCACGACCTTTTCCTTTCGCAACCATATTTTTTGATTGGATGCTCCAATCCACAAACCGTTTGCACCAACGTGTTCCTCGTATTTTCTGAACAAAACAAGATATATGTTGCCGTATAACTCTTCAAACTGATCTGGTGAAACTTGGGGTTCGCCTACTGAAACTTAGGTTTCGCCTAGTAAAACTTGGGTTTCATACTCGTAAAACTTTGCCGAACTGTCAAGTTTCATCAGGTTTCATCCATGTTTTTTCAAGTTTCATCAAGTTTCATCATGTCAATTCAAGTTTCATCAAGTTTCAACAGGTTTCATCCAAATTTCATCAGGTTACATCGAAGTTTCATCAAAGTTTCATCAGGTTTCATCAGAACACGGCCAAGTTTCATCAAAACACGACCAAATTTCGCTAGTATAGATGTAAATTTCAAAAGTGCCTTCTACAAGTTCACATCAAAAAAATCGAAAAAGTGAAAAAAAATCAAAAAGTATTTAAAATGGGTTGCTCTCGATTTTAGAAGAATTATGAAATTTATTCCACGCATTTTGAACACTGTTTGAATTTTATACAAAAATCAGAAGTTTAATCGGAAGTTTAATCAATCGACGACTAACAACGCGCTGGGACTGGGACGTGGGCTGGGACGCGGGAGCACTCACGGGCATTGGATTGGCGCGATACCAGGCGATCCAACGTACGCGCTTGGTCCGGCGCTCCAGCGTCCGTATGGACGTCCGGACGCTGGCGCTCGCATATTTTTTCATAATTTTTTGAAGTTTTCACAATGTCTTTCGAGGGGGTCACAAATTTACTACAGTAAAACTCAACTCAACTTTAATCTGAAACAAACAAGGCCTTGATCCACTATAGCATTATATGCAGGCCTCCTTATAAAAAATCTCTCCTTATATTTCTCTCATCTCCAATGGCATTCCCTATATGAAAAATTGTATAGGGGAAGAAAAATGAATCCCTACATATAAGAGAATGAAGAGAAATTCTCTATTTGAGGGAACGAAATAGGGAATGTTGTTGGAGCACATAGGGGAAGAATCCGTCCCTAATTTTATGGCAGAGAGCATTTCAGAGGAGTTTGTTGGAGACAGCCTTAGTACCAGTGGCAAGGTTTAAAACCTGCTGGCCGATTTAACCCTACAATTGACAAAGAAATACATAATCAGTTTTAAATAGTCGATTGGATCCGGAATGGATCGAACCTGAAACGTGAGGAGGCAAATTCGAATAGGGGCAAAAGTTAACGGAAATAGATGCTCGAATCAGATCTAAACCAATAGACTTGAAGGGTAAATACTTCACTAACAACATGATCAATCAGCTTACCAGCAAAGCAAAGGCTTGTGGATAGGCTGACTATCTAGACGTTGTTATAATTCATTATTATGGAGAAAGTGGTTATGGTTTTAGGTGCAGTTTATGGTACTTTGCTGCATCATGTTGGCATTCATGTCAATTGCAGATGCATGCATATGGAGAAAAAGCTGAGTTTCACAATTATCTGCAACCTCGAGTTGATACAATGGAGTTTGCTTATGAGCTTGGAGGGTTTTGTTAGGTTTTGTGTCGTATATGTGTACAATTAGGTTACATGAACTCTGTGTTGTAATAGGTAGGGTTGGTATAGAATTAAAGTCGGACTCTACCCAGGCCTCCACTATATAAAGAGAGGCAGCCCCGATGTAAACAAGTCAACGACTTCATAATAGTAGGCAAAGAGGATGTCAGCGGCCGGCATATGGTCGTGACCTGGTCAGCCGGTGTGCTGCGATATTATGGTTTGGGGAGGAGCGCCCATAATCAGAGCCCCATAGACGTAGGCGTAAGCTGAACTGCGTTACTTCGTGATCTTGCATTTGCGTAAACCCTAACAAGTTGTATTAGAGCTTGGTTGGCGAGATTGGTCATGCGAAAGATTTAGGGGGAGACACGAGGTTTATGCATACACGGACGCCGTGGACAATACCATATCGGCGCAAGGTGGAGCATGGAGACGATCGACGATTCGATCGGTAGTGTTGGACACTTCGGGTAGGAGGCTCAAACCGTTCGATGGGCTACCGTTGGTAGAGATTGACCAGACGTGGCGATCGGGCTGACAAAGTAGCCGGCGAGGTTGGCAGGCGACGGCGATGACCTCGGCGTTCGCGATCAAATCGGCAGACCCGGAATGATGCCGAATAGATCGGAACGGCAGGAGCAGTAATGCGACCGGAAGTTACATAGGAGGCGTTGCATCAAGTGATGTATATGCATGCGGATAGCCAGGGTGCGAAATGTTTTGCCGTGCACGGACGTGTTGCGCGGTGGTGGGCAAGGAAGCCTGCTCGAGGGCTCATATATTGGATGTGGAGGTGGAGGTGTTTTTTCAGTGACCGGTGTACGCCCTCGGTGGGCCCCATGGTGGTCGTACGTACATAGTACATGTACTACACAGTACGTGTACGCGAGCAGCACCGGTGTTGGCGGCCCAGCGTGGGAGCGCGGGGGCGCGGCCCAGCAGGGAGCGTGGAGGTGGCCGCGGCCTAGGCCAAGTGCAACCAATGGCCCATGGAGCGGAGCGGCGCGGCCCAGGCAGGGGCACACGGCTGCCAACCCAAGCGAGGGCGCACGGCTAAGCCAGGCCCAAAGGCATGTCCGAATCAGGCTGGTATTTGGGCGCATGGAGGAACAGTGGCGGGCCGAAAAGGAGGGGGAAAATTGGTTGGAGGAACTCAAATTCGAGGAGAAATAGAAGTTCTATTTGGACTAGAATTTTATGATGAAAATTAGGGCTGCCTCACCACTATAAAATAGGTCCAGGGGGAGACAAACTGAACAATCCAAAGCAATCAATGGTGGTTTTGAGCGCATATTTTGAGGGGTTTTTTGAGGCGTGAGATTCCAAAGGAGGGAGGCGTTCTTGTAGGGCTGTTGGCGATCTGTTTAAGATGGCGAACAGGTCGGGTGGCGATACATATACATCGACAAGAAATTGGCATTGGGAGAATCGCAGGTCTGCAGGATGAAGCCGACAGGTACGAATTTTGTCTTGGTGAGATTTGACGGTACGGAAAACTTCAGTTTATGGCAGGCGAGGGTCCGGGACCTCCTGGTGCAGCAGAGTATTGTGGTGGCTCTCAAGGCAAATAAATCAGAGAAAGTGGAGGTCGGTGATTGGGAGGAGATGCGGTTGCAGGCAGCGACAACCATACACCTTTGTTTCTGAGATCAGGTTATGTACAATGTCGTGGAGTTGTAATCAACAAAGGAAATTTGGGACAAACTGTCCAATCAGTTTATGTCCAAGACGCTGACCAGCAAGCTGTAACCGAAGCAGAAGTTGTATGGGCCAAAGATGCAGGAGAGGTTGGATCTGCAAGCACACATTTATGTTTTCAACAGGTATGTCAAGGATCTATTACATCTGGAGGTGACAATCGCTGATGAAGACAAGACAATTATTCTTCTTTGTTCGTCCTTTGAGTATTTGGTCACGACGCTAACGCATGGCAAGGATATATAGCATCAAGATTGAGGATATTACTGTGGCGCTTATGTCTCATCAATTGAGAAAAAATAACAATGTAGTGGAAGAACCTCTTTCTGTTGCCTTGCTAGTCTCAGGTGATCAAGACGGTCATGGGGTCAGAAAAAAGAACAAGAAAAATAATAGTGTGGTGCAGTGCTTCAGATGCAATGAGTAGGGACACATGAAAAGGGACTGTCCAAGTCCACCAGAGGGAGAAGACGCTAATGTGGCAATAGGCTTATGTGATTCCGAAGGCGAGAGTACGCTGAGGTTCTCCTAGTAGAAGGGGTTACTATTGTATGTGGAGCAACTAAGTATGTTTTAGCAGGGTCGGCGTCATCTTTTCCAAAAGGAGGTGAGTTCAAGAAGGACTCGTCCGATAGTCCGCTATAGGCAGTAAAAGAAGGAAGCGACCAGAGTTGGGGTGTACGGATCTGCGAAAGACGCTGGAATCACTACAAGAGATTCTACCTATTGCCACACAGTGATTGCAACAAAATAAATTTCGTTGCTATAGTCAATGCTATTGCCACATAATATTTTTTTGTGGTAATAAGTTTCCTATATCGCAACAATCGTGAATTGTTGCATTATTTATTATTTTTATTGCAATAAATTGAATGTATCGCAATGAAAATGAAATTGTTGCATTAACTAGCTACTATTGCAGCAAAAAATAAATTATTGCAATAACTAACTTCTATCACAACAAAATTATATTGTTGCAAAAAAAATTCACCTATTGCAACGATTACATGTGGTTAATTATTGCTATAGGTAGCAACGATTTTGATTTCGTTGCAATATATACATATTGCAACAATATTGGGTATATTGCAATATTTATTTCGTTGCAATATGTTCATGAAAAAATGTCAAAATGAAAACATGATATATTTTAGACAAGTAGTCATGCGAGGTGAGCTGGTTAGGTGAGGTTACTCTAAGTCAAGAGGTTGTGGGTTCGAATCCTAGAATCTACGTATTTGTTTTTCTATGTGACTTATTAGTTGTTGCAATAAGTTTTTACCACCAATTTTTTTTTGTTGCATTATGATATTGCTATGAAATAATATCTGTTGCAATAAGTTATATCAACCATTTCACAAACGTGGCGATAACCTATTGTAACAACCATATTGTTGTAATAAAGAAACTTATTGCCATGATTTTGATATCGTTGCAACTTCTTATTACCACGGAGATTATTGCAACGATTTTAGTTTTATTGCAATATGCACATATTGCCACAATTTTGGGTTTAATGCAACAAAAATTGCCGTTGCAATAGGTTGAATTCCTTGTAGTGAATCCAAGGTGGAGAAGCTCATATTCTCCAATGTGGAGTTTGTTAGGTTTTGTTTCAAATATGTGTACAAGTAGGTTACATGAATTCTGTGTTGTAATAGACAGGGTTGTTTTAAAGTTAGAGTCGGACTCTACCCAAGCCTCCACTATATAAAGGGAGGCAACCCTGGTGTAATCAGGTCAACGACTTCATAATAGTAGCATAGCCAAAAGAGGAGGTCAGCGGCTAGAATGTGGTCGTGACCTGGTCAACCGGTATGCTGAAGTATTATGTTTTGAGGAGGAGCGAACATAATCAGAGTTCCACAGATGTAGGCGTAAGTTGAACTGCGTTATCAAACATCGTGTCTTCTGGTGTCGTTCGTGATATTGTATTGGCGTAAATCCTAAAAGGTTTTGAGTACTAAAATCTACCCGAAAAGCTGTTTGTGTTCATGGCATCAATTCTTTTTGTATCATTGCATGATCCTTATGTTGGTGATTAAAGATGAGATGCGGCATAAATTTGTATGGTATACTGGACATGGTGAAATGAAGCTAAGGTTGTCGGGGATAAAATCACGGCCCATTGCCATGGCCCACTCCCTGACGGCTCAATTGAGCAGCCTACTAGGGCCTAGCTCCCTAGAAGGTTCTATCAGGCCCATGTGCATCCTGCCGAACAGCTCTTGGCTGGCACCGTGCGTAACGGCCTAGGATTCGTGTTTGAGTCCGACTCAAACAGAGTTCTGCACGGCTACGTGAAGACCCGGACGTGGTTTTCTACTTGGAGTATACCTTATCTACCTCGGGATGTATTTGACACGTTGAGTTCATTATGATCTCGTAGTTAGCCCGGCCCGATTATCCCTCGGTAGGTCGGTTCATCAACACTATATAAACAGAGCCCCTACAGCGTGTAGAGGGCACCTGATCATTGCATCGAGACTTAGCGCATCTTTGCGTATAGCTTCCTGTATACACATAGCCTCGCCGAGATCTGTTCGTCTCGTCGAGCATCCTCTTGTAATCATCTCTGATATATAAGAAAGGCTGGACGTAGGGTTGTTATCTCCCCGGAGAGGCCCGAATCAGGATAAAAACCCCTATCTCTCTGTTGCTCGTTGGTTGCTGTTTGTTCTGTTCGGTGTGTCTCCTATCTCCCCTTTCTCAAGAAGCTTAGTTGACTTGAGATCAATATCTCAACCGTCGACAAAGGTGAATTAGGATTATGTATGGTGTATGATGTGTTAGTTCTTTAAAATATAATAATCCACTGTATGTGTGAGTTATGATTGTTTTATGACCGTTGTTTGCTGAAATTTTATTCCACCCCTCTTTTCCCCTTGTAAGTATAATGTTGGTGAACGAGCAAATGGTATACGGGGCTAAGTGGCACTTGTTCACTATCAACATCATTTTTACAAGTCAATTAATTATCTAGCCTTCAATAAAAAAAGATTTGGAATATGTGATCGGTCATTATCTATTTGCTACTCAAGCCTTCCCTGTTGGAAATACTCCATACATCTACAAATGATATACATATAAACTTTTTGGTTTATATAGAAAAGATCTACGTTATAGACTGATTTTAATTGAATAAGGTTGTAGTTAATTGCATGTCGAGATGTGAGTTATGATGTTGTGGGTCTATTACAAGCATGCAGTTCTTTAATTGGTGGGAGGACACAACTTTTGGAGTAAGAGGCTATAAGAAGTAAATGATGACATTACTTTCGTATCAATATTCCTAAGATTAAATGGGTAGTTGATCCGTTAATGGTTTTCTTGATCTTTGTGATTTCTGTTAGACGTAGATCATTTGTGAACGGAGGGAGTACTTGCTAAAATTGTATTTGTGGATTGTTTTAAAATTGTAGCGCAATGCTTATCAGCGTCCTGAGTCATGTTGAGGGCCGGAGAGTGTTGCAATGCCGCAGCGAGCTGGGCCAGACGGACGAAGCTTGTCGGAGGCAGACACAACGATGATGGTCAGCTGGGCCGTAGTCCAGCCCGCGGAGGCAGCCGCGTGGACGGAGGCTGGTGGGCCAGTGGAGGCAGGCGTGCAATGCACAGTGGTCTCGGGGCAACTAGGGTAGACCGAGTTGGAGAAAAAGAGGATCCCGAGTTCTAGATGAAAATAGAGCGTCACCCCCGAGTTCTAGTCGAAAATAGAGCAGCAGCATCACCACAACGCAGATTCAAGGGACATAGGAGGCAAAATAGAAGAGAGTATTTAGAAGATAAAAAAATATTGCAGCTCAGGTTTAAGCCGTTTCGAACATAGATTTCAGAACGAGACATGGGATGTGAGATTCTACGGTAGTTTAGAACAAGGGTTGGAATACAGATTTTGAAAGAGGTATGCTTAGGCGGACCGAAGGTGGTTTGACCAGGGAGGTCAGACTGGCTGACGACGAAGTTAGCAATACTTTGTCTAGGTGACGGATGGATTTGGTGGTGAAACCGAAATGGAGCTAGTTTGGGCCAGAAGAAGGGAACATGCAAGTGTAACATGCCAATGGCTAAAGGCTACTTGAAAGCGACAGTAAGGGGAGCTGATGTCGTCACACACGAGCATGAGGTAGAGAGAGGAGACGTGGAAGAGATAAGGAGGAAAGGAGGAGGCATGATTGGTCGGCCAAAAGGATTGGGGGTGGGCTGGTGTGGGGTAAAGGAGAAAGGGGGAGGGGAAATGGACCGACTTCTATGAGAGAGAGGGGGGGAAGGAGAGATGGGTCACAAGAGTTTTGTCCCGGGAAGAAAATAGGTGTAGGAGAGGTATTTAAATAGGATAACAGTCCAAGCCTAAAATCTTTAATATTTGTTTGAAAAATAAAAATATGGGGTAAATAATTTAGAATAATAGTGTGCTTATATTAGAACTATTGGTATATTCTCGTAAAAAAATATTAAAAAATAAAGCCCCTAAAATGGGGTGTTACATCCACACTCGTGTCACGATGAACAGTAATTCGGCAAGGCTCCAAGGCAGGGGACAACGAGCGGTGGGCGGCGATTCGGCGGATGGTGAATCGGTAGTAACGGGGCGAGCAACCGCAAGGGACGAAGATGTGGTGTGCGATGGTGTGAGAGACCGGAGACGGTGACTCGACGGTGGTGCGGGAGTCAAAGACAGGATGGTTGCCCTTTTCTTCCATTCTACTTCGTTGGGCGTTTTTGGGCACCTCCCACACGTTGGGCACATGTAAATATGTTCCTCCTTTCTTCCATGCATCTAGGTTGGGTGAGCGGGGCTCCTACGGGTCAGGTTGGGTCCAAGACGAGTCGGATAGATTGGATACCCGATGTAGGCCAGGTCGGGTCTAGGTCAAGGTATAACCCAACCTGATCTAACCTATCTAGATCTCTAATGGTAAGGCGGAGGAGGAGGAGGAGGAGGAGGAGAAGAAGAAGAAGAAGAAAGGAAAATGGAAGCGGCCCAATTGGGAAGTCTGCACACTGACGAAGCCCATGATTCATGAGCTCATCTAAGGTTTGCCAGTCACGGCCTTGCTATAGATGGATCTGGAAACACAAAGGGCCTAAGCTACCGGATGGGCTGAAGAAAAAGGCTGCGGCTCCTCATGGGTGTCAATTCTTACATTCGACAGCCCACAGGTAGGCTTCTCGGCATCATCATTCGACCGCCAGCCTCGGGCATGGTCACGTCCGCCGTACACCCGCGCTTTAACGCCTCCCCTGGCGATGGAGACGCATCGTGTATAGCCGCGTGGACGGCCTCGGCCACGTGCTCCATTTGCACGAAAATGGTCTCTTTAATTAGATAATGCAAAATTATTCGCTTTTGCCATACGTCTAAAATCTAAGCAGATTTCCGTTGGGACCGCAGAGTGATGAATTAAAATACAACGCTGCTCCATGTTTATTCCCCTTCATCTTTTCCTTCCTTCTCCTCTCCCCCAGCTTGCCTGCCTCTTTGCATGTGCCGCTGCCTGCTCTACCTCATGACCAAACGTCACCGTCTCCATCTTGTCAGGCCTTCCACATTAGGATTCGGGTTAGAGCTAGCAAGCTTAGAGGGAGGCCGAGGAGGCAGCGGTCCGACGGTGGGGGAGGAGGAACGGGCGAATGCGGTTAAGCAATGGCCAACGGTTGATTGGTGCGGTGAGCCGAATTAGGGATTGTGGGGGCAGCATGAGGACCGAGAGGGGGAGCGGTGAGACGGCAACAACACTTCCACATGTGGGTAGGTGGTGCGGCGACGGCAGCGGTGTGTAGAGCAGCCAGAGGAGGAGGAAAAGAGAAAGGGGCAGCTACGGAATTGAGGAAGAGGAGGGAAGGTGGCAGCACCAACATCAACTGAAATCATGTAGGTCGATAATGTCAATTGGTGCTTAGTCGCGCACAAAATTAGTTTGGCCTTTTTACATCATAAGCATACATAATTTGAAACTTCCTTGCATCAAAAGAAAATAAAAATTTAAAAAGAGATCAAATCATCAATTAATGGGTGGAGCTAGAATTTAGGTACAAGGGGGCCAAGTGGGCTATCAATAAATTTCATAACAATGTGTGTACTTCTCACAAATTTTGGTTGTAATAAACTAGATTTGATCCTATTATATTAGGCCCGCTAGTTCTCATGTCGATTTGATTAAAACTTTCTGCACAATGATAAGATGTTATTAAACTCTTTTAGAGAAAAGCCATATTTTCTTTCTTCTTCATTATCGTGATTGTGGACAATGGGCCTAACTACTGAATCACAACGATTTTACCTAGTTAGTACGTTATATGTATTTATGTGAGTAATATCACAAATCAGAAATCTAGAGAAGAAGAAAGTGTGATAGGTGGAGCATAAATTGTGTTTGTTGGGATCAGAATGACTTATTTAAGGGATCGTCTCCATGGCAGCCACCTGTTTTATCGTTTACATGTGCAGTCGCCTATTGCCCGATGCAGAAAGACAGGCGACTGTCTTACCCCACATAATTCAAGGTGATTCCTCTTCGTTTGTTACGCATGGTCTTTTGGGTTTTTGTTCCACCGCAAAAAAAAAATGAAACATGGGTCTTTTTTGTTCTGTAAACGTGCTAAGCTTTTTAATTTGTTTGGGATCAAAATATGGGTCGCGTGAACGTCATGGTCGTGGCTAAAAAAAAAAAAAATTCAGCATCAATGTGATAACGCATCAGCATGAACTTCCCCTGCAACAAAAAAAAAAGAAATTGAAAAAAACACAGGCATTCATCCCACGCACTAATCTTCACACAAGTATCCATTTGGTCATCCCACGCACTAATCTTCACACAAGCATCGAAGGATCAGAAAATCGCCTGTACAAACTCCTAAAACACAGGCGATTATGTATTAGCAAACCGCTTATTTAAATTGTCCAATCGATGTTGAATTGCTGATACATGGGAGATCCAGTGGCAGGGCCACAGATAGGGCGCATTAGGGTATGTACAATGTTAGAGATAGCTGTTGTTTTTAGATGAGTTGTTTTTAAAGCATTGTCATGTCATCTAAAAACAACTATATAGACAGCGCATACAATATGTTTTCTCTAGATCTGTCTGCACAGTCATTTAATAGTTGCATGGAGTTTAAAAACTGTGGTTATCAGGGGCTATAAATCTAAAACAAACAATACATAATAAAAAAATTTAAAATAAAAATTTTAAACTTTTAAAATTTATATGGCAAGTTTGGTCTAGCTTTGTTCAAAAAAATATCAGGAATCCATTTTTAAAATCGGTTCGGTAATCGAAGATGATAATCAGAAGATATATGAAATAATAAATTAGAAAATGAGGATGCATGGGCGTTCTGCATGCATGCGGTAGACGGCACGGTGGCTTGTTGGAGCACCGACTCTATCCTCTCTTTTGTTTCTCTTTCATCCAACTCAGCAAAAATATGACATGATATCTTTTAAAGACAGCCTAAATATAGCTGAGTTATAGCATTATACATGCCCTTAAGGCTGGAGCCCCGGTCGTATTACGTGAATAGCTTAATTACCATGATACCTATTAGGCCTATAGCTACGTTAATATGGACTGCTAGCTTAATTACCCCGGTAACCTACGTACAGGCCTCAACTCAAAGTCCGGAAGCGGTTCGTCACTTAGTAGGTGCTTAACCTACATGCAGCATGCTTGTCCCACTCTGGGTTACCAAACCATCGGTTAACCGTGGCTAACCATGCCTCCGCGGACCCTGTTTAGAAAACCGGAGGTTTAGACTATACGGGTTTGGACAAAATTCGTTCAAATAAATTTTAATTATAAAATATACATAAAATTTATAAAAATACTATTAATCATTCTAATCATTTTGGCTTAAATAAAATTTAAAAATTCAAATTTATAATATATATTTTAAAGGATATGATAAAATTTAACCTATTTTGACTGATTTTTTCAGAAATTGTGGTTAACCGTCAAAAATCGCAGCTAACCGCGCAAAACCACCGACTAACCGCGCCAACTGTCGCCAAATTTCGCTAAACTTTTTAGGGCTAAAATCATACGGAACCACCGGTTAACCGCAATTGCTGTTAACCGGCCGTCTCTGCGCCTGGATAGTTTTGTGAACCTGATCCCACTATGCAATTAATTCCATAAATCCATCCAAGCATGTGTCCAAGTCCAACTGATGCATCGCCATGATGCCGTCCATCATCTCTCCTCACCTCAACTCTGCATCTCACGCCCACACTCAGCCGGTCACGAAGTCGATGCACACGACCGATGCCACTGGCGCGCCGGCCGCCGGGAATGGCCCACAACACTTCAGACAACGCTATTTCAATTTCATTTAGCCCTTTTTAAGTAAAGGACAAAAGAACTAACATCTATTGAAAAACGAGTAGAGTAAAGGTAGGGAAATGCACAGACCAAGACTCGTACAATTTTCATGCCGGTCTAAAACATCTTAGTCATATAATTTTCTAATTTTATGAATTGACGTGATAAATCACAGTAGTAATTTTGTTAATTTATGGTTCAAAAATAAAAATATACCAATGCTTTTTTGTGTGTGTAATGTCACGGTGTGGTATAATACTATAATTTAAGTATTTGATGTCGTTAATTCTTAAGTTTTAGTGGTTCATTATCGTAGCCCCCATCTTTGCAATTTTCTGGCTCAATCTGCACCCTAGAGACGTACTTGGTGTGCTTGTTACAGGGAAAAAGAACGTGTGAATTGGAGGTTTTGGATTTAGAGAAGTTAATTTTCTTGTTTAGTTGAAGGGGAGTAGGAGGAGGAAAAAAACATTACCATTTAAGATAAGTTTTTTAGAGACGACTCGGGTAACATTCTTTCCACGCACTTCTCGTTCTTCTTTTCCTTCCACATGTGCTGCCAACACAGACAGGGGGAGAGATATATAGTAGGGAAGAGGAGTGCAAGAAATCTAGTCTACTTCTCGTAGAGGATGGGATCTCACGTCGATTCATCGCATCTTGAGATCATCTTTTCTCTAGAATTAAGATGATAAAAGAAGGTACCACGTAATGTGTACACGTTGGTTTCCTAATTAATTCCTCGTCCATCATGCTCATGCGGACGTACGCTAAGCCTTACATATTGGGTTTTTTAGGCTTGATAGTTACTCAATGTGTAAGCATCAACTAGTACCATCCTAGTAGTATATGGCTAATCAATTAGTTGATGTGGTGATTTGTACTAGTACATGGAGTAATGAAAAATTTGTATCATCATGGGGGAAGGACCCTGCCAAAGCCCCCTTGTCTCCACCACTCACATCCTGGGGCAAGATAAATATGGGGCCTTTGTTCCAATAAAGCATATATAAGTTTTATTTGTTAGTTAGACTAATGGAACTAAAAATATCATTTAAAAGTTAGTAATATATATGGTCATTGCCATTTCCAAACTTAAGAAGAGATCAATATTGGTGATCGAGTGCCGATCGGAGGCTGTAGCCCTGTAAGATGACAATGTCAACTCATTATACCCAATTGTAAGTTAGGAAGTCGAGAATGCTAAGTATTGCCACTCATGCAGACCAATGGATGGGGGATCAAAGGACAATATAGAGAACATAAAATTGCATTATCAAGAGTGGTAGAGTACTATATATGTTGTTCTTTATTGGTATCTAATATAGTCCATAGAAAATAAGTCATTATGGAAAAATGGTCTAAAAATAAAGCATATAAGGATTATTTGTTAGCTATACCGATGGAACTAAAAATATTATTTGAAAGTTAGTAATATGGCTATTGTCATTCCAAAAGTTAGGAGGGGATGAATATTGGTAAACGAGTGCCGGTGGGAGGCTGCAGCATTGCAAGATGAGAATGTTAACTCATCATGCCCAATTGCAACACTACAGGAAACGAGAACTGGTTGGGCGGCCAAAAAACTTTTGTCGGCGGCAAATACACCGCCGACACTGTTTTGAACTCTATGTCAGTAGCCCAAGATAGACCGCCAACAAGAAAAAACAATGTGGGCGACCACAAATAAGCCGCCCACACTGGCCACGCCGCCTCGCCAGCCTAAGAGAAAATTTAAAATTTGGAGCCCGCTCAGCTTAGCTCTATCGGAGGCAAAGTCTATGCCGTCAACACAGAGTCACCCACCTCACGACATTTTAACAGCCTAACGAAACCACCTCAAGGCAGGCCCACATGGCAAACAAAGAATGTCTCTGCCATGATTGGCCTAATTGGGAGTTCCACTAGAGAAGCCAGACAACATCATTGTCGTCGGCATAGGTCATGCCGCCAATAAAAACCCAGAAAATGTCATCAGCCCCATTTATGCCACCCACAAAAACAATGTCGGCGGAGGACCTTCTACCGCCAACAAAACACAAGACCCTGATTCTTTCCGGCCTACCCGCATCATTCTTTGTGGGCGGCATAGCGAAAGGCTGTCCACATGGATGGAGCAATGTGGGCGGCATATGGGAAGGCCGTCCACACAGATTTGCAATGTGGCACCCTTGACTGGTCCGTAGGACCCACACGGCAGAGCGCCGTCCCCGCGCCCATGCCGTTAGGGTGTGATTGTGTGGGCGGCCAGAACATGGGCCATCGATACAACTCTTCCCTAGGTGCTCAGCTGATGAGGACATCATTGACGCAGTTGCCCAAGTCGAGAGGACGTCGAATTCGCTGCTGAGTCCGGTTCGGACTTCCGGGACCAATACACCTTCAAACGGACGCCCATATCACATACGAAGTCCAAATGAGGCAAACAAGGACTCTACGGAAATCTTACAAGATAATCTTTCCAACGGATCCAACCACGCCTTCAAATTCAATCCAAGTCAACGGGAATCGTGAAAACAAGCTGACAGACATAAACTTTTCAGCGCTGCGTCGCCGTATTTTTTGGTCCAAAGCCCGTGTACCCCTACAGTTAGGGTTGAGCACGTGTGGGCACCTGTTTAGGTGCCCCTCCTCTGGCCGCCGCCCTATATAAGTTCTCCGTTGTGTTTTGTTTTAGTTGAGTTTTGTTTAGTTGATTTCGTCATGGTTGTGTGATATTTCGCCTTGTTGTTCTTGTGTCGGCTAGACCAACAGGGCTAAGTTTTTGAACCCCATTATCCTTAATATATATTCGCAATTAAGATTGCTTATCTTGTGTTCTTGCTCGTTCTTTGGTTGCTTGCAGGAACCGTCCTTCGTGTGCAGGTCGATCGTGCCTCTGGTTCGGTCGATAACACTCGTCGTGGTGGTTTAGCGATCGCCGGGATTTCCAGTTCCTTACGGGGTTGGAAGCCGGATCAATTAGGTATCCATGACACCTACCAAATTATCCTTACCATATCTCACCAGAAGATCGGGACCCCGCGTCCGCGCCCATAAAGTGGTATCAGAGCATCCGTTGCCTGGTGAGAAAATTTTCGTTTTCTGTTTAGTAGATCAGTTTTGTACCTGGAGTCCAAAAAATTGTCACGCACAAAAAGAGTTTGCATCTACCATTTTCTGAGCCACATTTAGCCTTTTACAATTGTTCTCGCTGTAAACGTCGTTGAGTTTTTGCCCACAGTTCGTCGTGTTGTTGGTTAGTCGAGTCTAGATCGGTTTAGCTGTCTTTGATCCAAATACTCGATTTGCCCGCTAACCGCCTTGTGCTTTTGCCCCGCCATCGCAAACCATAGATAGGTCGCAAACCGCCTTGTGTTAATCGCTCAGCACCACTAGCCCTCCAATTCAGCCACCGCATACCCACTGCTCGTCGCCGAATCGCAGAAAAACGGCAAAACAACCTATCCAGGAACCCTGATCCGGAGACCCTTCGGTAAAACAGCCCTAACTTTCTCGTACGAACTTCGATTTAGGTCCACGACTACTCGTTAGAAAGATCTCGATGAGATACATCCAACCAAAACTGATTTGTTTGTTTTGGTCGAATTAGAATCCCAAAATTCCATCAGGAAGACCACCTATCTGGCCCCCGAAGTTCCTGCACGCTTTTCAGAGCACACCTCATAAATTGCATCAGGCACCCCAACCTCCATAATTAAGAGGAGTTTGTTCTGTGTTCACATTTTCTGTGTTGCTAAAGCTGAAAAAATATCAGAAAAATCATACAAAAATAAAAAATTGGTGGAAGAAAGAGGTCGCGCCTAGAAAAGAGCCGCGCAGAATTTGAGAAAAAAAAAGAGAAGAGAAGTTGGCAAGGGAATTCTTCGTGTTCAATTACAGTGTGCTTTGTCTGGTCTTAGGCTTTGTCCCATCCTTTTATGCTATCCCTATATTCCAGTTTGACCTACATCCAAGACTAGGCTAGTTAATTTCAGCAATTGTACTATTTTGGGCTATTATTCAACTTTGTATTGCTGTTCGAACAATTGTTTATCCTTTGCTACATATATAAGCCTGTCCAAACTCCACCATCTACTAACTAAGCAGGGACTAATACTAACCATCGCTTTACCACCCTGTGCGTTGAAGTTATCGCCGACCAGTTGCCGATTGTGCCTACTGTTTGCACGGTAAGAACTGATAAGAACAAAGGATAGGTTAGAGAGAGCTGTTGACACCCACACAAATAGTATCATATAGTATATATATTCTTGTGTGTTATTTTTACTCCTACTAACCATGTCAGGAGGAAGTAATAACGAGTCTGTGCTTAACGCTGAGTTCGCGAAGTACATGGAGGACCAGCAAAAGGCCATGGCTGATATGACCAATAGCATCACTCAACTAGCAAATGCAAACGCCCACGGGATGGAGCGGCTCCAGAGAAGGATTGTCAACTTGATCACGAGAATGGAAGACATTGAAAGAAGAGCACCTGCCCCTGCTGCCCGTGTACCTCCTGCACCCCTGCTGCCCTGGTGCCTCTTACAGCCCCTACTGACCGTCGCTTTTGGACTGATGAGGTTGAACAAGCTGAGAATGAGTATGTTACTGATTCCGAGGCTGATGATGGATTCGATGTGAACAATGATCGAGATCATCGAAGGCTACGCCACAATCGGCAAGGTATGGTAAGGAATCGTCAGGGTAATCGTGAGGTACGTGATGACTCATTAGCCAAGGTTAAATTAACAATGCCTCCTTATGTTGGTAGATATGATCCTGAAACTTACCTTGATTGGGAATTATTGGTATATCAAAAATTTTCATGCTTTACTGTTTCACCTGAAAATCAAGTTAAGATTGCTGTTAGTGAATTCATTGATTTTGTATTTATTTGGTAGCATGAAATGTGTAGAAGAGGAAATGAACCTACAACCTAGCAAGCTTTAAAACGTGTCATGCGATCTAGATTTGTTCCTTCTTATTATGAGAGAGATTTGCTTAATAGGTTGCAACGTTTAAATCAGAATAACAAAACAGTTGAGGAGTATTATCAGCAACTACAAATTGGTGTGTTGCGATGTGGTTTACAAGAGAGTGAAGATGCAAAAATGGCTAGATTCTCCGGTGGGTTAAACCGTGAGATTCAAGATATACTAGATTATAAGGAATACAATTCTATCACTAGTGTGTTCTGTCAGTGTATTTTTCTGCCGCTAGACGAGAAAATTCAGAGATCCGACATGGGGGGTAGCACTGCTGCGCCTCGAACCGCCCTCGAGCTCCCAAGAACAGTATGAACACACGCGATGTACCCAGGTTCAGGCCCCCGAGGTGGGTAATAGCCCTACTCCTGCTGAGCTCTCGCTCTATGTGTGTGTATTGCGAATGGAAATGAGGTGGAATGAGAGACATATGCCTAAGACTAGAGAGTTGTCCCCCTTCCCCGTGGTGGCTTGACCCCTTATATAGTGTGGGTGAGCCCAAACCGACGGGGAGAGAGAAACAGGGGGACGCATCTAACCTATTACATCATCACTGTACTGGCAGGTATACAATAAATGCCGTGCTGTCGTAGCCGCCTGCTACGCACGTCCTGCTGCCTTGTCGCGTCCTGCTGCCTTGTCGCGTCCCATCGGTGGCAGGTGGGGCCCAGAGTCCCGCCGACCCTGCCAGCTGCTCACGTGGTCGCCGATACGGTGCGGGTCCGATCGCCCGTCTGCCGACCCGCCACGCGTCCTGGTCGCCGATCTGCTTCGTATCCTTGTCGCCGAGCTGCTCGCCCGGCGTGCCTGGTCGCCCGCCTGGCACGTGGAGGGCTCGCCCGCGTCTTTGGGTCAGTCGCCCACGACACGTGGAGGGCTTGCCGGTCTCCGGCCGCAGGGTGCAGTCGCCCCACTGCCGAGAGACGCCTCGGGGCCCAGTTCCGAGCGATGGGGCCCGCGTGCCCGCCAGTCCACTCGGAACCAGACCCGATCTTCACGATCCTTCTGGATGACGCCGTCTTCTACCCCCTTCCGGAGGAGGTGGAGAGGACACCCCGGTACCTTATGTACCGACATGTTCCATCTTCCTTGCAAAGCAGAAAGGGAAATACGGGGATGACAAATCAGGACGCGAGAAAACTTCAGTGGTTCATCAAAGTCAAACCTTAAGGCTGTAAAGGTTCCATCGTTAACACTTCATCAAGCATCACCACCCGTTGTTCCTACTACCCCTCCGACACGAGTTACAGGTGTAAGCAAGAATTCCACGGTGCAAGCCCCCGCCAAAAGTGCTTCTTCTGTCGCATTCACAGACCGTACTCGCTACATTCAATGTTTTCGTTGCAAGGGATTTGGACATACAAAGCGTAATTGTCCTAGTCAGCGAACTCTCATTATTCGTGAGGATGGTAGTACATTTCTGCTAGTAAACATGAGGATGATCTTACTTTAGTTGCCACTAACCCCACAGGTATCGAAGATTCCGAAGAAGAGGTGTTTAACACTTCGACAATGGAAACTTAGCCAACACTTGTCGTGACCCATGTATTGACTGCACAACCAGAACGGTCACAAGAAAATCAGCGACATAATATATTCCAAATCAAGATGGTCGTTAACGAATATGCGATGCTCTTCGTCATCGACGGAGGAAGTTGCAAAAATTTTGCGAACGTTGACATGATCGAGAAGCTTGTCTTGACCACACACCCGCATCCACATTCATATTACATTGAATGGTTTAATTATTGCGGTAAGCTCAAGGTAACTAAGACTGTTCGAATTCACATCTCCCTTGGTACTTATCGTGATTACATAGATTGTGATGTTGTACCCATAAATGTTGGCTCTATTTTGCTGGATAGAGATTAGATGTATGATGTAGATGTTGTTCATCATGGTAGGTCTAATGAATATAAGTTTGTGTTTAAGGGAAAGAAATATGTGATACAATCTATGACATCGGCTGAGTTAGCAAAGGCAAGTCATAAATCACAAAATAAAAGAGGTGTCAATGATAAATCAAGTGTAACAAAAGAAAAGGAAATTATTGAGATGAATTCTGCAATTAAATTGAAAGGTCCTGTTCATTTAGCTAAAAAATTATGTAGATGATGAGTTAGCTAAACAACCATGCCATGATTTCAAAAATTTGTCTATTGCTTTCCCCCCTGTTGTTCCTAATCTTTTGCAGGATGATATGCTCGAGTCGAGGGCGACTCAAATTCAAGAAAGGGGGATGATGAAGACATCATTGATGCGGTTTCCCAAGTCGAGAGAACGTCGAATTAGCTGCCGAGTCCGGTTCGGACTTCCGGAACCAATACACCTTCAAACGGATGCTCAGATCATATACGACGTCCAAATAAGGCAAATAAGGACTCTATGGAAAGTTTACGAGATAAGTTTTCTAATGGATCTGACCACGCCTTCAAATTCAATCCGAGTCAACGGGATTCGCGAAGACAAGCTGACAGACAGAAACTTTCCGGTGTTGCGTCGCCGTATTTTTGGGCCCAAAGCCCGTGTACCCCTAGAGTTAGGGTTGAGCACGTGTGGGCACCTGTTTGGGTGCCCTTCCTCTGGCCGCCGGCCTATGTAAGTTTCCCGCCTTGTTTCGTCTTAGTTGGGTTTTGTTTAGTTGATTTCGTCACGGTTGTGTTAGATTTCGCCTTGTTCTTCTTGTGTCAGCTAGACCGACAGGACCAAGTTTCTGAACCCCATTATCATTAATATATATTCGTAATTGAGATTGCTTATCTTGTGTTCTTACTCGTTCTTTGGTTGCTTGCAGGAATCGTCCTTCGTGGACAGGTCGATCGTGCCTCTGGTTCGGTCGATAACACTCGTCGTGGTGATTTAGCGATCGCCGGGATTTCCACTTCCTTGTGGGGTTGGAAGCCGGATCGATTAGGTCTCCGTGACACCTACCGAATTATCCTTACCGTATCTCACTAGAAGATCGGAACCCCGCGTTCGCACCCATCATCAGCCCAGGATGTGGCTTTGTCGTTAGTCTTATATATTGCTGCCGACAAAAATGACTTGTGCCGTCGACAAAATGTCGATGAACTTTTGTCATCGGCTGGCTGATGAGAGAACGTGTTGTTGTCGGTTTTTGCTGTTATGTCGTCGGCTTTGGTCGCTGACCCAAATCCAGTTTCCTGTAGTACAAGTTAGGAAGTGAGTATTGCCACTCATGAAGACCAATGGATGGGGAATCGAAGAACAATACAAGAGAACGTAAAGTTGCGTTATCGAAACTAACTCTAGAGTCTAGAGTGGTAGAGTACTGTGTCGTTCTTAATTGGTATCTAATTTAGTCCCTAGAAAATAAATCATTAGTGAAAAATGGTCTATAGTAGATTTCTTGGATGGTAGCTAGGTATAGTCGGACCATGAGTTTAAAAAAAGGCATTAACTTTAGAAGAAAAAATGAATCAGTACACAAATATAATGATAATTTTAATTTCGGAAAGGATGTGCATCGGAGGTCCGATGCCTTCGGACCAGCACGAGCGGTGTGGGCTCTAGCCCAGGGGCGGCCCATGCATGCTAGCACGCAGCGACGACGGGCAAAATAGCACGCAGCGACGGGCAAAATTGATGACACAAGCTGACGTCAGCAGATTCCGTTTTTTTGTATTCTTCTTTCGGCGACCATAATTTTTGACTGGATGCTCTAATCCAAAAACCGTTCGTACCAACGTGTTCCTCGTATTTTTACGAACAAAACAAGATGTTTGTTGCCATATAAATCTTCAAACTTACCTGACGAAACTTGGGGTATGCCTACTTTAACTTGGGTTTCGCCTAGTGAAACTTGGATTTTCATATTCGTAAAACTCGCCGAACTGTCAAGTTTCATCAGGTTTAATGCAAGTTTCATCAAGTTTTAACAGGTTCAATCCAAGTTTCTTCAAGTTTCATCAGGCCAATCCAAGTTTTATCAAGTTTCAATAGGTTTCATCCAAGTTTCATCAAGTTACATCGAAGTTTCATCCAAGTTTCATCAGCACACGGTCAAGTTTCGCTAGTATAGATGTAAGTTTCATAAGTGTCTTCTCCTAGTTCACATAAAAAAAATTTGAAAAAGTGAAAAAAAAAATCAAAAAATTCAAAAAGTATTTAAAATGGGTTGCTCTTGATTTTAGAAGAATTATGAAATTTATTCCACACATTTTGAACACTGTTTGAATTTTATACAAAAATCAGAAGTTTAATCGGAAGTTAAATGAAACAATGACCAGCTAGCTAGTCGCTGCCTCGCTGGGCACACGGACGCGGGAGCGCGGGCGTTCATTCAATTAGCACAGTGGCCGTCCATCCTACGGCCAGGACGGGTCCGGACCAAGCGCCAGGGTCGGACGTCCGACGCCTGGCGCTCGCCTTTTAATTTCCTATACCTATATAAATACGCACAATGCTACGTTAATCGATTAGGGTCCCTACTGTTTACTGTTTGGGACCTAGACAGCCGCCCCTCTCGCCCTCCCCGTGAACGTTTCTGCCGCCGCTGCATCAACAACAAGAACCATTGCAATTTCGCACGCTTGCACTTGCCATCCTAGTCAGGTCGTCGGCGTTGTCACCGGCCAACTCCGGCGTCCGGCCGGCGCCTCTCGGCCACCGGCTGGACGAACGCGCAGAACGGAAGCTTCGGTGCTTGCTTCGTCAACGAGCAATTGTCAAGCGCTGGCCGGCCGGGCTTGATGGAGACGATGACCTGTACTATTTTTTAGCAGGGTACGTGTGCATCTGCATGATTAATCGATCGGAGCTCCTGCCTTACACGGCGGCGCGTGCGTGTAAATAATATAAGTGATTATTTTTGAAACATTGCACAATAGTGGCCAATATAAATAATAATACTATGGAAAATATGATATTGTACAACTTTTTAGGGGCATAAACAAATATTTTCTAATATATATAAGTCCATGTCATTCCGTATGATAAAAAAAACAATTAGCTTTGACTATCAAATAATGTTGCAAATTATTGGTAGAACACATAACTTTTAGTCATAGAAGACGTGGCGTACTTTTTGCACAAGTCTTGTAAATCTAAATATTTTAGCAAGATGTGCATATATA
Source organism: Raddia guianensis (assembly GCA_036346415.1). Taxonomy (NCBI): domain Eukaryota; kingdom Viridiplantae; phylum Streptophyta; class Magnoliopsida; order Poales; family Poaceae; genus Raddia; species Raddia guianensis. The sequence continues at coordinate 18,357,961 of CM070541.1, read as the reverse complement.
GCTAAAATTTCATAATAATCGATTGCCTGCATTCTGAACCAACACCATGTGTCGCTTGTGACAGAAGGGATTGCCCTACTTCCCAATAGGTTTGGGATGAGCACATGATCCTAATGTTTAGCACGGTTCTTTTCCACTTAAATTAAAATTAAAAGTTAATGCTAGAAGGTTGTTATTTTTTATAGGCGAGCGTCAGGCGTTGGACGTCCGACGCCCGGCGCTCCGTCCGGACGTGCCCAGACCGTTGGATGACGGACACCACGCCGATCCAACGCTTGCATGCGCATCACCCGCGCGTACAGCACAGCGACTAGATAACTAGTCGTCGTTTCATTTAACCTGCGATTAAACTTTCGATTTTTGTACAAAATTCAAACAGTGTTCAAAATGCGTGGAATAAATTTCATAATTCTTCTAAAATCAAGAGCAACCCATTTTAAATACTTTTTGAATTTTTTGAATTTTTATTTTTTTCAATTTTTTTGATGTGAACTAGAAGAAGGCACTTATGAAACTTATATCTACACTAGCGAAACTTGGCCGTGTTCTGATGAAACTTGGCCGTGTTCTGATGAAACCTGATGAAATTTCGATGTAATCTAATGAAATTCTGGATGAAACCTGTTGAAACTTGATGAAACTTGAATTGACCTGATGGAACTTGAAGAAACTTGGATGAAACCTGATGAAACTTGACAGTTCGGCAAAGTTTTACGAGTATGAAACCCAAGTTTTACTAGGCGAAACTCAAGTTTCAGTAGGCGAACCCCAAGTTTCACCAGATAAGTTTGAAGAGTTATATGGCAAAATATATCTTGTTTTGTTCAGAAAACACGAGGAACACGCTTACACGTAAACGGTTTGTGGATTGGAGCACCCATCGAAAAATATGTACGAAAAAATAAAATGCCCGTGGGCCCCACTTGCATGTGCACAAGCCTCCCATCTCCTCTCACGCAGGTAAGACATGTGGCGTCAGGAGAATCTTGACTACCGATGACAGTAAGTGTTTCCGTTTTTTATAAGCCAAATAATGTAACACTTTACAACTATTTTATAAGATTTTAAGTTTTTTTATCACAATCTCTAAATGCTCAGCTGAAAAGAACAATGCTTGTGGCCTTATACATTTCAGTTTAGCTTTTTGCAGTAGCAAAATTTGAAAGTATTTAAAGAAAGATTTAAATATTGCAAAAAAATAATTTAAAAATAGTTTTATAATATTTAAGAGGACTACTACAAATTTGAGAAAAATCGTTACAAACTATTACACCAAATAGTCTATATAAAAAAGATAAATTATAAATTTTATTACAGTGAAACGCTACGCTACACTGCCTTAAGTTCTAAAGAAGAATGCTGTGTCGATACATACAAAAAGCTAGCGGTGAACAGCCATATCATCACGTGCTCTAGTGTAAAAGCCTTTTGGCGTAGATTTTTTTTATTATCTCATGATTTTTAATGCTTTATATTTCTACGTCGTTTCTTAATACTCATATCTGCCACGAGATATACATTTACATCAGGCTGTGATTATCCGTTGTGATTATCGAAAGCTACTTATCTAAGAAGTTTTAAGTTTAGTTTGAGCAGATAATGAAATAAATTTCATTTCTGCAGAACATCTTCTTAACAGTACGTTGTACACTTCTTGCAGTGACTTTCATGCATGGTAACATATTTTTTTCACCACGTTTTGTTCAAGAGAATTGGCACGGTGATTTCTGTCTCTGGACGTCGACTCTGACAGCTACATCTCATCGATGATGCGAGCATAGACTTATTATTTGTTTCTGACAATCATTCACCGGTGTTGTTGGCCCTGGTAACCATGCAATGAGGAGTAGTTAATTAATCCATGTCAGGCAATTAGAGCGAGATCACGACGAAAAAAAAAAAAGGAGACTTGTGCAGTAATGCCCCCCGCTGGTACTGGTGGTGCATTGTACCAGTACGTAGCAGCATCGCGTGCACGAATCTTCAAGTCGACGTGGCAGCCACGGGCACCTGGGGCGGCACGGTGTCGGCCAGGTGGGCCCGACGCTCTCCCGTGCCACGGCCCACGAGCGCCGGATTTTCTGCCACGTGGTCTAGTGGGCCCCTGCCTCCGTACCGTGCAGCCAGTACCCGCTGTCCTGCCCTCGACGCGGTCCTCGCGGAGACAGCCCATGTGGCCCATGCCGCCGCCACACAAATCGCTAAAGACACTGTCACGAGGATCCCACGCTAGCTGCCCAAACGCTACTTTCTTCTTTGCCCCTGGATGATCCGTAGGGATGGTAATCGGGTGGGTATCTTTGAAATACAGCTTTGTCCAAACCAAACCCGAAACCCGAACCCAAAATTTGTCACGAGCATAAACAAGCACCCATACCCGAACCTGACGGGTACCCGAAACCCGACGGGTACCCAAAACCCGAAATTTAGATCTAGATCCAGAGGCATCGAGCAGTCATAGAGTAGCAAAGGGAGGCGAAAGGCGGCGCGGCAGAGGGAGAGAGAGAGCGGCGGCAAGACCGGCGGTGGAGGCGAGGCGGTGATGCATGCTTGCAGCAGATGGAGGTGGAAGCGAACCGGCCTGGCGTGGTGGAAGCGGTCTAAGCGGAGAGCGGCCACGGCAAAGGTCTGAAGGGCGGGGGTGTAAGATCAAGCCTCCCGTGGGCTAAATGATTTTGGTAATTTATGGCAACTAGGCCGTACAGCTGGAACGTCAAGGATAAGGATCTTTTGTTTTATAGTTCTTCTGATTTCCTTGTGTGCGTCTTTGGCTCGACTACATCTCTCTGGTTGCAAGGTCCCACTGAGCACAGGTCTAGAAACATCAGCCGTGGGTTTCATGGGAGTTCCGAGAGTGCCAGGAGTTAGTCTTGAGCGAATCATCTAGAGCGAGTACACCTGTCCCAGGGTCGAGAAGGTTCGGGGTCCACCGTCCGGGGTTTCAGTGGCGCTTAAGTCTCCAAAATACGAGGCCTTGAAACTTCCCGCCCAAATGGTCTAAAGTTTTCGCTTGAACCTACCCAGGTTGTCACCGTGTCCACAAATCAACAAAAATGTCTCAAGACCTGAGGTGTGGTGACGAGAGGGGGTGAGAGGGGCTCTGTCCGAAGGGGTGTGCAAATTATACCTCTGTCGGACGGCGTCTGATAACCACCGGACGGCGTCCGGTGAGAAAGTGAGCCCGAGAGACTAAGTCCCAAAAACACACCCTCTGTCGGACGTCGTCCGATAGCCTTCGGACGGGGTCCGACAGCGCTGAATTCTTAGCAAGTGAGAAGACGACCCAATGTCTCCTACTTTAGGGTTTTTGGCTGCAAGGTCTACATCAAGAAGAAGCGGGAGCACTTAGGCAAGTTCCAGAGCAGATGCGACACTAGGATCTTTCTGGGCTACTCAGCCAGGGGATCATCTTTCAGAGTGTACAATGCGTCTAGTGGTTTGATCGAGGAGAGTTGCAACATCAAGTTTGACGAGTCAAATAGGAGCCAAGGAGAGCATGAGAACTTGGATGATGTGGGTGGTGAGCAGTTGGCAAGGGCAGTGAAGAAGATACCTGCTGGAGATGAGAGGCCTGTTGAGGTTCTGTAAGATCAAGCCTTTCATGGGCTTAATGTTTTGGTAATTGATGCCAACTGGGCCTCGACGGATCGCATCAAGGCTAAGAATGTTATTTGCTAGTTCTTCTATTTTCCTTGTGTGCGAAATCGCTTCGCCCATCCGGCCCATTGATGTCTGCAAGCTCATCTCTCTGGTTGTAGGTCCCATCGAGCACAAGTTCCAGTTCATCCGAGTGAGTTCGAGCGGGTTCTAGAGATGCAGTGTCGAGGGTTCGAGAGAGTTCTGAGTGGGATAGCTGTCCAAGATTCGAGTCTCTTAGCGCCTAAGTCTTGAAAGTGCGAAGTCTCCGGAAGCCACTTTCCAAATGTCCAAGGGTTTCTTAGCGCCTAAGTCACCGGGTTCCGCCTAAGTCATCCAAGTGTTCCCACCGAGTCCACAAAGCGACAAAATCCAAAAACCAAGCCCTAGACGAAGACAAGAGAGAGGTGTCCGAGGGTCTTGGGAGAGTGGTTTCTATAGAATTTATGGTTTATCCATTTAGAAATAGGTGGTGAAACTTAGTTAGTTGGATAGCCCTTTCTCTTAGCTTTCTGAATGCCCAAGATCATAAAAAGCGGAGTTAGGAGCAAAAGTTATGAATTTTTAGTATTTGGCGGAGGCGTCTTTGGAGCTTGTCGGACGGAGTCCGATAAGCCGTCGGACGGCGTCCGACAGAGCACAATTTTGCCCGAAAATCTTGTCGGACGGAGTCCGATAAACGATCGAGCGGCGTCCGACAGAACGCAGCTTTGGCCTCAAAAATCTTGTCGGACGGAGTCAAATAAGCCGTCGGACGGCGTTCGATAGAGCACAAGTTTGGCCTAAAACCACAGGTCGGACGGAGTCCGATAAGCCGTCGGACGGCGTCCGGCAATCTGAATTTGGGGACAAAATCTGGTCGGAATTCTCCGGACGGCGTCCGATGGATTGATTCGAAACTCGGGAAAAATGAATCTGAGCCGTCCATTGTTAGGGTTTCACCTTATGCCTATAAATAGGGGCTTGGAGCACGGGAGAAACTTGAGAGAGCCTAATCTAGCAGCCACCCCTTGCCCTAGCCACCAAGAGAGCTCCTCCCATGGTTCCCATCTCCACCTAGGGTTCCATGTGCTTGAGAGATTGAGAGGGAGAAGAAGAGAGGAAGAGGAAGAAGAAGGTGCCCCCTACCTCCTCTCATCCATCCCCAAGGTTTGCCCCTTGTCCCATGGTGTTCTTGCCCTAGTTTCCATGGTGGGAGAGAAGGGTAGTGGTGAAGGCGGTCTCCGATCTTGTGCTCTTGGGACTTCGCTTTGGAGAGATCGCCGCCACGCCACGAGCTTCATCAACCGAACGACTACATCAACCGTGCCACAAACCCACCATCCGTTGGTGGTCACCGCCTTGTGTGAGGGTGCATCCTCTCCATCCGTTAGAGTCACAAGTCCGGTGTGTGTCATGTCACCTCCGTGTGTCGGTGGTGCCAAGATGTCCGTGTGTCTGAGCCAAATCCTCCATGTGTTGGGGTACCTCATGTGTTGAGTGAAATCCACCGTGTGTCGGTGGTCGGTGCCGTGTGTCGGTGCGGTGGGGTGTGAGCTCTCGCGTGTGAGAGAACTTCGCTTCGTGTGAAGGTTTGGAGCTACGCCTACCATGTGTTGGTGAAGAGCTACCACGAGTGGATTGAGGGCTAGGAACGAAAGGGTTCCGACTTCTCGTGTGTGAAGTTTCCTCAGCGAGACGTGGGTGTTCATGTGTTGAGCACGAACTTCGAAACAACTTCGGTTTGCGCCTTCTTGTCTCATTCATTTACTTCCGCACATTAACTTGATCGTTTGCATGTGAGTGCCATCGAGCCTCCTAGTAGTCGCTTGTGTCTCATTGTGATCGCTTCCGCAACTAGACTCTAAATCCATCGATAGCTTGGGTTCCTAATTTGACTAATTAAGCAAGCGAATTGAGTGAAATAAAATTTGAAAAGAGCCGATTCACCCCCCCTCTCGGCCTAGGATCCTTACAGGTTCCAAAGGAGAGTGAGACAATTGAACCTCCTTCCACATCTGAGCCAGTACCAGACTCAGGGGGAGCTTTGCCTGAAGATAGCTCAAGTGTGGAGCCGATTCCAGGGGCAGAGACAGCATGTGAGCCAGATGCAGAGTCAGTCGAGCTACCACCTCAGTTGATCAAGACCCATCACACCATTGCTCGTGATCATCCAACTGATCAAGTGATTGGGGACTTGACTCAAGGTGTGCAAACAAGGTCAAGGACAGCCAGCATCAGTGAGGTCAGTGCTTTGGCAAGTTTCTGTGAGCACACGGCGTTTGTGTCTAAACTTGAGCCAAAGAAAGTGGAGGAGGCGCTGAGTGACCCAGACTGGATCAATGCGATGCACGAGGAGCTGAACAACTTTGAGAGGAACAAAGTCTGGATCTTGGTGAAAAGGCCAAGCGACTGCAACGTGATTGGCACCAAGTGGGTATTCAAGAACAAGCAAGATGAGTTTGGCTTGGTGGTGCACAACAAGGCTAGGCTGGTCGCTCAGGGCTTCACACAGATCGAGGGAATTGATTGTGGTGATACCTATGCTCCCGTGGCCCGTCTGGATGCTATCAGACTGCTTGTGGCATTCTCTACATGCCACAACATCGTCCTCAGGCAGATGGATGTGAAGAGTGCATTTCTCAACGGGTACATTGGAGAGCTAGTGTATGTGGAGCAGCCTCCTGAGTTTGAAGATTCTCAGTGTCGGTGTAATAAATACCAGGGTGCAAAGAGTCCTGTGAAGATCAAGCGGGCCCCACGCGTCAGGCGGGCTACAAGGCCCCAGCGCTGGCGAGCCCTCGAGCGCTGGCGAGGGCCCCACACGTCGGTGGGCGTCGACCTCCGTATAGATGGCCAAGCAGGCGGCACGGCCGGGCCCGTTAAGGCGACGAGACGATTTACACGGCGGCACGACGCCCGTAACTAATCGTCTTGCGTCTTCGCCCACGGCGGCGGGTGGCGGCCAGCACGCGCACGTAGCTCGCTAAGCCGTCTGCGTCTTGGGCCGTTAACACGACAGCCACATGGGCGTTAGCGAACTGCGGGCGGGAACCAAGGCCAAGGAGGAGCGGCGCCGCGGACGCGGGAGCCGGGAGGAGGAAAAAAAATGGGCGGCGCAGATTCGATCCCACGACCTCGCGCCTAAGAGGACTAGCGCCGCTAGCTAGCCAAATAGCCTAACCGCCTTTGTGTCTTGATAGGTGGCGGTTCCAAATATATGTACAAATAATAAACGAAACAAAAAAAAAAGCGCGCCGTGCGTCTTACCACCACGGCTCAGTGGCGGCCTGGGCATGGCACGCCTCGTCGGGCCGGGCAAGACGCCCGTTTACTTCGTCTTGGTGCCGTGCTCGTCGCCAAATCCGTCGTGAGCTTTGGCCGGCCCATCCGCCATCTATAGACCCCCGCGTGGGCGAGCCCCACGGCGTATCAGCGGCCCCACGCGTCGGCGAGCGACAAGGCCCAGCGCGTGGCGAGCCCTCGAGCGCCGGCGAGGGCCCCACACGTCGGTGAGCGATCGAGACCCAGCGTGTGGCGAGCCCCACGGCGTATCAAGCGCCCCACGCGTCGGCGGCGACAAGGCCCCAGCGCGTTGGCGAGTCCTTAGAAGACTAAGCGAGGGCCCCACGCACCAGTGGCGGCGTGGGCGATCCCCGGCGCGCAAGATAGGGCCTCTCATCACAGCGGGGCCCGTGGCGAGGCGTTGCGGAAGGAGTCTTCGGGCGAAGGCTCTCCCACTGCTGCGAAGACGGCGCATTGTCGACATCACGCAGCGGACGAGCGGTGAAGAAATGATTACCGCTATAGTGACCCTGCGGTCGGCGGCGGCATCCTTGTGGCCCTGAAGAATTGACCGCAGAGAGAATGTTTGCTTGAGATGGCCGCCCGCGTCGGGAGCAGGCGGTGGGCCCCGTAGCCTCACCGTGTGGATGTCTTGGTCGATGGCCACTTGCGGCATCGCGAGGGCAAAGGCCGCTTCGGCGTAGGCGGTAACGTTGCCTCTCTTCTATCGTGTCTCGTCGGTGTACTAAAATCTATCAGATCGCCTACCCCTCGCCTCTCTCCGCCAGTTCAAGGCTTGTGTAAAAGGAGAGGAGAGAGAGGGAAGAGGGTACGTTGCACTAGCGTACGTGCGTTTAGAACACACAGTTCGCAGGCATTCTGTAAACACATTCCATTCAACCACAACAACAAGAGAGCTAAGGCTCAGCAGGAGTAGGACTATTGCCCGCAGGGAGGTCCGAACCTGGGTAATCCCCATGTGTTGCTCCTTGCTGCGTCCCAAGCTCAATCGAACTGAGCGCGGCTGATAGGCTAGCAGGATAGAAATCTAACCAGGGGTGTGATCCGAAGTGGTTGAACGATGAACACGCCGTCGATGGCGCGCCCGGGTGAGGCGCTAGCATCGATTCTGCTCTTGGATCATCGATGGCGATCGGCGATCGCGATGGACCGAGGCGGCCGCTAGAACCACGCCACTGGCGTCGGCGCGGCAATGGCGGTGGATCGGCCAGCGGCGATCGTCCGGCCAAGTTAAGCGGCGCTGGCCTTGGAGGAGTGCACTCCGCCTGAGAACCTCCACGCGGCGAGTGGCCTGCTGACAACCCACCGGTGCCGTGACTCCGGACTCCGGCTCCGTGGTCGGCTAGTTTGGCCCTTCGTCGATCGCCGCGCCGCCACAAGTGGTGCAAGTTTGAGGCGGCGGAGCCGGAGTTTCCGCTTCTTCCGTTCCTTCTGCCCCCCGTTCCTCGCGCAGATCTCTGGCGGGAGGGAGGCGGGGCGATGATGGCGAAGCAGCGACTCCTACGGGTTCGGCAGCGGCGTCTGGTGGGCGGGATCTCCGGTCCCACTTGGAGGACCGCCATTTGTGACAAGGAGAAGACATGCGCGACAAGCTCATGCGGCACGGCACGGCAGTCTTGTGACCGCGCGATCTTTGCCGCCCGTGGGGACTAGGAGGGTTCCCACGACGCCGCCTCCGTCGAGAAGGAGGTGCCTCTTGCGCCGTCCCGCGGCGGCACGGGCGAGCCGGAGGCGATCCAGAGCAGGAGGCTCGAAGTCGTTGCGCGCCTTTTGAAGGAGTCTGCCAGCCGATGGCCGGAGAGGTTCCGCCCACCCCATCGAGAAGCTGACGGCTCCACCAACCCCGACGAATTCTTGCAGATCTACACTACGGTGATACAGCCGGTGGAGGGTCGGAAAGGTTCGCGAACTACTTCCTGCAGCCCTCACCGTGCGAGCCCGCTCTTGGCTCATGAACCCGCCCCGAGTCCGTGGGGTCGTGGAAGGAGCTCTCGAGCTCTTCATCACCAACTTTCTGGGCACGTTTGAGCAGCCCGGAGTCGAGGACGACCTCCACAACGTGGAGCAGAAGAAGGGAGAGTCGCTGCGCGACTACATCCGGCGCTTCAGTCAGGTCCGCAATACCATCCCTGACATCTCGATCGACGCCGTTGTCACGGCATTCAGGAGAGGCGCCCGAGACCCTAGGGTCAAGGATAAGATGGCCACCCGCAAGATCAAGACGACGAAAGAGCTCTTAACCCTGGCGCACAAGTGCGCCCTCCAGGCGGAGGCTCGCTTCCGCCCGGTTGCACGGGTGGGGACAGCTGCGGGCGGCGAGGCCGGGACTTCGAGAAACTCCGGCGGTAAGGACAAGAAGAAGCGTAAGGCGGCCGAGACCGGACAGGTCATGGCCGCCGAGCGCGACGACGACGACGACGATGAAGACGGCGGCCGGCACAGCGCGGCCTTGGCGGCGAAGAAAGGAGGAGGTCATGTGGAGGCCACGCGGCGGCGGCGGCGGCAGAACGGTCTCGCAGGCGGCGAAGCGACCGCCGTGATCACGGGCGGCCCAGCTGCCACGACGACGGGCGAACCGCTGCTCCGCGAAAGTGGAGCCAAGGGCTTCTCGTCCCATTCACCGCATCAGCTCCACGACTTGGCGGTTGCCATGTCGTCAACAAGTTGGTGGACAAAGCGCGTCCCGACCAGCAGAAGCGTCCGGCGGCGGCAAGGGCAAGGAAGCGGCCGCTATTTCCAAAGAAGCGGGCGTGAAGTTGCCGCCATCCACGGCGGATCGCCACCTATCCGCCCCACGCTAGCTTTAAGCGTCATGATGAGGAGGGTGTCGCCGCCCGTGCGGCGTGGTCAACAAGGCGGTGGCGTGGTCGAGCAACCGATCGCGTTCATCAGCCGATCACCCACCCGATATCGCCGCCCTGGACATCTCCCGATCGTGGTTGCGCCCACGGTCCGGAATGTAAAGCTAGGGCGGTGCTGGTCGACGGAGGAGTTCCTTAACCTCCGTCGCCGGGTCGCCCAGCACCCGGATCCAAAGCGGCGAGAGCTTCGCCGACGCTCCGTTCTTGACATGGCGCTGGGTTTGTCCGTATCATTGAAGCGCGTCGACCTCCGGTGACGTTCGGAGGTTCGACAATTTCCGCACCGAGATGCTCGACCGAGGTGGCGGACTTCGACCTCCCTACAACGCCATACTTTGGATCGGCGTGCCGACTAAGTTCATGGCGGCTTGCCACTATGCGTACATGGTGGTGAAGATCCCGGCCACCGCCCCATCGTCTTGAAAGTGGACCGCCGGGGCGCCCATCATGCGACAAGGACGCTCGCTTTGGCGGGGCAATCGGCGCCGTAAGGCCGAGGCTTCGACCGGAGCTCCTCCGGCGAAGACCCGTGCCTCCCCCGGTTCGTCCGCGGAGGTTAAGGCGGTCTCCCTGAGTGAGTTAGACCCGGCAAAGACCGTTCGGGTGGGCGCCTCTCTCAGCGCCAAATAGGAAGGCGCGCTCGTCTCCTTCCTCCAGTCTAACGCAGACGTGTTTGCATGGCAACCGTCCGACATGGCTAGGGTCCCCAGGGAGGTGATTGAGCACAAGTTGGCGACGTTCCCCGGCGCGCGACCGGTCATGCAAAAGGTCCGGAAGCAGTCGGTGGAGCGCCCGAAGTTATCCGCCAGAGGTGGACAAGCTCTTGAGGCGGGGTCCTTCGCAGCGTCGCCCATCCTGTGGGCTCGCGAACCCCGCCCTCGCAAGAAATCCAACAGGCGGTGGAGGATGTGCGTGGACTTCACCAACCTCAACAAGGCGTGCGAAGGATCCGTACTCATCGCCCGAATTGATCTCATCGCCGATTCCACGGTGAAGTGCGGCGGCTATGCTTTACGATGCGCATCGGACACCACCGATTAGCATGGCCAAGAAGATGAAGACAAGACCGCGATTCAGAACGCCCATGGGCGCTCATCGCTACACAAGGATGGCGTTGGATCGAAGAATGCAGGCCCAACCTATCGAGGGCCATGCATATCGCCACCGCCCCAAATAGGGCGGAACTCGGAGGTGTCGTCGACAACCCGTGGTAAAATCCAAGAAGGCGGAGGAGTTGATCGGCGACCGGAAGAAACCTTTCGCCAACTTGAGAAAGCATCGCATCAAGCTCAACCCCGAGAAGTGTGTATTCGCCGTTCTGTCGGGCAACCGTTAGGTTTCCTCGTCTCCCGTGAGGGGATTGAGGCGAACCCGACAAGATCGCGGCGATCGAGAACATGAAGCCCCGACGCGACTTCGCAGATGCAATGTTGGTGGGTCGCTGACCTCCCCGGGCCGCTTTATAGCTCGCCTGGGATAAAAGTCTCCCACTACTCAAGCTCTCAAGAAGACCGACCAATTCGAGTGGACGGCGGAGGCGCAGGAGGCGCTCGACGGTCAAGAAGTATCTCTTTCCCGCCTGCGGCCGGGTCGCCCCGACCCGAGCGAGCCACGATCCTTTATCTCGGGCGAACCCATTGTGGTCGGTAGCGGTCTGGTGGCGGAAAGAGAAGGTGTTCAGCGCCCATCTACTACGCCGGCAAAGTCCTCCACGACGCCGAGACAAGGTACTCACAGCACCGAAGATGCTTTACGCCGTGTTGACGCGCGCCCGGAAGTCGGCCACTACTTTCGTGAGCGAAATCACCATCTTGACCAAGTACCCCTTGCGGAGATTCTTTCAACCGCGAGGCAACGGTCGACGCCAAGTGGGCCATGGAACCGCAGAATTCAACCTCAAATTAAGCTCCCGAACGGCCATCAAAGGGCAAGCCGTGGCGGAGTTCGTCGTGAGTGGACTCCGCGACACGTAAACCGAAGACGCCCCAAAGGTGCCTCGCCGTGGACTCTCTTCTTCGACGGTTCGCTCGCTTGAGGGGGGGCGGTGTCGCTCGGTATCTCCCACCGGGCGACATTATCCGCACTGGTGGTCTTTGGAGTTCCGCGCTACCAACAACGTCGCGAATATGAAGGATCGCCGCGCTCGTCGGTGGCGTCGACCCTCGGCATCCGTGGCCGCAAGTAAAGGTGACTTTCTCTGGTCATCAACCAGCGAGGAATGATTTCACCCGCCGATCCCGCATGGCGGCCTACAGCGGAGGTGCGCCGGTTGGAGCGGCACTTCGAGGGTTTGGCTTGCGACGCCCTCGCCGCGACAACTATATGGCGAATTTAATCGTCCCAGATTGCCTCCTCAAAGGCACCTGTTCCGCCGGGTTTTTGAAGAAAGACTCACGCGGCCGTCCGTCCGCAGCCCCCACCTCGCGCGGGACGACGCTTCGACGCAGCCCCACTTCGAGGAGACGCCATCGATCTCGCCATGCCTCCCGGTTGGAGGAGGAGGCGAAGAACTGCTGAAGCGGTTGAGGCGGAAATGCCGTGCCGAGCGAGTACGCCGACGACAATGTACGGAACGCCGTCACACTCGCCCCGAAGGTCGCGGATGGATCGATCCAGCCTACTGCGGGACGGAGTGATCCACGACGATGACGCGCTCGGTGAGAAGATAGCGCCGCAAGGCCAAGCGCCACGCCCGGTAGGTGGGGACCAGACGCCAGTGGCGCAAACGGAGTTCTAATGAAGTCGCCACTCGAAGCGGGAGTGCAATTCTCTCGATATCCATGGAGACATGTGCGGAGCCATTCAGGAGCCGGCGTTGGTTGGGAAAGCTTTCGCCACGGCTTTAATTGGCCTCATCGCCTCTAGGATGCCTTCGAGCCGCGAGGAGATGCGGCGTGCCAATTTCATGCTAAGCGATCCACCGACCGCCCAGCGCCGCAAACCATTCCGCTCTCCGCCGTTAGCGGTCTGGGGCCGACATCTGAGCCCGCTCATGGGCGACCGGAGGTTTCACACATCTGTTCGTCGCCGTCGACAAGTTCACCAAGTGGGTGGAAGCCACGCCCGTCCCGACGATCACGTCCGCTGCTGCCATAAAGTTCATGAAGAGCATCTTCGTTCGGTTCAGCGTGCCAATGATCATCACCGACAACGGTGCTCGCCTAAGAGCGCCGATTTTCAAGATCGGTGCGAGGAGCCGGGTACTGTCGCGTAACCGCCTCGCTGCACATCCGAAGAGCAATGGGCAAGTGGAGCGGCAATGCGAAGTACTCAGAGGACTCAAGACAAGGGCTTTCGACCTTCGAGAAGCGCGCAAGCGCCGGGCGGAAGAAGTCCCCACTATATTGTGGGCGCTGCAGACAACTCCCAACAGCCCACCGGCGAGACCCCTTTCTTTACGTGTACGGCTCGAAGCGGTGCTCCCATCGAGCTTCGCTTTGGGTCCCCAAGGGTGGCGACGTTCAGCGAAGATGACCACCGACGGCGCCAGATGAAGTAAATCTCCGGAGGAGATCAGAGATGGCGGCGATCCGGCCGCCAGTATCGCGAGCATCGCGCCGTTATCACGCAAGACGGGTGTGTGAGAGGACACTCGCGCATGGGCGACCTCGCCTGCGAAAATCCAAGCGCAGTGTTGGCGCAAATAAATCGTCTCCCCATGGGAGGGCCCTTCAAGGTGGTTTCGATCTCCGCCTGAGCTCGGTCGAGTTTCGCCGAGGATGGTCGCGAATTACGAACACTTGGACGCCGACCAGGTGAGGAAGTTCTACCGTGAGGTAGTCGTTCCAGACCTTTTTGGCCATCCTTTGGAGCCGAGCGGCGAGGTCTTCCTCCTTCCGCCGCCTCGGGGCTGCATTGTACAAAGCCATCTTCAATAAAAGATAAGTTCGTCTCTCTGCATGGGCATCTGTTCTTTTTCGCCTTAAAGTCTGTTAGAAAACATTCATTGAAAGTCGGTAGCGAAAAAAAGTACTTAAGGTGATGGCCCTTAGTTGCAAGAGCTAACGCTAAGCTTCTTGCCGGGCGGGCGAGGCGACGGAAGGCGGGTTCTAGCTGGTGTGTCGGCTCGGTGCGGGCGATCTTAACGGCGGCACCGGGCGTCTCAGACCACTTCCGGAAGCTAAGTGCTCGCCACGTAACGCTTAAGGTCGGTTTGCCGAGAGGCCGTAAGGGTTGAAGTAACCTTGATGCCTAAGGAAAAGCGCCACTTCCAATGTAACGCTCTAAAGCTTTTTGGCGATCAGTTGTTTAGCCGCAAAAAGTCAGCTAGAAGGCATTCTATCGAAAGCTGGTAGCGAAAGTACCTAAGGTTGATGGCCCCTTAGTTGCAAGGGCGAACGCTTATAACATGTGGTTGGGCGAGGCGATGCGGATGGAAGGCGGGTTCTAGCCTGGTGTGTCGGCTCGGTCTGGGCAATGCGCCAACGGCGGCACCGACGTCTAGACCACTTCCGAAAGCTAAGCTCTCGCCACGCAACGTTTAAGGTCGGTTCGCCGAGAGGCCATAAGGGTTGAAGTAACCAAAAGCCTAAGGAAAAAGCGCTCACTTTCAATAGAACGTTCTGTCTAAAGCTTTTAGCGTTCAGGTGCCCCATTTCTTTTCGCAAGTAAGAGTTTGCGCGAAGTTTGATCGAAACTCATGGCAAAAGGGCAAAAAGTTTGCATTAACAGGATTTGTACAAGACAAAAACAAGTGTGGGAGTTCGTCTACTCCTCGTCTTCGTCGCCCTCTGCTGCTTGGCTACGCCCATCATAGAGACGCTGGTGGCGGCGAAGCTCGACCCGGACTCTTCGATCCGTCCACCGGGCGCCTGAGGTCCTCGTGGCGGCGCCTAGGTCAAACGCGGCGTTCGGGCGGCGATTGCTCAGATGAACCGCGCCGCTCGAGAGCGCCGTGGCGATCGCGTCTTCGATCAACGCGCCCGCATCAGCCGGCGGCTTCGCGCAGGGCATCGCCACGGCTTCCCCACGGCACTAAGCGTCTTCGCGCCGCCGCCTCCGTGAGGGAGTACAAAGTGACGCCAATGGTACAGACATCCCGAAGCTGTGGTAGGCGGCGCGGAAGATGTCGGCGAGCACCGGAGGCGCTTCGATGTGTGCTCGCGCGAGGTCTTCGACGCCCTTAGTGGCCAAAGCGGGCGGCTTGCGCCGTCGCAGCCTCGCGATCGCCGCCTCCCTGCGGGCGCCACCTCCTCAGCGCGCCGCAGCTTCGTCGGCGGCTTGCTCGCCGAGGTTAGAGCACTTTCGCGCCGCCTGTGTGGCGAGGGCGCGAGCGCTTCGCGAAACGTTCGACGCCGGCGGCGACGCAGCGCTCAGCGTTAGCGCGTCGGCAGCAACGGCCGAAGGTTCCCCCATCCTCGTCTCCGGCGCGATCTCCGCGGCGGGGGGCCTCATCTCCGTCAAAAGAGTCGCGGGCGAGCTGGGGGCTGGCGGATCGTGCGGGATGGAGCTCGAGGCGCCAGCGTCCGCTTTATCCAGCGAAGATGAATAGAGGCAGGGTTCAGGTATGCGAAAACATGTAGCATGCTAACCCTAACGCGTAATGTACGTAAGTGCAGAGGAAGCAAATCTGAAGCGGCGCTACCAAAGCAAAGGTCAAGGGCAGCCTCAAGCCGCTGGTTTCGGAGGCGCTGTGGCGCATCCGCGGTCAAGACCGCAAAGCAAAGGCCAGACGGGTGGCGCGCAAGCAACGGCGAGGATGGCGCGGCGGGGGAGCCAGCCGGTAAGCGTCGGCAGAAGCTTGCGCCAGAAGGAGTAGAAGAAACCGCGCAGCGGCGCCAGATTCGAAAGAGTCACCGCGACTTTCGCTGGTGGCGGAGCGGCGTCGGCAGCAGGCCCCAGTGGAGGGGGGAGGAGGAGGCGGCGGAAGCTCAGGCTTGAACGGCGGGCTCTCTTTGGGCTCGCCCTCCTCCTCGCCGCCATCTTCAAAGAAGATCGCGGCGCTTCCGAGAGCGCTGTC
This sequence comes from Raddia guianensis, assembly GCA_036346415.1. Taxonomy (NCBI): domain Eukaryota; kingdom Viridiplantae; phylum Streptophyta; class Magnoliopsida; order Poales; family Poaceae; genus Raddia; species Raddia guianensis. The sequence continues at coordinate 18,342,220 of CM070541.1, read as the reverse complement.
GAGTCGGCCGCCACGGCCGGAGCGGCAGCGGCCGCGGGAGCCTGGGCGGTCGTCGTGGGCGGTTCGCGGATCTGCAGTGGTCCCCGGGCCACTTGGACCGCAGGACCAGAGACCTCCATGGGGGGCAGCCCACGCAAGTACTGGTTGCGCTCCCGTGGGTCCTAGTCGCAGAGGAGGCGGATGGTCTCCGGCAAAGAGATGTCGCCAACGGGCGCGGTCAGGAGCCCCGCCAGCCATTGCCGGAGCACGTTCTCTGGCACGTTCCATGCTGCTGGGCGTAAGAGAAAAGAAGAAGCCGTAAGGCACAAGGTATCAAAAGACAAGAAACCCAAAAGATTGAAGGAGCATTTACCTCCGGCAAGGCGGACCCCATCGCTGCCGCCATAGTATCGCCAAAGCGGGCGAACCCTCATGCGGAGCGGCAGAGGCGCGCCAAGAAAAATCCGCCACAACGGGTTCCGGTGAGCCGTTCTATGGCCGCACGGCGACGCCTCGGCATCTCCTCCAGCTCCGCCGAGTCGTCGGCGAAGACCCCACCGGCAAGGATTCCGCAGACCTCGGGAGGTCAAGGTCGCCGCAGCCACCGGAGTCCTCTACGTCAGACCATTGGCGGTGCCGATCCTTCGATTGGACTTGACCGTGACCGGAGGAAGGCGGCGGCGTCGCGGAGCGAGAAGTAGCAGCTCCCAATGGCCCCGCTCGGGCGCGACTTCGCATGCAGCGTGAAGAGCCAGCGCCAGAGCGGGAGGTTTGGCATCGTCCCCACGAACATCTCACAGAGGTGGATGAAGATGGTTAGGGCCACGATGGAGTTGGGGGGAAGGTGCGTCGCCTGGATCTCGTAGAAGGCGAGCACCGCCAAGAAGAATTCAGAGCACGGCGGGACGAGCCCCGCCAGCATCGCCAAGTGAAGGACACAATCTCCCGTCGCGGGGGCTTGGCACTATGGTGCCGGCGCGGAACCGGACGGAGGTGAGCGGCACGAACCCTTGGAGCAGCGTCGCCACGTCCTCGTCGACAGCAGAGGGGGGCAAAGCAGGCCCAGATGGTGGCGCGTCCCCGCGGCGACCCTTGCTGCGTTTGGACGCCATGGAAAACGGTGGAGGAGTTGGCGAGAAGAGGGCTCTATGGCAGCGGCGAAGAAGGTGAAAGGCAGTTTGAGGACTTAGCGTGCGGAAGGATTGGTCGCGGCGCCAAGGGGAGTATTTATAAGCAAGGCGCGCGAGGACGACGGTTTGGATTCCGACCCCACGCGCGCGCCATCATTGCCCCAGCGTTTGATTTCCTTGGCGGCGCTGTTACCAAGGAAGATCGTGCGCGGTTGGAGAATCAGCGTCACGGTGCTGCTGCAGGAGGTGGGCCCCCCACGATTCGTCTCTCTCTGCAAGAGAAATGGAAAAAGTGTCTGTGCGACGGTTCGCGTATCATGGTGGACCCGAGGCTACCGTCGGTGTAATAAATACCGGGTGCAAAGAGTCCCTGTGAAGATCCTTAGAAGACTAGGCGAGGGCCCCACACGCCAAAGTGGGCGACTGTGTCCCGCGTGTGGGCGAGCCCATCACACACGGCGAGGGCCCCACGTGCAGGTGGGCGCGTGGCGAGCCCCTCGGCGCGATAGGGCCCCCCATCGTCAAGCGTTGCCTGTGGCGAGGCGTTGCGGAAGGAGTCTTCGGCGAAGGCTCTCCTCGCTGCGAAGACGGCGATTTAATGCGACATCACGCAGACGACAAACAAGAAATGATTATCACTTCTGATGACCTCTGCAGTCCGAAAGGTACATCACCGTGGGCGCCAAGAATTGACCGGCAGAGATTGTATTTGTGCTTTGTCATGTTGAATTTGCAGGTGTTGTCATCAATTACCAAAAAGGGGGAGATTGTAAGATCAAGCCTCCCATGAGCTAAATGATTTTGGTAATTGATGGCAACTAGGCCGTACAGCTGGAACGCCAAGGATAAGGATATTTTGTTTTATAGTTCTTCTGATTTCCTTGTGTGCGTCTTTGACTCGACTACATCTCTCTGGTTGCAGGGTCCCACGGAGCACAGGTCCAGAAACATCAGCCGTGGGTTTTATGGGGGTTCCGAGAGTGCCAGGAGTTAGTCTTGAGCGAATCATCTAGAGCGAGTACACTGCCCTGAGGTCGAGAAGGTTCGGGTCCACCGTCCGTGGTTTCAGAACGCTAAGTCTCCAAAATACCTGAGAGCGCGAAACTTCCCGCCCAAATGGTCTAAAGTTTTCGCTTGAACCTACCTAGGTTGTCACCGTGTCCACAAATCAACAAAAATGTCCCTAAGACCTGAGGGTACGTTGCACTAGCGTACGTGCGTTTAGAACACACAGTTCGCAGGCATTCTGTAAACACATTCCATTCAACGACAACAACAAGAGAGCTAAGGCTCAGCAGGAGTAGGACTATTGCCCGCAGGGGGGTCCGAACCTGGGTAATCCCCGTGTGTTGCTCCTTGCTGCGTCCCAAGCTCAATCGAACTGAGCGCGGCTGATAGGCTAGCAGGATAGAAATCTGACCAGGGGTGTGATCCGCAGTGGTTGAGCGGTGAACACGCCGTCACTCAGCACCCAGATCATGTGTACAAACTGTCAAAGGCTTTGTATGGTCTCAAGCAAGCTCCCAGGGCATGGTATGAAAGGCTAAGAGATTTCCTCGTCTCCAAGGGATTCATGGTTGGAAGGGTCGACACGACTCTGTTCACTAAGGTGGTAGATAGAGATCTGTTCCTGTGCCAGGTCTATGCGGATTACATCATCTTCGGTAGCACAAAGGAGTCCTTGGTCAAAGAGTTCAGCGACATGATGAGTAAGGAGTTTGAGATGTCGATGATGGGCGAATTGAACTTCTTCTTGGGATTTCAAATCAAGCAACTCAAGACCGGGACATTCATATGCCAAGAGAAGTATATCCACGACCTCCTCAAACGCTTCAATATGAGTGACTGCAGATCAATCCGGACACCAATGGGGACGAACTGCAACCTCGACCTCAACGAAGAAGGTAAACATGTCGACCAAAAGCTTTACCGTTCAATGATTGGTGCCTTGCTCTATTTAACTGCATCTAGGCCGGACATCATGTTTAGTGTGTGCATGTGCGCTAGATTTCAAGCCTCCCCTAGAGAAATGCATATGACTGCTGTGAAACGAATTCTTCGATATCTAAAACACACACCTAGCATAGGTCTTTGGTTCCCGAAGGGTGCACGGTTTGAGTTTCTAGGCTACTCTGACTCAGATTATGCCGGTGCAAGATTGATCGCAAGAGCACTTCCGGGGCTTGTCACTTCTTGGGTAGGTGTCTTGTGTCATGGGCGTCAAAGAAACAGAACTCCGTGGCACTATCTACTGCTGAAGCTGAGTATATAGCGGCAGGGAGTTGTTGTGCACAACTTCTTTACTTGACACAATCACTGTTTGACTTTGGGCTTAAACTTGACCATATGCCTCTCCTATGCGACAACGAGAGCGTGGTGAAGATAGCATGCAACCCGGTCCAACACTCACGGACCAAGTACATTGATGTCCGTCACCACTTCCTTCGGGACCATGTGGGGAAGGGCGACATTGTGCTTGAACACGTGCGGACGGAGGACCAGCATGCAGATATTTTTACCAAACCACTCGATGAGGCACGATTCTGCAAATTGAGAAATGAATTAAACATTTTAGACAAGTCAAACATTGCCTGAGTTAGTCGTGCGGCTATATCATTCATTGAAAATCTTTTGAAGCTAGTCTGAACTTTTAGGTGCTTTGCCTGTTAAACTTGATGTTATTCATTGCCTATATGTTCATCACATGAATTTGATAGTTATAGCATATGTTTACCTTGTCACTAGCTCAACTTGTGCTTAACTCAATATATCATGCAATTGGAAGCCATGAGCATGTGTTAGGAGGGCTATAGCTTCTAGTCTCATTTGATTGCTCTAAACTCTTTGGTTGACCATGTGCTTCTAAGTTTAGATTGTGTTCTTCTATTTTTCACATGTCTTTACTTTGCTAACTTGAGCAAATTTTGAGAAAAAGTTGAGTCAAATTTGAAAAATGTGCTAAAATGTGAATAATGTCACAATTGGTCATACATGTCTCACCAATGCCTCCTCGATGAGATAGCTTGCCATGGCACTAGGCATGAACTTAGGGGGAGTTTTGGATGACCGAGACGTTCATCTTCAGTGTCATGCTGGGTGGCGTCGCTTATGTTTTGAGACATGGCAAATTTAAGAAAATTCATAGTGCAAAATGTGAAGTATTTCAAAATGAGCTCAACCATAATGTTTTAGTCTCAAATAGGCTCGGTGATAGCATGTGTAGTTTGGAGTGCATCTTCTAGTGCTTTGGTGCATCATGTGTCCCTTTTGAGTCTTGGAGCAACCCTTGAAACTTCTAGCTATTGTTTATCTTATATTTGCTCTAGGTCATAATAACTTGAATTACGCATTTATCAATTATGCTCTAGTTGATCTTATGACATTGTGATCTTGAGATGGCTAGATTTTGAGTGTGTTGAACTTGTGGGCGTGCGTGCACTAGCATAACTTCCAAAGCACTTAATTAGTTCCTAATCCCATGTTTTCGCTACTTTATGGTCTTTGATGCTAAAGGGGGGGAAATAATTGCAAATCCATGTTTTGGAATGGAAACACATTGGCACATTGGGATTGTCATGTTTTGGGATGCAAAGGGAGGAGAATTGACTTTGGGTTACAAGTGATATCTTAGGAGATGCTTTGCTCCTAGGATGGAGATTAGGATGGAGATGCTTTGTTCCATGTTGTGATGTGATAGTATTCTCAAGTAGTATGCATTGATTTAGGGGGAGCTTATGTCTATTCTTGCATTGGCATGGAGCAAGATTTCCGAGCTAACCCATTGCACCAGAGATTGTATTTGTGCTTTGTCATGTTGAATTTGCAGGTGTTGTCATCAATTACCAAAAATGGAGAGATTGTAAGATCAAGCCTCCCATGGGCTAAATGATTTTGGTAATTGATGGCAACTAGGCCGTACAGCTGGAACGCCAAGGATAAGGATCTTTTGTTTTATAGTTCTTCTGATTTCCTTGTGTGCGTCTTTAACTCGACTACATCTCTCTGGTTGCAGGGTCCCACTGAGCACAGGTCCAGAAACATCAGCCGTGGGTTTTATGGGGGTTCCGAGAGTGCCAGGAGTTAGTCTTGAGCGAATCATCTAGAGCGAGTACACCTGTCCCAGGGTCGAGAAGGTTCGGGGTCCAGATGTCCAGGGTTTCGTAACCGCTAAGTCTCCAAAATACCTGAGAGCGCGAAACTTCCCGCCCAAATGGTCTAAAGTTTTCGCTTGAACCTACCTAGGTTGTCACCGTGTCCACAAATCAACAAAAATGTCCCAAGACCTGAGGCTTGGTGACGAGAGGGGGCGAGAGGGGCTAAGTCCGAAGGGGTGTGCAAATTATACCTCTGTCGGACGGTGTCCGATAACCGCCGGACGGCGTCCGGTGAGAAAGTGAGCCCGAGAGACTAAGTCCCAAAAACACACCCTCTGTCGGACGTCGTACGATAGCCTTCGGATGGGGTCCGACAATGCTAAATTCTTAGCAAGTGAGCTCAAAACGTCTAAGTCCCAATCGACATCGCCCCTGCCGGACGGCATCCGACCAAGTTCAAAATTGGCCACCAGACGGCGTCCGACGATCTCCGGAAGGTGTCTGATCGACAGGAGGCGCGACAGTGGTCACTATCGGACGACGTCCGACCAGGACCGGACAGCGTCCGACGGCGGCTAGGCAAGCGACCAAACACATGGTGGGCACAGGCAGGAGAGCACAGCTCACTCTGTCGGACGGCGTCCGACGAGTTGTCGGACGCGTCCGATGAAGGTGAAATTTCATCAGTTTCGTCCATCGGACGGCGTCCGATGGGAGCCGGACGGCGCCCGATGGATCGATCCGGAACTCTGGATTAAATCTGAGCCGTCCATTTCTAGGGTTTCGCTTTGTGCCTATAAATAGGGGCTATGAGCACGGGAGAAACTTAAGAGAGCCTCATTAGCAGCCACCCCTTGCCCTTTCCACCCAAGAGAGCTCCTCCCATGGCACCTACCTCCATCTAGGGTTCCATGTACTTGAGAGATTGAGAGGGAGGAGAAGAGAGGAAGAGGAAGAAGAAGGTGCCCCCTACCTCCTCTCATCCATCCCCCAGGCCCCTTCTCCCGTGGTGTTCTTGCCCTAGTATCCATGGTGGGAGAGAAGGGGTAGTGGTGAGAGACAGTCTCCGATCTTGTGCTCTTGGGACTTCGACGCCGGAGTGATCGTCACCACATCACGAGCTTCATCAACTGTACGACTACGTCAACCGAAATCCTCCGTGTGTCGGGGGTCACTTCCGTGTGTCGGAGGTGCGTGGCCTTCATTCTTGAAGGTTGTGTGCAAAATCCTCCGTGTGTCGGGGGTTGGTGCCGTGTGTCGGCGCCGCGGGTGCGAGGAGCTTCCGCGTGTGGAAGAACTCGTCTTGTGTGAAGGTTTGGGGCTCGCCTACCATGTGTTGGTGAAGAGCCACCACGAGTGGATCGAGGGCTAGGGACGAGAGAGTCCCGACTTCTCTGTGTGAGAAGTTTCCTCAACGGAGACGTAGGTGTTCATGTGTTGAGCACCGAACTTCGGTAAACAACTCGGTTTGCGTCCCCTCGTCTCTTGCATTATCTAAATTGTGCATTGCTTGTGTGAGCCATCGAGCCACCTTCCTGTTGATTAATTGTGCCGTCGCTTCCGTATCTAGATTTTAGGATTTCATCGGTAGCTTGGGTAAAAACCGGACTAATCAATCACGAAAACAAAGTTAAAATTTGAATTAGAAGTCCGATTCACCCCCCTTCTCAAATTAGGTTTCCTCTGAGGCGTCGGTGTGGAGGGCAAGGGCGAGGCGGTGGCTGTGAGTTGGAAGGGTTGGGGCTAGGGTTTTTGTTAGCTCTCAATCTATATGTATATATATAAAATGGATGGATCCACGTGTCAGTGAATAAACTCGGGTAACCCATGGATACCCATGGGTACAAAATCGAACCCGTATCCGTACCCGAATTATTCGGGTATCCGAACTCGAAAAACCCATGGGTATAGGTTATGACCCATATCCATACCCATCGGATCGGATACCCATGAGTATCCATACCATGGATTTTTCTGCCATCCCTAGTGATCTGGCGGTTTATCTAATTTTTAGAGTTGTGGTTTACGTGGTTGAACACATAGAAAAAAAGTAAGAGCATTCCCAACAGTAGGGATGACAGAAAAACATATGGAAATAGGCATTCATGGGCATCCGACCCGATGGGTATGGATATGGGTTACAAACTATACTCATGGGTTTTTGGTGTTCGGTTACCCGAATGGGTCGGGTTCGGTACGAGTACAATTCAGTATCCATGGGTAACTCGTGGGTAACCCGAATTCTAACATGTGGGAAACACACACACACACACACACACACACACACACACACACACACATATATATATATATATATATAGAGAGAGAGAGAGAGAGAGAGAAATGCTCGTGTACTCTCGAGGGTACGAGATCCCTCTGTACTCTCGACGAGTTCATGCAATCCGAGAATTTTTGGACCGATCCAAACCGTTGATCTTGTTCGTCTCATCGAAATATAGCTAGCGACCAAGTTTCGTAATTTTTTAATTTTTTACTATTTGTTTTGTAATTTTGAAAATGAGCCTTCTAATACTCGTGGGGCGTCCAAAAAGGCTGATTTTCAAAAATGTAAAACAAATAATAAACAAATTCAAAAAATTATGAAATTTATTCTATAGCTACATTTTGATGAGATGAACAAGATCAACAGTTCGGATCGGTCCAAAAATCCTCGGATTGCGTAAACTCGTTGATGGTACGGAGGGATCCATGGGCCACCAACCACCTGCCACCGTGAGCTTCTCTCTCCCTCCCCCCTCTCTCTCGATCTCTCCTTCTCCCTCGGCTCTCCATCTCTCCGCCCTCAGGCCGCCGCCGAGTCTGTCCTCCTGCCACCGTGAGCTTCTCTCTCCCTCCCCCCACTTTCTCGATCTCTCCTTCTCCCTCGGCTCGCCATCTCTCCGCCCTTGGGCCGCCGCCGAGTCGGTCCTCCTGCCACCGTGAGCTTCTCTCTCCCTTCCTCCTCTCTCTCGATCTCTCCTTCTCCGTCGGCTCTCCATCTCTCCGCCCTTGGGCCGCCGCCGAGCCAGTCCTCCTTGTAAGGATCGCTATGCCGCCTAGAGGGGGTGAATAGGCGAATAAAACGAAATTGCGTAATTAATAAAGTTGAACAGTGACCAGCACGTCGGATGTTCCAATGGAGATCGGATGTTCTGACCTGATCCAGTAACCCCTGCGTCGGATGTTCTGATCTGGGTCGGATGTTCCGACGGACGTCGAATGTTCCGATCCTGGGTATTCTGGATTTGTCAAAAACCTGTAGAAAAACTGATTTCTCGCAAAACCAAGGTTAGATCTATTACAGAATATTCAGAACAGGCCAACACTAATAGTAAAAACAACAAATCAAGACCAAGACGAAAACACAGCGATTTTTGTTTACCGATGTTTGGATCTTTGAAGGGAGATCCTACTCACCGTTAATGAAGGCACAAAGCCCGGATCACCAAAACCCTAGTCCCCTCCCGGCGAAGCACACAGCACTCACCGACGATCACTAGTTGAATCATTTTCCTTGCGGAGGTAGATTCGCACCTTCACGAACTCCGGAGGCACGCCACACAAAGATCGGCGACTAACCGGTGACACCTAGCCGTCTAGGAGCCCTTCAAGTCTCCAAGAGTAACAAATGCGATGAAGAAAATAGGAATCACTAAGTGCTCAAGAATTGGAAGACTCTAATTCGTGGAGCACTTGGGTGCCTTGATCTCTCTAGATCTAGATCTCACAAGATGAATAAGAAAGCGACAAAGGCTAGGGTTCTTAAGAGAGATGAAGAATATGAATTAGGCTCAAATCAGGATGTAATCAAAGTGAGTAACCTTTTGGCAGGTATTAGAGAAGGCTTTAAATAAGGAATCCCGAAAACTAGCCGTTGCTGCAGTTAATCCCGCATCAAATGTTCTGACCCCGTCGGATGTTTCGATGGCCATCGGATGTTCCGATGGACTACTCACTGGATGGCGAGGAAAACTAACAGGCTGACTTCACCATCGGATGTTCCGACCCTCGTCGGATATTCTGATGGTGTAGATTCTGAATAGAGTGTATTTTGAGTGGAAAACTCACATGAACTTTGAGATACCTATTTTGAGCGCTTAGGAACCTTTATATACTTCTCCATTTTATCCTTCTTTATAGTACGGCATCCCTAGGACTCAATAATTAAAGATTTACAAATAAATACTAGTCTTGATGCCTTCTTGCAATATATCCACTTTTGAGGGGTACACCATCACATGTAAACATGTACCTTATAGATTTAACCTGTATAACATCTGTATATAATTCTCCAATAGAAAATATTAGCTCTATAATTGTTGTTCATTAATCACCAAAATCACTTAAGAGCCTAGATGCACTTTCACTCCTGCCATCACCTCATCCAGGTGGGCCGCTAAGCCACCCCTTCTGCCCGTGACCCTCTCTACCCCTCCTCAAAGCCACTGTCGAGCCACCCCCATCGCCTCTCTCCTCTCTCTTGATCTCTCCCCTTCTCTCAGACCGCCGTCGATCTACCCCTGTCGCCGCCGCTACTCCCCTCCTCTCTCTTCTCTCCTTGATGATTGTTCTGTGGGGCTGTGTATTTTCGAGTATGGGTACCCATTGGGTATCGGGTACCCATCGGGTTTGGGGTATAGGTGCTGGTTTGTACCCACAGATGTTTATGGGTTTGAGTATGGATAGTGTTTTCGGGTTTTGGGTTCGGGTATAATAGAAGCGTACCCGAAGATACCCGTGCGATTGCCATCCCTACTCAACAGTCCATCTATATTTTTTTCTAAAACACTAGGAAGGTATAGAGGGGTCTTTGGTGACATATGAATAGTGTTTTATAGGGAGGTAATAGAGGGTCTGTTGGGATGCTCTAAAAGTTAATAATGAAAACACTTAATTTAATTTTTTTTAAAATGATTAGCTTCTTAATTTTGAGTTTTGTAAGGTTAGAAATTGCAAAAAAATTTAAAAATGTATTAATTAATATCTACCAATTAACTTTGGTTAATCCTAAATAATCTTTAATTTCTAGTTTGCTGATCGATTAGCAATTTCCTAAACCATTTAGTTCATGCTCTAAGTGAAATGTATTGCGGCGGGAAAAAGTGAACCACAGAAATAAGCATCTGATTTTTTTGAAAACCACCGGAAATCCGATAGGTAGTGCCTTCAAAAAATAGCGGATGAAATAAATGTTTCATGGGAGTTGTTTAACTCAACACTATTAACGATTTCCGGGGTATCGTAAACGTATCAAACAAAACTTGAGCGCAGCTATTCTCAGCATGCCCATGTTTTAAAACATTTAACACCTTCAATGTATCCAGAAAGAACACGAGAGCAGCAGATGAGAGAAACGTTTTAGATGAGCCTTTGAAGCTTGAACAACACAATTTTCGGCATTACCATAAACGGACCAAAGCAGCACATGCTCTGCTATTCCGACCATGCATTCTGAAGTTTAAAAACATCTAACACGTTGATGCATGGATCGAAGAAAGAAGAGCTCGTGTTTTTTCCTCAGATTAGCCGCTTCATCTTTGGCATCCTCTATACCCTATCTAACCTATCTAATCTGGAGCTCGTCCAAAAACGGCATAAATACCGAACTAATCCAAGCTATCTAACCAGTGACACCATCGACAACTGTACGAGCCGGCGAAAACGCAGCAGATTCTCGTGCCTAACGACCATATATCTACGCAGCCTCCATGCCATCTCCCAAGCAGATACGAGCTCTCTAGTTTGAAGCGCATTAAGGGTTAATTAATCCGTGAGAACGGATTAAGGGTTAATTAATCCGTGTGATTAGGGAAGGCTACTGTCCTTCCGGCTTCCGTTGAGGAAGCTGCCGCCGCTCAGAGTCACGGGATTAGGCTCCCCGTGAGCCCCCAGGAAGCATCTCGCGGAGGCATCCGCCACCGTCCACGTGTGGGGAGACCGACACGTGTCTTCATCCCGTACGTACTCTATTCCTCCAGGGGCCACGTGTGCAAGCGCAGCTATAAGTTGCTCGCCTTCCGAATTTGGCCGCCGCGAGAAGAGAGGAGATAATTTTTGTATCCCCATCTGCTGACTCCGTAAGTTCCCTCCAAATCCGAGCTGAGAAGATGCCGCCGCCGCCGACGCCGGTGAAGGAGGGCAGGGGGCCGCGCCGCCGGATGCTGGCGCTGCCGGCGGTGTGCCCGTGCGAGGCCATCGCGCCGGGGACGCTGCTGGCGTCGCTCGCCTCGCTCGCGGCCGACGTCGCCGGGCGCGACGTGGCGGCGCTCCCCGCGCTCCGGCGGGGCGCCAGCGAGGCCGTGCGCGTCGTGGGGTTGCTCGTGGAGTTCCTTGAGGAGGTGCGCGAGGCGTCGTCCTCCGCGCCGTCGGCGACCCCCGGCGGCACCGCCGTGCTCGGGCTATCGGAGCTGCACGTGGCGATGCAGAAGCTGCGGTTTTTGCTCGCCGACTGCGCGAGGAAGGGCGCGAGGCTGTGGGTGCTGATGAACGCCGAGCTGGTGGCAGCCGAGCTCCGGGTGGTGCTCGGCTCTGTGGCCACAGCGATGGACGTGCTGCCGGCGGGCGTGGTCGGGGCGTCGCAGGAGGCGAAGGAGCTGGCGGCGCTGCTGTCCGAGCAGGCATGGCGAGCGGCGGTGCGGCCGGACGCCGACGACGGCCGCGCGGCGAGCAGCGTGCGCTCGATGCTCGCGCAGTTCAGGAACGGCGCCACGCCGGACGCCGACGACGCTCGGCTGGTGCTCCGCCGCGTAGCCGTCACGAGCTGGTCCGACTGCGCCGAGGAGGTCGCGTTCCTGGAATCCGAGCTGTTGGAACGGTTGGAGGCCGGCGACGAGAACGACAACGACCTGGTGCTCATCGCCGGTCTGATGGCGTTCATGGTGTACTGCCACGCCGTCCTGTTCGACCGCATTGATTCAAAGAAGGAAGAGGCTGCGGCGGCGGCGCCGCCGCCGGCGAGCTGCCTGGAGGGGATCAACCAGGAGGCGCTGCAATGCCCGATCACTCTGGAGCTGATGACCGATCCGGTGAGTGTGGCCACCGGCCAGACGTACGACCGCGAGTCCATCAAGCGGTGGGTGAAGAACGGCCGCCGGATGTGCCCGGTCACCGGCGAGAGGCTCCGCAGCGCCGACGTGGTCCCGAACCTCGCCGTCCGGCGGATCCTCGAGCAGCTCCTCCTCAGCAAAGGCGCCTCGCTCCACGGTGAGTCGAGCGGCAGGCACCGATGCGCCGTCGACAAGACCGCGGCGCCGTTTGGCGCCGCGGCGGCCGGCGGCGCGCGGCTCACCATGGCCTTCCTCGTTGCGAAGCTCTCCAGGGGCAGCCTCGAGGCGCAGAGGAAGGCGACGTGCGAAATCCGAAGGCTCTCGAAGCGCAATGTCTTCTACCGGGAGTGCGCCGTGGCGGCCGGCGCCGTGCCGTGGCTGCTCCACCTCCTCTCGTCGCCGGACGCGGCCGTGCAGGACCACGCCGTGGCCGGCCTCCTCAACCTCTCGAAGCACCCTGCTGGCGCCTCCGCGCTCGTCGAGGCCGGCGGGCTTGGGCTCGTCGTTGACGCCGCCACAGTCGCCACGAGGGTGGAGGCTCAGCAGAACGCGGCGGCGATCCTCTTCTACCTCTCGGCGAACAGCGAGTACTGCGAGGAGATCGGCCGCACGCCGGAGGCGGTGCCGACGCTGGTGCACCTGATGCGGGAGGGGTCATACCGCGGCCGGAAGAACGCGCTGGTGAGCCTGTACGGGTTGCTCCAGTGCGCGAGCTGCCATGGCAGGGCGGTGGCCGCCGGCGCCGTGCCGGTGCTCGCGGGCCTCCTCGCCGGCGACCGCGACGACCTCGTGAACGACGCCATGGCGCTTCTCGCGAGGCTCGCCGAGCAGCCCGTCGGCGCGGCGGCCGTTCTCGCCAGCTCGGCACTCGTCGCCCGCCTCGTCGACTTCCTCGACGCGTCGGCGTCGAGGTCGGGGAAGGAGCACTGCACCACGCTGCTGGCGGCGCTGTGCCGGCACGGCGGCGACAGCGTCGTCGCGCTGCTCGGGAAGATGCCGGGGCTGATGCCCGCGCTGTACGCGCTCATCTGCGACGGCGGCCCGCAGGCGAGCAAGAAGGCAAGGTGGCTCGTCGGCGCAATCCACCGGCACTACGAGCTGCGGCAGTCGGCGGCGGCAGCGCCGGCTGCCGGTGACCGTGTCATCCGAGTTTAGCACACGAACCTCGTCTCATCAGTGTACATTTGGGTTCTTGGAGATGGATTTTTTTGTAGGCCCTGCTCGCATTTTTTGAAGAGCAGGATCGATCGTTTTTTTTTTTTCTTTCATTTTGTTGAGCTACAATGATGAGCCATACGGCCCATACCACACAGAACACACACATACATAATACACACATACATGTAACTTAAAAACTCATGTATATATCGCTGTAGTTGTACAGAGAAGTTCGTGTGAATCCTTTTCAAATTTGCATATACATTTAATGGGCTTTGCTACAAATTGAACTACCGATTTTTTTCACTAACCATCTGACGCTGTTGTAGGACGATGAACCGTATGCTGCAGTATTTTAAATCAAAAATTGCATAAAATGTTTTGCAACATTTGGTTTAACATACTGAAACAACGTTTAATTTTGTAATTAACAACGGACGTTCGATCATTAACATTACCGATGTTTAACTGTTCTCCTCTTGTGCATACGAGTATAAAATCAGCAAGGCTTTGAATAAACAAAAGTAGTAGTCATTTTTATCTTTTTTTTAAAAAAGTAAAATCTTTTTGCGGCAAGAGCGAAGAATGTTTGGGAGAACAATTGCATCCATGATTCCTCCATGATATATGCCCAAGGGCTTATGTTGCTTGACTGATCGGATTGAGATTGCTCTTGCTTGTGGTTCGCAATTCGGAAGGCCAAGCAAGCGACTGCTGCTTTGCATCAGACGCCTCATTGCCAGCAACAAAATATGTTTTTTTTGCAAAAGGGCAAGCCCCACTTTCATTTTCAATTAAGAAGACAAAAGCATCCAACAAACAGAGTTTACACCACCATCAGTTTTACAGCGAGCCACAATGGCCAGTCCAAAACACCCACAAGGGATAGCACAAGACACGGCTAGAACCACAACGTTCACTATCAAGGATAGCAACTGATCCAAAAAGCAGCGAAACTGCTGATGAATTAAAGGGAAGGAGGCAACTAGAATATTTGACACTAGGAAAGTGCTGACAGACTAGGAAACCCCCGATCACTTGTCTTCTTCTGTCTTCTGGCAAGCATGCACCTCCTTGACTGTCTTGAAAATAAGTTCTAGCCCCATCTGAACCAAAGCTTGATCATCAGCACGCAGCAGCCCTAACCAATAATGAACGAATGCACAGAACATATAAGCTATTGATAGGGGGTTTTTAAATTTCTTGTTTTCAAAACAAGTCTCATTGCGCTTCCTCCATATCCCCCAACACACAGCGGCTATGCACAGGTACTTTAAGTCCCTGCTGTCAGATATCACAACCTTTTCCCACGGCAAGGCTTGCTCCCAATTGGATGGTCTCCATCTCATCCCGATACTCTTAGCAATGATCCCCCAAAGGAGCTTTGCAGACGAACAGTTAAAGAAAAGATGGTTCATAGTTTCTATGTCATCACAAAAACTACATCTGGGGCCCCCTTCCCATTTTTTTTTCCTCAGGTTATCTCTAGTCAGAATAGCATTATTAGAGACTAACCAAAGAAACCCTTTAATCTTCAAGGGCAATTTGGATTTCCAAATCTTCTTAGCACTGACATGTCTCTCTTCATCAAAGAGATCATTATACATTTTTTTTAACAGAAAATAAGGGCTTGTCTTTCCCTTTCCAGATGCATATGTCTCTTTCCACATTAAGGTTTATATTCATCAATTTTCTTTAACTGCTTTCCAATCTTCTAAATTTTTCCCATCCATCCATCTTCTGAAGGGAATATCCCAGTTTATTTCACCCCCTTCAGCCACACTCATGTCTTGTTCATTACAAATATTAAAAATCTATGGTATCATGCTTTTTAGGGGTTGGGGAAAAATCCAGGCATCATGCCACATACTTATTTCTTTACCAGAGCCTACCAACCATCTTCTTCTAGGAAGATAAAAATCTCTCATCTTCATCAGTTGCTTCCAAACAGCAAAATCAGTTTGTTTGATTTTATATGTAGCAATCTGATTTTTATTTAAGTATTTACTTCTGACAATTTGTTGCCATAATCCATCTTCTTTCTCTAATTTCCAAAGCCATTTGCACATGAGGCTGATATTTAACTTTCTAAGATCCTGAACCCCCATACCATTCTTATTTTTTGGTCGAATTACTTTTCCCCACTTCAGCAGATAATATTTTCTTTTATTGCTAATGCCTCCCCATAGAAATTTCCTCCTAATCATGTCAATGTTTTTAATCACACCAGAAGGAAGGAGGAACATTGACATGGTATATATAGGGATACTAGACAAACAAGCATTGATTAGAGTGAATCTGCCACCCAGAGATAACACTCTTTCCTTCCAGCCATCCAGTCTTTTTCTAATTTTATCAATCAGGAATCCCCAATGAGAAATATTATTCTTTCTATAATTAATAGGGACCCCCAGATAATCCATGGGAGTTTTCCTATTTTGCAATTGAAATATTCTGCAATTTATTTTTCCATCATTTTCTTATCATTAATAACAACCAGCTCACTTTTTATCAAAGTTGATTTTTAAGCCTGACATTTGTTCAAAGCTATAAAGCAGCATTTTAGCATGCACTAGACTGTCTTCTGTGCCATCCAAGCACACAATGGTGTCATCAGCATATTGCATTATACTACATCCTCCTTCAATAATTTCAGACATCAAACCCCTAATGAGACCATTCTGCATAGCCACCCTAAACATCTTACTTAAGCAGTCAGCAGCCAAATTGAAAAAGAGAGAGGGGATATGGGATCTCCTTGCCTCACACCCCTTTTACTTTGAAAATATTTTCCTTTTTTTCCATTCACATTGATGCTCAAAGTCCCCTGTGTCATGATTTTTTTCATCCAATCAATCCATAGCTGGTTAAAGCCTCTCCATTGAAAGCATTTAAACATAAAATCCCAATTGACTTTATCATATGCCTTTTCAAAGTCTATTTTCGGAAAAACACCCATCTTGCCACTTTTTTTTGGTATGGTGTAATATTTCATGTAGAGCAAGGATCCCATCCATGATATTTCTACCTTGAATGAAGGCATTCTGGGTTCCACTTATCAATTTATTCATGATAGAATCCAGTCTCACAGTGAGCACTTTGGATATTAGTTTAAAGATATTATTCAGAAGACAAATAGGTCTGAACATTTTCACATTATCTGCCTCCTGCTTTTTGGGTATCAAAATAATCTCCCCATAGTTAATTCTCCCAATATCCAGCTCCCCCTCATGGAATTGGTTAAAAATTCTTTTAATATCTCCCTTGATTATCGACCATGTTTTTTGGAAGAACTCAATTGGCAAACCATCTGGGCCAGGGGCTTTATTTGTACTCATACTATCAAGGGCATTTTTAATTTCATCCTCTTTGAATTCTTCCATTAACAGGGTATTTTCAACTAATGACACTTTTTCAGAATCATCCCACACATCAGGATTCATTTCTATGACACTTTTATGATTTCCTCCAAATAGCTCCATGTAATAGCCAGTAATGTGTTTGCAAAGAGCATCATCACCCTCGATGATCTCATCTCCATTCTTTAGATATTCTATCACCTTTCTTCTTCTTTTAGCATTAGCCATTATATGAAAATATTTGGTATTATTATCCCCACACAGCAACCACTTACTCTGAGATTTTTGATACCACTCAACTTCTTCTTTTGAATATATTTCTTTAAGCTGATTGCTGTAAAAAATCCTTGTCACCTCCTCGTCATGAGTCAAGTACCTCATCCCCTCAATATCATCATATTCTTTTAGGTTTTCAGATAACCTTAATTTTTACTTCTTATCCTCTCCCCAGGTATTACCACCCCACCCTTTTAGGGTTTTTTCAATCTTTTTATTTTGATCAAAAAGACACCCAAGGTATCCTGCCCCCTAATATCTTTGCTCCAAGTATTGCTCACAATACTCATAAAATCATCTTTTTCCAACCAGGAGCTATGAAATCTAAATCCTGTCCTACGATAGTTAATTGTCCCCACACTGATTATTAAAGGATTGTGATCAGATAAAATTCTTGGTTTTTTAATGACCACCAATGAAGGGAAAAGGGCCTCCCAATCATTAGAGACAAAGACTCTGTCCAACTTCTCCAGAGTGGGTTTTTGATGATTATTAGACCAGGTGAATACACTGCCAGTGTTTGAGATTTCTTTAAGCTTGACTATCTCTATAAAGTCATTGAAGGCATGGGAATGACTGGACATCCTGAATGGTTTGTTTTTATCACCAGCAGCCCTCAACATATTAAAATCACTGTCCATCAAAACAGGTCCATCAATATTTTGTAAACTATCCATCATCTCAGCAAACTCACTTTTAAACTCATTTTGGGCAGGACCGTAAACACAATACAAAAACCATCTTTTCTTGATTTTTTTTATCCCAAAGATTCATCAACAACATATAGGGGTTTTTTTTTGACACTGCAGATATCAAATCTATCTATTCGAACGGCCATTAAGATGCCACCCGATTTGCCTCTGGATGGCACCCAATGCTAAGCAAAACAACCTCTCTTATCCAAATTTCTAAGGATTTTTTCATCAATCACTCTCATTTGGGTCTCTATCAAACCAACAAAGTCTAGATTATTATTCACACACAATTCATTTATATAAGTATTCACTCCTTTTTAAATCACTCCTCTACAGTTCCAGAAAACCCCATTTAGATGGTTGTCTTCCATCAAACACATCTAAAAAATTATTTAATGCACATCCCCTTGCGGTTTCTGGAAACTCTGGTAGCACTCCTAGCTTTGGTTCCAGAACAACCAACCAGCACTCCTGGTTTCCCATCAACAGCCATGCCATTTATGTGCCTCTTATATGTTCTTCTCTTGATAACAGGAGTAAACTCTTCATCCTTAGATTCATTATCATCCCTCCAGTCCAGAATTATAGTATGTTCTCTCTCTGGATCCCCATTTTTTCTATATTTTCCCCTTTGTCAACACCATCACTCACAGCAGTAATCTTGCTGTTAATTTTTTGTCTAGCCACTTCTAAATCTTTAATAATATCAATACATTCCATGTCTCCTTCATTAATTTTCAACCCCATTTTTTTTGCTTTGTCCAGAATAACTACATTGTTAAGAGTAGAAAAGGAGTTGGTCAGAGAAATTATACCTTCCAAGTTTTTTTTGTTTTTAGCCTGGATAGCTTTTTCCAGCGTTGGGACACCATCTTGCCTCATCCTTGTGCTCCTTCTCATAGGTTGCATCTCTTTTTTAGTTTTTTGCTTTCCCACCTTGGTGACCAAAGGCACTTCATCTGGTCCTATCTTGCTGAAATTTGCCCCTTCATGCTTTTTTCCCATTTCATTTTGATCCTCAACCTCTTCTATGATCACACTGGACTCCTTGGGTATAAAGGATCCATACTCATTAAGAGCATGAGTGGAACCCGTCTTTTCAATCAAAGGATGTGAGCATTGTATTAGCCAAGCTTGATGAGAGCCAAGGTTACAATTTTTGTCACCAGCATTATCCTCATTGTTGTTGTTCAGATTCTTCATAATCTGATCCATTAAGCCCTCACTGCCCTCACTTAAGCTCTCTTGAGAGTCATCAAATTGAATGTCAAAACATCCTTCCTCTTCAACAGCCTTCTTTCCTTTATCCATATTAGTTTTGGGAGGAGCAGACATTGCACCCTGTTTCTGAGATCCATCCATTTTAGCTGTTTTTGGTGGTAAGCCCCTGGCTGTTTCGTAGAATTCACATCAGAAGATCCACCAATCGCCCCTGAGGCAGATACAGTACTCCCTTCCTTAACCCTTTTGGCACTCTCTTGTCCTTTTTCAATGTCAAAATAGAAGTCATAGATATATAGGTCCAGCTCACCCTCTACCACCTTGGGTATGTCTTCAATGCATAGGCAGCCAACTCTTACTCTGACATACTCAATCCAGTATATGGTGTTCATGTCAATCTCTAAAGGTTTTCCCACCAGGCAGCAAATACTCCATATAGTCCCCTCTGACCTTTTATGTAAAGGTATATTCCTAATCCTCACCCATGTTTCCTAAAGTTTCCATTTAGCCCCAATCTCTGATTTCCATTGTTCAATAGTGAAAGCAGCATCTTTCAATCTCATGTTCATCTCACCAAAAGCTTGGACTTCCTCAATTTTTTTAGCCGTAGGGAACCTCATCAAGAATTTGTTGTCACCAAAAGGTCTAGCCACACATCTCCACGCACTACTAACTAAAGTACTGACATCTCTCTCCACCTCCTTGGCAGTAGCACTACCCCTGGTGACTGTGATAACAGCAGTGCACATTTGTTCTTTAGAATGGCCTTCTGAACCAATACTTTCTATTGAGAAGAAACCCTGTTTAGAGCCGCCAAATGCACACAACCGGGGGACATGATCAACCATCTTTTTAGTCAAGCACCTCTTAGCAAAATGCCCCTCCAAACCACATCTCATACAATCCCATTGATTCGTCGCAATCAGCTGCAAGATGTCCAAGCTTTTTGCATCTAAAACAGATCACGGCTCCCCAATTTTGATCACCAACATCCCCAGCTCTATCCATCTGATGTCCCCCTCCCATCTCATTCTTGTTCATCCAAGGATCCACATCAACCATCTTGCAATCCCAAGATGTATCCTTCTCAGGCATCATCTCACTTCTGTGAGCCCATCGCCCCTCCTCCTTTGTGAAATTAGCATCCCCAACCGACGTTTGAACCCCAGAACCAGAAGCACCCGAATCAAAACCAAGTTTCAGATTCTGCCGATCTCGCTCAGGATCATCCCCAAAAGCGCCCCCATCCTTTGAGGTGTCAGAGATTACCTACAGTCTCTTCGCAACAGGAACCCTCTCTGGATCTTGATTGAGCAGATGCTCCTCTGGATCCGCCACTCTGAATCCCTGAGCAAGGTTGTCTTCCATCCGCCGCTCCCAAGTCCAGCGACCACGGTTTCCAGCGGATCCTCTCCATCCGCCATAATCGCGCCCTCGAGTTCCTCTCCCCCACTAGCCCCGACCCCTCCATCCTTGACGCCATCCATCGCCGGTACCTTGAGGGTTTGCACCTCCCGCCATCCTTCTTGGCACCCCTCACACCACCTCTGCAAAAGTTCTCGCACGATCGCTCGCTAGGGTTTCAGATCACCCCCAATGTCGTGGGCGAATCTTCTCGAGGAAGCTATCAAGCCCTAGTAACTGCTGTCGACGGTTGAGATACTGATCTCAAGTCAACTAAGGTTCTTGATAAAGGGAGATAGAAGACCTGCCGAGCAAGGCGAACATCAATCAACGACGAACAGGGAGACACAAGGTTTTTATCCTGGTTCGGGCCTCTCAGGGGAGATAATAGCCCTACGTCCAGCCTTTCTTTATGTCAAAGAGGATTACAAGATGGAACTCGACGAGACGAGCAAGTCTCGGTGAGATTATGGGTGTACAAGGAAACAATATGCGATAATGCGAAGTCTCTTGGCCTAAGATCAGGTGTCAGGAGGCCCTCTACACGCCGTAGGGACCTTGCTTATATAGTGTTGAACAAACCGACCTACCGAGGGATAATCGGGCTGGGCTAACTGCGAGATCGTAACGAACTCAGTACGTGCCAAATACATCCCGAGGTAGATAAGGTAAACTCTAAGTCTTGAGGATCACGACGTCTGTTCCAATCCGGGAAACCACGTCCGGGTCTTCACGTAGCTGTGCAGAACTCTTGTTCGAGTCGGACTCAAACAGGAATCCTAGGCCATTACGCACCGTGCTAGCCAGGAAGCTGTTCAACAGGATGCTCATGGGCCTAATAGAACCTTCTAGGGAGCTGGGCCCTAGTAGGCTATTCGATTGGGCCGTCAGGGAGTGGGCCATGGCAATGGGCCGTGATTTTATCCCCGATAGCTAGTCCCCGAGACTCAAGTGGAAGGACTCACTAGAGTGGAATCTTCCTCTTGAGACTCCAAGTCACGAAGAGGGTATTTTTCCTGCTACAAAGACGTGCAGCAGGCGACCGAACAGGTTATGGTTCAACCGAATAAGACTTGTTCGGGACCGAACAAACCCGCCCGGTGTCGAGCAACTCTGTTGCGTTGAACAAGGAAACACATCTGTCAGAGCAGAGTACTCAGCCCTCAGTGCGGATGAATCATCTCCTTGAGGCTGAACGTCATCAAGGAGGGATTGGATTCTTAGTAGTGAAGAGCGTACCACCGCATCCGGTAAGATCAGATCTTCCGGGAAAATGAACATAGCAAGTCGCGAGATGGACTCGTGTTGCTGCATCCAGGTATGAAGATACCTAGGAAAGTATAAACGAAAATAGGGGAACCACCTCTCGGGCTAGAGCTTGTCCGAGGAAATAAAGATTGCGCTCTCGAGCGAATGTCGCGCTCAGGAGCGAAGGTGATGTGCCCCTAGACGTAGATCGTGTGCTAGGAGCAGACAATGCATACGAGGGGGAAGGTGACCTAGTCCTCGAGCGTAGAGCTCATCAAAGGAACCAGGTAAAGAGATCCAGTCCCCGAGCACGGAGCTTGTTAAAGGGACTAGAAAGTGCGACCAGGCGAAGACGTACCCAGTCAAAGACCACAACCCGATGCAGTCAGAGCCGCAAGAGAACGTGTGAAATCAACGCTTTACCCATGACGTATTCCTTGCGGCGATTAGCGTTGTCTTGGCAAGTCAGAACCGACGCTTGAGTGCCCGCGATGAGAATCGGCTTACGGTGGGCATGCCCGTTGCGATGAGAATCGACTTACGGTGGGCAGGACTCCGTTGGTGGCGCACTACCTTGACTTAGCTGAACTGTGAAGGTCAGTGCCGGGCAAAGGCAAGAAATCATACGCGGGTGAAGTGAATCAGTCCGCTGGCATGCGCAGAGCGTACCCGGGAAGAGAGGGATGCAGACATCGGTTTTGGTGGGAAGTCTGGAACCTCGCCGCGACCATCACCGGAGTCTGACGTTCCCCGCTCCTGATCTTCCTGCAGAAGACAAACAAGAAACGAGCCAGCAAAAGACAAAAGAGAGCAAGGACATGCTCCAAAAAGAGCAAAGCGAGTTTTGGAAAACAGGCAAAAGACGACCTACCCGCACAAGACATAGTTTTTTTTGGGTACGTCCCCCGATAGCGTTAGTGTCACCTCGGCGAATGCGGAACCGACGCTAGGAGTGCCCGTTGCGATGAGAATCGGCTTACGGTGGACAGGACTCCATTGGTGGTGCATTGCTTCGGATTACCATGCAAGGAAGGACGTAGCATGGATAAAAAAGACGTGTGCGGGCAAATGCAGCCCCGCTGTGGCTAAGACCGCTAATCAGGGAAGGCGATCGGGACCTTAGCTGCAGGCAAGACGTGCGAGGCGAAATCTTATCCGGACATGGACCCGTGTAGCGTTGGTGTCGCCTTGGCGGGTGCGGAATCAACGCCAGGAGTGCCCGTTACGATGAGAATCGGCTTACGGTGGCCATGTCCGTTGCGATGAGAATCGGCTTACGGTGGGCAGAACTCCCTCCGTAGTGTACCGCTTCGGTTAATCGGAGCTGTACAGGTCGTTGCCGGATAAAAAGACATGCTTGCACGCGGGGAGCGCTACGGGAGCGAAAGATCGACGAGGTTTTAAGGAAAACACCGCTAAGAAAAGGAATTGGAAAACTAGAAACGTACCGGGGTCGCTGATGCTCGCGGGCAGGTACTGGACGCCAACTTGTTTCGCAGATTCCTGCTGATCCGGAAGGAATTTTGATCCAGTCCCCGAACACGGAGCTCGTCGCGGGGACTAGAAGTGCGCTTCGGGCGAAGAGCTGCCCGGCGCGAGATGATCCAGTCCCCGAGCACGAAGCTCGTCGCGGGGACCAGACGCGCGCCCCGAGTGTAGAGCTGCTCGACGCGATGTGATCCTGAAATCCGAGAGATCTAAACCAGCGCAAAGATCATCGGTTCCGTAATCATCGTCAATGACGGGAGTGTGATCCAAGACTATCTCCGGAACGTAGCTGGGGAGCTCTGTCCCAGATCGGGAAGGCGATCGAGATCGAAAGGATCGATCCGATCTGACAGGGGAAGAGACATCCTGTCCTTCTGAGTCGTAGCCCTCACGAAAATTTTCCTAGTCGCTGACTGAGTTCGACATGCTCGAACAGGCTTGATCTATTAATCCCCACGGACGGCGCCAACTGTCGACGGTTGAGATACTGATCTCAAGTCAACCAAGATTCTTGAGAAAGGGAGATAGAAAACCTGTCGAGTAAGGCGGACAGCAATCAACGACGAACAGGGAGACACAGGGTTTTTATCCTGGTTCGAGCCTCTCAGGGGAGATAATAGCCCTACGTCCAGCCTTTCTTTATGTGAAAGAGGATTACAAGATGGAACTCGACGAGACGAGCAAGTCTCGGCGAGATTATGGGTGTACAAGGAAGCAATATGCGACAATGCGAAGTCTCTTGGCCTAAGATCAGGTGCCAGGGGGCCCTCTACACGCCGTAGGGACGTTGCTTATATAGTGTTGAACAAACCGACCTACCGAGGGATAATCGGGCCGGGCTTACTACGAGATCGTAACGAACTCAGTACATGCCAAATACATCCCAAGGTAGATAAGGTAAACTCCAAGTCTTGGGGATCACAACGTCTGTTCCAATCCGGAAAACCACGTCCGAGTCTTCACGTAGCCGTGCAGAACTCTTGTTCGAGTCGGACTCAAACAGGAATCTTAGGCCATTACGCACCGTGCCAGCTAGGAAGCTGTTCGGCAGGATGCTCATGGGCCTAATAGAACCTTCTAGGGAGCTAGACCCTAGTAGGCTGTTCGATTGGACCGTCAGGGAGTGGGCCATGGCAATGGGCCGTGATTTTATCCCCAACAGCTGCCTCCTCGATTTACCTACGGCTGAGGGCACGGTGGTAAAATCGCCATGTCGAGGTCCCGGATCCCATCCCGAGATTGACGTGTTCGCATCGACTCCTCGGCTCGAATCAACCACCACCGTCGATGTGGGTGCACCATGACACGACTCCACTGTGCAGCCAAATCCATCTCTCGTCGGAGATCGGAGGCTCTGGGTCGTCGGCGAGATCCCGGCAGTGACGTCCGCCGTCGCCACAGCGAGAGAGAAGATCATAGCCATCCTCTCACGTACCAGCTACCTGCAGACTTACGGTTGGATGTAGGATGCCTTTTTCTTTGCTGACTTATGCATGGGTTTGTCCCTTGTAAATTGATCACCTAGCCTCTCTTATGTTCATCTTTCCAACTAATTGATGGTGTTTATTCAGCGGCAGGGCAATGCAACCACCTTGATTAGAAAGTGGTTAGTCGTTTCCACGGCCAATCTACTGATGATTTGTGCAGAGAAAGCATGGGAGATGGGGGGATTCGATTCTTGGTGAGGCGAAGTGCTGCCTTACTTGTTTGATCTGACGATCACTTTTTTCTAGAGGTGATATGGTGGTTTGTGTAGGCAGCAAGGTGCCAAGGTTCACAAATATCGAAATCAGAAAAATCACGCGATTTTGGCATAAAACACACACTTGAAAAAGGTTTTAAAAAGTGGCAAAGTACGTATATCAACTTCTAAAATCAAGCTCAAAAATGACAAAATAGCACTCGATAATAGCCCAACAACGACCACAATATTGACTGATATGGATCTATATAGAATTTGAAATTTTCTCCCACAATTTTGAATCCAACAAAATATGTTTACATTCATCATCCGATCGATATTAATTAGCATCATGCTTGTGTACTTAAATCGTGTGGTTGCATGTGATTTGATGCTGTTTTCTGCATAGGAAAGGAAAGCGCGCAATTCCGGATTGCTCGAGCAAACGTTGGTCGTCATGGAATGTCTTCAGCAGAGTGCATAAGCAATGGCTTGCTTTGTGTCAAGGTCACTTGAATGGAAAGTATTTGAGACCTATGAGTTCTGCCACTGGAATTATAAATATGATATAGATGATTATAAAATTGCAACATTGGTTTCCATAAAATCTTCGTTGACACTCAAATTTTGAAATAGCCGATTGGTCTAGATGCTTCTACAAATTGGGTTAAGTGCATCACAATGTCAGATGTTTTTTCAATCTGCAGATGCGGTTGATGCAGGCAGATTAGAGAAAAAAGACGGAAAAGCTAAATTGGGATGCTCGTGCATCATCTTTGGAAAGGAAAACGTATGCCTTTCAGAACGTCCAAAAAAATTCTAATATGATACGTCTGCAAGCACCGTACCACGCATGGCATAAATGCTTGATCCGGGTAAGAGGAATGCAGTTGATTTTAATTTTGTTTCAAGTAGGTGTTGGTTCAATAGGTGATGTCGCATTGTAAAAGTTTTTCCTATGGTTGTAAGCTTTGGTAAATGATTTAATGGAAATTTTGTTGTTCTGAAAAACAAGTTGGCTACATATATAGATAAACAAGAAAGAGTTTGGATCGTCTTAATTGGAAGGAATTTGTATTGGATTTGCTCATTTGAAGTAACAATAGGCAATGTAGATAGAGTACGAGGCAATCAACATGAGTTCTCATTGGATATGAGAATTAGAATATCTAAATAAATATTTGGCCCCTTGGCCGTATAAAGGGGAACACCAATCAATATAATCTACATTTTATCTGTCTTTAACTCTTTATGTTTGTGTCTGCTTTCAACTCGTTAGGTCTAATTTAGAGTAATTTCATCGCATTTTGATTTTGATCGACTTGTTGTGCACCGCTTTTCGATCACCTTTCAGTTACACCTTGGGTAAATGCTATCTTGATTAAGTTTGATTCTCTTAATTGTCCTTTCCTTCTATGTTCGTAAAATTTGTACAAAATGTCGACTAATTCGTAGGCGTGGACGAATTAGAGTCATTTGTTCCAACCTGAAACATAAACAAAGACAGAGGTAATTTTTCGAAAAAGAACTTTACTTTCTAAAAAGCTAAAAAGTAAAAAAGTACCCGCAGAAATGCCCAAATTCCAAAAAAATCATAAAATTAAAGGATATAGTTTACCCTGAAACGGATATCTTTGTATCTTTTTTTCTTTTTGTTATTTCTAACTCATATTTATGAGACAATAAAATATGACGGTTTGTCTTCTTAAATCGACGGAAAGATTTTTTACCCTCAGTTCCATTGATTTTATCCATCCAGTTGATTATGATAGTCTGTTTATCCTCTTTATGCTACTTTCTTAATTCTACCAGCTTAGTAGTGCCCTGTTTACCTATCGCTTTATTATTTAGTTGGTCTTATCAGTTTTAGTAGATTAAGTTTGATACTCTCATTTGGCCTTTCTTTCTATCGGTTTGTCTTCTTAGATCGATAGTTAGATTGCTTATCCTTTGTTCTATTGGTTTATTTAACCTATTGATTAAGTTGATAGTTTGTTTATTATCTTTATGCTAGCTACTTTGTTGGTTCTATCAGCTTGGTAGCGTCTTGTTTACCGATCGCTCTGTTGTTTAGTTGGTCCCTTCAGCTTTGTAGTGGATTGTTTTGTTCTTTTGAACATATTGGATGAGATCTGATCAAACCAATAGTTTTGTTATCTATCACACTTTTTAAGTCTTATTTCCTAGCGTTTTAAGTCCAAACTTTTTAAGTCTTATTTCCTAGCGTTTTAGGTCAAAAAGCTTGTCACACCTTCTCTTATCGATTGTAGGATGAGATCATCTAGCATGCTCTAAACCCTGCTTTTGGGGCTAACGGGGATCTTAGGCCTCTAGCCCATGCGTGTTTAGCCGATTATCAAATTTTGGTGCAAGCAACATGTATGCCTATATTTGAAGGTGAGACACCGACGATTCATCATCTTCCTTCCTCTCTGACGCCATTGCACCATTGCACCTGACGGCGTGTTTTTCACCAAACCACGGTGAGTCACACCCCTATCAGATCTCTATCCTGCTAGCCGATCAGCCCGGGCTCGATCCGATTCGAGCGTCGGGCGCAGCGAGGAGCGACACACAGAGATTACCCAGGTTCGGACCCCCTCGCGGGTAATAGTCCTACTCCTGCCGAGCCTTAACTCTTTTCTTGTTGTGGTTATGTGAGAATGATTACAGAATGTGCCCCTCCTCTCTCTCTCTCTCTTCTCCTTTTATACAAGCCTCGGGTTGGCGGAGAGAGCAAAGGGGTTAGTAGTACAGTACACTCAGTACACTGATAAGATGTAAGGGACAAGACAGGAGAGACGAAAACGTCTTTGCTCTCAGGTGTTGCGGCGCCGCGCTGCGTATTAACCGCAAGTGGCCTCTGACCCGTGTGAACATGCCGATGAGGGGGGCCCAGCTTGCGCTGCCTGACGCGGGCAGCCAACCTGATGACGACAAGCTCTCTCTCTGCCGGTCAATTCTGCAGAACCACAGCGACAGCTGATCAGACCCGCAGAGGTCACTGTGGCGGTAATTATCTCTCCTGCCGCGTGAGTCTTTCTTCAAAGACCCCAGCCGGGGCAGGTGCCCTTGACGAGGCAATTTGGGACAGCTCATCCGCCATGTAGTTGTCGCGTTGAGTAATGTGCGCGAAGCCCAACCCCTCGAAATGCTGCTCCAACCGACGCACCTCCGCCAAGTAGGTCGTCATGACGGGATCCGAACAGGTGCATTCCTTCCTCGCCTGGTTGATGACTAGGAGAGAGTCGCCTTTGACTTGTAGCCGCTGGATGCCCAGGGTTGAGGCCACCCTGAGCCCGGCGAGGAGCCCTTCGTACTCCGCAGCATTGTTGGTGGCGCAGAACTCCAATACCACCAGGTGCCGAACAATGTCGCCGGTGGGAGACACCAGAACGACGCCGGCCCCAGCCCCCTCCAGCCGGAACGAACCGTCGAAGAAGAGAGTCTACGGCGAGGGCGCTGGGGTGTCTTCAACTTCTGCCGCCGCCGGAGTCCATTCATTGACGAACGCCACCAACGCCTACCCTTTTACCGTTGTCCGGGGGGCGAACTTGAGGTCGAATTCCGTCAGCTCCATTGCCCACTTGGCGATGCAGCCCGTCGCCTCGCGGTTGAAGAGGATCTCCCGCAGGGGGTACTTGGCCAACACCGTGATTTCTCGCCCTCGGAAGTAGTGGCGCTTGACCTTACGGGCGCCACAAGACGGCATCTGACATTTTACGGTGCTGCGAATATCTTGTTTCTGCATCGTGGAGGACCTTGCTGATGTAGTAGATCGGGCGCTGAACTCCTTCTCTCTCCGCTACCAACACTGCACTGACCACCTCCGGGCTTGCCGCGACATAGAGGATCAGCGGCTCGCACGGATCCAGGGCGACCAGCACGGATGGAGAAGTGAGATACTTCTTCAGCCCGTCGAACGCCTCCTGCGCCTCCGCGGTCCACTCGAAAGAATTGGTCTTCTTCAAGAGCTTGAACAGGGGGAGACTCTTATCCCCCAGGCGAGCTATAAAGCGGCCCAGGGAAGTCAAGCAACCCACCAAGCACTGCATCTGCCGAAGTCGCGTCGAGGCTTCATATTTTCGATTGCAGCGATCTTATCTGGGTTCGCCTCAATCCCCCTCTGGGAGACAAGGAAACCCAACAGCTTGCCCGACGGAACGACGAAGACGCACTTCTCAGGATTAAGCTTGATGCAGTACATCCTCAGGTTGGCGAAGGTTTCCTTCAGGTCGCCGATCAACTCCTCCGCCTTCTTGGATTTTACCACCAGGTCGTCGACGTACACCTCTAGGTTCTGCCCGATCTAGAGGCGGTGAGCAATGTGCATGGCCTTCTGATAGGTCGGGCCTGCATTCTTCAATCCGAACGCCATCCTTGTGTAGCAGTAGACGCCCATCTTCTTCAGCCATGCTAATCTGGTGGTACCCGGAGTACGCATCCAGAAAGCACAGCTGTTCACACCCCGCCGTGGAGTCGACGATGAGATCAATGCGGGGCAGTGGGTACGGATCCTTCGGGCACGCTTCGTTGAGGTCGGTGAAGTCGACGCACATCCTCCACCGCCCGTTGGATTTCTTGACGAGGACGAGGTTCGCGAGCCACCTAGGGTGGGCAACGCTCCGAATGACCCCCGCCCTCAAGAGCTTGTACACCTCCTGGCGGATAACGGCCTAGCGCTCCACCGACTGCTTCCGGACCTTCTGCATGACCAGTCGCGCGCCGGGGAACGTTGCCAACTTATGCTCAATCACCTTCCTAGGGACCCCAGTCATGTCGGACGGTTGCCAAACAAACACGTCTGCGTTAGACTGGAGGAAGGAGACGAGCGCGCCTTCCTATTTGGCGCCGAGGAATGCGCCCACCTGAACGGTCCTCGTCGGGTCTGACTCACTCAGGGAGACCGTCTTAATCCCCGTGGACGAGCCGGGGGAAGCACGGACCTTCGCCGGAGGAGCTCCCAGGGTCAGGGCCTCAGCCTTCTGGACACAGACTGCCCCCGTCTAGACGAGAACGTCCCTGTCGCAGCGGAGCGCCTCCGGGCGGTCCACCTTCATGATGATGGGGCCGGCTGGCCCCGGGATCTTGACCACCATGTAGGCATAGTGGCAGACCGCCATGAACTTGGTCAGCGCCGGCCGACCCAGTATGGCGTTGTACGGGAGGTCGAAGTCAGCCACCTCGAACTCGAGCATCTCCGTACGAAAGTTGTCGGTGCCTCCGAAGGTCACCGGGAGACTGACGCGCCCCAAAGGGACGGACTCAGCCCCCGGCGCGACGCCGAAGAAGGGAAGCGCCGGCCGAAGCTCCTGCTCCTGGATCTGAAGTGCTTTGGCGACTCGGGCGGATAGGAGGTTGATAGAACTTCCTCCGTCTACCAACACCCGCCCCAACTTGACGTTCCAGACGTGGGCGCAACCACGATCGGAAGATGTCCCGGGCCGGCGGTGCTGGAGGGGTGATCGGCCTGGCTGAATGTGATCGAATGCTTCGACCACACCAGCTGCCTAGCAGACCCCACGCCGGGCACGACAGTGCACACCTCCCTCATCACACGCTTGAAACTGGCCTGAGACGGATAGGTGGCCGATCCGCCGTGGATGAAGGCGACTTCGCTCTCCGCCTGTTGGAAACCAAGCGAAGCCGGCTCCTTGCCCTTGCCGCTGCCGGATGCTTGCTGCTGCTCGTGGACTCGCTTGTCCACTACTCCCTCTGTCCTACAAAGAGTGCATTTTTAGTGTTCAAAAATTGTCTCACAAAGAGTGTATGTTTAGACATGGGGCCCATCAAAGAAAACGCAGTCCATTAACTCCCCCACTCCCATCTCTCTCTATATCCGTTCCCCACCAAAGGAGACGCATGCACATTTAATTATTTTGGGAACCAAAGCAGCAGCACGCTTGTGCATGTAATTAATTAGGGGCAAATTAGTCATTTGCTTTTCACACTAATCTGTCTGAGAAAAACCAGAAATGCGTTCTTTGTAGGACAGAGGGAGTATCTTGCTGACGACCTGGCAATCAGCCAAGTCGTGGGAGTTGCTACGGTGAATGGGAAAGTAGGTTCTCCTGTCCCACTCGCAGGGGCGACGTCCTCGCCCTTCGTCGTGGCCGCGGCGGTCGTCACGGCCACCCCTGCGGGGACCGTTCCTGCCACCGCCGCGACCTCGTCCTTTCTTCCGCCGCGCCGCGCCGTCGCGCCGCCACCGTCGTCATCGTCATCGCTGCGCTCGGCGGCCAGGACCTGCCCGGCCTCGGCCGCCTTGCGCTTCTTGTCCTTCCCGCCGGGATTTTTGGAGGTCCCGGCTTCGCCACCCCAATGCCCCGCCTTTCGGCCGAAAGCGAAGCGAGCCTCCGCTGTAGAGGGCGCGCAGTGAGCCAAAGTGAAGAGTTCTTCCGTCGTCTTGATTTTACTGGTGGCCATCTTCTCCTTGACCTTGGGGTCTCGGGCGCCACTCCTGAAAGCCGTGATGACGGCGTTGATGGAGATGTCAGAAATGGTGTTGCGGACCTGACTGAAGCACCGGATGTAATCGCGCAGCGACTCTCCCTTCTTCTGCTCCACGTTGTGGAGATCGTCTTCGACTCCGGGCTGCTCGAAAGTGCCCTGGAAGTTGATGATGAAAAGCTCAGAGAGCTCCTTCCACGACCACGCTGACTCCGGGGGTAGGTTCATGAGCCACGAGCGGGCACCGCCGGTGAGGACAGCGGGAAAATAGTTCGCCAGAACTTTCCCCGACCCTCCAGCCGGTTGCATCACCGTGGTGTATATCTGCAGGAACTCATTAGGGTTGGTGGAGCCGTCGTACTTCTCGATGGGGGCCGGTCGGAACTTTTTCGACCACTGGACGCGACGCAGCTCCTTCGAAAAGGTGCGACATCCGACGTCTAAAGCCTCCTGCTCCTGTGCGCGGCCCTCGTCCAGCCGCACCCGGCGTCTAGGCGGCGCCGAGGAAGCGTCGCCTTCGCTGGCCGGGGCAGCGTCGCGGGAGTCCTCCTCCTGGCCTCCGCGCGGGCGGCGATAAGCAGCGCTGATTGCGCTCTCGGCCGTGCCGCCGGCGGAGCTTGTCACGTAGATCTTCTCCATGCAGAGGTGACGGTCCTCCGTGGGTCGAAGGTCCAGCCCACCGCTTGCGCTCGCCCGGCCGAATCCCGAAGAGTCGCTGCTCTCGTCATCTGGCCCGCCCTTCCCGCCAGAGATCTCGCGAGAGGTGCGGAGAAACCAAAGAACGGGAGGAAGCGGAAACGCCGGTTCCCGAACCCCCCGGAATTTGCACTACGCCGCGGGCGGCATCGACGAAGGGTTAAATCGCCAGCCACGGCGCCGCGAGAGTCCGGAGTCACCGGTCTCGGCAGTTGTCAGCGAGGCCACGCCGCATGGAGGTTTTGTGCCGAGGTGCACTCCTCCGAGGCGGCGTCGCCTAGCGATCGACGATCGCTCTTCCGCCAGGCGCTAACCCTTGGCGGGCGGCTGTCGCCCGGCTGATCTACCACCATTGCCGCAGCCGACGCCGCGGCCGCGGCTCTGGCGGTTGTTTCCTTGTCCATCGCGGACTACTGATCCGCATTGAAGAAGTTGAAGAACTCGGACTGAAGCTAGCGCCCCCTACCTGGCGCGCCACTGACGGCGTGTTCTTCACCAAACCACGGTGAGTCACACCCCAATCAGATCTCTATCCTGCTAGCCGATCAGCCCGGGCTCGATCCGATTCGAGCGTCAGGCGTAGCGAGGAGCGACACGCAGAGATTACCCAGGTTCGGACCCCCTTGCGGGTAATAGTCCTACTCCTGCCTAGCCTTAACTCTTTTCTTGTTGTGGTTATGTGGGAATGATTACAAAATGTGCCCCTCCTCTCTCTCTCTTCTCCTTTTATACAACCCTCGGGTTGGCAAAGAGAGCAAAAGGGTTAGTAGTACAGTACACTCAGTACACTGATAAGATGTAAGGGACAAGACAGGAGCGACGAAAACGCGCGTGCTGCTACTATGCCGAGCGGCGCTGCTCACGCGTGCTTCGCAAGTGGCCTCCGATCCGTGTGAACACGCCGGTGAGGGAGTAGGCGGGGCCCAGCTTGCGCCGCCTAACGCGGGCGGCCAACCTGATGACGGCAAGCTCTCTCTCTGCCGGTCAATTCCGCAGAACCACAGTGACAGCTGATCAGACCCGCAGAGGTCACTGTCACTGTGGCGGTAATCATCTCTTCCTCGGTCCATCCACACGTGATGTCGCATTTAACGCACCTGTCCTTCGCAGCAGGGGAGAGCCTTCGCCAGGAAGACTCCCCTTGGGACGCTTCCTGACGCGCGGACCCCACCTGACAGTGAGGAGGCCTCTCGCACTCGCCCATGGCGGGCCTGGTCGCCCGCTGACGCGTGGGCGCTCATGGGAACTGGTCGCCCGCTGACGCGTGGGGCCCTCGCTTTGTGCTGAGGGGCTCGCCCACGTTGGGGCTGGTCGCCCGCCGACGCGTTGGGCTCTCGCTTTGTCTTCTTTAGGACTCTTTATACCCCGGTACTTATTGTACCGACAACACCATTGTACTTGGCCCAATTGCGAGAAGTGAATTTTTAAAAGAAAGGTCTAGATAGGATCCAGTGGGTTAGGCCTATGTCTAGACATCCAGTGGTTGCAACGGTAATGGTAGAGGAGGAGAAAGAGACAAGTAGATTACTTCAACAATAGGAGAAAGGAGGGATAAACACAACGATATGAAGTTACGTTGTGCAGGCTGGAATAATGAGGTGGTATCATGAGGTGATGACTATTTATTCTTTCATCCAGCGATATTCAAATCACCCATGAAAGAGCTAAAACGTTTGCCTATATGTATAAATAATTGGTTTAAGCCTGTGTTAAGATATTCCATGATCAAACAGAAATCTACTATTACAAGTCCTTTACTTTTAGTCCACTTTTCTCGCATTAGATCTAGTTTAAATAATCCAACGTAGTCTTGATTTCGATCAACTTGTTTCGCATCGTTTCTTCGATCAGTTCAAGGTACACCTCAAGATCAAAACGGCTACCACGTCTCAAACACAATTTTGCTGCTGACAGGGGTTATCAACCCTAAGCTCCATGATGTGTTAGATCAATTCACTTTTTGGTGCGAAGAGAAGTGTAAACTACCATCTATGCAAGCTACAAAGTTGTGACCAATGTGTCCAATGTCAACCAGTGGCTATGCCCCCAAGAGCATCTCCAAGGGTGGAATCAATCGCTAGATAATATAAATGGACATGATATCTATAGAGAGCAAATAGTTGATCTCTCCATTGGACTAACTATAGAAAAGTCTCTAAAAGTAATATGCCGATAAGTAATAGTGTGCATTCATCTTGTAATCCGTTATAGATTGACTATCGATTAAGATCTACCCTTAGTCTCCCTCCATGAGACCATGCGGAAGTAATCATGTTTGTGAATAGTACACGTGACTTGGTTTGATTTAGTCAAAGGGTCTGTGTTTGAGACTTGATTTGAGCCAGGTCGGCCATTTGACATAGTCTGCAGTGTTTCATATTTTTGAAGGCCTTCCCTATATCAAATCAAAAAGTGTTGTATATAAAGTTGTAGAAAATTTTGAGGCACATTTCTTGCATGTTGTGACTTGTGTTTTTTTTTCATTTGAGCAACAAATAAATTGGGAAAAATATTTTGTACACTGTTGTGCTAAGAGAAAAGCTAAAATGAGTTTTTGGGTTCGGTTTGTGTGGGATCATGGGATGACATGCATGCATTTTAGTTTATGATGAATTTCGACAAACATGCAAGAAAAGGTAATGTCGTATTTTGGAATGTGCAAATTGTTTGTTCTTGTGGTGCAAGTTTGGAAGTAGTTATGGTCGTTAGCATGTACTGAGACTAAGTTAGGAAAATCAAGGTCCAGGACTGTCGAGGATGTGGCCGAGACTGTTAGGCTCACCGAGCTTACATGGACGCGGAGATGGACTTAAGGTGGCCTAGGGTTTCCAGTTCAATCATAGGCTCAAAGGTGTGGAAAAAGAGTGGTCATGTCTAGGATGAAGGTCCGTTGCATCGGGTTGTTATTGGGCTTTGTGTGGCCCATGTAAAGGATTTAAGCCCATGTGTGGGGCTAGTTGTGTGAGTGAATCTTAGCATAGAGTCACAGCTCAAGAGTTATGTAAGTTTTTCCAAGCCTTACTTTGCTTAAAAGGAACAATCCCAATTGGCCTAAAAGGAAGAATTTGGGTCAGCCTGAACTGAATATGAAAGGTAAAGTTCATGTCGGTTTGGCTAGGCTAAATATGCTAAGAAATAGTTGTAATATAAATATATCGGTTGAGTCTATGTCAAATAAGAATATGAATCCACAGTCTTATCCTAAGAAGTGTTAGAAGCTAGTATAAATATGAGCCCCCCGTGCGTGTAAAGGGACTTGACCAAATCAATGAAATATATTTTTACATGCTCTTTCCTTTTTATCTACTTTTATCACATTACATCTAATTTAGAGTTATTTCACCTTATTTTGTTCTTAATCGACTTATTGTGCATCGCCTTCTCGATCGACTACACCCTATGTGAGCAGTGCCCTAGTTAAGTCTGATCTTCTCATTTGGTTTATCATAATACTATTTATGTTAAAATTCCTCCATATCACCTTTTGTGCAAATGTAGATTCTACCCTCATTCTATCATCTTATTTGGCTTTACAGATCAACTGATAGTGTGTTTATCCTCTTTTTATTGCTTTGTTGATTTCACTGGCTTCGTACGTAGAGGTTGTTCACTTTTTATTGCTTTGTTGATTTCACTGGTTTCGTACGTAATAGTGTGTTTATCCTCTTTTTATTGCTTTGTTGATTTCACTGGCTTCGTACGTAGTAGGTTGTTCACTTTTTAAAACTATTTGCTTAAATCTAATCTTTGTCGATAGTGTCATTATTCGTTTAAGCCGATTAATTTCTTTATGATACCATTGACGATTAAATTGGCTAATACATCTTAAATCTTAATCCGGTATTGATGAGTACTCTCAACCCTAAACTTCACAGTGTTTTTGGCTGATGGCACTTTTCAGCGTGAACTACTATTATAGTCTTCGAACTGATTAAGGGAGTACTCATCCTATCACAAATATATGTCGTTAGATACATCGTCTCAGTTCTAGAAATGCATTTTGTCTCGTGTTACACTAATTCATAGTTTCTCAAAATGCATCTTTTTTTTCTAGGCGTCACAGTTAGTATCACAGAAAAACCTATCGGCTATCTGATGTCACTACAGTTGTTGATTATTCGATATGAACTCTTTTCTGAGTGAGGAATACTATGTGGACTCGACGAGCCGAAAGGGCGAGAAAGGCCTGGCCATTGCAAGCCTATTTTAGAGTTAGATGTATATCGCGTTAAACGCGAGCCCACTGTAAGGAACACAAACGTTCCAGATATTAGCTTATGTTCTTTTCGACTGATCTGAACAGCTAAACGGCTGAACAATTGAAATAATTGAGTTTCGAGAGCTTCTTGAGATATAGTATCAAGTTTACTCCATGATCATCCTGCGTGACCATGTGCTAATGTAATATATTTAAATTTAAAGTCAACTGCATCGTGGCCCACTAAACATGCAGCAAATTTCACTTTAACTCCCAAACATCAATATGAAAACAGGCCAAATAACCTTTCATTACTTAATAACAAAAGTTAAAAATCCTTGATTAAGGACACGTACGTCGAGACATAACGAGTAGTAGACAGTACGAAGTTCGATTGGACATACCCAGGTTAGAAATACGCCCATGTTGCAATGGAGCTTCAAACTTCGAAGTTGGAATTAGAGAAAATTGCACCATTAGTCTTCAAACTTGTCCTGCTTGTGCACATAAATCTGTAAGTATCGAAACTGCTTATTTAGGTACCCAAACTTGCGAAACCGTTGCAATCAGGTCCAATTTGTGGGTTTGGGGCAGGGGTTTTGAGGGTGGTTTGCTGACATGGCGGTCAAAGTCAATGCTAATGTGGGAGTAAGAAAGAGAGAGAGAGAAAGAGAGAGAGAGAGAGAGAGAGAGAGAGAGAGAGATGCCGATAGGGAGGAGGAGAAGGAAGAAAGGTGGCGGCGCTAGAGGCGGTGTGGCGCGGTGACGGGCGGTGCAACAGAGGCGGCTCGGGACAGAGCCAGTCCGGCTCGATGGTGAAGGGAGAACACAGAGAGAGAGAAAGAGAGAGAGGGAGTTTGAGAGAGAGACAGAGATACCGACGGGGAGGAG
The DNA here is from genome assembly GCA_036346415.1 of Raddia guianensis. Taxonomy (NCBI): domain Eukaryota; kingdom Viridiplantae; phylum Streptophyta; class Magnoliopsida; order Poales; family Poaceae; genus Raddia; species Raddia guianensis. The sequence continues at coordinate 18,305,206 of CM070541.1, read as the reverse complement.
GAGGAAGAAGACCCACGGCGGTGCTGGAGGCCACGCGGCAACAGGCGGCGCGGCGCGGCGACGGGCGACGCTGGGAGGGAGACCGAGCGGGGGGATCGAGGGAGAGAAAGAGAGAGAGGCCGGGTAGGAAGAGGGAAAGGAGAGAGAGGGGGAGAGAGAAACCAGGGCGGCGGCACAGCCCGGCGAAGGGCGGCGCTGGGAGAGAGACCGAACGGGGGGGGGGGAATCAAGGGAGAGAAAGAGAGAGCGGCCGGGTAGGAAGAGGGGAAAAGGAGAGAGGGGGAGAGAGCACCAAGGCGACGGGAAACTCCGGCGGTGGGGAGGTGCTCCAGCGGCGGTGGGGCTGGGCGACGAGCGGAGGCACCGAGGTAGGTGGAGATGGAGTGAGATTTGGAGGTTGGAGCTGGGAGAAGAAAGAAAATTAAACATAGGGTGCAAAATGCAAAAACTAGCCACATCAGCGTTGACTTTGATCGCCATGTCAGCAAACCACCCTCAAAACCCCTCAAACCCGCGAATTGGACCTAATTGCAACGGTTTCGCAAGTTTTGGTATCTAAATAAGCAGTTTCAATACTTACGGATTTATATGTATAGGCGGACAAGTTTGGAGACTAATAGTGCAATTTTCTCTTGGAATTACATGCTGATGTCGATCGCTGGCTGCAGGCAGAATTCAGTTTGGTCACTCGTTTCGTGCTGCATTAAGTTAAAAACATGAATTAGCCATAATGTGAAAAGGTAGATATGATGAAAGATTTGAACAAGAATATTCCGGTCACCATCACTACAGGAATCTCCCTCAATACCGAGGGCTAAAAACCCTCATGATAAAGGAAGAAGCCCTCGTAATTTACTATTTATGAGGGCCGGCCCTCATGAATAGACGCTCGCGTCCGCTCCCCCGCAAATAACAACAGAACACGAGGGCATGGCCCTCGCGAATAGTTAATTGCGAGGGTTTTAATATGCCCTCGCGATAACTGGCCTGCAGCTTTATCGCGAGGGTCTCCCAGCCCTCGTGAAAAGTATGCGGGGCCCACCTCCCTGGCGCGCGCAGGAGCTGGCCCTCAGCTATTCGCTAGGGCCAAATAGCCCTCGCGAATAGCCTCCCTGCTCACTGTTAATCACGAGGGCTATTTGTCCCTCGAGAATAGCCTCCTGCTCACTGTTAATCACGAGGGCTATTTGGCCCTCGCGAATAGCCTCCCTGCTCACTGTTAATTACGAGGGCTATGTGGCCCTAGCGAATAGATGGGCTGTTATTTTTTTATGAGGGCCATTTAGCCCTCGCGAATAAGCGTATTCAGCAAAAAAAAGCTTTTAAATATGAATTTGAAACAAATTTAAACAGCAGCAAACACATCATATATATATATCAATCAACATCGACATCCTCGACACATCGACATCCACACATCCTCGACATCCACACATCGACATTCACATCGACACATCGACAAAGAACAAAGCGTCGACATCCACACATCCACATCCTCGACACATCGACATACACATCCACAAAGCACAAAGCATATATCCGCATACACAGCATTTCTAGCTACCATTATACATTTCTAGTCTCCATCTATCACGGATTGCTGTCCGGATTAGGGAAGATGGAAGGAGTACCGTCCGGTGGAGGGAAAACCGAAGAACACTCTCAGTGCGGGGGAAGAGCGAAGGGCTGCTTAGTAGGCTTAGAAACCCGTCAACCCCAGCATCCGCCCACTCGCGCCGAGCATCGTGATCGACTCCCTGAATCTGACTTGATGGAGCGGAGCCCTGAAAGCGTTAAGAACTTAAGTTCTATTTCAATTGACACTTTAGGTTAGACTCTGATGAAGTGACGACACTTACCGCATCTTGGGCCTGAACAAAGGGCCGCGGTCCCCCATTAGGTGAGTAATTAGAGCCGCTACCTTGATCAACCTGCCTGCTCGACCCACCCTGCACATTGGTGATCAATATAGTGTTAATGCAAATAAATGAGGATCTGATATAACTGATAAAAGGGGTTAAATGGGAATACCTGCACGAAATTGCCCTCTGAATGAAGCCTCATGAATTCAGCCCACCTTTGTTGCTGTTCTCTTTCCCACCGCTCCTGAGCCACTCTTTGGTTCATCTCCATGGTTAACCTCAACTCATGGAGCTCTTTCTGTGTCGCTCCTCTCTCTCCTTTCCTCTCATCCGCCATCTCCTCTCCTCGCCATCTCCTCTCGTGAGCTCTGTCCCACGCGCTGCGCGAGACCTAGCATCGCGCATGAATCCACCAACACCTGCAATGAATAGTGTGGTTAGTATGTAGATGTCATGTAACACGGCGACCAAAGGAATGGAACAATTAAAGATCAAAGTCACCCGATGTGGTCGGAGCCCATCCCAGAGATGATCGTGCGACTTATGCCCCATATGCGTGTAGATTACTTCACGTCCAGCTCCTTCTCCGCGTCACGGGTCCTTTATGCAGGCTGTGCGTCTCCTTGTACGCTTGCACGCACTGCCTTCTGTATTCAAAATTACTGAAATTAGCAAGTCAAGTAGTGATAAACATTGTAATAATGATATGGATTGCACTTACAATCTTGTCTTGCGCGTGTGGTGCCACGACTGGATTGGGAGCTTCTCGTTGTGCCTTCGGTGTCATTACCCTCCTGTAGGATTCCAAAGCACCTATGTCTTCCCCAGCCCTCTCAGACTGCATCACATTGTGGTTGTGGGTCATAGAGAAAAAACATAAAAAATAAATTAAAGAATTACTCATTACCTCTTTCTTTCTGAAAAATGGCAGGAACCACCTCCCGATGTACTTGACGACTCCTTGCGCCGCCCGGTTGAGTCTGGATTGCTGAGACTTGGCCTTGAACTCTGGACTATTCCAATAATGGCCAAGTCTATCCTAAGCTTCCGGACAGTTTTGGACCCACTCAGGACACACTTCAGAGTACTGATCAGGGGTCAAGTACTTGTCTGAAGCCTCGGTGTCAGTGAGCTGCTCGCCATGCTCTCTCAGATGTTTGATATGTGTGTCAAACAACATTCTCGACATTGTAAAGAAGAGTTGTGATTCAACTTACTTGTACCAATCCTTGGTCGCGTCGAGGCGTGTCCGTCATGCAATGATCCCGTAAAAGACTCTTGGCCTTGATGTCAATGACATTGTCGAAGTCCGAGTGGGTGAGGGCTCACGAGGTCGAAAATGTGTCTTAAAACAAATGGAAAACATATTATTAGCGTACGGAACAATGAAAGTAATTCGAAGGATGGAGAGGCTTACCCAGAATTCACGGACACACTCTGAGGCAGCCGACACCTGACATTCTTCTTGCACAATCTTGTAGTCATCCCATGTGATTCTTTGGACGGGTCCGCCATCCTCTTCCACCATCCCAATAGTGCGGTTTGAGCGACCTTGAAAGTACAAGCGAAATTTGGGTCTTGAGGCGTGTGTCGACTGTAGCCATGTTGCTGTACAAGTTCGAGAAGAGTTAGCCGTTCACAAGGATAATAATATATGGGGTTAACATTTTATCGATTAGAACTTACCCGTCCCCTAGGATGTCAATTGCGACACGCATATTTGTATCTTGCGGAGCCCTAGGCATCTTATTGGGCCCTCTTCTCTTCCTTCGGCGCCGAGTGGCGGTCGGCTGGGTAGACCCCTCGCCCTCCTCAAAGCCACCCTGCTCATGACCACTGGAGTCATGACCTACCTCGTGACCACTGGAAGCCTGACCTGCCTCGTCCTGACTTGCCTCCTCACCCATGTCCAGGCTGATGAACCTTCTGATTGGCATCCTGCAGAATGAAATAGATTATCTTCATAATAATAACAAAAAACAAGTTAAATTTGAAATTAAATAGTTTTATGTAAATAATGTACCATATATCTAGCAGTAGTTCGCATCAACATCGAGTGAGTCGATGTCTTCGATAGGATTATTATCCGCATGTTCATCGCCCTGGACAGGATCCTCGGGGTCTTCTTGGCCTTCTTCGTCGACAGTTGCAACATCTTCGTTGATGCTAGCAACTAGATTGTCAAGGCCCACTCCAGCATCAATCACAAACGTGTTTTTTAAAAATTGATCTTGAATTGGACCATCTGGCAATCTTCCATGTGGTCTAACTTTGTATACAACCCACCAATTCTTTAGATCGGCTTCCTCTTTCTTGAGACCGCCCTTTATTGGATGCTTGCATGGATATGGCAGGTAGTACACTTGCTCAGCTTGGTTAGCTAATATGAAAGGATCGTATCCTTTAAGTCGTGAAGTATGTTTCACTTCTGTTAAGCCAAGCTCGGGTCGTGTTCGTAGACCTCTAACAGGATCGAACCATTCGCAGCGGAAAAGAACTACCGAGAGCTTTTTGCTTCCTTTAAATGTCAGTTCAATTATTTGTTGAATTATACCGTAGTAATAGAACTTATCTTGCCCTTCTGCTTGGCCCTCGCAGACAACATAGCTATTTACTGTTCGCAGATTAGGCTTTGATTGCTCATGCCCAGCGAACTAAAGCGGAACCCATTGATATCATACGTCCCATGGACCGTGACACGTGTTGAACATCCACGCGACATGGTACGTAGATCATTGTGTACACTAGGATTTTGCTTGCACTGTGTTTGAAAATAAAAGAAGTTCGAACTATGTGTCGAAGAACATACATTAGATCTTATTTTATAATTAAGACACTTACATATTTCCAAAACCAAGACAGAAAGTTAGGTCCGCCGTTGCCATCACCTCTTTCCTTCAAGGTCTTAAGCTCGTCCAGTGTAGGGCTCCTTCTTCCTTTCCAGTAAGTTGACACGAATTCTCTAAAAGATATATGTTAACTAAAATGTGAGTCTACAAAAAAGTTAACACGAATTCTCTAATAAAGCAACAACGACTTACAATTCAATGTCGCGAACTTCCTCCATATTCTCAAAAATGTACAATACTGCTACAAGATTGTCCCGCTGAGAAATCTCTTGTCTTCTGCTCTTCCCGACTGGAGTTCCTTGAACATCAAATAGTTTTAGATCAGATTCAACCTTCCGACCATGTGTGTTGTACCTCGGTATAACGATATTCACATTATGTTCCCTTGCTAGATATTTGTTTGTGAAATTTGTGATCTCTTGAATTTGGTAAGCCTCGGCAATTGATTCTTCAACACGGGCCTTGTTTTTCACATATATCTTCTCTAACTTGCAAACGAGCACCACAACATCTTCCTCTAACTTCTTCAAATATGTCCTGTTTAGATTTTTAGCGCACAACTTTCTGTAGAAGAAACTCAATTCAGCAAGAGCTGTCCATACATCGTCAGGTACATATCCCCGAAACATGATCGGCGATAGATCTCGCATGAAGATGTGGAAGTCGTGGCTTATCATGCCATGTATCTTACCGGCGTTGACATCCACACCACGGATAAAGCTTGACGCGTACCCATCAGGGAATCTAACATTTTCACGAAACCATTCTAGAACCTCTTTCCTTTGTGCCTTAGTTAAGCAGTATGGTGCCTTAGGTTTCACCCTTTGCCCTTCTATCATGTTAAATGTTGGCCGATCACATAGAATCTCAGAGTCCAGTCGAGCTTTGACATTATCTTTACTTTTACTGGCTATGTCCAAGTTCGTGGCCCAGATAGCTTGTGCTACATTCGACTCTTGGTGCATTACGTCGAGATTGTGAGGTAATAACAAATCCTCTGCATATGGAAGGGAGTACAGACTACACTTATGTGTCCAATGGTGAACGGTTCCATAGCCCTCATATTCGGTTTGATCTTTTTTATTTATCTTTAGGGTTGAATGCCAGGCTTTGACTTGACCAACTGTGAGAGGCTCACGCTTTCGACCTTTCGCAATGGTATTTTTGTGAAATTTATTCTTTTGCTTTCTGAATGGATGGTCTGGCTTCAAAAAATCTCGGTGGCAGTCAAAGAAGCTTGCCTTTCCGCCGTGTGTCAGCGTGAATGCCACGGTATCACCCATGCATATCGGACAAGCGAGTTTGCCGTGCGTGCTCCAGCCAGAGAACATGTCGTATGCAGGAAAGTCATGAATTGACCACAGATAAGCAGCTCTCATGAGAAAATTGGAGTTTGTAACTTTGTCATAAGTCATAACTCCTGTTTCCCACAACTCGTTCAACTCGTCTACTAATGGCCGCAAAAATAGATCCAAATTTCTCCCAGGACTTTTCGGACCAGGCACTATAAGTGAAAGAAACATAAATTCGTCCTTCATGAGTTGAGATGATTTTAGATTGAGAGGGATACTAAAGACCGGCCAACAAGAATATGATCGAGCATTCATATTGAAAGGAGTGAACCCATCCGTGGCAATCGCGAGACGCACATTTCGTGGTTCCGCTGTAAAATCGGGATGTTTCCGATCAAAATGCTTCCAAGCTTCTCCATCTGACGGGTGAACTAACACATCAGGTTTCCGTTTGTGCAACTTGTGCCACCTCATGCTATGGGATGTGTCCTCTATCATGAAACACCGTTGGAGGCGGTCTTTCAACGGGAAGTAACGCAACACTTTCTTCGCCACACTAGAACGAGACTTGTTGCCATTAGAGTCGATGGTCTCGGCATACGCGACTTTCCACAATGATCACACCAGCCTTCCTTCGTTCTCTTTGTAATACAACATGCAAAGGTTCTCACGATAATTTATCTTCTCATATGGCATTCCTAAACCCGACAAGTAGCCTTCTACACTCATACCAGTCCAGGCATCTTATGTCCTTGAGCGGGGCATCACACCAACTAGCCAACATCTCATCAAAACATGCGATGGACATGTTGAACTTGGACTTCACGGCCATCATCGTGTCAAATGAGAAAGGACCGTCACTGACGTTGCATCGTGCAAAGGCTGTTTGGCCGAGTCTAGAAGCTTAAAGAAATCGGCCATGCCTGGCTGCGAATCCTGTTCATCACCCCCATAATCATGGCCAATATCAACAACCATGTCCTCCAACCGGTCTATTTCATCAAAACCTTCAGGGGGTCCAGCAGACTCAACCTGGACATGATTACTCTCCCCATGGTACACCCACCGATGGTAACCAACCTTAAATCCATTTTTCACTAAATGCATCTCTATTTAAATCACGAGTTCTCTTCCGACGGTTACCACATTCAGCACAAGAAGCGGACGGGGCCTTGCGCCCTTGGAAAGCTCGAGACACAAATTGACGAGTCCCCTCAAACCATGCATTAGTGGGTCGTCTGTTCGCACCCACCCATCGTACATCCATCTCCTATCTTCTTCCATTCCTTCACGAAAAAGTAGATACATATCGTTTCGCGTCGGGGTTTTACACTTGGCTAATTAGGAAGGCTTCTAAACCCACCCACGAATGGCGTTCGATGCGATCGTCGTATCACCGTGGATTCGAGATGAAATTTCGCAAAGATAACCCTCGGTTCCCAATGTGCAAGTATGGTCGGGTATCGTTTTTAATACACCGACGCTTATATTATGCACCGGAGAACCACAGGGTTATGCAACCGAAACCTCATCTCAAATCCACGGCTGACACGACGCATCGTACTCAAACGGTCATTTGGGGCTGTCCACTGGGGCGCCCAAACGGGGTCGTCCACTGGACAGTTCGGGAATGTGAATCACACCTCGTAATGAAACCTAACGAATCACCGTCTGGTTTCATTACGACTTATGCGTTCCCGAAACGGGTGACGTACGGCTAGGTTACATGCACACTAAACCCGTTAAACTTAAACACACATAGTTAATATACATAATATAATGTATATAATCAACTCTAAACCCACAGTCCTCGTGCTTAAGTCCTCGCACTGCCCTCGTAACTAACCATTCACACAGAAAAACATATTCACATGCAGCCCTCGTAACTAAGATTTAAACACAAAAAAGGCGCGAAGAAACCTTTCCGGTGGATGGGGGGTGCGGCGTCGTGCTGCGGGGCTCCTCCTCAACACGTACTCTTGCTGCGTCGTGGTGCAGGCCTCCTCCTCACCTTCTACCCAAGACCGGCGAGACCGCGAGCGAGGGCGTGAGGAAGTGGGGTGGGGTAGTAGGGCATCGGCAGAAGGCGCGGCGGCCGGTGCGGCGGCGGGTGTGGCGGCGGCGGGCGGGGCGGCCGTGGGGGCGGCGGCGGCGGAGGGAGGAGGCGGGCAGGTGGTGGCGGCGGCGGCGTGGGAGGCGGCGGCGGCGGCGAGCGGCGCGGCGGAGGAGGCGGCGCTGCTGCAGACGCAAGGGCGACGGAGGCGGCGGGCGGCGAGGACGGCCGGAGCGGCGGTGAGCACGGCGGCGGCAAAGCCTAGGGCAAGGGAGCTCGGGGTTGGCACATTTTTTTCCCAAGTCCGTCTTAGATCTATACGAGGGAACTAATCGCGAGGGCAAGTGGCCCTCGTGAATAACCACGCCGCACTTTTTGCGAGGCTAGGTGGCCCTAGCGATTAACTCGTATAGTCACTTTGCCGGCTGGGCCAAATGGCGGCCGCTATCAGCGAGAGAGCCACCTAATCGCGAGGGCTAGGTGGCCCTCAGGAATAAACATGCCGCGTTTTTTTTACAAGGGCTAGGTGGCCCTCGCGATTAACTCGTACTCGCTTCCTTGTGGGCCCAGCACTGCCCGCCTCTATCCAGCACAGGAGCCACCTAATCGCGAGGGCCGGTTGGCCCTCGTGAATAAACATGCTGTGATTTTTTTTGCGAGGGCTGTGCGGCCCTCGCGATTAAAGAGTAGTCGCTGCCTGGTGGGCCCAGCTCTTCCCGCTGCTAGCCAGCACAGCAGCCTTCTAATAACGAGGGCCACTTAGCCCTCGCGAGCTAAGGGCGCACTCATTTATTCGAGGGTACATTCTGCGGCCCTCGTGTCTAACTGCCTTTAAATACGAGGGCCATATAAGCCCTCGCGTATAATACTTATATACGAGGGTTTTCGAAGGAACCCTCGCTACTAATAAATATTTCCCTTCCATCCTACACTCAAATTATTTTTTAAAAATACCAAATAATAGTTAAAAATATGTTTGAGTTAATAATATTCTTTAATGTACCCATTTTTGCAATAGGAAAAAAATAAAACATAAAACGAATTTTTGTGATACTAACCCTTTCTTATCTCACACTATCAGCTTATCGATATACTAAGCATTCTAATATACATTTCGGAAATTCATGTCAGGAAATTATAAAAAAATTATTTATGAATTATAGATATTACGCATTACCCGTTACACACTTTTTAACACTTGTGTCCTCTGGAGACTGATGATGACTCCGTCTTTTCTCTATCGAATTCGAATTCGGGGGAGAATCCTTCACGGTATACCGGAGTTAACCAAGTTTCTGCAGAAGAACGAGGTAAGACCACAATGTGTGGGAGATTTAAGGCTTAAAGAGGGATTTGGTTTTTAATTTGTGGGCCTTTTATTCGCGAGGGCTGAAGTAGGACCCTAGCGAGTAGTTGCTGAGGCATCCTTTTTCGCGAGGGCCACTTTTTAGCCCTCGCGAATTACAGTTATTCGAGAGGGCCAGATACAGGCCCTCGTGAGTATCCTGCTGCTCTTCGTTTTTTGTGAGGGCTTCTTCTTGGCCCTTGTAAATATGTTATATTTAACGAGGGCTAAGTTATACGCTCGTGATTTTATGTTTTATTACGAGGGCTTTGTTTCAGCCCTCGTGTTTATTTTTTGGCCCTCGCAAAATTGGGAGATTCCAGTAGTGCATGTAGGTTCGTTGCTTTAGATGAAAATCATTCTCTAGCAAGAGAAGGAAGTAAAAGTAATCTCATGTTCATCTGGATCTCAAGTTCTAAATATTTTCCTTTATTCCTGTAGCAAATGTCATCCAATGTATGTACATTAATACACAAAGCAGTGAGCACCAATAAAGTAGTTAACATTATATCTAGCAGCGAAGTTGCACAAGAGCTTTCCAAGCTTAAACAACGTACAAACAGACTTAAACAAGAAAAAAAAAATCCTGCTAATTCACAGTCGCTCAACACGCGCACTTATTCCAATCATTTCCGAGTTTCATGATCATTCATATTATGGACACGTTACACCATCAAAACAAACGCTTACATGCAACAACACTCAAAAACTAGAAACATACATGATCATGGTACATAATTGACATAGTAATTACTCATATAGGGTGCAGGAAGGATGCATGGATTGGCCGGAGGGTAGTTCTTGTCTCGCTGATCCCAGCATTTTGATGCATTCATGGATGGATCCATCAATCAGTTCCACTGTTCCAGAACCAGGAGGTCCAGCTTCCAAGCTGCGCCTCCACCTCCGCGGCATGGTGCACCACCTCGAACATGGCGTCCTCGGCCGGGAGGTGGAAGCTGCAGCCCTCGTCGCTGACCGTGCCACCGTCCTCCGACGACGACGAGTGCGCGCCGCCGCCGTACTGCCCAGCCCCGCCGTCGTTGTACCTGTAGGACTCGCCGTCGAAGTAGGTCGACTCGCCGCTGTGGTTGGTGCCCTCGGCGACGTCGTCGAGGACCACGGCGCCGCCGCTGCCGTTGGCGGCGGCGCCGTCGCCGAAGAGGCCTTCCTTGTGCTGCTGCTGAGCGGTGGGCAGCGCCGCGGCGGTCGTGTGCTCGTCCTCGTCCTGCTGGTCGACCTCTTCCGCCGCCGTGGTGGTTGCCGATGGGGACGTCTCCTTGCCTTGCAGCTTCTCGGTCAGTGAGGTCACCTGTCAATTACATAGATTACTCGTTAATTGTGATCATGCATGCTGATCGAATATTTAGCCAGCATTATTCTGCATGATCTGATCCACATTCCGCTGGGTACATGCATGTAAGGACATATGACATATACTTGTGGATCCGATCTAGATTAAGATTAGCATGAAAGTGATCACATGAATTAGTTCATTACATCTTGGCATGCAAGTTGCATCTTGGAGGTGGTATCTAGCTATGTATCTACCCAAGTTTTCAAAAATACCCTCAATTGAGAAGAATTTTTTGTATGGCATAACACTATTCTTTTGATATTTCCGACACATGCCGGATTCACATTTGCATTATCGTGGTACGATTTTACTTGCATGCAAACGACCTTCATTTATGTATGACACTGTCAGAATTTGACTCATTGGCTGCGACCGGACCGGTGGCGACCGCCGGCCGGATGAACGGCTAGCCTCCGATCCATCCTCCTTTTGCCGCATGCGTCCACTCGTGCGGCTGTGTTGGATCTTGGATGCTAGGGTTAAGCTAGTGAAGCATGAGTGGAATCTATCAGCCCGTGACTCATAAGTATCGAAAATTTAAACTATTTATTTTTTATCTTCAATTTTTTAATACTTGACTGATACATATCGACAATGTATCGACTAGGGGCGGATTTGGGCCTAGGGCCACTAGGGCCACGGCCCTAGGCGTGAGCCGAAAACAAAGCTATTATACCCCCAAAATTTATTCGGCCCTAATCCTCAGCCCAGCAGCAGCACTCAAATCAAGCCCAAATTCCCAACAGAGCAACAGCCCAAAGAACCAGCAGAGCACCCGATTCCTCACCCATTGTCTCTCTCCCACCCGCCACCTCATTTCATTGCCACTCCCCTTCGCCACCCACGCAGACGCAGCAGACGCAGCCACGCTCTCAAACCCTAGGCTCCTCCCTCCTGCGGCGGCGGCAAGCGGCGGCGCCAGCGCGGCGCAAGCGTGGCACGCCGGGCGGGCGCAGGCGGGGCATGGCATGCTGGGCTCTCTGCACGCGGCGACGGGCGCAGGGTCGCGGGCGGCGCCATGGGCGGCAGGCGGTTGCAGGACAGGCCGGCAGGCACGAGGCACGGGCGGCTCGACTCTGCACCTGCAGACGTGTGCGGGCGCAGGCGGGGCTCTGCAGACGGCGGCAGGCTCGGCTCTGCCTCGGGTGGGGGGCGAAGTGTGGCTGAGTCTCGGCTCTGACGGCGGCGGCGGCGTAGCGCGCGCGAGGCACGGGCAAGACGGCGCGGCCCAGCCTCGAGGCATGGCGCGAGGCGGCGTGTGACATTGTCTAGGTATGAAAATAAGAAATGAATCACCGAGTCAATTTTGCATCAATCCCTCTCTGCTCTTAGTTCTCTATTAGTCTATTTCAATCGATCAATCCCAAATTAGGTACTTATTTTTATCAAGTTTGTTTTCAAATTAAGCATCGAATTGTGATATCCTCTAAATTATGCATTAAATTCTTGGCTTCTGTGAACTATCGGTACACCGTATATCTGTACATATCATGATGTCATACTATGACTTGTTTAGGCGCTTGATATAGTGGCCCTAGGTGTGGAAATTCACGAGCTCTGCCACTGGTATCGACCGTGTATCGGTGTCCCGATACACACTCATGAACTTGTGCAAGTATCGGTGCATAGTAGCATGACACGTGTCCTATAGCACAGCTAGAAAATTTGCCATTCTACGTGGCCAATTTCGAAGAAAAAAAAATGTGCTACCAAAATAGTAGTAATAAAAAAGAATCGCTCCCAAGATATTTGTACAAAATCATGTCAAGCGTCTGATAAGCAATGTTCTAAATAGCGGGCTATAGCGCCGCTATAACGTTTTGGAGATGTAGATGCTACACTATTGGCCATATATGCGCTATGGCCGTTAAGAGGAAAATAGCACGCTTTAGCGGCGCTATTGAGGGTGTGACATCCGCAGGACGAAATTGAAGCCGCGTGAAGGCCCAGTGGCTGGCTCGGGTCCAATTAGGCCGGCTATAGACCATTTGCCATTACATACAGAGCAAGAAACCCTAGCCCTCCCCAATTAGGCCAGCGGGCTACGACTCCTTTGTCACTTTGAGCAATATGTATGCCATATTTTTCTATTTTTTTTGAAAACGCTAAATGCTTAGCATTTTCAGAAGAGCTCCGCTAAATGTCTTAGCCCGCTATTTAAAACATTGCTGATAAGACGTTAAATAGAATAGGAATAACATATAGGATTTCGTAGTCACAGGAGTCGGCACATAACAATTACAATTATACAGAACATATATCCAGTGTTAAGGTTATAAATAAATGGAGTTTGTGTGAACTGCGTGGATTAGTACTTTGATTAGCGTAGTTTAACGAGACTAAACTCGCGAGGTGAGCTTTGAAAAGGTACCCTAAATTTGTTTTAAAAAAAAAAGGTACCCTAGATTCCTAACCACACTGCTGAGTTTGATAAGAATTAACCAAAAAATGCATCTAGTGGGTCGTCGCTGATGGCTGATCTAGCCAATCAATCGAGTAGTGGGTCGTCGCTGATGGCTGATCACTAGCCAATCAAAGGCGACGAGAATGGGATCTATACAAAGGTGTGGCGTATTGCAAATTTGCAAGGCATATGCATGTTCCCACATAGCTACTTGTTCTTTCACACAATTTGAGATGCAGAAACAATATTTAAGAAGTTCCCAGTGAAACCCTCAAACTTCTCATCATCTCAAAATGATTACTGAAATACACCAAATTGACATAGCTGATAGTCTGTGATGTGAACTGTCTGGTCATTCGGGAAAGAATTTTCAACCGTCCAACGTTGTGATTTGTATCGCTCATGCGTCTATGAGAAGCTAGCAGACCTATTACCTATAGCACCCCAGGGAGTTGATTTGTCGAATAGATGAAACTGATTGCTTGATGTGCTTATTAATCAACAAGTAGAGATAGTGAGTTTTTATTATCTCAGGCAAATTGTACTCTATCGTTCTAAAATATAAGGTACATAAATTTTCCCCCTAACCATGGTCCATGACTCCATGCATCAAAATATACGATGTGCTTGTGATTTTAAGGACCACCTATGTCTTTTGCCCTTTCTTGCCTTCCATGTGTTTAGCACTGATGAGAAAATTAACCTACACAAAGCACTATGTCTCTTGTTCCAAAGAAATTAACATATTGGACATTATTGTCGTTCCATTTACCATTTTGTTGAACTTAATTATAAGAAATAGACTTCTTAATCCTATGCTTATCTAAAATATGATTTATCAAAAAAAAAAAAAGATGGTACAATATTTACTTGGTCCGCTCTTTGTTTTCCTGATAATAATATAGGGACCGATTTAATGGTAGATGGTTGCTTTTAAGAGTTATAGAACCTACGTGCTCAACTAATAATCATAGAATCTTTTAAAAAAATCATAGAAAACAAAAAAAAACACGTGCATGACAAAATATTCTAGAAGTTAAACAGAATATCTGACGTAGGTAACCTAAAAATTTTCAGATTTCTAATTAAAAAAAAAAATTGATCCACAAAAATGTTAAAACATATTGCAAGCATACGTATATAGGTTTTATAGGTTTTTTCCAATACTGAGTAACAAAATTTCAACTGTGAAACTAAGCGTAAAATTAGCGTAAACTAACCGGAAAACAGTCATCAAAATGAAAAAAATAATGTTAACTAACTGGAAAACGTAGGTATCTGCCTAAAACTGACAAAATTAGTCGTTTGCTATTTAGCATAAGCGAATAATATACCATGACATCGACGGTACTTTTTTAAAAAGAAAAAGGGACACTCCATACGTTAATATAAACAAGCCCAAGAACCTCTGTGAAATTTATGCTACTTTTTTTTTACCGTTACAATGACTTGCCCAGATCCTACGCACACTGCGCTGAACAGCCAGCGAGACAGCCAGCTCGGCGACCAACGCAAATCATGCATGCAGTAATTATTAATTACTGAGGTAAAAAAAATGATTTAGGGAGGGAGGGCCGGAGGGGGGGAGTGACCTGCGCCCGGAGGCGGTCGTTGTCGGAGAGGAGGCCGCGGTGGTCGGCGGCGAGCGCGTCGTATGCGGCCTTGAGGCGGTCGAAGTCCTGCTCGAGCTGCTTCGTCTTCCAGCGCGCGCGGCGGTTCTGGAACCACACCGCCACCTGCCGCGGCGCCATGCCAAGCCGCCGCGCCAGCTCGCTCTTCCGCTCCGGCTCCAGCTTGTTCTCCTCCTCGAAGCTCCTCTCCAGCATCTGCACCTGCTCCGGCGTCAGCCGCCGCTTCTTCTCCGGCGCCTGCTCGTCGTAGTACTCCTCCTCCATGAGCTCCTCGTGCGTCGTGAAGAAGGGCCGCTTGCTCGCCGCCCGCGCGGCGTCCTCCATGCCCAGGACCGCCGTCGGCACGCCTGCGATGACCATGGATCTCCGACAATCACTACCGATCCAGAATTCCAGATCCGGCCATGGCCAGTGTCAAGCTACCAAGTGTCAAGTCACCTCGGAAGAAGCCGCCGCTGTTGGTGCTGCCGCCGCCGCCGAAGAGCAGCATCTGCGCGCCGCCGCCGCCGCCTGGGCCAGCGCGCCGCGCCACACCGGAGTCGAACACGACGCGGCTGGGATCCATGTTGCCCTCTTCCTCCCCCTTCTCCTTCCCACCCCCAACAACCCAAGAAACCCCAATCTTGAAACCTGCGCGCGCGCGCGCGCGCGAGCGTACGCGCAGTTCGCCGGTGAGGACTACCTGTGCGCAGCAGCAAGCTAGCTAGCCCCCGCCACCGGGAGGCTAGGTGGGCGTGGCTCAGAAGGAGGCGGCGACCTTATGGCGGAAGAAGCTGGTGCTCCACAGCATGCGCGTCGACGTCTTCATGGGGTACAGCGAGAACCCCATGCCACCGCCGCCGCCGCCGCAGGACAAAGAGGCAGGGTTTCTCCGGCGAGCCGCTCCTTCCGGTGGCCGGGCGGGCCGGCGAAGGACCGAATTGTAAATAGCGTTTTCTGGAGGGGTTGGGGAGCGCAGAGAAGAATGGGGCCGATGACGGGAGAGGGGGAAGATGCCGCTGCAAATTTTTTTTTTCTTTTTGTTTCTGGATTTTTTTGCACTTCTGAATTTGTGGCTAAACTTGAGAGCTCCAGGGAGGCTGGCCTTATATAAGGCTGGGGAGGCAAGATGCGTTTATGGTATTGACGAAAATACCCTTGATTAGGAGAGTGGTTTTGCCTCTAATCGGGGGATTTGGGTTTTTTAAGGTTACTGGAAGTGGTCTGAGGGATCTTTTGTGGCGTTCATCGCGGATCTCAAACACATAATAGCGGTTTAAACAAGGGCGATTTATATTAACAGGGTCCGTGTCCGGCACTCGGCATTTTTCTTGTAGGGAAATAAATTGGTACCAGAATAATTGACCTTTCGGAAACAACAGTAGGCACCAATGCTACGGTGTAGTGTTGTGTACTCCCTCGGTGCATACTAGGGTCTGTTCTTCTTTGAGCATCCTCAAAAGGCTCTGCAACTCATCCTATGTCCTGGCGAAGGTACTGTAGCGCTGGGTGGGAAATTCAAACCTTAGTCATAGCATAGTCGTCCTAGCAAATCACATAGCAGTAGTTACTGTAGCTACAGTAAAATACGGGCTGTTGATGCATGTCCGATGCTCTTAGCTTACTTCGTTTATTTTTTATTTAATGAAAATAATTTAATTTTTGATATATTAATCTACCCCTCGAAGGCTTGTGTGAGGGCTCTAAAACACAAGATAAATGAAACAAACTTTATTATTGATTTTATCTCAAAAAACTTTTGAAGTAAAAAAATAAGTTAGATAAATGAATAAATAAAGTAAGATAAGCATAATATAATAGGCTAGGTAAAGTATTAAGGCAGTTGTTGTTGTCTTTCTTTACATCTAATAAATACAAGACACGTGGCGCGCGCTGCACGCCGAACTGGTCTGGCAGCCTTGGCTGGCGCTTGTCTTGGCAGTAAGCAGACGACGAGGCGGGAAAAACATGCGACGCTAGAGCCATGGACGCCGGGAAAAATGCAAAAAACTTGGCTCAAGGATTGAACCGCGGGCTCCTCTGTGAAGTTCAGTAGCAGCTAGCCAACCCAGCAAGTCGTGCGAGGTGCTGATTTTTTCAGGGAAAAATTATTTTATACTTAAAAATCTAACGGACAGCCAGATCTAACTACTGCAGGCAATCGGACGGCTGTGGTGGCGCTGGGCGGGGAGGCCAGCCACGTGGCGGGCAGCCGTAGCTCGTGGTCGGGCTTGTACTATTTATTGATGAGAATTTTTCTCAAAAGAGATGGATGAGTCATGCAGCAATCCATAAAATTTAAGTTCCAAATTCCTTGTAGAAACAATATGAAAATTCTTGCACTGCGATCTACGAAGAACATTGCACAGAAAATTTGAGCCTCGTTGTTCACCTTATGACGCCCAAACGGTTAACCCAATAAACTTCAGAATTTTTTCATGGATATATATGGAAGTCATGCAACTTTTGCCTCTAAAAATTGTAGACTGTTCTAAAATTCCCACAATGACTACTGTATGAAGGATGATTTCTGGATAGATTTGCATCTAGAGGGAATTTGATCTCTATTCAGAGTTGCAATAAAGGTCTCAAACGATATGAGCAACCTCAAAACATTATGGATCAACCGTACGATGGAGCTGAAGCAAATATACTAGTTGCAAACAAAAACACCAAAACAAGATCAAACATAAGAACTAGACAAGAATTTGGATGAACATTTGGTGGATTCTATTTCTTTGGTTTTGGCGTATTACAAAGCCACACCATGGTGGGAAAAAACTTATAAATGCACCATAAGCACACCCAAATCTCATCCTCAACTAGCAAAAGTGAAGTGGGAGACACCCCCTCCCCTACTTATATAGGCTAGCAACTCTTGGGTATCACGCTATCTCGCGAGAAATTATCGATACCCTCATATCGCTCCTGAATGGTTGAGATTTATTCATACACACAGCCCACCAACACAAGAATATAACTCACATATTCTCGAAATATGCCCAGCATGTCCCCAATACAAACCCCTCTTGAACCCACACATCGAACGCAACCAATTCTCACTTAATCGCTAAGTTTTCGTCGACCTCGACCACCTACCGAGCCTCAGATCCTCACACCGACAAAGTCCGTCATCCATGTCATCAACACTATCTTTATGATTCTTGTCGGCGTGTTTCAGCTAACAGGTTTTTCGGTATGTGATCCGGTGGTTCGGCAGTGGGGATGTGTGTGGGCGGCCCACTCCTCTCCTCTCGCTTGCGGCTAAAAACTCAAGAACAGGCACTAAGTTTTACCAAGGTTCAGACCCCCTAATCAGGTAATAGACTTAGTCCTGCTCGAGCTCCTTGCAAAGTATGAACTGGCTAGTTTTTCGAGGATCCGATCTCAGGATCGAATTCTGGAACCCCCCTTATAGATGCACCCCCAACCCTTATATTCTCGGGCTGGCATGGGTCACAATGTGCTACACAATACACATTTAATGGTCCTACCACTGTAGCCATCATTCTTTCTGTTGGTGATTGGTAAACGGCCCACCTTGAAGCAGGCCTTGGGCCGATCCCGTACCAGCCCACCACGCGAACAGAGGACCAGGCAGGCCGTTCCTGGCCGTACTAAAGAAGCCGCCTGACTCGTTGGCAGCGTCCCCGGGCTTGACCAGGTCAAACCGTGCGGCACCATGTCCTCCCTGCTATCCGTGGCAGGGAGAAGGTCCTAAGGGTGATCCGCTCGCTCTTGGGCGAGTGGCGACAAGCTGTCATAGCCCGCCATGCTTTCTCCAGACTTGGCCAAAGCGCCTCAGTATCTCCTGTGGACCCCGGCCGGGAAAATCTGCGTGGGCGATCATCTTGTCGTTTGCCCTCTTTGGCGAGCGGCGAGATGGTTGTTGCGCTTCTGCGACGCCTAACGGGTGGCGCAGAGCTTCGTGCCGATCAAGGCCATATTGGGGATAAAGGAAAGTGCTTTCCCTCGAAGAGATTTTCCCGTGAGCGGGCATGTTAAGACAAACACGTGTCCAAGACTAACCCGACGATTTCTCCTGCAGGCTCGATACCGCAGGACCTAGAACGAGACAAGAACCTCGCCACTAAAGCAAAGACCAGCGTGGGGCCGCCATATCGACCTCGGGCGGTCCACGGCGCCTATAAAGGAGGATTCTGGGCGTTGCAAGGCGGCCAACTCAACACCAAATCCTCGATCCGATTCCACGGCGAGCACAAGCAACATTGGCATCCAAGCTTCCTCACGAGTAGCCTTAGCCTTTAGCCGTCACCATCTGAAGCTCGGGATCGGCGCCTCGAGTCGATCTCGGTGCCTCTGTCTTTATTTCCACCATATAGTCAACAAGATCGGAGTAGAGCTATTACAGAAGACGGTGGGGGCTCGAACGAGTAAATCACTTGTGTCTCCACGGTTTGCATCGTTCCTCTCTGTCTTCCCACAAGTCTGAAGGATCATGCCGGATCACCTAGTCGCACCAAGCCCTTGTCCGGGAAGACCACATGCGCCCTAGCCTCCCGCAGCTTGGTAGCCACCCGGCCGCTTGAGAAGGGTTGTCATTGGGCCTCATACCAACTACAAATTAAATCTGTAGTCCGTGGACCCAGCTGCTTTCGAGGCCGATTCCCGACACCAACAGTGGCGCCCACCGTGCGGTGGCTAACCCTCGGCCTTCAGTTTCCTCGGACATGCACGAGGTTCCGAGGCGACGAGGTCTGGACCTCGAGTTCGATGAGTCTGACGATTTGGACGATTTGGTCCCGTCGTGACGATGGTGGCGGGAGGAGTACCTCGCCGGCGGGGCCGACGAGATGGAGGTTGATACCTCTCGCCCCAAGGGTAGAGTTTACCCAGGAGTCGCTCGGCCGGACCCTCCGTCACCCATGTCGTGAGACTTCCATGGAGTTCGAGTTGCTTGGTGACACCACCTGCCTCCGCGGCGACATCGGGGCGTTTCCGGCCTCGCGCCCGTCTCGGCTGCGTCTTGGCCGCGTCGATCGGCAACAGCCGAGGACGAGAAGCCCAGCAAGCGAAATTGCCGTCGCCGCAGAGGCGAAAAATTCTTCAATGATGCCGTCCGCCACGTCATGGATGGGATCTGTGAGGAGGACCGTCGCCAGGCGCACCCGGGGCTGCCACCGGTCGACCCCTCATCGAGACAATGACCAACCCGCTCTTGCGAGCCGGCGGAGAAGCGCGCAGCGCCATCGCCCATGATCGTTCGCGACTTGGAGAAGGACCCGTGGTTTCACCATGACGGTTGGGTCCGCCATCGCCAAAAACTCGGGTACCATTACAATGGCATCGGCCAGACATCAAGAGCGAGCGGCGGCGATCGTCCGGACACATGGCGCGAAACCAATCCGACCACGCGGTACTCAAAGCGCTCGCGCCACCGCAGATCGATCGCGCCGACCCAGACGGATAACTTTCCCCTTCCACGCGCCGATCGGCTAGTTGGCCTTCTGGCGATTCAGCTTTGATGAGTTTCACGGATGCTTATTCGGTTACCATCGGATCGCGTTGTGTAAAGAGACGAAGAAAAAACCGCCTTTGTAATGCCTTTCGGCACATTTTGCTATATGACCATGTCCTTCGGTCTCGAAATCTGGCGCCCGTTCCAGGCGTCTCATGCAAAAACTCTCCACGATCAAATAAGGCATAGCGTAGAAGTCTCGTCGGCGATATAAATAGTCAAGAGCAAAGACACCCGTGACCACGTGTCCGACCTAGCCGAGACCTTGACGACTGAGGCGACCGGGGTCAAGTTAAATCCGAGAAGTCGTCTTTGGTGTCAAGTCCGGCATGCTCCTAGGCTACGTGTCGGCGGGCGGCATCGGTCGCGAACCCGAAAAGATCGAGGCCGTCGAAAAGATGAGGTCGCCGACACATGTAAAGGACATCCGGTCCTCACGGGCAAAATGGCGGCCTTAAGCCGTTCATCTCCGCCTTGGAGACCGGCGCGCAACTACGCAAACTCTGCGCCAAGCACGATAGTTTCAGTGGTGAGGAAGCCGAGGCGGCGTTCTACAACTCAAGCAATATCTCGCCTCGCCACTGTCCTCGCTACTCCCAAGCTCGGGAAGCCCTCTGCTATACCTCTCGGTGACACCAAAGCCGCAAGTCGCGGTCTTTGGCGATGAAACGAGAAGGGAAGCGGCGGCAAATCTACTATGTGGCGAAGTACTCACCGGGCCAAAGGCGCTATCCGACCTTGAAGCGTGCTACACTTTGCCGATGGCCTCGCGTAAGTTGCGTCATTATTTCCAAGCCCACCAAGTCGTTGTCCCGACTACTTACCCGATCAGGACATTCTCCGAAACCGGAGGCCATTGGCGGGTCGCGAAGTGGGGAGTCGGTGGGTGGTCGACATCCGGTTCGTATCTCGAACGCGATCAAGGCCGAGCCACTGGCTGATTCGTTCGCGAGAGTTGACCGGGCGGATGAGCAAAGGTCAAGCTCTCGAGTCAAGACGGGGAAGAAGCTCGGTGGACCACATACTTTGATGGTTCACACCAGTCCGAGCGTCGGGATGCGGGCTCGTTCTCATTTCCCCGATGGAAGCGACTCCGGCCGTCATACAAATACACTTTGCGACTACGAACAACGCCAGAGTATGAACCCTAATTGCGGGCCTAAGAGCATGCTGCTGCGCTCGACATTAAGCGGCTTATTGCGAAAGGGATTCGCGGCTAAATCGTCCGCCAGTCGAGGAGGAGTTTCGAACAACCGACGACTTCGATGGCGCGGTACACAGTGGAAGTGAGAAGCGGAAGCGTTTCACGAGTTTGAAATTAGCTACATTCGGGGAAGAGAATGGCGAAGGCGATAAGCTTCATAAGCTCGGATCCTCGCAAGAACCGGCCCACCGAGAGTGCTAGTCAACACCTTTTGAAGCCCTCCATTCCCTCCGGAGAGGAGGCAAAGGGGCGTCTGTTACCCCCAAATCGAGACATCGTCTTGTCTCATTCCTCGAGCAAAGCACCTCTGGATGACGCCATTCATCCAGTTCTTGGAGCGAGGGACATTGCGGGGCGTTCTTTGGCGTTCGGCTAAAAAAGCGAGCCCGAGCTTACCGCTGCCACGGGGCTTCTTTGTGCGAAGGGGTGCTAACGGCGTGCTTTGTAAGTCGTTACCCAAGAAGAAGGTAAGTACCTTCGACCGACATTCACGAGGGCATCGTGGCGCGCCGCCTCACACGAACTCTCGCTCGGCAAAGCGTTCGCATGGGCTACTCTTGGCCCATGCGATGAAGCGACGCAAGCCTTAGTTAAGCGCTGCGAAGCTTGCCAGTATCATGCGCGGATGACGCACCAGCCCGCGTATGAGCTGCAAACCATTCCACTAGCGTGGCCGTTCGCGGTTTGGGGCATGGACCTCTTAGGACCGTTCCCCAAAGGTCTTGGTGGCAAAAGCGTGCTTGTTCAGTAGCCGCCGACACCTTCACCAAGTGGATTGAGGCGAGCGGTCTCCAGCGTCACTGCAATCGCCGCAAAGATGCGTTTTTCGAAGCTTGTCGTCGCAAGGTTTGGCGTGCCCAGCGTAATCATCGCGACAATGGCACCCAATTCACAAGCCGGGAGTTCAACGATTACTGCGAGGAAATCGGCATGAAGCTCGCCTTGGCCTCTGTGGCCCACCCACAGAGCAACGGCGCAGCTGAACGAGCTAACAGACAGTTAGTCCAAGGCATCAAAAAGCGAGTCTACGACGCTCTCAAGGCCAAACAGCAAGGTTGGGTCGACGAGCTACGTCGATCCTACAGGCGGTCCGGACAACGGCCGGTAAGACTCAGGAGAAACTCCTTCCGACTAGTCTATGGCTCGAAGCAGATCCTCCCAGCAGAGATGAGACTAGGCTCCGATCGCGTTGACTTCACGGCTTCGTGGTCAGCGGCGAGGCGGCGGCATTGACCTCGACACGCTGAAGCGGCGCCCGCGAGCAATCCCTACTGAGTGCGGCCTACCAAGAGTCCTGCGTCGTTATGCGGCACGCAAGCGCGTTACACGAGGACCACCAAGTAGGAGACACTGGTTCTCGACGCATTCGAACCTTGCATGCTCCAACAAGCTCAAATTTCAAGGGGAGGGACCGTACAAAGTAGTCGGTAGCGACGCCGCAGACTCGAGCCGCTTCTTGACAAGGGCGGAACGAGCTCCCTAGCTCATGGAACATCTCCTTCGCGTTTCTTCTCTTAATCAGTCGTAAGTTTCCTTCATTTCAATTCGTTTCAACCCGAAAAAAAAAACCCCCTTTCCCCCATTCGCGAGTCACGTTGGTCCAAGTCTTAACCGTTCCAAACAGGCCCGTGGCCAAAAGCCCGATGGCTAAGGATAAAGCATTCCGGAGCTTTTCCACGGCGGGATAAGCCGAGCTCTCGCTCCTAGTGAATCTCGCGCAATGTAAATTCCCATGCTCAAAGGTCTGATAAGCCCACGTCAGGATTGTTTGGATGGCTAACTTGGGCTGCGGCCTTTCGAAGTGAAGGCTCTTTTGCCAGTTGCCTTAGCCCATTTGAGCCCGCATCGCCTTGTGACCAAAGCTTCGAAATTTGGGATTTCGCGAGTCTTTTCAAGTCCTTAATTTCGGAAGGCCTGCACCTTTGCACAGCCCAACGAAGCTCGGGTTTGGGTTAAGTGCGATTTTTCTAAATCACTCTAGTCTCTAGACCGCTCCCAACTCAAGTTTGCACTTAGACTTGGCCACGGCGAAATTTGGATCATTAAGCGCACCAAAAACAACCTTTCTAAAGCAATCCGTTTGCCTAAACTTCTTAAGTTAGTCTCGGGACTTCGTTCTTTGTTCATCTAGTTTCTCTGTTTTCGCATTTGAGATTAGCAAATTCGATCAAGAAAAAGAACGAACAAAATGGACTAAGGCAAATTGCTTAAAAAAACCGCATTTCACGGTGAAGAATCTTCTGAGGCGAAAGGATTACGAAAGAGTAAAAGGAGGCGGGCTCCTAGGCGCCACAAAGAGAGGCGCGGCGCCACTACACCTGGCGGCGCCCAAATCCTCTGATCCTCGCCACGCCTACCGGTAGGCAGCGCGAGCAGCGAACCTTGGACCCTTCCGAGCGGCAGCACGACTCCACTAAGCTTGGTCTTGGCGCAGAAGGTCCCGCGGCGCTCGGGTGGCGCCTTCGCCCGGGGAGATCGATCGCCCACCCACCGGTCTGCGCCCGAACGACTCCGCCATCGCCTCGGCCCCTCGGCGCTGGCATTGATAGCCCGGCGTCTAAGCGCGCCTCCTCCGCCCCGATAGTTAAATGAAATCCGTGGCGGCGGAGGTGGCGCGCGATGATGGCCTCCGCAATCGCCCCAATCCCTGCTTCTGCCATGACCAGCGGTGGAACCTCCTCTCGCTCCACCACGGGCTCTGAAACCTCTTCTTCCGCCGCTGACCGGCAATGCTGCCCCTCCTCCAGCCAAGGCTAGCGGCAGCGGCATCCTCCTCCGCCGCTTGATGCGGCGGCGTCTGCGGCTCGGCGGCAATCTGCGCCGCCACCGCGTCTCCTCATCCTCCTCCGCCGCTGGCGACCGCCAACGCTTTAGCCATCTCCTCGTCGGTAGCGAAGTTGGGCATATGCGCCAATGTGGCGGCTTAGCCCCTTGGCGAGGCAGCCGCGGCGAGAACCACGGCGGCGGGGCCCGACCTCCTCCTTCTCCCCATGAGCTGGATCGGCGGCGACGGAGAAGCGGCGGGTTCGGCTCCGCAAACAAAGCATCTCGAACGCCGCTGCGTGGCGGAGTTGTACTCGGAAGACATGGTTTGAAGCTCCCCTTCCCTCTTTAGCTCTCCCGCTCTGCCTTTGCTCGGGTCTGGGGCTCTCTGCTTTCTATCCCAAGGCAAGCGCAGACAAGGCGTGAGGCCACACAACGTGCGTGTGCCTTGCTTTATAGGCGGCGATCGTCATAGCGTCCCATTTGCTATTGCGATCTACCCAAAGCGTCGCTATGGCGAAGGGCAAGCAATTAAAACCCACTACCCGAAGAGGAGACGCGGCGCACGCACCGTCTCGCGGAATACCAACCGCGCCAATCGCCGCGACGACGTGCCGCACGCCCCGCCGCCCGATGGCGAGGAGAAATCGTTACGGTCGAGCCTACCGTATAGGTGTGGTCCACCAGCGAGCAAAGCTTCGGCGATGCTCTCACGGCCCGCCACGTGGTTTAGGCGAGTCGTGAACGGCGCTGGCGGTTTCGCCTCGTATCATGCCAAGCCAACTGTACTTCCGTCGGCGGGACAACATCTTTGCTGCGGCGAGTTCCGCGATGCGTCGACTTGACATGATAAATAGAGGAAAAAATGGCTACGCCTTTCGGCCAGCACGCATTACGCAATGTTTTTCCGATCAGACGGGCGTTCGAAGGAAAATGCATAAAAGTATGTGGCGCAGAGCCCGGGAACGGTGGACCGGGTCAAGCTATGGCCCGCGCTGCAACTTGAGCCCCTCTAGCTCGTTTTCTAAGTCTCGGATCCGCGTCTGCGCCTAGAGTAACTCTATGGCTCGTGCGGTCATATCGTTTTGTTCCTGGCGTAGCTTGACCCGGGCTTCGGCGAGCTCTTCCCTCTGTCTTTTCAAGGCTTCCGACTCTGCTGCGGACTTGACCGGTTTAGCGTAGCGTGGTACTTTCGCCTGAGCTTCTGCAAGCTTCTTCAAGCCATGAGCGATGGAGTTATGCTCGGACTTGGCATTGCCCGGCTCGTTGGCGGCCGCCTCTGCGTTTATACTCCTCGTCGAAAAGGATCCGAGCCTGTCCGCTTCTTCGCGAGCCGCTGGGCTTGAGTCTTCGGCTTCCTCCACCTCGAGCTCGGGCAAGCCTCGTCGTGACCTCCTGCTCCTTCTCTGCGCTTGTCTTCAGCGGTACGCTAACTTCGGTGATGCGCGCAAGTAGCACGGGCGTCGACCTCGGCGGTGAGCTCGTCGCGCATTTTGCTTGAGCCGGGCTTGCGATAGCTCACGGAGGCGCTCAATCTCGCCGCATCATCCTCTGCTGCCCGCCCCCATCTTCCATCGGCGAAGCGAGCGGCGATAAGCGTGTAAAACTGGAGCAGGAAAAACCAAGTCAAAAGCGCAAGAAACTCGATATTAAAGCGCGAGGGCGGGCCAAAGGCACCACCTTTACGGTATGGCGAGCATGTTCCACGTCCTGCGCGCGATGATCTTCTTGCGTGCTCCGCCAAGCCAGGCGCGGATCCCATCTGGCGCTTCAAGGGTTGGCAGCCAACGGTTCCTCGCTACCTCCCTCCAGCGACGCGGGGCCTGGCAACGCCGGCAACGTAATTGGAAGCAAGGCTGGCGCCCCAGCCGCGGCTGCTCTTCTCTCAGCATCCTCCAACTTGGCCGCCAGCTCGGCCTTTGACGCGGTGGCCCGCCTCTCGGCCAGCACGGCCTCGCCAAGCTGAGCCCGGGCCCTTATCAATGCGTCCTTTAGCTCGTCCACCGTCCACTTAGCCGCCACGAGCTCGTGTGGATCCTCCAGCCCGGGAATAGGGCGGGGTTTTGGACGTGGCAGTCCTGTTCGACCAGCCTCCGCCGACCTGGCAGCATCCTGTTCCTCCACCCATTCTGGGGTGACGGAAATCCAGCCCGAGCGCTTAGCGGGGCCACGCTAAACATCACTACCCTTGTCCATCCGTCCGGCGTTGAAATGCGCGGACGGCGAATCAATTGACTAATAGCCTCCGCCGATCAGGCGTTAGAGCGCCTTCCCACCGGGTCTTGAAATGATCGGCAACCCCTGCGGTCGATTGGCCACCACCAGCATGGTCGCCTTCCACGCGCAAGGCGTAATCCACACAGATCATCACTAATGACGACTTGCACTGTCTCCGCAATCTCCGCAAGCGTCCGGCCCGCCATCGATGGCGATAGCTTGGTCCTCCGCAGTCGGTGCTCCTTGCCCTTCGACTCCGCCCGATCCGGCGACCTCTCATTCGCTTATCTGGGCCTTGATTCCTCTGAGCCCGCCGTTTAGTCCTTAGTAAGCCCATTTGCCTCCAAGCTAACTGCAGCAAAGGCACTCCACTGTGGGTTCGACCGGCTCGTCTTGACCGCCACGGCCTCGGCGGAAGAAGCGGCACCTCGGTGGCCACTTTTGCGCTTACGCCGCTGCGACAAAAACGCAGCGGTCGGTCGACACGAAAGCAGGGTGGTAGCATGTAGCGCGAAACTTCTGCCCGGTTCGAGCTCGGTGTCTTCGTACACCTGGCGTGGGAGCGAAGAAAGAGCTCATCTCCAGCCATCCAGCGGCTCGAGGTGGCGGGGCGCTCCTTGCGCCTGCGCAGAACCTTCCTCGTGGGTCCTCGCCGTGGGGCCGTTGCCGGCAGCGGACTCGACACCAGCACAACCTCCTCATCGTCGCTGTCTGGAGTTGGCTGGTACGTCCTCCTCTTCTTCGTAGGCGCTGCGCCCTGAACCCACACGGCATGAAGACTTAAGGGCCGCTGGTGCTTAGCACTCAACCCGTGTTAGAGAATGGAAGCTCACCTGCGCGGGCGCTGCGCGTTTTCCCGTGTGCATCTCTGTACCTGCCTGAGCTGAGCCCGCCGTAGCCGCTCGAGGTGCCGTTTTCCCCTTACTCGCCGTCGGCGACGGGACCGGCGCCCCGCTGGATACCGCCGGCGTTCCCGCCAGCAAGGGCCCCTCGTTCGAGCCCGCGGCCTGAGCGGTCTGCCCAACCATCTTCCACGTCCGCTGAAGAACAAAAAGTCGCCTCATCAAAACCTCAAGGAGCGCGCGGCTGAAAATTCAATCGAATACTGCTGGGCACTTACCTCGACGGTTTGTCCTTCACAAGCCGTATCGGCGAGGAGCCTTGTCAAGGGTAGCAACATTCCTGCGACCAGCGCGACCTCATGGTTTGAGAGACCGCAAGGTCTCGCAGCGATTATAACGTATCCCAACTCGAGAGCGAGCGCAAAAAAGCGGCTCGCGCCTACCTTCATGGAAGTCGGTCGGGATCCTCCCAACCATCCATGTCGACGACGCCAGCGCTATGGCGCCCAATGGGCCGATCCGGTGCGGGCCATAGCCAACGGCGACCTCGTATCCCGTCAAGCCGTCCTTAACGAGCTCTTTAATGTCGACCTCGGTGGCTTGATCCTCCGGTGGGGTTCGCTCATTGGAAGATTGGCGTATCCGGCGCGGCATGAGTATTCGAGTCGAGCCGCGGTTCAGGTAGAACCACCGCCGGGCCCAACCATCGACCTTCGTCCTCACCTCGTACTCGAGTCTGTTGGCTCCCAGGGCTCGGCAGCGGTCAAGTAGAAAACCCCGCCGTTGCCCACTCGGCGGCCGACCGGCTTCAATTCGAAAAAGTGCTGGAGGAGGCTCACCGTCGGCGAACCTCACTGTCGCCTCACGAGAATGCGAAGATTGATGAGATGAACATAGGATTGGGGGCGGGTTCTCTAGCCTCAGCTCGTGAAGGCAAAAAGTCGGTGATAAGCTGAGATTACAGCACGCGAAGCCCACGGATGGCGAGCTCTTGAAGCATACCAATTAAATCGGGTTCGGCTTTGGCTCTTGCTCGGCGCTGGAAGCCTCCACAGCCGGCCTCACGAAGCCATCCTCTCCGGCTCCATCATCCTCTCCCTCGTCAAGGTACTATCTCCAATGAGAACCATGGCGGTCGGAAGTGGAGGGCGAGAATAACGAGGCAGCCGGGAAGATGAAGACTGGAGCAAGGGGGACGTTTCCGTAGCAAGAGGTTCCCCCTGAAGCGCTGCCATATAAAAGAAGACAGCAGTCGAAACGGAAGCCGTGGGAATCGTGCCAAAGGCGCATAACCGCTCCGCTTTTACACAAAATCAAATTCAATGCCTAAAACCTCGGTTCCCGAACCAAATCTTCCAGCAGCGCTTGCGATAGGGATCTCCTTTCTAAACCTCGGACCGGCTCATTTCATTGCTTTCCGCTCGAGCTCGAAATGGGTGTTGGTGATTGGTAAACGGCCCACCTTGAAGCAGGCCTTGGGCCGATCCCGTACCGGCCCACCACGCGAACAGAGGACTAGGCAGGCCGTTCCTGGCCGTACTAAAGAAGCCGCCTGACTCGTTTGCAGCGTCCCTGGGCTTGACCAGGTCAAACCGTCGGCACCATGTCCCTCTCGGGCTATCCCGTAGCACGGGAGAAGGTCCCTAGGGTGATCCGCTCGCTCGTGGGCAGGTGGCGACAACTGTCATAGCCCGCCATGCTTTCTCCGGACTTGACCGGGCGCCTCATATCTCCCGTGGACCCCGGCCGGAAAATGCAGCAGACGATCCGTCTTGTCGTTTGCCCTCTTTGGCGAGCGGCGAGATGGTTGTTATTCTGCGACGCCCCTAACGGGTGGCGCAGAGCGCTTCGGACCATCAAGGCCATATTGGGGATAAAGGAAAGTGCTTTCCTCTGAAGAAGTTCCCCTGAGCGGGCATGTTAAGACAAATCGTGTCGAAGACTAACCCCAGTTTCTCCTGCGCAGCTCGATGCACCGACAGACCCTAGAACGAGACAAGAACCTCTCCACTAAAGCAAAGACCAGCGGGGCCCGCCATATCAGCCTCGGGCGGTCCACGGCGCCTATAAAGGAGGATTCATGGGCGTTGCAAGGCGGCCAACTCAACACCAAATCCCGATCCGATTCCACGGCCGGAGCACAAGCAACATTGGCATCCAAGCTTCCTCCACGAGTAGCCTTAGCCTTTAGCCGTCACCATGCTTAAGCTCGGGATCGGCGCCTCGAGTCCGATCCGGCGCCTGCATCTTTATTTCCACCATATAGTCAACAAGACCGAGTAGAGCTATTACCCGACAGTGGGGCTCGAACCGTGGTAAATCACTTGTGTCTCCACGGTTTGCACTGCTCCTCTCTGTCTTCCCACAAGACTGAAGGATCTGCATGCCGGATCACCTAGTCACACCAGGCCCTTGTCCGGGAAGACCGCGCGGCCCTAGCCTCCCGCAGGCTTGGTCGCCACCCGAGCTGCTGAGAAGGGTTGTCGTTGGGCCTCTCACCAACTACAAATTCGTCTGCCGGTCCGTGGACCCGCTGCTTTTCAGGAGCGCGATTCCCAGACACCGACACTTTCGGCACTAGTCCTCGCTGCCATCGTTCCAGCCCCTGCTTCTGACTACAGGACATCATAGATGAGACAAAGCAGCCCACCTACCTCTAGCGCCTTTCTTGTCACGCCGTGGCAGGCACATACGGGGCGACTGCGAAGACGGCCACAGTGTAGTTGATATCACTTAGAGGGGCGGGGGCAATCATATTGTTAGAGCCCCGCTAACTCCATCAGAGCGGTTCCGTCACATTAAATGCTCCTGATTCGGTGTATCCTGAAGGAATCCTTAGCAAGGAGGCCTCCTTGCACCTTTTTCCTGTGTCCCTGACAGTGGGCCCATGTGCCCCTACTGCCCTAGCGCGCTCGCCCGGCGCCTGGGGCCTGCTCGCCTGCCCATGCACTGGACGCCACGCGTCCTGGTCGCCCGACGCCTGGGGCCTACTTGCCGCCCGCGCATCGGACGCCACGTGTTTTTGTCACACTGTTTGAACTTCACTTTGTCTGAAACCAGACCTTGATCTGTTTGGGCCCGGTATTTCCATGGATGGCACACATCCTACTTGGACGCTGGTCCCACCTAGCAGCGATGCGGGGGCACACCCCGGTGTACAACACACCGACAGTAGCCCCCGGGACCACCCAGAGACGCAGGCCTTTCCCTCCCAGGGCAATTAAAACCACCGCGGCGGGAATCGCCGCAAATCACGGGGGGTCCCACCACTTTTCTGCGCCTCCAGCTTGGTGGGCCTTTACGCCGCAGTCTCTGTCTTTTCGGGAACCGACGCCATGCACGGGGAAACGGACGGTCGTGGAGATCGTGGTACGGCTCCATAATGCTTCTATTGGGGACGGTTCCACTTCCGCCGTCGCCCGCAAGCCGAAACATCGGCACCTCGCCTATAAATTGGGGGACTTAACCTCACGGCTCACCCACTCCAGCCCTTGCCAACTCTCGCGCCGTCGCCTCTTGTTCTTAAGCTAGCGTTCTTCCCCCTTGAGCACCCTTCGCCCCTTTCGCCACCGCAGCAACTTGTTGGCAACCACCACTATGGCGGTTCTTCCCAGCTCCTCAGTCGATGCCGAGCGCGCGGGCAAGATCAAGCTGATTGCGCCCCATGACGCACTCCACGTATGCCCCAGCAGCGTCAAGCCGCTGCCTCGGAGCGGCGAGATCGTCACCTTCGTGTAAGCGATCCTGGCGGGCCTCGTCCCGCCGTACTTCGAGTTTTTTCTCTCCGTCCTTCACTTCTACAACCTCCATGCTCTTCACCTCTCCCCCAACTCCATCATTTGCACCGCCATCTTCGCACACCTCTGCGAGATATTCGTGGGAGTGGCTCCGAACATTCCACTCTTTCGCTACTTTTTCTGCATCCGCCTCAACCCCGACAGCCCAGCGGCAGGAAGCTGCCACGTTCAGCTCTGCAATAACCTCAGCGGCCAGTACATCTCCCTGTCGGGGAGATCCAACTGGCGCAACTGGAGGGCTGACTAGGTTTGCATCGGCGACGATTGTGGCCTCGATGCCCTGCAGCTCCCGGAGGAGAAGGCGGTCACCGCGGACAACTGGACCGCAGCGGTGGAGGATACGGCGGAGCTCCCCACCATGGTGGCGCGCGTCGAGCGATTGCACGCCGCCAAGCTGTCTGGGGCCTTGGTAGTCATAGACTACCTTACCCGCCGGATCAGCCCGCTCTGCTGGCGCGAGCGCCCCTCCTACCAGTACACCGGTACTACCGACTTGACCCACACTTGTCCCCATGGTATGCTGATGATCCTTCTGACTTCTCTTATTTCTTTGATTTGTTCATTCCTCACCAATCTCTTCTTGGCCTTGCTCTTTCTAGACGCTGGTGAGCTAAGCGGCCTCGAACTGAGGGCGATGTTTGAGATCCTTGGGGTCGCCGCTCCTGAGCACCGGACGTTCCCCACGGGAGCCAAGCCGCTCTGCGAGATCGACCCCTTAGAGCGCACTCAAATCCTACTCTCCCTACCTTCCATGGACTCCACCGGCGTGGTCACCGCCCCACATCGGGGCCCCATGGTGATCCACGACCAGCTCACCGGCGGAGGATCCAGCCATTGGACAACTGGTGCCGCCACCGACTCTAGCCCCAGTGCTCACGCCGCAGAGGCCCGCGCTGGTAGGAAGAGTCCGGCGGTGGCTGAGGACCCCGCCACCAAGCGGGCACGCACCTCGGGCTCTTCCTGCGCCCAGCCAGATGCTGGGGAGGGAGGCGCCCGCGCCATCGTGCCAGGTGCACTCGCCACAACACCCAGCGTCACAATAGGCACACCGACTCCTCCGCCCGTCGCCGCGCTGGCACCAGCACTAGGCACCGGCAGGCTGACACTGCCCGTCGGCCAGCCTCGTGTCCTACCGCGTCGTAACCGGTAAGTCCTTGATTCTATTCTTAACAGCTTCTACCTTCTGTTTCTGAACGCATGCTCCTTTTTTTACAGCCCCCATGCACCTCCTGCTCCTGAGGGCCTACCGTCGCGCGGTCCTATCGAGGCCGGCGTGGGAGAAGCTCTTTTCCCGTGACCTCCTCCATCACCCGTGCCAACGTTACCTGGCCGATCTGGCCCATTTTATGCGGACAGTGGTTGGGATACTAGACACCCACCATGTCGCCGCCGCTGAGCAAACCCGGACTATGGCGGCGCTCCAGGCGGAACTGGCGCGGGAACACGCCCGCGCCCAAGCAGCTGAGAAGGCGGCGGACAAGCTCCGGGTTGAACACCGCCGTGAGCTGCACAACGTCTGTGCCACGCTCCAACCCTCCTTCCGCCGCTTAAGCCGCCGCCTCGAGCTATTCGGCGTGCGGGTGAGCGGCCCCTGGAGAACACCGCCGCGCAACTCGCCCTGGCGATGGTGCGCGTGGCGGATGGTTTCGGTGGCCTGGGCGCCGCGCTCCGCGAGCACTCCGCCCGTGAAGGGACCGCCATCGTCCGCGCCACCGCGCAGTACGTGTTGGCCTCCTGCGCCGACTGTTGGTGATAGTTACGCTCAAAGGAATTAATCCGCAAGCGGACGAATATCGCTTGTAGTTTTCACCAGGAGTATTCCTAGAGTTATTGAATTCACAGGGAACGAGGGTTAAAGAGACAATCCTCTATATCTTAATTATTTAAAATACCAGCCAGTCTAGGTAACGGGGGTTAGGATAAATAAATAAAAAGGACCGGTGACACACACACACAAGATAAATATTCACACACAAATAAAGAGAAAGCTACTCTAGCTAGATAGACAGTTGGGAGGACAACGAGACAAGTTTAATAAGTTCACAAAATTGTGTGATTCAGTTTATTGAGTGAGCTTTGGTAATCAAACAGTGGTTCACTTGGTATTCGTTGTCAGAGCTCGGACATTCACTACCATCCGCTATCCTGAATTGGAATCCCGAATGGTTATGATCATTCCGATAGGGCTCTACTGATCAAAGCCGGATGCTATGGGTTACGCATGAGATACTTAGTATCTACGGATGGATAGGGCTGCCACCACCTACCACCTACCACATATACGTGGGCCCGGGTGTAAACCGAGTTAGTCCTAGTCTCAGACACCACGTCTGTTACTATTTCTAATCAATCTTCCTCAATCCTCAGTACCAAAAAGAAGTTGATCTAGGTTCAATGTCTGGCTCTTCCAGTATATGAGTGAGAACCTAAACTGATTCCGGACGAATACAAGCTACCGGTAATGCAAATCTACACAATTCATTTATGTAGATATACTCAGCTCAAATAAAGTTCAACACATAAGCAATGAATGAAGTGATCTCACTAATTGAAACAATTAGAAAAGGGTACAAGAGCTATTACCCAAATTCCCGAAGACACTTCCGGAACTCCGAGCTTCAGCCCGACTTGACTCTAATTCCCAACTACTACTAACTAAGAGCTACTCTAATAAGTGGAATGAAAGTGATGAATGTGTTGTGTTCTTCCAAAAGTGAGGTGTAGGGGTCCTTTTATAGTGTCCCGGAGCCAATGAGGTAGTGCCACGACATGGGACACTTGTCACCTTGCTACCCTCCAAAGGGGAATCCAAGGAGCTTCAATAGGGGGTCGGCCGGCCTAGGTGGGTCGGCCGACCCACCTTCTTCACCGCTCGGCCGTGGATTTCTTCTAGGATGCTCCCTTGATGGTGTAGACTAACTCCTTAAGCCGGTGGATCAAGTTGACATGCGCAAGAAAGGAATCCAAGGGAATCCTATGCTCATTTGTGAAGCAACCGTGTCCATTCGATCAAACCGACTGTCATGGATGGTTTAGATGTCTTCTAATTGTGCTTTGATGCCACTTGAGAGAAGCCGAAGCCGGATTGGTGACGTGGCCAGGTCGGCCGGCCTAGGGTGGGTCGGCCGGCCTGGCTTTTTGCCCGGTTCGGCTCTGGTTCTTCCCATTTTGTACCTGTGGACCCACAACTCATCAAAACTTATGGAACTTTATTAGACTAAATAAAATGTTAGTATAAACCTTGATTTTCCCTCTGAAATGCCGGAATTCCGGAATATGTTGACGTATAAAATTGGCGTTTATTTGACGTCAACAACGGCTGTGCTAATATGACTAAGGGGTTAGTCATGGTATGTATCCATTCCACTATGGAGTGAAATTAGTCGGGCTATCAACAAGGGTGGCACGCATCTCGCCTTGAGCTTGGCTGGTATCGGGTGGTAAAGGGATCGGTATGTGAGTGTATCAAGGTTCAGCCGAATAATGATTCTGTGCATTCGGGGGTCAATACGTACTGCTAAGTGCCGCTTTTGATTGGTGGATTGGAAACGAGTTTCCGGATCCACGGCCGACTTGCACTGAACCTAACGGGTCACACACTTAACGGGTTGGAACTGTTTAATGTGTTTGTACGTGGATATGATCTACGTAAGAGATAGAAACCCTAGCAGGCCGAAGCCCACTGGCGTGACTATATAAGGAGAGGCATGAGGGGCGGCGTCAGACGATGAGTTGAGCATTCACCACGCCTAGCCATCGCACACCTCTCCTGTTCTCCAGAAACCCTAGCCGCACGGCGAGGTGCAAGCACACCCCGTGAGGCATTCCTACTCGGTACGTGTGGATACCGCTAGAGGCGCTGCAGTTCACGGACACGCTGTTAGGTTGGATCGTCGGCAAACACGGGTGAGATATCGGCGAGTAGTCAGCGAGCAGTCAGGAACCACTCGGCGACCACTCGGTGAACATCGGCGAGCACTCGGGAGCCAGTCGGCGAGTTCAGGCGAGCACTTGGCGGTGATCTGGGCGAGTACGACTACTTCCTCTACGCGCAAGGAACTGCTTCCGCTGCATCTGCGTGTCAAGGGTAACGATCTGTGATCCTCTACTTGCTTGTGCTCCTAGGTGATTCGTGGTAGAAATTTTGATTTTATGCTCGCGTAGCCTATCCGTTTCCCAACAGCGGATAGGCGCGGTGCCGCTGCGGACGACGAGGCCGTCTGCGTCGACGGCGACGACGAGTAGAGGGCTCCGATCCGTCCTGCTACGTTTATTTCTTTTTGTTTCTTCTTCCTTGGCCGCTGGCCTTGTAATTAAAATTCTTCTCATTTGGACATAAGCTCCGTCCTGCTCTTTAATCCTGTGCCAGCTGCTTCGGCTCTAGCCACTTAGATCGACCACTACCGTACGATCACATCATAGCGATATCGACGAGGCCCGGCCCCCGGGCACTCAGTCCTTCCTTCTCTGCTCATGCCCGGACAAGTCGCGCGACGACCACTGCTGATCCAAGCCAACCTCCAAGCGCCCCTTAGCCTTCGAATGCATATCCTACACTCCGATCAACTCACACTCACCCATGCACAACAACCAGGGCAGGAGTTAGATAGTTAGATGGATAACGCGCTTAAAGTTTTAAGCTGAGAATGGCAGATCTATCAGCGAATGTGCCTTGTCGCCGCTTCCTAACGCCTTTTCTGGTTGAACACTTCCAGTATTTTTGGGTTTGGTTGTAGCGCTGCGTGGCTAAGGTCGTAGGTGACCAGAGGTGGTCATAGGCCAGCGGCGCCCACGTTGGCACGAGGTGCCCAGACCGTGAGAACGTCGTGCTAGAACGTGCCTCCGATCGCCCCCTCCTTGCCCGACGCTAACGTGGGACACCCAAACTTACCGGCAAGGTACCACTTAGGTCACAAGTACTTACGGCGACCGCACAGAACAGAATCTGAGGGCAACCCCTCAGAGGCACAGATAGCTAACAGAATTTCCTTAAAAAGACAGGAACTACAATCGATTTTATAGCCGGTATAGCCCCCGGCCAGCTAGCGCGCAGAGAACACTGCCCGTCAGCTGGTCTCCTACAAAAATGTACAAGACTTACAGTTTTCAAGTATAAAACTTGCGGAGCTTCTCTATGTTCCACAAATTGGAGGGCTCACGCCCGTCTTCCATCGCCAACCTGACCGACTTGGGTCAAGAGATTGAGGCCACCTTCAAGGGGCCCTCCCACTGGGGAGACAGCTTGTTGCGACCTGCCTGCACCTGAACTTTTCGGAGGACAAGGTCGCCTGAATCCGGGTGGCGTGGTATCTTCTAAGGCTTTGCTAGTATCGAGCAGCACGCAGAGCCACGCGGTCACGGACTTCCTCCAGGAAGTTAACTTCTTCTAGCCAACGGGCTTCCTAACCCTCTTCCTCGAATGTCGCCATGCGTGGTGAGCCCAAAGATAACTCGGATGGGAGAACCGCTTCCGCGCTGTACACCAAGAAGAAAGGTGTTTCTCGCGTCGCTCGGCTAGGCGTGGTGCAAAGCGACCATAGCACCGATGGAACTTCCTCAGCCCAGCGCATCCCGCGCTTGTCTAACTGATCAAATGCTCTCATCTAGAGACCCCTTAGGATCAATGCATTGGCACGCTCTACCTGGCCGTTGCTTCGAGGGTGAGCTACTGACGCGAAACACACCTTGGTGCCCATGTCCTCACAGAAATTATGGAACCCGACGCTAGCAAACTGGCTGCCATTATCAGTTATGATGCGGTTGGCAACCCCGAAGTGCACGAAGATTCCGCGCATGAACTTGATGGCAGCCGATGCAGTAATTGCCGGACTGCTTCAGCTTCAATCCACTTGGTGAACTTGCCGATATGGCGACAAACAGATGGGTATAACCCCCTGTGCCCCGCGGGAACGGGCCCAGGACATCCAGCCCCTAGATCGCGAACGGCCAGGAGAGCGGGATAGTTTACAGTGCTTGAGCCGGTCTGTGGATTTGCTTGGCAAAGAACTGACATGCCTCACATCTCCTCACCAGCTCGAAGGCATCCTGGAGGGTGGTAGGCCGATAGAACCACTGACGGTATGCCTTATCGACCAGGGTGCGATTGGACATATGGTTCCCGCACTCGCCTCCATGGATATCAGAGAGCAGGCTGCTCCCTTCTTCCTGAGTGATGCACTTCAGAAGAATTCCGTTCTCACCTTGGTGATATAGGTCCCCACCTACCAGGGCGTAGCGCTTGGCCTTCCGCCAAATCTTCTCAGCTGACGCATCATCGTCAGAGACCACTCGGTCTCGCAGAAAGGCTAGGATCGGATCCATCCACCACCCCACTTGGCCAAGTACGGTGACCACTCGATGTTCGCCTGGGTACTCTGCCTGGCCAGGCGTTTTCGCCGACACTTCCTTGGAAGCGATGCTGCCCTCCTCCCTTAAAATGGGAGCTGGGGGTGGGTGCACCGTCGTCCCCACCAGATTTGAGGGCCACAACAGATGGTCGCGGAAGTCTTTCTTCAAAGACCCCGACCGGAGCCGGCGCTCGCAACGAAGCGATCTGTGATAGCCCATCCACCAGATGGTTGTGCTGCCTCGGAATGTGGATGTACTCCAACCAGTTGAAGCGGTGTTCCAGTTTCCTAACTTCAGCTATGTACGCCGCCATCACAGGATTGATGCACTGAAACTCTTTTCGGGCCTGATTGACGACCAGGAGGGAGTCATCCTTGACATAGAGACGCCGAATTCCCAACAAGGCGGCAGTACGCAGCCCTACGAGCAAGCCTTCATATTCTGCGATATTGTTAGTAGCTTTGAAATCGAGGACCACCATATGCTGGAGAACGTCCCCGGTCGGCGAGATCAGGACTGCTCCAGCCCCCGCTCCTTTAAACCTGAAAGACCCATCAAAGAGAAGTGTCCACACAGACGGCTCCGGTCCCAGCTCCGCTTTCGGAGGCTCCGAAGACCACTCTGCAACGAAATTCGCCAACGCCTAACTCTTGGCGGCGGTCCGAGGAACGAACTGTAGACCAAAGTCCCCAGTTCCACCGCCCACTTAGCTACTCGGCCTTGCGCCTCCCGATTGTGAAGAATCTCCCAAAGGGGAAAGGACATAATGACCGTAATCCCCATTCCTTGAAAATAATGGTGCAACTTACGCGGCGCCACGAGCATTGCATACAACATCTTCTGGGCATGAGGATACCTGGTTTCCGCGTCCTACAACACCTTGCTGACGTAGTAGACCGGGCTCTGGATGCCTCCCCTCTCTGCCACCAGCACCGCACTGACCACCGCCGACGTGGCCGCTACATAAAGGAGCGGCTCGTCGGGCTCGGGGGCGACCAGCACTGGAGGCGAGGATAGGTACCTCTTCATCTCCTCGAAGGCTTGTTGTGCTTCACTGGTCTACTCGAAAGTGTTGGTCTTCTTCAGCAGCTTGAACAACGGGAGGCTCTTTTCCCGTAGGCGGGCTATGAACCTCCCGAGGGAAACGATGTAGCCCGTAATGCATTACACATGTGTCGGGGATTAGATCACGGCCCATTGCCATGGCCCACTCCCTGACGGCCCAATCGAATCACCTACCAGGCCCAAATCCTTGAAGGTTCTATCGCCCATGTGCATCCCGCCAACGCCTTCATGGTCGCACGGTGCGTAATGGCTTAGGATTCCTGCTTGAGTCCGACTCGAATGTAGTTCTCAGCGGCCACGTGAAGACCCTTGACGTGGTTTCCTGATTGGACTAGGAGTCATGATCCCCAAGATTAGAGCTTACCTTATCTACCGTAGGTCATATTTAGCATGTATGAGTTCGTTTATCTCGTAGTTGGCCCGGCCCGATATTCCCCAGAGGTCGGTTTGCTCGACTATATAAACAAGGCCCTCACGGCGTAGAGGGACTTGATCCGCTTTTGTATCTGCTAGACACCGATCTTCGCCGGTACATTCCATAATCTCGCCGAGACTTGTTCGCCTCTGTCGAGCCATCTCTTGTATTCATCTCCGATATATAAGAAAGGTGGGACGTGGGGCTATTATCTCTCCGAGAGGCCCGAACCAGATAAAACCCCGCCTCTCTGCTCATTGCTTTTCGTGGTTGTTCGGCGTGTCTCCTATCTCCTCTTTGAAGAACCTTGGTTGACTTGGGTCAATATCCCAACCGTCGACAACATGCTTCAGACGAGCGGGCGGCTGCATGCTCTCGATGGCCGCTATCTTATCAGGATTAGCCTCAATGCCTCGGCTGGATACGAGAAACCCAGCAGCTTCCTCGATGGCACGCCAAATACACACTTCTCCATATTGAGCTTCAAGATATACTTGCGAAGGTTGGAAAACGTCTCCTCCAGGTCACCGAGCAGTCCACCGCTCTCCTTGGTCTTCAACACCATATCATCGACGTACACCTCAAGACTCTTCCCGACCAGAGGCCGGAAGGCGATATGAATGGCTCGCTGGTAAGTAGGACCGGCATTTTTCAACCAAAAGCCATTCAACTATAGCAGTATATGCCCATGGGAGTTACAAAAGCAGTTTTTTCTTCATCCTCCCCTGCTATACTAATCTGGTGATACCTAAAATACGCTTCAAGAAAGCTTAAAAGCTCGCACCCTACAGTGGAGTCTAGAAGCAAATCTATGTGCAGCAGAGGGTAAGGATCCTTCGGGCAGGCTTTATTGAGGTCGATGAAATCGACACACATCCGCCACTTCCCGCTGGATTTCTTCACGAGGACGGGGTTCGCAAGCCACTTAGGATGAGTAACCTCCCTCATGATTCCCGCCTTAAGCAGCTTGTCCACTTCTTCTCGGATGGCCTCCTGGAGCTCTGGTGCATGTCTCCGGACATTCTGCCGGACTGGACGCACTCCTAGGAGCACCGCCAACCGATGCTCGATCGCCTCCCTAGGGACCCTGGTCATATCGGACGGTTGCCATGCAAACACATCCGAGTTTTCCTAGAGGAAGGCGACGAGCGCACTTTCCTTTTTGGCACCGAGCTCGGCGCCCACTTTGACAGTCTTTGTGGGGGCGTCTTCGCTCAGGGAGACCACTTTAACCTCACCGGATGAGCCGGGCGTGGCTCGGGTCTTCGCCTGATGAGCATCTGGGTCGGTGGCGCCGGATGGCTACGCGGAGACGGACTAGGCCAAATCCAAGGCCATCTTGTCGCAATGCAGGGACTCCATCCTGTCCACCTTGATGGCGATGGGACCTTGTGGCCCCGGCATCTTCATTACCATGTAAGCATAGTGGGTAGCTGCCATGAACTTGGTCAACGCTGGTCGGCCAAGAAGGGCATTGTACGGGAGGTCGATGTTTGACACCTCGAAGTCGATTGCCTCCGTACGGTAATTCGCCTCCTCCCCGAAGGTGACAGGAAGGAGGATTCGCCCTAGGGGCATCGACTCTGCCCCCGAGGCGACACAATAGAACGGGAGGGCCGGAAGTAGCTCCCGCTCCTAGATTTGTAGCGCCTGAAATGCTTTGATGGATAGGAGGTTGATGGAGCTCCTCCCGTCCACCAGCACTTGCCCAAGTTTCATGTTCCTGACCATGGGCGAAACCACAATCGGTAGATGCCCTAGGCTGGCAGTGTTCTCGGGGTGGTCGGCCTGACTAAAAGTGATCGGCTCCACCGACCACCTCAGTAGCCTATTTGTCTCCGGATTTGGGCGGTGGCACACACCTCCCTCCTCAGCAACTTGTACTTGCGGTTGGAAGTGTAGGTGGCTGAACCACCATGCATGTATGTCACCGTGTGCTCCGCCCGCTGGAAGGCCAGCGAAGTGGGCCCCTCATCTTCGTCGTCGCTACGGGACGACAAAGCCGCTTCTCAACCAGCTTCCACTCGAGCTGACAATCTGCCAAGTCGCGCGCATTGGACCGGTGGATGGGGCAGTACGCCTTGCCTTGTCCACCTCCATGACTATCTTTGCGGCGGTCGCGGCCGCCGCCGCGCCGGTCATTCCGCCGCTCGCGGCGATCGTGCTGTCGTGGTCTTGCTTCCTTCTGGTACCGCTCGGCAACCAAGACTTGACCAGCCTCGGACGCCTTGCGCTTCTTCTTCTTCTGGTTCTTGGGGCCAGAACCCTTAGAGGTCCCGACCTCCACTCCGCCGCCACCACCACCCGCCTTGGCGCCGGTAGCACGGTCACGAGCCTCCACCTCCCTGGCGCTCTTGTGCGCCAGGTCGAACAGCTTGGAGGTGGAGGAGATGTTGCGGGTGGCCATCTTCTCCAGCATCTTGAGATCTTTGACGCCCTTTCGAAAGGCGATGATGACCGCTTGGCTAGGGATCTTGGGGATAGTATTGCGACATTGGCTGAAGCGCCAAATGAACTCTCGCAACGACTCCTCCTTCTTCTGCACCAGGGCATGGAGATCATCCTCCACCATTGGCTGTTCGTAGGAGCCCTGAAAATTAGTGACAAACTAGTCACACAGCTCCTCCCATGAGCCTACCGACGCTCGCGGGAGGTTTAGCAGCCAAGAACGGGCGGAACCCATCAAGACTGTAGGGAAGTAATTAGCCATGACCTTCTCGGAACCGCCGACAGCCTGCACCACCGAGGTGTAGATCTGCAGGAACTCCTCTGGGTTGGTCGCGTCGTCGTACTTCTCGACATACGCCGGTCGGAACTTCTTCGGCCACGCCATGTGGCACAGCCGGGCGGTGAACGCCCGACAGCCGACGCCGTAAGGCGGCTGGCGGCGATGGCCGAGATCCCGATGGGACTCAGAGGACGCGAAGCCCCCTCGTCACCATCGGAATGACCCCCGCAGCCGAGACTCACCGGCTGCGGCTGGTCCCGCGTCCGAGCGCGGCGGTGCTGCAACTCGTCACGCAGGTCTCCGCCGCAGTGATGCCGACGCTCCTCCAAACGAGTTCGGTGGTCCTCTTGGCGCCCCCCACACTTGGAGGCGCTTGGGATGGTACTCGGGTTGGTGCATAGGCCTCCACACGAACCGAGTCCGCACCCTGAACCTCCTTTCCCTTGCCTCGGCTTTCGAAACCAGAGCGAACTTGACGCGGGCGGCTCAGCGCTTGCATGCGATTCACATGCGACTTCAAGCGGGGCGCTCCACCGGACGTGCCCGACCACCCAGAGACCTCGACTCGGTGGTGAGCCGCGTCCATGGGGCAAGCAATGTCCCGTAGCCACGGCTTGGCGGGGGAATCTCCAGCCAACTCCACTGGAGGGTGCTCCAGCAGCATGCGTATAGCGTGCAGATTCTGGGACGGGGAGGCATCCCCCAAGAGCAACCACCGCTGAACCGGAGGCGCATCCGCCACCGGAGGAGCAACCTATTGAGGACACGACGAAGACGCCACGTCCTGCTGCCGACTGAGCGGCTTCTAGCCAGGATCACCAGCCTCTCCCTCCGATTCGTGCTTCGACATTCTTGCTCCTCGACGTGCCGAGGACGATCTGAGAAAAGAGAATCTGACCGGAGAATCCTAGGAACAAACCGACCACTACCCCCTACCTGGCGCGCCAATGTGGGCGTGTTTCAGCTGACAGGTTTTTCGGAACCAGATCCGGTGGATCGGTAGTGGGCGTGTGAATGGCCGGCCCACTCCTCTCCTCTCGCTTGCGGCTAAAAACTCAAGTACAGGCACTAAGTTTTACCCAAGTTCAGGCCCCCTGATCGGGTAATAGCCTTAGTCCTGCTCGAGCTCTTTGCAAAGTATGAACTGGCTAGGCTTTCAAGGGTCCGATCTCATGATCGAATTCTGGAACCCCTTAAAGATGCTCCCGCCAACCCTTATATACCCGGGCTGGCGTGGGTCACAATGTGCTACACAATACACATTTAATGGTCCTACCACTGTAGCCATCATTCATCCGGCACTAGTCCTCGCTGCCATCGTTCCTGCCCCTGCTTAGATGAGACAGAGCAGCCCACCTACTCCTAGTGCCTTTCTTGTCACGCGGTGACTGGCACATACGGGGCGGCTGCGGAGACGGCCAAAGTGTAGTTGATATCACTTAGAGGGGTGGGGGTAATCATATTGTCAGAGCCCCGCCCACTCCGTCAGAGTGGTTCCGTCACATTAAATGCTCCGGATTCGATGTATTCCGAAGGAATCCTTAGCAAGGAGGCCTCCTTGCACCTTCGTCCTGTTTCCCTGACAGTGGGGCCCATGCGCCCCCTATTACCCTAGCGCGCTCGGATGGCGCCTGCTCGCCGGACGCCATGCGTCCTGGTCGCCCGGCGACTAGGGCCTGCTCGCCGGCCCGCGCGCCGGACAGCACGTGTCTCAGTCACACTGTTTGAACTTCACTTTGTCTGAAAACAGACCTTGATCTATTTGGGCCTAGTATTTCCATGTATGGCACACTTCCTGCTTGGCGATGGTCCCACCTAGCAGCGATGCGGGAGCACACCTCGATGTAGAATACACCGAGAATTCCCAAATTCAAGTTTGACTGTCTTGTGCAACGTCCTTGTTGTTCTAGACCCCCAAACTACCGGTTC
Organism: Raddia guianensis; assembly: GCA_036346415.1. Classification (NCBI taxonomy): domain Eukaryota; kingdom Viridiplantae; phylum Streptophyta; class Magnoliopsida; order Poales; family Poaceae; genus Raddia; species Raddia guianensis. Next base: position 18,261,647 of record CM070541.1, on the reverse strand, counting down.
CCATCCCGACACGATACCAACCACAATCCACCTCGACATGCATCATGTACATTAGTCCATCCAAAACAACCTACCTTCATCACATGCAAGATTAGTTCATAATCATCCATAAAAAATGCATTGAGAACCATTCAAAACCACTCAATCCAAGCTAAATCGGCTCCATCGGACTCCGTCCGAACAAGGGGCCAAACTCGGTTAGACCACCATCAGACCCAGTCCGATGAACCCAAAAATGCACACAGCTATGGAAAAGCATATTTTAAACACAATTCAAATCCAACTTTCAAAATTCATTTTCATCATTAAACCCGTTGTCAATATGTTCATCACATAAGGGTGACATCCACATGGTCTCACAATTAGTTAGATGATAAAATCATCTCTATTATTAAAGTCTCTTACGATGAGTGATAGTGGTATGAATTTTTTACTAAAATTACACTCATCAATGTCATCCATTATAATAAGTTCATCTACTTCACTAAAATTATCTTCCAATAAACTCATTTTATTTGACTTATAACCGCCAAACTCTCCGTGGGCATAGCTAAAGTATATCAAGTTTTGTTCACTAATGTCATTCCACGGTAGTTCACATGTAGCATGTCGCACAATGCATAGCACCAATCACCAACAGAAAGCCAATCACATATGACTTGATCAGTCGATCGAGTCGTGATATATCATGCCGTATGATGCACCGATCTTTCACAACAAAGCTAAACGTGTATGACCCGCTAACTTATAGCCTTAACGATGGATTTTAACAAAATTTTACCAAAGCACGAGCGTCGGCCCGTACCTATAGATTCATCTTTAAAAAGTTAACAAAATATTATACTTGTAGTGTATTTTACATATAAAAATAATTGTATCAGCAATCTATATATGGTGAATGTAATATTATTTCAGACCCTATCATTTCCAACACGACAAACATTTACGACCGAATAGAGTAATCTTTTTAGGTACACACAAACTTTAATCAAGTGATTTTTTGTATATATATACGCTACAAGCTTTTATATATGTCGTTATTGAGCGATGCTTATGGCCGGGACGCAGGCACGCAGCGCTGCAAATCATAGCATTTTGGACATATACTGTACCCGATCACATGAAGGAAGCAGTTCTCCATATCATCCTGTTGGATGGCCTATCTCACCATACCAAGGGCCCAAAGAGAGGGTATGTCCACAAATGTGCTCCTCTCATTCCTAATCTCTGCAATGTTTTTTTATCTATCTCCCTTTCTCTTTCTCCCCCCTTTTTCTTCAAGTTGCACAAGACGACATTCATATCACTCATTTGGCCATGGACCTTGATCAGTGATCTCTACGTTCTATCGTTCAGTTTAGTTGTGCTAGCATCGTTATAGGATGAAGGACTTAGGGCGTGTTTGAAGTTTAGAAGTGATTTCTGTCGACGTTTGGAATATCGGATCCAAGTCAACTAAGGTTCTTGAGAAAAGGGAGATAGAAGACCTGCCGAGCAAGGCAAACAGCGCTCAACGAGCAATGGGGAGACACAGGGTTTTTATCCTGGTTCGGGCCTCTCAGAGGAGATAATAGCTCTACGTCCAGCCTTTTTTTATATCAAAGAGGATTACAAGGTGGAAACTCGACGAGACGAACAGGTCTCGGAGAGATAATGGGTGTACAGGAAACTAATATGCGACAATGCGAAGTCTCTTGGCCTGGGATCAGGTGCCCTCTACACGCCGTATCCCGGGCATCCTGTAACGCAGTGGACCAATAATAACTCATGCGAAACGCTTTGCCAACCAGAGTCCTGAAGGAGACGTGGTTGCCACAGACACCATCGTGTATGTCCCTAAGAAGGAACACACCCTCCTGTTGAGAGATACACTTGAAGAGGACTCCCAGATCACCTTGCCGGTAAAGGATGCCGTCCACAAGCTTGTATGGACTAGCACGCCTTATAAGCCAGGAACGCTCAGCTTCGTCATCGGGCAGGGTCCCATCTGCAAGGTATCGGACAAATGGCGTTGTCGATCCATGGCACCTGCCGATGACGGAGACAAGACCACTGCCTCTCGCTGCTTCGTCCGAAGACGTGATAGAGGGCTTGTAAAGGTGATCGACGAGCACCCCTGCCGAAGCAGGTTCGCGTGAGGATCCAAACTTGGATAGCTGGTCGGCCAAGAAGTTATCCTTCCTGGGCACGAAGAGCACCTCGAAAAATTGAAAGTGCCGCTCCAACTTACTCACTTCAACCAGGTATCGCGCCATTGAGTCATCGCAGCACTGATACTCCTTGTTTACTTGATAGATGACCAGCTGTGAATCTCCCTTCACAGTTAGCCGTTGGACGCCAAGCGACTTGCACGCTCTTAGTCCCGCGAGGAGACCCTCGTACTCCGCGGCGTTGTTAGTCGCCGCAAAGTGTAGTTGGATAGAATACTGGAGTTGCTCTCCTTGAGGGGAGATGAGAACAAAACCAGCCCCCGAGTTTCCAGTGCGCGAGCTGTCAAATAACATGGTCCAGGGGGTTTCTTCAGGTTACTCGGGAGCGTCCTAGGATTTGGGCGGACAAGTCCATTCAGCGACAAAGTCAGTCATGACCTGGGATTTAATAGCAGTTCGGGCAGCAAACAGAATATCGAATTCTGCTAGTTCCATTGCCCACTTAGCTATTCGTCCGCCGGCTTCCTTATTCCGTAGGATTCCGCCCAGAGGGAACTTGGTCGGAACCAGTATTTGATGCGCCTGAAAGTAATGTCGAAACTTCCTAGAGGACATGAGCAAGGCATAGAGCAACTTTTGGATCTCAGGGTAACGCTCCTTTGATCCATGAAGCACCTCGCTCACGTAATAGATTAGCCGCTGGATGCCTTCCCTTTCCACCGTCAAGACCGCGCTCACCGCTTGTGGCGTGCAGCTAACATACAACAATAGCTGTTTGCCGTGTCGCGGGGTAGTCAAGACGGGTGGGTTGGACAGGTATTGCTTTAGATCTTGGAAAGATCTATCAGCCTCCTCTGTCCACTCGAAACTATTATGCTTGCGCAAGGCCTTAAAGAAGGGCAGCCCGCGTTCGGCTTGACGAGAAATAAACCTACTTAGAGCAGCCATCCGTCCTGTTAGGCTCTGAACTTCCTTGACGGTAGTCGGAGCCTGCATGTTTTTAATGGCCTCGATTTTTTCAGGATTAACAGAGATTCCTGGCGAACCTATGACATTGCCGAGCAACATTCCAGATCGAACACCAAAGGTACACTTCTCTGGATTTAACTTAATGCGATGCCTAGTGAGATTTTGAAAAGTCTCGACCAAGTCTTTTACATGATCTGGAGCATACTTGCTCTTTACAACTATGTCGTCGACATAGACCTCCAGGATCCTTCCGCGCTGTTCTGGGAAAGTCTTCTCCATTAAGCGCTGGAACGTGGCACCAGCATTGGGCAGATCGAAAGACATGGTCGTATAGCAGAAAGTGCCGAAGGGGGTGATGAAGGTAGTCTTCTCTTCATCCTTGGGGGAGATGCTTATTTGGTGATAACCGGAGTAAGCATCCAAAAAACTCAGGAGCTGAGTATCCGCAGTCGCGTCGACCAGCTGGTCTATGCGAGGCAGCGGGAAATTACCCTTAAGACAAGCCGCGTTCAAATCTGTGTGATCGACACACATCCTCCACTTGCCGCCTTTCTTCTTTACGATCATAGGGTTGGCCAGCCACTCGGTGTGATCAACCTCGCTGATGAATCCAGCAGCGAGCAACTTGCCAGGCTGATCTTTGATGATCCCCTGTTTGAAATCTGAAAAGCGACGAAGCTTCTGGCGAACAGACTTTTTATCCGGCCGGACTGCCAGTTTGTGCTCAATAACCGCCTTTGGGACCCCTGGCATGTCAGACGGCTCCCAGGCAAATACGTCTGCATTAGCTCGGAGAAAGGCAATGAGCTCGCTTTCCTATTTGGTGTCCAGATTGGCTCCCAAATGAACTGTCTTGGAAGATTCATCAAGAGACAGCGGAACTTCCTTAGTCTCTCCCCCTGGCTGGACAGAAACCTTGGGACGGGAAGACCTGGTCTGCGGAACCTCGGGACCACGCGGTGGAAAATGGTCGACCTGGGCAAGGGATTGCTCGTCGTAATCTAGAGCAGCCTTATAGTTACCCTTGACCGTGATCACGCTGCTGGGGCCCGGTATCTTCATGCAATGGTATGCATGGTGGGACACGGCCATGAACTTGCCAAGAGATGGCCGGCCCAAGATCACGTTGTAGGCCGATGGGAAGTCAACCACGTCAAACGTGATTAACTCTGTCCGGAAGTTGCTAGAGCTGCCGAAGGTAACGGGCAGGACGATCTGCCCCAGCGGCTTAACAGCTTCTCCCGAAACAATCCCATAGAAGGGCATCGCGACCTCTTTGAGTTTAGAACGAGGAATCTGCATCTCGTCCAAAACTTTGGCAGAAAGCAAGTCTAGCGCACTTCCGCCGTCGATTTGCTGATGGTCGGAGCGACCACCAGTGGAAGCCGCTGAGGCTTGCTCATCCCAGTGGGGCAATCCTCCTTAGAGAAGGAGATAGAAACCTTGGTCCACTTCATCGATTCGGGCTGTGGTTTGCCCTTCTCAACGTTGTGAACCTTCCGAGCAGCTTCTTTGAGGCTGCCCCGATAGGGATAAGCCGAGGAGCCGTCGAAGATGACGATGATATGGTTCACAGGCTCTTGATATTCATCATCATCGTCCCGATCACCGCCATCGGCTTGGCGCTTGTCCTTGCCGGCATCACCTTCTTCGGGCAGGGTGGGCATGGGGCCCTTGCCGTTGTAGAAATCCTCGAACTTTGCAGCCCAGGTCCTGCAATGGCGGATATCGTGCCTGTAGTGCTGGTGGAACTGGCAGTTTCGGTCACTCGGACCTTTCTTGCCTTGATTGCCTCCCTGGGCGGGCTTCTTGCCCTTGTAGTTATTGTTGGGCTTCTTCTACCCGTCTTTGGGAGGAGGTGCGCGATCTATACCGGTGACGGTGTTGTTCGCATCACCTTTGTTCTTCTTCTTCTGGGACTTCTTGTTACCAGGATTATTACTGCTCTTCTTCTTCTTCTCATCCACACCAGGCTGGGCGGGTAGCTCGCCCTTGTCGAACGCATTCTTATACTGAACACGCTCTGCCGCATTGGCATAACGGTCAGCCGCCTTGAACAGGCCGTTGGCGGTCCAGGTCTCGTTGATCTCGAGATCCTGGGTGAGCCGCTCGTCGCGGACTCCGTTTTTGAAGGCGCGGACAACAGATTCGTCCGAGATGTTCGGGATCGTGTTGCGAATCTTAATGAAACGCTTCACAAAGTTGCGGAGGGTCTTCCCATTCATCTGGATCATCTGGTGCAGATCATCCTCCTTGCCCAGACGCACGTAGTAGCTCTGGAAATTGGCAATCAGAGAGTCACAAAGCTGGTCCTAAGAGCTGATGGAACCTTCTTGCTGATTGAACAGCCACGTCCGAGCAGCGCCCTCAAGGACAGTCGGAAGGTAATTCGCCATGACTAGCTCATCACCCCCGGCTGCCATGATGGCAGTAGCATAGATGGAAAGAAACTCCTCTGGGTTCTGGGTCCCATTGTACCTCTCCACGTGACCAGGTTTAAACTTGGAAGGCCACCTGATAGCACGAAGCTCATCAGAGAAAGCCTTGCAGCCCAAGCTGTACGACCGGCCACCTTTTCCTGCAGAACCTAGTCTTGTAAAGACGTTGGTCCAGTTACGCGGAGGAATTCTTGTTGAACGAGATGACCCTGCCTGGAGGAATTCTCTCCGGGACAGTCCTCCGCGTTCCTTCCTCGTGGTAGCCACGACGCGCTCCTCGCGAAGGGATCGTCCGTGATCGTCGCGTGCTCGCTTGCCTCTGTGATCGCGGCGATCACGGGTACTTGGCGAACGTTGTCGACCACGGGCAGCTTGCTCGTGGACAGTAATCCTTTGACAGTGACGGGGGCCACGCGATCGATCGGAGCTGTCCGAGCCATTCCAGGCAGGCTGACTGCGCTGTCTGGAGGAGGTGTTAACTTCGCCTATGGACTTAAGGCCTTCGGCCAGTCGTTCTAGGTGAGAAGTAACAACATCACCCATGCGGGCGAGGTCGGCCTGGTTGGTGGATCTGAGCACCGTTGCCATGGCCTGGAGTCGTTCCCGACTCTGATATAGGGGTCCAGGGATCCCAGAAGCTTCCGCGTTTTGTCCGACAGGAGTCTGATCACGCGGGGATTCAACCCGAACAGGCGAAACTTCTGCCGAGGGACTTGGCGTAGGCGCGCGAGGCGGGTCGCGACGCTGTCGCTTGCGCTGGTCGCGGATCTGTGCCAAGGTTTGATTGATGGAAGCGTCAAGACTGCGGCGAACAACATCTTGCTCGCGAGCAGCCAGCGCGGCCCCATCTTGATGCCGGGCAGGATTGGACTGCCTGACCTAGTCGGCTGCTGCGACTTGCGCAGGATTCTCTGAAGTTCCTACGCCGGCCATGTTGATGCTGCGGCGGCCATGTGTTGGCACGCTAGATGGCGTCATCACTATGTCTCCACAGGAAGAATCGACCGACATAGCCTTGGAATCCGATAGATCTAAACTAGCGTAAAGATCGTCGGTTCCGTAATCATCGTGAATGACGGGAGCCTGATCTAAGACCATCTCCGGAGCATAGCCGGAGATCTCTGTCTCGGATCTGGAAAGCGATCGAGATCGAACAGATTGATCCGATCTGACAGGGGGATTGACATCCTATCCTTCTGAGTCGTACCCTTCAGAAAGATTTTCCTGGTCGCTGAACGAATTCGACATGTTCGAACAGGCTTGATCTGCTATTCCCCATGGTCGGCGTCAACTGTCGACGATTGGGATATCGGACCCAAGTCAACTAAGGTTCTTGAGAAAAGGGATATAGAAGACCTGCTGAGCAAGGCAAACAACGATCAATGAGCAACGGGGAGACACAGGGTTTTTATCCTGGTTCGGGCCTCTCAGAGGAGATAATAGCCCTACGTCCAGCCTTTCTTTATATCAAAGAGGATTACAAGGTGAAAACTCGACGAGACGAACAGGTCTCGGAGAGATTATGGGTGTACAGGGAACTAATATGCGACAATGCGAAGTCACTTGGCCTGGGATCAGGTGCCCTCTACACGCCGTAGAGGCCCTGTTTATATAGTATGGAGCAACCGACCTACCGAGAGATAATTGGGCCGGGCTGACCACGAGTCCGTAGCGAACTCGATCATGCCAAATACATCCCGAAGTAGATAAGGCATACTTCAATTCTTGGGGATCACGACGTCTACTCCAATCCGGGAAACCACGTCCGGGTCTTCACGTAGCCGTGCGGAACTCTGTTCGAGTCGGACTCAAACAGGAATTCTAGGCCGTTACGCACCGTGCCAGCCAGAAAGCTGTTCGGTAGGATGCACACCTGATAGAACCTTCTAGGGAGCTGGGCCCTAGTCGGCTGTTCGATTGGGCCGTCAGGGAGTGGGCCATAGCAATGGGCCGTGATTTTATCCCCGACAATTTCATCATAAACTCAATAGTCCATCATAGAGTCACTCCACCCAGTATATAACGGTCTTTGTCCCCTATTTGTAGAGGTGGCCAAATGGGCCGGGCCAACAAGGCCAAACCGGGCCGGTCCGCACTGTTCACCGAACCGGGCCGGCATGGTTCGGTTCATCGAACAAAACTTGGGCCTAGCGTCTGCCCGTTGGGCCCGCCCGGTTCGTATAGTGACGGGTCGGTCTGGTTCGGTTCGTCACTGTAGCATATTTTTTTAATTAAATATATTCATTTATATATATAATGATATATAATGTATTTACGCAATTTATAGTGTATATTTTTGAAATATAGGTTTTTTCTTAATTTATTTAGATATTTTAGTTAAAATGAACCGGCCCATATAAAACCAGGCCGGCCCAGTTCGATTCGGTTACTGTGAGAACCGAACTTGGGCCGAGACCTAGGCCCAATGGCCCAAAACCAAACGGGCCTAAACCGGGCCGAGCCGTTGGCCATGTCCTACCTGTTTGGTTTGTGAAATGGAATGGTTCAATTTTTTGTTTGATTTGACTAGTACTATTTTGGAAGTTGTTGCTACTGCCATTGCAAATATATTGAAAAGATAATTTGATATCTTAAAATCTTAATGAAGAAAATCACTTATCTAACCTAGTGGAGTACAGAGAAGGAGGGCATCTTGGTCAATAACAAAAGAGCAAAATAGATCTGAAGGGGACAGATTGGGGCAACTTGATTGAAATCTGGAAGGGGTTTAGTTCATATCTAAGAGGAAGAACACAAGCAACAACGAGTATGGCCCTGTTGCGTAGGAGCCTTGCGTCGATTAGTCATCTGGAGAGAAAATCAAGGAGGCTCTCAATTTGATACCACTACTGGGCAAGGACTCGTAGGTAGTGGTGGGAGTTGGGCCGTGTCGTGCCGGCCCAGCCTGGGCCCGTCGTGCCTCGGGCTGGTGCAACACGGGCCGGCACGGCCTGGTCAGCACTTTGGGCTGTGCCGGGCTGGCACGGAGTGCCAAAATCTAGGCCCGGCGCAGCCCAAAAGCACGGCGGGCTGGCTTCGGGCCGGGCCGGCCCGAGCACGGCACGAGTAAGAAAACAACAGGAAAAATGATTTTTTAGAAATTCATATGTTGATCAAATGAAAAAGTTATTTATACAAAAAAGATGCGTCTCGAAATTATATACAACTTTCGTGTTCAGCCCAAATTCATCCGAGCAGCATAAGACCTCGAAAATTGCGAATTACCGAGGATGGTGCCGTCGGCCCGAAAGCAGGCAGCGACAAAAATATTTTTTATAAATTCATACATTGCTCAAATGAAAAACTTGTCTACATGAAAAAGATGCGTATCGACATTATCTACAACTTTCGTATTGAACAGAAATTGATCTGAGCAATGGAAGACCACGCAAAATATAAAAAACTAACCCGTGCCTCTATTCGGGCCGGGCCGGCCCAAGCACGGCCCGTACAGTCTGGCCGGGCCGGGCAGCACGCCGTGCCTGGATTCCAAAATCATCGCATCGACGGTGAGGGCTCATGGGCTTCCATCGACGGTGAGGGCTCACGAGTTTTTGTCCATGGTGCAAGGGATGGTTGGGAGGGGAGGGGAGGGGAGGAGGGTTTCGTCCAATGGAATGGAGCGTCCCAAGCTCTAGCTTAGGACGGTCATGGAAGTCATGACTCAGTGAGGAAGTGAACTCGCCCGTGATGCAAACCAAACAGCGGTCACATGCTCGAATTCCAAATGACATGGTCTGAGGACCATGTCGTTCGATAAACCAAACACGCCCTTAAGACTGTGTAAATTAACCGGATCATCACATTATGCCTCATTAGTCACATATGTTCCCTAGTGTACAATTTTTTAAGCGAATGATAAGAGACCAAAAACAAACTGCATACGAACAAAAAAAAACCATCACGGGCACGTCGGGGGAGGAAGGGTTGAGGTTGCCCCCTCATTTACACGGTTACTTACTAAATGGGCCTCCAAGGAATTAAAGTTGTCGTGGTGAGCTCTTAATAGGGCTTGATCATCTTTGAAGACTACAACCACCTAATCAATGGAGGACCGTTGGTTATGGGAGAGCTAATACTTTCTTTACTTCCAAATGTTCCATAAGAACGAGATGACCAATCGATTGAACCAGCGCTTTACGCGGGCAGTGGTGTGGCTTGCCTAGGTCTCCCACCAGTTCTGGAAGGAGGGACTTGGAGGGGGGCAATTAGGTTGTTGAGTACTAAGGCCCACACGTGTGTTTCAAAAGAGCAACAAAAATGTCGAGATGCTCAACGATCTTCAAGGCTCGTTGACGGAGGGCATAAATTGCCACATGATGTCATCTCTTTTTAGCTAGTACATTCATGGTATGGATGGGCAAGGTGTGAGAGTAGCCAGAGCATGGCTGGCATGGATGTGGGTGTGGCCAAACTGATGCCTCAAAGGTGTTCAATGAGTTATATCAACCTAGCTCACTAAATATATGCAGCAAAACACATGCTTGCATAGGGCAAGTATGGGTGATACTAACAACCAAACACAAGGGTTTTCCATGGTCTCACTCTGGCTTCTTAGGTCCATGTGTGTCATATGGGCATGGCTGAGTCCATCCGGCAACCTGACAACCCATTAAAGTACATTGTGGATTGTGTGAAAGCAATCCTAGAGATAAATTGGAATAATACAAGAGAAATTACAATCAATCAATCCTAACAAATCCTATTCTACCATAGTAACCAGATCCTTCCAGATACTGCTATATACTCTAACACCCTACAAGCGGAGACGAGGTAGTGCACACGCTTAAACTAAAGTAGAAGCTGAAGAGTTGGCTCCACTTGAATGTAGCCTTTGGTGCTGATGTTGACGTAGCCAAGAGTGAGATGACCGGGGATGTAGCCATGAAGGAGAGGGCCATGTGAGGTAGTTGATGTTGAGGTGGCCACAAAGGGACCGGTGGGTGCAAAGGTGGCAGGAAGAATACAATAATGCAATCGCAAATGATGCCGACAATGATGCAATCGCAAATGTTGTGGATAAAAAACTCTTCAATTGTGCTAAAAACATGTGCGCAATGGGATAAAAGTACACATCGGTTATGCCAACCCTAGGGGCACTAAAAGAGGGACTAACACAAGTAGTACATTCATGTTTAGAAGGGTGCAAAAACAACAAAACAGATGGACTCAATGGCAGCGGCGGTGTACGTCGTGCAGCGTAGGAGGGCGCCCAACATGAAGACTTACGCACAGAGTTAGATGAAGAAAGATGAAATGCATGTGAGCTTGCAAAAAAAAAATTACGACACTAGTGACATACATATGGTGGAAAGATAAAAAAATACTAGATAAAGGCTGGAGAAGCAGTGATGGTTGTGGTCGACGATGGTGAAGAAGACCCTATCCAGGTGGCAAAAACGATGGCACAACCACAAAGACACCACACTCCAGCCTCTAAAGATGACGTAGTGGCAACCTGGTTCTTGGTGGTGTGATAACTCATGCTCATAGATGATGGGCTTAGCGACAATGTAATGACACGACAGCAACGAGTCAACTGTCTCATGGGCGTTCAGATGACCATAGAGAGGGTTCCATGTCGATGAAAACGTCAAGTTAGCACAGGGAGTCAAAGGGAGAAGTTGTTGCCCCGCAGGTGAAGTCCGAAGACGGTGAGCTATCGATCGATTGACACGACAATGCAAATTGATATACGTTCAAAATAAACTAATCCTACAGTCATAAAAGAAAGATTGATCTGAAGACGATATAAACCCTAACAACAAGTCGTGCAACCTTGGGAGAAGCAATCGAGATGTGATCATCTCCTAGAAACGAAGGCTTTTCCTAAGATTGATCAAACTAACCGCGAAAATTTGCACGCATCGATCCGTCCCTTTCCCTCCCCTACGCCTAGCGCCTGGTCCAGCCAGCGAACGAGCCGCGTGCGCGCGGTGTCGCGATGCGGTCGCTCTGGACTAGAAGCCAAAACGGCGAGGGAACCAGCTGACGCCATCGGCACGCGCAGACAGCGACCAGGGGGGCTGGGTTACGTCACGTGGGCCCAAGTTGCAGGCTCCCATATGTCCCAGCCTCCCAGGCTCCCAGCTCAAACTCTCAAAGCCTCCATGGGCTGCGTTCGTTTCACCTTTGATTTGATCTTCTTTTCTTCTTCTTTTTTTTTGTTGTTGTTTTCTTTGGAGTACGAAATAGAATTTGTACCGTGCCGTCAAATTGGTGATGTGTTTGTTTATGCAGCTCGGATGACTTGTTCAGAGAACGCGTGCTGGCCCCTGAATCGAATTTTCCGCGATCGTTTTCTTTAAATCGAGTGTTCGAAGCCACCGTTTCAGCCGGAGACTTTCAAAAATTAAAGTGAAACAAAAATATGAGTATATGTTACGGTGCACTGAAATCAATACTAGCCGTTCAGTCCTATTAATTTAATGTTTTGGATTGATTTTAATTTTTTTTTTGTTAGCATGGTGGATGTCTTTCTTTGCCAATGTGCACTACTCCATAAAAGATATTTTTAATATTTTAATCATGCGGTAACTTTAATTTTTTATTTAATTTCGTGGCGAATGATCGAAAGAATAGCGTCTTGTTTCATGTAACGGTAGAGGATCTGATTACTTCGTCTAGCATGCGGATCTACCACTAATCTCAATATTTTATTAGTGCGTCTGATTTTGGCTTTTGGTGTGTTCTGTCGGCCAAACTGCTTGTGATTCGTGGCTGAGAAACGCTCTCCTAATCGTGTTTTACTTCAGCGATTGTGATGTGTACAGTAGTTTTTTTTTTTTCTTGCTCATATTGCACAGTTCGATCTCAATATAACAATGGTAAATACTGCATGTTGGATGACTCGCGCTTAGGTTGCTAGTTTTCTCTTGTGTACGACCAAGATTGTATTGTCCACGTCATGACTCACATGGATCAGTAAAGTTCATCCTTCAGGAAAATGATAAGGCACAGAATAAATTCAGTTATTTCAACCTCGCAAGTGGATCTTGTTTAACCGAGAAACTTTGGCAAGTTTCCTTGGAATGTGTTCTGCACAAGTACACTTGTGTGGTGTGACAATTGACAGGCTAGGTCTATTCTGCTTACATTGATACATGCATGAATCAGAACCACTGGCGCGCTCATTCCTGACTTTTCGAAATCACTAAAACCTTTTTTTCTAGGGCAAAAGTTTAAGAAATGTTAGAATTTTTCTTTTCTCTTTAGCTTAGGTCTGGGCCTAAAAGATAATGGCGAATAAGGTGGAAAAGTAGCTGAAAACGGGATGAGGAATCACGAAAACAGAGACACTTCAGTTTCAAGAGAGTTCCTTCAGGGTGTTGCAACTTGCAATCTCGGGAGATATGGATGAGGGGTCCTTCATGTACTGTTAGTAAGATGAAAGTAGGAAAAGCTTGCGATCCTGTTATTCTGATAGAGTCATCGAATAAAAGTCACAAGACCTAGTGAAATGTTTGCTAGGTTTATCGATTCAGAATGTAGATTATCCCCAATCTCGATTATTTTCAGTCGAAAGAATTTTTTAAAGTTTTCCTATGCAATCTTTGACAGCTGATGAAGATTTAAGAGGCAAATCAAAAAGGGAGAAATTTGGAGCTTCTTAACAAGCGCCAGTGAACCCCTAAGGGTGTTCAACCGTTTGGCAAATCTAAATCTATATATTTCATTCCAATAAAGAAAATATGTATGAGGTGAGTTAACATGAAACTTTAAAGAAATTTTGCAGCTAACTTCTCTAGTTAGGTGCCGTTTGCTTGTCTGTGTCACTCGTTGGATGACATGGGGAATAGTACAAATACTACTCAAGACTGAGGAATAGATAATACATATTGTTATCTTATATTCCACAGGCTAGGAAACAAAATACCACATGTCATGTCCTTAGCCCACCACTTGCTCTTTCCAGATTGCTGCAGCAGCAGCTAGTGATGCACTCCACAAATCTGATTCCACTGACTAAAAAGTTTCTCTGCCTTTTCTACCCTATCTTGCCGCCTTTTATTTTCCTTGGTGAAGAAGAGGAGCTAACTTTCTGATCTTGGCAGTGCAACTTTTCAACCCTGCTGAATGCTTAACATCTGGGCAGGAGAAAGCTAGGGGTTAAGATTGCATTTGCCATATCAGGAACAGATCTGACTTTGTCTAGTTGAATGATGTACAGGAGAAAATAATCTTTGGATCTGAAGTGACAATTACTTTGTTTGTTTAGGTTATCTGTCCGGCATAATTTAAATGGTTTGTTCAGTTGTCCGCCTGACCAAATGGCGCATTGCAACTGGACAGAAGGGGAAATGATAAGGATAAGCAAAAGAAAACTAGTTGCATAAACAAATCCTGCAGTGCATGGGAAGAAGAGCACGATGCTCAATGATAATTGGCAACAAAATGTACTTACATGGCCACAACGATGCAATATCCAGGAGAATGGCATGTTCAGCATTGACAATCCAAGTCAAACTGAGCTGCACTGTATTATGATGCCAAAAGTAAGTATCCACTTGCTCTTAGAAACGAAAATAAAACTAATCCCATATTCACTACAGGAACTAGTCTCTGCGTGGTCGGCGGCGACGGCAACGCTGCGGGGGAGGCGGCGCGCGCCCCGACGGGCGACGGCGACGAGGAGGCGGTGCGCGGCAGCAGGCGGCGGGGCGGGGTGGCGTAGGAAGGCGGCGGGGCACAGGAGGCGGCGGGGCCCGGCCGGCGAGGGCTCGCGGCGGCGGGCGGTGGAGCGCGAGCGCGTGAGGATTAGCGACAGTGCGCACGGACGAGAGACTTAGCCGCCGCGGGCATTTTTTAACATAACTACACCTATGTCGGCGGCTAGGTCAAATCTCTCCACCCACAAAGCCATTCCAATGGCCGGCTTTGACGAGAAGGCCCACAGGCCAGTGACCCATAGAAATGTCGGCGGCATTAGGGAGGCCGCCGACACTGATGTACCTATGTCGGCGGCATTAGGGAGGCCGCCGACACTGATGACTAACGAAAACTTCTGTCGGCGGCCGATCCACCCGGCCGCCGACATAGACCCTCCACCCGCCCACTTTTCAAGCCGATATCGGCTCACCCGAGTGTTTCAATTGCCCAAACCAAGGTTGTAGACCATGCACTACACCTAATCACACATCCCACGTGATCATATCCGTCTACTTGTAATTTTGCGGCACGTTGTTTCTAAGATCGCTCACTACTTTAACTTGTATCGATCACCTTTGCCCCCACGAAGGGTTAGTGAAACTAAAAAACGTTACGGTAGGCCTTCTCGAATGGCAACTTATTTCAATACAACCACCTGTCTTAGACCCTAAACATCCCCAACACCTTTTGCCAGTTTGATAAACATTTGTCGTGCGCAAAGGCCGGCCGACCGGTATGAAATCGAAACATTCATTTAAACCGTTAGTGCTTTTCAAAGCAACGTGCCAATATGATCACCGCGAAAAAAGCAACTTAGATCAATATGATCACGTGAAGAGCTATGAGGGTGTAGATCATCCACTAAGAACTTGGTACGCTAATCGACTCTCTCGGCGGAGGAGAGGGTGGCTTGAAAGTAGGGTTAGAACCCTCTGTGTCGGCGGCCTATTAAATGCCGCCGACATAGGTGGCTCTATGTCGGCGGCATCTAGCAAGCCGCCGACACAGATGTTGTGCATGGTATAAAAATAAATCGTGCCTTACTATGGCATAACAAACATCTCTCCCACCTGGTTAACAGCGCGCGGCGCGGCGCGGGTTCGAGCCCCACTGCGCCCCCTGTTTTTTTTAATTAACTATGTCGGCGGTTTTTGCTATGCCGCCGACATAGGTGTCTCCCTAGGCCCTAGGGTATTTACGGTGGTCCCACCATGTGATGGCGCCGTTAAGAGCGTCACACGGCCGTGACCGGCTGACTATTTTTGTCGGCGGCATAGACAAAGCCGTCGACACTGATGAAGTCGCGGCAGGGGAATTTTTAAATTTTCGAGGTGGAGGGGTGCCTATGTCGGCGGCCTTATGTATACCGCCGACATAAAATAAGGGCAAACCCTAGGTTTCGAGCGCGAGCGGGATGCGGGCGGGGGATGCAATGTCTATGTCGGCGGCATAGGTGATGCCGCCGACATAGAGACCTATGCCGCCGACATAGAGTAGGACAATATCGTCGAGTTTTTTTGCCACCGACATTGTGTTTTTGGCCGTTCATAGTAAATGTGTTTCCTGTAGTGATTGCTAGAATGGGCGTGTGTCATGCAGGGCATTGTTTATATGCCTCTGCTCTGACTTCAAGGTTGTGGCCTTTTTCAAGTGTTTCTTGTGTCATGCAGGGCACTGTTTATATGCCTTCTCTTGTCTTCGACTGAAATTGTCTTATATCCATTGGGACTCAGATCAATAGATCATCCCAACCTGCCAATGACAAGATATCAAAACAAACTGTCAAGTGCAAATATGCATTCACAAGGGAGCTCGATTTTTCTTGAAACGGTATTGTACGGCTCACCAAGAACAAACCAAGCAGACCTCTGAAAACACATAAGAGCAAGCTACTTTCACAATTCACCGAAGACTTCTCCAAATCTTGTCCGAGTCTTACCAGTTTCTCTTGTCAGTTGTCACAGCGCGGCGCGCTAATACCATATAATCTTTTCAGGTAATCAGGCCTTGACATTCTAGGCCATACATGTCAATATGAGCAAAGCAAAAGGATGGTATTCACTTTTCCTCAAAAAAAAGGATGGTATTCACATAGCTTTGTTGCTGCATCAGACCAGGCAACATGGGATCTTGAATCAATCAAGAATATACATCCAATATGCCCAATATCGACACAAATTGGTAGTTAATTTTTGAGGCCCAACTCTCTATGTGTGCTCCAATCAACTCTCTGTCAGTATCATCACCCATTTCCATATGACTTCAGAGTTGTGTACAAATTGGGGGTTTCTCCCGTTTGAGTCCAGACAGAAACAGGTAAAAATAGTGTAGCACAAGCATCCATTTGGGCATTGGGAAGTCTCACATCTAGTTTGTTCCATCAACATCCAACAACTTGCTGCTTTAAAAAATGATAGACTAAATGCGTAAATCTAACCAACGCAGCAAAGGAAAGAAAAATTTGCACCGTGATGTGACACTCTTGCGGCAAGTATTGCTCTGCCATTGCTGTGTCAGATTGCATGCCCTAATTAGCGACATCACCAGTAGGTCATTGGTTACGCTGGACGGCAGCAGGCAAGAGGGCAACACAAGCACACAACCGGCGGATGGTTGGATACCCAGACATAGATGAATTTTTCTTTGGTGCTGAAGTCCTGCCGATTCTTGGAAAAAAGGAATCGGAGAAGACTTTGATCGAACATTCGAACTAGAATGATCACATGGTCCCTGGACGGTTTAGTAGGAGTCAGGAATCGTGTTGTTTAGTAATGACGAAAAAGATTTGTTCACAGCATTCGTTTATCTGGGGACCTAGGGTTTCACGTTTCTGTTTGGCGATCGAAACTCGTTGGGTCAACAGTAGCTGTTTTTTTAAAAAGCCAATGACTTTTTTTAGAGGTTATAAGAAAAACGTACATAAATTTATTGCACCACACATACGGACACACCACATAGACACACACGTGCACCTGAACACATGCCAGATATTACAAACTAATATCAAGACATTCTTAGGAATAAATTCTGAAAAAAAAACTTGAGAATTAAGGGCTGAATCCCTACGGTCGGGTCAACAGTGGCTGTTTTTTAAAAAGCTAGTGACTTCTTTTAGAGGCTACAAGAAAAACGTACGCAAATTTATTGCACCACACATACGGACACGCCACATAGACACACACGCATCTGAACACACGTCAGATACTACAAACTAATATCAAGGTATTCTTAGGAATATATTCAGAAAAAATTGAGGGCTGAATCCCTAGTGTTGGGTCAACAGTAGCTTTTTTAAAAAAGCCAGTGACTTTTTTAGAGGCTACAAGAAAAACGTACACAAATTTATTGCATACGGACACGCAACATAGACACACACGTGCACCTGAACACAAGCCAGATACTACAAACTAATATCAAGACATTCTTAGGAATAAATTCTAAAAAAAACTTGAGAATTGAGGGTTGAATCCCTACTGTAGCTCCCACAACTAAAATGTTACTCCCTCCATCCCAAAATATAGGGCGTATAACTTTTTTTCACCAAGACCAAGAGAAGATGTTTAAAGGAGTAAATCATCATTAATTATTCCGTCGCTCGAAGCATCAAGCTGTTATAAATATTCCTGCGCAAGTGAAAAGAATACCCGCCCACGCGCGCTGGTTCGCGCTCCGCTAGTACGAGTACTTTTTCTCCCGCGCGCATGCATGGAGCTGCCAAAGTGCCAAGCTACCAGGAAATGTTTTTTCTCCCGTGCGTGCATTTTTTTCTTCCGCGCGTGCACAGGTCGATGCATGAGCAGCAGGTTAGAGCAAAAATCCATTTGAACACAGCATTAACGAGAGGGCGCCCAAAAAATGAGTTGGTGCGTGCAAAATTTAGAAGGTAGCGCCTAAAAATTGAGATCTTGCTGGCAAGTCGTTCTTCATCATCTTCGTCATCTAGAGAATCAGGAACCATCTCGCCGATGGATCGTTCTTCATCGTGCTCGTCCTCCTGCAGGAAAATGAGAATCAACTCACTGATATGCACCATGTAATCTGCAATGACTTAGTAGAGATACGTAACTCGTGCTCGTCCTTCTCTTTGTCCAGAGAGTAGCATCTTTTGTTTTTGTGTTCTTTCATCTTCTGTTTGGACGATGGAGTGAGTAGTACTGGTATCAAATTAGTCTTTGATGTTTTAATGGCTTACGTGCATGCTGCATATGTACTCGTGAACAGCTCAACTAGCAATTAATTGTATATGTCTTTCTCAAAGAAATGCTACCTTATATTATGCGACAACTTTAAAAAAGTTATGCATCCTATATTTTGGGACGGAGGGAGTACCAGCTAAGCTCAGTTCTCGAAGCATTTGTATTAAAGGAACAAATTTGGTCAGTGTGCAAAATAGGTAACATGGTGAGCGCTCGTGCGTGACCAGGGCTACCTACAATGCATGGCATCCCCAACGGTGGATGATCCCAGACATTGTAGAAAATAAAATATAAGAGAGAGTATTATGGACACATAGTAAAAAGGAGTGCAAACAATGGATGAATAGAGTAAGGAATCCTAGTTTAGGATGGCATTGATGATGACCTTAGCCCATGTTAATGATATACTTTTTTGGAACTTTTTTGTCCTAACACTATTTGTTTGGTTATAAAATGAACTAAATGAATAGTGTTTTTTAACTAAATGAATAGTGTCGGGATAAAAAGAGTTCCAACAAATATAGTACTCCCTCCATTTTTTTTTTGTGTTTGATGCTTTTGACTTTTGGACACGCCATTTATCATTCATCTTATTAAAAAATTTAATACAAAAATGTAAAATTATAAGTCATGTTTAAAGTATCTTTTATGATAAAACAAATCACAACAAAATAAATGATATTTACATAGTTTTTTAATAAGACGAATGATCAAAGATGTTTCCAAAAATTAAAAGCGTCGAAAAAACGGAGGGAGTATTAAACATACCCTTGCGGTGTAAGCCCTGTACACTCGCTTGGTCATAGGACTTGCCCGTCTCCTCGGCATGTTGCTCATACACTCGTTGTCGCTTGCTCACACGCCTTGCTCGTCTCCTTCGTCGCTTGCTCGTCTTCTCAATTCGTTGCTAGTGCGGCCTATCAGTCAGCTCTACCTTAGAAAAATGCTGAAGTGAGACGCGCTCTGCATCAGAGAAGGGCTCGAGGACGAGGCCGAACTAGGCAGCGGGCCAGCAAGCAGTGCTAGAGAATATGCAACATCGTTATCATTTTCTGCAACATTGTTATTAACATTATGGAAAAAAAAAACATAATTTCATAAGATTTTGTGTTGGTAGAGATGCCACTCGTATGAAATGCAACACTTTGAGTTATTTGTGCAACATTGTTATATGTCTGCAGCATAACAAAATAGTTTGTAATATCAATAAATTACTCGTATGGCAACACCACTAAACACCGTTGTTGAAACAATTTTTGTGTGTGCTCGAAACAGTTTTTTCTTTGCACAACGTCCGATCCTATCAGACGTCCGATCGGTAGCCATTTTGGCGGCGAAAAGATTAGACCCGGAGGTGAGAGTTCTGTGCAGCAGTGAGCAGTGATGGCAACCTACGATACGACCTATGGGCAGGGACACCCATGGTTTCCAATCGGTTCCTTTTGATCCTGTCCCCTGCTACCGTCCCACTAAGCCCTGCCAGATCAGTGATCACCACAAGTCCACAACACAAGTCGACTCACAGGTCACGGCCAGGGAAGGCTACTGGTCGCCCCTGTGGTGCTAGCAGCATCAGATCTTGGGCTAAAAGTTTCTCAGTGGCTGAAAGAAAGGCGTGCCTTGGACAAAGGAAAGGAGCAGGAGCATGTACACGAGTGGTGGGGTTGGAGGTGATGGATGGTCACTCACGCTGGAGCTGGCTTCGTCGAGGCTGGATGAGCAGCTCCAACAGCAGCCGCCATCGTCCATTGGTTCGGTGGGGGCAAAGGCGCGGCGAGATGATTGCGTGCATCCAGCATCCATCGCTGGACATGGAAGATGGATGGAACAAACGCTTTTGGCTTCGGCCGCTGGTAGTGAGGCTAGTAGCCAGTACCAGGCGCACACGCGTGTTGCATATTGTGGCACAGGGAACCATCGGTTTCAGTTTGGATATCACGAAGAACGCGTCACGAGACGGCTCAGTTTTGACGAGAAAGGGGCAGATACAGTATTTTCGTTTGAATGCACTTCTGTAAATCTCTCATTGTTATGTATCGGCTGGGAAAAAAAAACGTATGGGGTGATTGCAGAAATCTGCTTCACAGTTCCTCATTGACCCATTACTAATTTAATTTGAGTAGAAGATACAGCACATCCTCGGTCTAGGGTCGCATGGGTGGTCAGATCGATTGTATCTGTGACGAGATTTTGGCTAACACTACTATAGAATGACCATACAAGAAAACAAAACTGGATTCTATGACCAGTGTAGACAAGCAACACCTGCTGTGCCCGCTGCCCTATGCAAAAAAACCATCAGGTACTAATGACGCTCTTTGGCTTTTAAAGCATCTTCCATTTTGTCTAGCAGCAAATCTACTCGATGTGGAAATCACCTAGTACCCTTCCCTTTCATTTTGCCCTTTCCTTTCCCTTTATTAAATCCATTCCCGCTTCCATTACCTTTTCCCCTCCCTGTACCACTGCCCTCTGGTCTCCTGTTTTTCTGGAATTTATTCTGAAATTTACCATCGCTTGAAGATCCGCCTGGCCTCCTGCTTTTCTGGAATTTTTTCTGAAATTTACCTTCTTTAGCAGACTTGTTCTTCATGCGGACAATCTCCATTGCTTTCTGCTGTCTGCTCTTCTGCATTTGTTCGGGGTTTCTTATCTCAGATGGCACATCAGCATTGGGTATGGACCTACGCCCACGGCCAGCTGCAGGGTATTTCTTGTTTCCTCTGTGATGGCCACCTGCAGATCATGGCCTCATGCAGTGTTACATATGGCTTTGATAATATACAACTTTAGAAATGTCACAGCACTAAATAGAATAGTTGAAACAAACCATGCTAACACGACTGTGTCAAGAATATAACTGAAACGAGAGAATTCGACACTTGCTGGTGAAACAGCGATAATGGATCTAGGAGACGATGGCACAAACAGCCAAGAAACAAGCAACAAGGAAAGCATGTGTCCCTAAGGCTTTTTTCCCATTCAACCATTTCTGGTCTCAGCCAGTATGCAGCCAGTTTTCTGGTGAATTTCTGGACAGGATTTCCTTAAATTCTTACAGTCACTAGTTTCAAATTTCAACTAATGTCTCAAAATAATGGAAGTGAGTATATGTCATGTTCAACAAGAAACAAACTGTTGGTAAAAGGATATGCTAATATAACTGTAAAAATAATAATCAGCTGCTAACCCTATTACCAGCTCAATAGTAATAATACCCTACTAGGTATCACCAGCAATAGTAACAGTATGTTTGAACCTAAATTATTTTAGGAGCACTGACAGTCTGACACCCTGATCATAGCCATGTCCCTAATCTTAGTGCATAACCATAGAAGGTAAAAAATAAATGTCAACTCACTGGTCAGTCAAATAAAGCCTGTAGCATCATAATAGACCCAGAAGAAAAACAATAGTGAAAAATACTGACATTATAGGTTTTTAAATCACCCAGATTGATCAAAATATTATAATAAACATTTCAAAAGTCGAGTCAATCAACGCAATCTGATGTGACAAGAGGATAACAAAACATTACCTGTCGTGGATGTGTGCTCTCCTGCGAAGTCCCCTTTTCCACCAAAATTGATTGCTTTATGTGATCTCTGCTGCCATTTCTTATAAATCCCTGTTTTTGTTACCTTTATCTTTGAACCGCTTTCCGTTTTGATCTAACAAAAGTTGTACAGACTTTCAGATATATCATACAGACATTGTACATCATATCAGTATAATAAATATTGATCTATCTCAGTAAATAACATGAGCAAGAGTACAAGACAGCTCCAAGTACAGTTTATGATCAGACAAAGTACCGATATTAATATAAATCATCACAGAAGTAGGCAATTTTTTTTCAAAGAGAAGAGTAAATACTCACTTAAATGAAACAAGAAACCACTACAGAGACAACCTAGGTAACCATATCTCAATGATGGGAGGGTTTTTATTGTAGGTAGAACATATATGATATATGTCCAACACTTTACATCTTAAATTGATAAATTCAATCACCATGTTGTCTCCAGTAGATAGTATGTTTTTTAGGAAATGTATGTTCCAACTAAAAAAACTTGTTTCATAACCCATGAAAATTTCAAACTCACAATTAAACAGAGACGTTAGTAGCAATTTCAGTTCCATTTTGGTTAGAACAAGAATCTGTTGAAAATTTAAAATACCGAAAATTAACAAATTGTTCACATGCACCCACAACATAAGCTAGTGTTGATTATTGATTCAAGCGGTGCTATTGTTCCATTGTTGTAAAATTCCATTTCATATATTTATCATAATATTATGATTATATATACTTCAGATAATTGCAATAGCCATCCTCTATCCAGACACATTTTTTCAAAGTGCAAATACCATTTCCAATAGTTAATTGCAGGCCAGTTTTATATAGCCTAACAAAATTGAACTTCAAGGAGATTTAAAACTGATCAAGTGCATGTGTAAAGTCAGTACCACACTACAAGGAAAACGAAACAGCTATTGGAATTCAAAATTATGTAATTCATACATTCTGGATGACAATCATAGTGCAGACAAGTGCAACAGTGTAGTTTATATGCTCTTTTAAAACATAATTAACCACATGACATGTGCAAGATCTACCTTTCCTGAGGCAGTGACACGATCCCCACTATTCAACTTGACAAACTTGTTCTGCAGTAATAAAATAAACCCATCAGCTGAGTGTGAAATTGCATATTACAAATCAAAATGCCATCATGAAAAGTAATACCTTCATCCAGTGATATCGAGTTTTTTGTGCATGCATTCCAGAAGTTTCATCATCAACTAAATCAAGAACAGCAGCATCCAGTCTGCACAACAGCATTAAGATTAGTTTAAAGCAGCATGGTGAAAGAGACTGCAGATTCAATTCCTTGAATATTGAATATGAAACCAAAAACTTAGATATGACAAGGCATTGTGAATACAAAGTATTGGCTTAAATTTCCCAGACTTTAATATAGCAGATCCATAGCTTTAATTTTATTGTACTTTTGGGTGAATCATGTATGCTCCCACATGTAATCGGTCCTGCCAATTGGATCAGCAGATTTCACAACAGCCAGAAAGGTGTGCTCTCATGCTAATTTTAATGAAATATAGATATACATGTTTACAGAAGACAACAAATACAAGATGTTTTTGAGTTTAAAAAATGTTGAACTGCTGATTTCACAACAGCCAGAAATGTGTGCACTCATGCTGATTTTTACAAAATTTAGATATATATGTTAACAGAATACAAAAAATACAAGATATTTTTAAGGGAAAAGGTATTTTTTAAAAATGGTGTACTGGTAAACCGCAAATAGACTGAGAATCAACTGGTGGTTTCTAGTTCTAGCTCTGGTACTGTTATGTGCACATGGGCCTACATGTGGGTTCCAACGGGCATAGGATAGGGCTGCCTGTGCGTGAACAGTACGTTGGAACCCACCTGTGCGTGAATAGTACCACTGTTCACGCACAGGCAGCCCTATCCTATGCCCGTTGGAACCCACATGTAGGCCCACGTGCACATAACAGGTACATTTCAAACACCCTTTTCTCAACACCATTACAGTTCCAGTAGATATATATACCATTAATTCATTTGCTATGCTATGGTGATTGATAACTATAATTATAAAGTAAATGTCTCACTTCAAATTCAGAACAAGGGTCAGTCATATCAGCAAGTGTATACCTATTTTCAACAAATCCTTCATTGTCCTTCACTGATAACCCAGCCTCCAGATGCTGAAGGAGAAAACAATCAAACATGATGCATAAAATGCAAATTAAGCATACGTGCTTTAAGAAAAACTAAAACCATTTCTAGTGCAACGAAAATTATGCAAGAGATTATTTAAGCTGGGTTTGGGAGGCATACCTGGTTTTGAGGCACTGAACTTATGTAGTACTCCTCATCTCTAAAGCTCTGTGACTTGCGCTTCTTACCACAAACTTCTGAAATGGATATAGAATGCAAAAAGATTATAATCACCATGACAGAGTGAAAGTTGTGCAACTTCTCTCGGATTAGAATATATTGTTTTAAAGCTCAACATGCACTTTGGAATTGAAACAGAAACAACAAAGGTATTAGCCCGATGCCCCAAATGGAAAAGAAATCCGAACCTTTTCTATCCCAATTTGAAATGTTTCCCACCTCTTCTTCCTGCATTAAAATAATTTGCCATAAATCACTGCACAAAGCATAAGAACAGCGTACCACAGCATAAGAACGGCATACCACATTCACCAGAGAACTTTTAGAAGATCAAAAAATGTAGACTCAGTTTAATAGTACCATGCCATCGTGCATTACACTAGTAACATTCTGAGTTCTAATTAGGTCAGATACATGAAATGAGTGCTCTCTCTAATTTTTTCGTTTAAGGGATATCACTGATTTTTGTTGCTAAGAACGGAAACAACAAAACTATATCAGTTTTACAGATAAATTTCCTCCACCACCTTTCACCAACCTCCAGAAAAAAATTGAAATCATCACTACTAATGTTACCAACCAGAATTAACCTCTCAGAACTAACCTCAGAGAATCAAAGCTAGCCTGCTTGTTATTACATAATTGGCTGGTTCGGCCATACAATAGCGGTTAGGTGGGTCATGGTTCACTGAACAAGTACTAATTACCAAGGTTATCATGGTGGTAAAGTGAGGCGAGGAAACACACTGCCCTTTTACATCCAAACGCTTAAGTACGAGGCGAGGCGATACTACACACATTATAAACTAAGAGATCAAGTCATAACACATACGGAAGCAAAGGTAGAGCAGCAAGAATGCAAGCAGCAGAACTTATCAGTAGCAGAAAGCAAGCAGCAGATTAAGCTGTTGGATCAAGATCCAACTGTTCTCCGTCACTCTCCACTTGATACACATAGCCTTAGGCCATGTTTAATGTGTTGGGTCCGAGAAAGGGTATAGCATTAAACATGCCCTTAGACTCCTCAACCCTAACCCTATCCTAAAGCTTCCCTCCCTGCTACGCCTCTGCCTCCGCCTCCTCAGCTACCTCTCTCATCTCCCTGGGGTTGCGTCCCATCTCAGTGAGGCTGAGGGTGAGCCCATGGCTGTCTCCTCTATGGTTTCACTGGTGGATCCAGCAAAGGCAGCCTCTAATCTAGTGATGGCATAGGCCACAGTGACAGCACTGGCCCTATCACTTCCTTTGCTCTACCTTCTGGTAAGAGAACACCAAAGCAATTGCCCCTCTGATGAGACCATGTTCGGTATAGATATGACCAAGGCTAATTCATCAACATCGCTTCATAGGCCTCCAACATGGGCAGGACGATCACATGGTTGGCCAATGAATTTGGCGTCGTCACCTCCACCTGTTAGCCGCCGCCTTGGCCGCCTCCTATACATGATAGCACATTTAAGAAAGGCGTATCTACACCTCTACACTATCTACAACTCCTACATGCCACACCGATCAAAAGAAGGCTTAAAAGGAAACTCAAATGCAAGCCCAACTCGAATTCCAATCTGGTTCAGCCATCAACGCGCAGCTGCAATCAAACGGAAGCCCAGGCCTCATACGAACTCCGTTTGGAATGTTCTTGGTATCCACGGATAAGTCCACGACAAGATCTTTCCAACGGATCTGGCCACACCTTAAAATTCGTTCGCAATCAACGGCAAATTGCAAAACAAGTGGCGACACTTTTTCAGTCCGAGTCAAACTCTAGTCAAAGTAAACTTAGGGTTTCCAAATTAAGTTGTCTTAGGTCTCCTTGGCTTTGGCTGACCCCCTCCTGCTTCTTTAGTATAAATAACCACTCAAACCCTCTTCTAGGACTTGAGTTTTGTTTAGTTATGTTTTAGCCTTTGCTACATACCGGTATTCGCGCGTGTCGGTTAGACCGTCTATTTTATCGTTACAAAATCCCACCATATTGTGAGTTGATTGTTTTATCTTGTTCTTGCTAGTTCTTCGATCGCTTGCAGGATCAATGACCTTCGTGGTCAAGTTGATCGCGCTCCGGCGAGGTCAATAACCATCTGGAGTTGATGTACCGGTCGTTAAGGCCCAACGTCCTAGACGGTTATAGTCGGGCCGTCAATATCGACTCCTACTAGATCGTAGTTATCCTCCTCTCATCGAAAGATCGACACCCCTGCACCAATCACCCTCCGGAGCCTTACCATTTTGGTGTTGAAGGCACCGATACAATGCCTTGACAATTATTCTGATCATCGTCAGAACATTGTATCTATCAGACTACAGACAATGATCACACCATCACACTGTAACGAACAAATTAACTTACAAATTGATCAGATAATACCAGTTATGGTTGATGCATCTGCCATATATTTCATCCAAAAACACATTTAATAAAAATAATTTTGAAAGTTTAACACTTAGCATAAATGCTAAATATTGTTTTATGGCCAATCCATATAGTGTTGCATTGCTAATCAGATAAATTACTCAGGCTAATTGTTCTGAGAATGTCAAATCAAGCAGCATCTAGACAACTAGAGGTCTAGGTTTGCACCCGTCCTACTGGTCAGGTTCCAACTTGACGCAACATCCACCGTTCCATTTAATCCAACGGCATATCTAGCCAGCTGCTCCCAAACCCAAAATGCTATCAGCCTCTCCTCAATGGATCTCGATCCCACCCTAACCCTCCGCTGCATTCGCTCTCTTCGCATCTCACACTCTCAATCTCTCGGTCTCCCTCCCCCACACGCTCTCACTTTCTCCTGGTCCTAACCCTGTGACCTAGGTTTCTCCATCAGAGAGCAGCAAGGCGAAGGCCGCGCCGGCTTCCTCCTCAGCACTCGGTGGTGGAGCTTGGATCCATGGCGCGACGGCCACTTACCTCCCGCAAATCCATGGCGACAGTGCCGGCGGCGACTGACAACCAGGTTCTCCCCCTCAACTCCTCTCCTTGTTCTTGGGTTCAGGGCAAACCGGGGACCCGACAAGTCTGGTCAAGTCCAAGGCAGGGCGGGCTTTTGGGATCCCCACTGGTAGTTGGGTTGGGTCGGGGTAGGGTCGAGGTGATACCCGACCAAACCCATGATACCCGATCTGACCCGACCCATTTAGACCTCTAACAACAATACAACCCCTTATATGTAAACTTCACAATAGAGTGTGCCTCACCATCTAAAAGATAAGAGTATTTCTCAAAGTTAAAACAAAATATTTCACGTAAAATCTATCAAAGCCACAAATTTAATCAACAGTTTCACTTATATATCATACCTCCTCTCCTTGTTCTTGGGCTCGGGGCAAATCAGGGACTAGACAGGTTGGGTCGGGTCCAAATCGGGGCGGGCTTTTGGGATCTCCGATGTTGGTTGGGTCAAGTCGGGGTCGAGGCAATACCCGACCAAACCCACGATACCCAATCTGACCGGACCCATATAGACCTCTAACAACAATACAACCCCTTGTCTATAAATTTCACAATAGTGTGTGCCGCACCATGTAAAAGATAAGAGTATTTCTCGAAAGCTAAAACAAAATATTTCACGTAAAATCTATCAAAGCCACAGATTTCAGCAACAGTTTCACTTAGATATCATTCAAGATCATGTTATGTTCAATCAATGCAAAGACAAAATCTAGAAATAATGTCAACGATAATCCAACCAGCGCAATCTACATTCTTGATCAGCTTTCTAAGAAATGCATCATTATCATACCCTCAATGTTTCCAAGGGTTGCAAAAGCGGGTAAGGGTAGTCGGTGTACGCAACCTTACCCATGATATTAAAAATCACAGAGAGGTTGTTTCCGTTCGACCCTTGATGATAGTAGAGAACTCTCTATAACTTCATGACAAAAAAGAAGTAAAGATAGTTTGATATGCCATTTTGCTTCTAAGAAATGCATCAGATACAAATTAGTATAACCTAAAAGATTTGATTGCAGTCTGCAGAACTTCAGCCAGTCTATACTACATCTCAACTGGATAACATTGTCATATCTAGATTCTAACATTGCTAAAAACAGAATAAGCATGTTCAGTTAATAAATTCTCTCAATACAGCATATCATGTGGTCATTTGCAACTTCCTGTATCTGATGAGAACAAACAAGGTTACATTTCAAGATTAGAGGTTACCTTTGTCATCAGATCATCAGGATTCTTTTGATGCACTAAATTTATTATCCCCTCATGAACTTCTCTTTTCTTTTTCATCACATCTAACCATTGATTAGAACCCTAAACAAGCCAAGGTTGTTGTGTCAGCAAATTCAAAGAAATGATAATGCACTTCTCTGTTACATTTGCAAGAATTACAATGCAATTGCCGAAAGATATATAAAGAATTAGTTTCAGCACTAATCAAGTATTCACAGGTATTTAACAATTTAATATGATAGTTGATTGTTGCAGATGCCATGTTTGAGAATAACCTAATAACAAGATGCTAAAAAAATCTCAAATAAAGATGCTAAAAAATTTCAGAAGAAAAGAAAAGTAAGAAATATATTACTTTAGAGTTTCTTGATCTGGTAGCTTCGCCTTCAGCCTCTAAAATAGTCTGCTTTGGCCTGATAACCATTAAGTCAAGATGAAAAGGTCAATTAGATGATGTAGAATGAGCAAATACAAGCTAGTTCAAGTATTACTATCTAAAGTGACTACCGAAATGATTTCAGGCGCTCCGAGAATGCAAGAGCTGAAAGCTCATCTGATCCAAGAATATCCCTGAAAATTGGATGAAGACCTTCACGAGGCAAATCTTTAACTCTTCTGATAGATTCCTTTGAAGGCATAGCACGAGTCTTCAAATATAACCGGAAAGCATTAGCGCATGGTTTTTCCAATGCAATAAGATCAGTACACCCATTGATGATTTCTTTTACGCCATCAGAGACAAGGTCAATGATTGTTTGAGGAAAACGGCCATATACTGTTTCCCCATTTGCAAGAGCTTGGTCGATTTTCAGATTCAATCCATCGATGTCTTTCAGCAATTCCTCCTCTGTTGGAGCAGGTCTAAGAGGCTTTGACAGGAAAAGATGTAGGTCTAATAAAAATGGCATGTCCTCTGATGTGACAAATGTATATGCTGTACCACTTCTACCTTGCCGAGCTACTCTGCCAACTCTGTGAACAAATAATTTAGGTTTTGCAGGAAAGTCCCAGTTCACCACGTTATCAAGCAATGGAATATCCAGACCCCTTGCAGCAACATCAGTCACAATAAGCAGCATGGCCTTCCTTGCCCTGAATCTTGATATGTGAATATTGCGGGCTTCTTGGTCCATAGCACCATACGAAAGGGAAGGTTCTAAACCCTCCTCTCGGAAAAGAATATTCAAGAACTCTACATGATACTTGGTTGAGACAAATATTATTGTCTGTTCCTCAGAGCTAATTCGCTCTCTGACCAAATACAGTAAAGCAGCTAGTTTCTCTTCTGGGCGCAGCGTGAAAAAGACAAGCTTAAGATCAGGACTGATCTTTTTGTCCAAGTCAAGTCTCACAATCTGTGGGTCACGTAAGCCAGCTTTTGCAAAATCTGCAAGGGCTTGAGGCAAAGTGGCACTAAAGAGCAATGTTTGTCGTGTATCACTCAGCTTATGTAGTATCGTGTTCAAATGCCGTTCAAACCCCATGCTAAAGAGGGAATCAGCTTCGTCAAACACAACATATTCTACTGACCGAAGATTCATGTCATCAACCTCTGCCAAATGGTGCACAAGCCTGCCAGGTGTTGCAATTATAATATCAGGACTATCTGCCAATTCCTCAAATTGACTCTCCATGCTATCTCCACCAACAATTAGGCTAGTTCTTAGATCTACACAAAGGCAAAATTATGTCCGACATCAACATTTTAGTCGCATTTTGTTGCAGTTAGGAAGAATTATGAGTATACAATCACCACAGTGATTTACTCAAACAGCATGGTTGGTATTATTTCATATCACAAATTGGTTCATCCTTGCATGATAGCTATGAGATTAATTGCACATATAAGGAACTGTCAAAGGAATCGACAGTGACACTAAAATGGTAAGAAGTCAACATATTGATTCTTCATGTATGATACTGTACCGTGAGCATATTTTAACCCACACATAGACTATTCACAGCAGTATAGCCAGGTTAAAAACTCTAGTAGTCCGCAATTTAAGAGAAATATAGGAACTAAGGCAAAACAACTTACACATACCGATAGATTGTTCTATGTAGTTATGCACAGATCTCGCAACTCAAGACATGAGGTTTCAAGTAGCCATTGTACTTTAAAATGGAAACTACCACGTCAATCTCGATGGCTACACGAATGTGACAAATCACAGTTCAAAACGCGTAAAACAGATGCTAGCTACGAGCGCAATACCCACCGGTGAACTTCCCGAGCTGGTGGGCGAACTTGAGCGTCTGCGAGGCGAGGTCGCGGGTGGGTGAGAGGATGAGCGCGCGGACGCCGGCGCCCGGGTCGTGGCGGCGGAGGCGCTGGAGCATGGGCACCAGGAAGGCGGCGGTCTTCCCAGACCCCGTGCGAGCCATGGCGGCGACGTCGGTGCCGGCGAGGATAATCGGCATCGCCTTGCGCTGGATCGGCGTGGGCACGCGGTACCCCTTGTGCCGCACCCCGCGGTACACCTCCTCGCACAGCCCCATGGACTCGAACCCGCCCGACTTGGCCTTCTTGTTCTTGCTCTTCTTCGCCCCCGCCGCCTTCGCCTGCGTCGACGGCCGCCGCGGCGGCTTCTGCGACTGCTCCGCCGAGGCGGCGGCGGCGGCCATGGAGGGCTTGGACTTGCTACTGGGCTTGGATTTGGTGGGGGCGAGGCGCGCCATGGTGGAAGAAGCGAGGAGGAGGCGCCGCGGTGGGTGGGTTTAGGGCTTTTTAGCGGCGGCAAGGATGGTGCGGAGTGTAGAGGTCCTGACTCTTGAGGAGGAGAATAGCCTATGAAAAAGTCCAATTTACCCCCGGCAGTCTGTCTTGTCCCTTGACTCAAAAAAAAAAAAATAAAACTACTACCTCCGTATGCCAAAAATGGAGTGCCCTTTCCATCTAAAACCATCCCTGGGAGCATCTCTAAGAGCAACTCCAGGAGCTCCTGGATAACACTGTAGCAGATATAGAGGGGCTGCTGGAGGGAAGGAATCTTTTAGAGGATAGTATAATTTATGAAAGAATTTTAGAGGGGTGGATAGAGGGGACGCTAATAGTATTTTAGAGAGGAAATATAGAGGAGTTGCTGGAGTTGCTCTAATGGTTACATGTCAGCTAGCTACAAGACTTTCAATTCAGCTTTTTACTTATGTGGAGGAGAGAAGAAGAGTGTGCGAGCTATTATTTTACAGCCAGGCTATAGCTATTCCAAAACACTTAACATCTACTCCCTCCTTTCCAGTATGTAAGGCATAATTTGTTTTTTGTGAATATCAAGGAGACCGTATGTAGCACTTGTGATTTCTGATTTACCCCTAATTAATGAGATGATTTGTCCCTAATTAATTAGCGAGCGTCCATACGTGCGATCCTAGAATTAATTAGTTTCCGTCATAGCGAGCGTCCATACAGGGGTATTTCTGAAACTTCTGAACAGTCAATGCAGCTGCGCCTTATAGATTGGAAAAAAGTGAAAACAAATTATGCCTTACATACTGGAAAGGAGGGAGTATTACATATAGGGATCACATTTAATCTTATAAACAATTTTATAGCTAGTCCATTGAAGATATTGTCTATATGCTAACTATAGATGACATGTCCACTTCTTATAGCTAGTGATTACCTACATCATTAGAGATGCTCTAACTTTGATTGTTTTAGGCTATGTTCCTTTTGGTTTAACATCTTAACGGCTTAACAGCTTAACAGCTTATCTACGTTTTAAAAAGACATATGTTTTAAGTTTTTTTAGTCTAGTTTTTTGTTGTTTTGAAATTGGGCCCTAACGCTTCAAAAAGCAAGTCAAACAAAATGGATCTGAATCTCAAAACTACCTCGATAAACTCTTGAAATTCAATTATTTCATCCGTTCAGCTGTTCAGTCATTCAGATCACCTCAAAAGAACAGATAGATGATGAGCGTCTTAGACAGCATGATTTTCTAAAATAAATTAAAAAAACTTCATAAAAAAATGATAGAATGCTTAAAAAGTAAAATAAAATATCTAAAAAATAAAAACCGTAGAATCTAAACATGAAATAAAAATATTATATTCCTGCGGAAACTTATACATAGAAAACTTATATTTGTTTTATAAGGTCTTTAATTGATTATTGAAACAGTTATTTAAGAAAAAATAGGTTGGCTTGTGGGAAAACCGGAGAAAACTCAGGATAATAGAAGGATGTTAGTTTTATACCTTTTATTTAAATTATAAAATTCAATATCAAAGTTATTTTAACCTTTTACTTAAAATTTTAAAATTTTAATTCAAAGGAAAAAATATATTTTTTGTATTATTAATAGTTTTCCATCATTCCGAAAGGTAAAGTGATTATTTTAACCTTTTATTAAAACTTTGAAATTTTAATTCAAAGGTAAAAATATCATCTTTATATTATTATTAGTTTTCACCATTAAAAAAGGTAAAGTGATTTTTCCCCAAATTTTCCAAAAGCCAAAACGCAATTTTTTAAAATAGTTTATTTATTTAATTAATAAAAGCCAGTGTAAGTCAAAAACAATGTTTTTTTCATATTTGGATTCTACATATTTTAAAAAAATTTAGGTATTTGTTTTTCCAAGCGTTCTTTGATTTTTTTAAAAAATATTAATTGTTTAGCCTATTTTTTAGAAAACCATGCTATTTTTTTTTTGAGAAAGAAACCATGCTAATTAGGACGCCACGCTATCCACCACCAGAATGGATTCGAACGAGTGGGTATTTTGTCTAGTATTGATAGTACAGGGAGGTTGGTCACCTGATTTTGAAGCTGATGGAAGCAAACTAAACTTTAGCAATAGTTGAAGGGGTAAAATGGACTTTTTTCAATGGCCTAACTTGTGTTGTACTGCTTGTAAGACGGGCTAGGCTTAGATGGTGTATAGAAAAATTCTCATGCCTATAATGCGCTACTCTCTACAGTTTCATAATACTTGTCGTTTTAGATATTAACACGGTCTTCGAAGTACAATTTTGATCATCAATTACTAATAATTTTTTTTACAAAATACATGAAAATATGATGTTGTGAAAGTATTTTTCAAGACAAATTTATATGTGTGGTTTTTGTATACACGATTAGAAAAGGTTTAAAGATTTTTATAGATAAAGTTTTAAAATTTTGACTTAGAAGAAACTTAAAATGATAATATTATGGAACCGTAGGAAGTAGATGATTAGAAACGGTACCCGTTTTTGAGATTTTCTCGGGTCTCCAATGTACAGACCAACAACGGTATGCTTCCTTACAGTCCAACATAATCCCTTCGTTTTTTGTATCACAGATGATTTTTAAAAATGACCTTTGATTATTTGTCTTATTTAAAAAAATTATTTAAAATTATTTGTTTTGTTATGTTTTGTTTTACTTTAAAGGTACTTTAAACATGACTTATATTTTTACATATTTACACTAAATTTTAAATAAGACGAATGGCCAAAGAAATCAATGACAACAAATAAAAAAGAAGCGAAGGATATCAGGTACAACGTAACACAGCCAAAAAAATCAAACAAACAAAATCATACAAGAAAATGGGGTCTTCCTCTAAGACTCCAATTCCTTGATATATCGCAATTGTTATAGAAACAAAATGCACTTTTTTATAAAGAGAACCACTCATCGCAAATGGAAGAACATGGCTCCAGCCTCCAAGCAAGGTGCGTGCAAACTACGCAATGCCAATATCCAAATTCTCCAACCACTAACTCATGATTATGGAAGGGGATAGTAAACAGCATCGGAAACAAAAGAAAACTACAACCGGTTTGAGTACACATTCTACAGTAGATTCAGAACAATTAGGAAGTTAGGAACCATTGATTCAATCTCACTTAAAACGTTTTTAACATTGCCAGTAGTATTACATTATAAGGTTACAAGTGAGAACACAGTTACACAAAAAATAAGATTTGAAAATGTTGTACAAGGGCCTCAACTTCATGCCTTTGCTTTTCCTGATACTCCTGATTCAACCTTCTTAATTTCAAATATAAGCATCCTCCACATCTTAAGGACAAACATTTCGGCTTCAACATCCAAAATCGACTGCAGGAGCTCCAGCATTTTGGATGCCTGGACATGATCTTTGGTGCACGAGACAATATAATCCACCAAAGTTGATTCTTCCTCACCAAGAAATTCGATAATCTTTTTTGAAATCCAAGGTCTCATTCTCTCATGCAACTCATGCTGCATGAAAAGATTGGCATGTTAGTTGAATATAGCAACAAAAAGGAGCAGGCAAGCAAAATCAAATAGCGCAGACAGAGGGTGGAAAACAATATGGTCCAACTTGCAAGATATCCAAGCAACGGCCAGGAGTCGTGCACCATAAGGTTAAAATATTACCAATTATCTTGTGGGTGGTGATAGGAATATGAAGATAACAGCAGGTTTAACTTTGAACTGATTAAACATATATTTTAGGGGGGTAGATCACAAATTTATTACTAGAAATTATCTTGTGGGTGGTGATAGGAATATGAAGATAACAGCAGGTTTAACTTTCAACTGATTAAACATATATTTTAGGGGGGTAGATCACAAATTTATTACTAGAAATCTGCGAGAATTGGCATGAACCCCAGCAACAGATGTTGTGTTGTTAATAAATCTGTAAATATCTAAGGAACACCAAAAGCATGATTTAACTACTCCAAAATAAGAATAAGAACTGGAATGAATGAATGCACATAGTAAAAATAACTCAATAGCAAGTGAAAGAACGAAATAATATTTAACTTTTCAATGACTAAAAATGCATGATCAAATAACTTTTTTTCACCTCATCATATATTGCCCAATTAATATCATAAGCAAAAAGCTCTTCTTTTGTCCTTGGAATCATGTCAATCAATTGTTTTGCATCCAAAATCTTCCTGTTTTCTGACTTGGGCTTATCTTGCCTATCTTTCTCTCGATCGTGTGTCTTTGTCCTTCTCTCATCACTAGCACGAGCACCATCTTCATCATTTCGATCTCTATCCCTTTGGCTCGATTTATCACTGGATCTCCTGCTCCTATCTTTCTCGGTTTCAGATTTCTCTTCCTTAGATACCAAAATGCGTTTGGCAAACTCAGCAGCTGCTACTATATTTGGTTGGCCAGAAGAATTGGCGTCAACAGCCTGTAATTCCTCAGTCGAGTAATCAATAGGTACTAAAGGTCTTATCCTTTTATCATTATTATCCTCATCATCCTCTTCAGCAAAAACTGATGGAACAGATGTCCGTTTACCCGAGCCGATCAAACCAAAACCCAGTTTCTTTGCTGGAGCATTGCTATTTTGCTTGATATCTAAAACATGGCCTGGTGTAGTGCTTATTTCATCACTACCATTGTCCTTGTGAACACCATCATCTGCACAATGGAAAACAAAAAGGAAAAGGCAGAATTAGATATGTGGCTAATGACACAAATTGGGGGGGAAGCATTCATACTCACCAGCATCAACACCATTAGCAAAGTTGGCAATGTTATTATCATCTGCAACGATTGGCTTGATTTGTGAGTTTGTTTCCTCACCATCAACCTCCATATGTGTAGCAGATTCTGCGGCGGCTGCAGCTGCAGCTGCAGCGGCTGCAGCAGCTGCTTCAGCTTCCTGCCGTTGCAGCTCTAAAGCCCGTCTCCTTGCTTCAGCAATTTCCTCTTCCTCTTTTATTTTATCTGCCAAGTCTTCCTCCTTTTCGCGTTGCCTCCTCCTTTTCCTCTCTTCAACTGTGCTGCTACTCCTTCGTCTTCTTTTCTTATTATCATCTTCATCACTATCCTCTTCCTGCTTAATGATCTCCCTTTTGCGTTCACGTTCTTTATCCTTCTCCCGATCCTTCTCATAGTATCTCTGATAATCTCTCTCTTTCTCTCTATATTCCCACTCTTTGGCGCGTTCCTTGTACAGCCTCTCCACTTCTCTATGCTTCTGCTCCCTATCTCGGTCCTTCCGTATTCTTTCTCGCTCCCGGTCGCGCTCATATCTTTCAAGATCCTTGTCCCGCCTATCCTTATCACGCTGCTCTCTGTCCTTCCTTCTATCAGGGGAGCTAGTTTCTATTTTTTCAGGTTCACTTACTGCCCTTTTATCACTGACAACATCATTTTTATCTTCAGAATCTGCAGAACAAATGAAGCATGCATAAGATTATTCAGTAATTCAAATGCAATAATCAGAGAATGAAAATAGAAGCATCCTATACCAGTTTTGGTTATGTCTACACGAGACTCCTCATCCTTGTGTTTGGAAGAGATGTCAGTAGATGATTGAACTGGTGGAGGTGGCGGGGGTGGCGGTCTAGTCTTTAACCATTCCTCAATCGTACTGCTTATCTTTTCTATAGCATCCTTATCGCCCTCAGAATCTTCGTTTGTAACAATCCCAAACTTCTTAGAGTTCTCTTCACTGTCCATATCTCCAGCATCTCCTACCTCCTTGTCTGTTTCATCGGGAAGAAGCTTTGACGATTCATTTTCAGAAACAGCAGAAGTTCCATCTCCACCTCCATCTTCTGTTTCTTTGGCCTTCTCTTGTGCTTTTTTCTTTTCTTCAACATGTTTCTTCAGGTACTCCTTGGTGGCATCGTTAATATTAACCTGGTATTCAAATAAAAATGGAACAGTCACACAACCATCGGAGGCGGCAAGTAGACAACTGGTTATTTCTAAATGGCCATTTAAAATACATACCATCAGAACATGCTACATCATGAAGGCTAAGTATATTGGTGAAGCGAATACTCTTAAAGCTAAAAACACTACGGCATGAAGACTAGCAATGTTCTTGAAGAAAACACTGTTAAACTTCAAACAGGACTGCACATCAAAATCAAATTTCGGGTGCAGCACAGCAGCAGCTTATGAACACACTGGCAACCATCCAATGGATGCATTGTGAACAAGTTTTACTAATACACAGAATAGTAGATAACTCGGTGAACTGAAACATGACACATAAGAATAGGCTGGGGGAATGCTTTTCTCAAGTATACGATCAATGCTTTTAGCTGGTCTATCAACTACCGCTTGAACACTAAGGTGTGCATTGCTTATAGAAAAGCATCCCTTCAGTGTTCCTAATTTATTTACAAACATGAAGATAAACTAAAGTCCCGTTCTCCCTAGTTTATCTTATTTGACTTATCTCCTAACTTCGAGAGCTTCCTGTGGTAGCATCTAGAGTTGCGTCACCTTTGTATGACTTGTTTCAGAGAGATTTTAGGCACGCCTTTAAGATAGAAAAAGACAGACTGAAAAAAACAAATTATTTTTATTTTAACAGAAGATAAGCAGATAAGCAGATAAATGTTCTATAATTAAGATGCTTTCAGACTAAAAGATGTCCAAAATTAGTCCTTGCACAAAACCATAGAGAACAGGAAAAAAATATTTTTAAATCCGCCAATTTTGGCTCCAACCCAATTAATCCAGTTAAGAACCAAACTTTCAGACTTAATATTGTGTCTTCGCTCCCTAAGCATCCCACTCTGAGAAAGTGTGCCGTTTTGCCATTTAGATAGGTCTGAACCTACCTGCTAGCAGCACAAAGACAATAATTTCTTTTTGGTTGGATGGATATGGGGCGTTCAAGTTACTAATAGTAAAACAAATCACAAACAATAACTACAAGAATGTACATACCACCAGTTCTTGTCCATCAATACTCAATTTATTGAGCAACCGCGTTGCACGAAGGATGCCTTCAGCGGATTCAAATTCACAAAAGCCAAATGATACAGGTTTTCCATTACTTGGATTTTGAGTTCGTTTCCAACTCTTGACAGGTCCACAAAGCTGAATATGAGAAAATATTAGAGACATGCCACAAACAAATTGATTACACCTACTCAAGACTAAGCAGAAAAGCCTGCTGAAGTATGTACTGATCAACCATGCATGTGTAAATTTTAAAATAATGAGGTAAAAAAAGAAATATACCTTAAGCAGTGAAAGAAGGAAATCATTGTCGACTGTCGGAGCAATCTTGCCGACATAAACTGCAGTTGGTAGTTTCTCAGCAGGCATAACAGCTGGAGCAGGTGGCCTGGCAGTAGGGGCTACCACAGGAGGAGCACCGCGGATCCCAGGAATTATCGCTGGCCGTTGAATCGGCATAACACCAACAGGAGGAATTGGGCGTGGAGGAAAGCCTGGACGAATCATAGGGTATGGTCCAGGATAACGAGGCATGCCTGAAGAGACAAACAAACATCTATGCTACCACATTAGTAACTGCCCAAAAAAATAACACATGGTGCACAAATGAATCATCTGAAAAAGCAAAGAATTAAAGGGCGTCAAAATTTGTATGTCTTAACTTACCATAATCCATAAAGAAATAAGCAAATATCTTGAAATAACCAGTGTGAACATCGATAAAGCAATATTCTACTCAAATAAAAGAACTAGATAAAGTTGGCCTTACCTCTTAGCACCCCATGGACAGGACAATGCACTTGTATCGGTTATTTGCAAAACTTGTAGCTCACACCATTGTAATGCACTACTCAGATATAAAAGCTTAAGAATATGTGTCACTACCTCTAACCTTCTTATTAATAATAAAAATAAATCATACCAAAAGAACAGAGAAAAACTGACATGAAAATTAGGCAATAGGAAATCGTGGTACCTTAGCACATATTTTGCAACAACCCATTGTTGAAGGATCTAAGACCAAAGAAACTGAGCCTAATTAAGCTTTATAAGCCGAACTAAAGCATGTAAATCAATTAGACAATGTAAAAATACCAGCTCAAATTCAAACATTCAGCATACCACACGCAATGAGGGAGCGAATGATCGGTTATAGCTTCGGTTAGAGCTGCAGATTCAAACATGGGCCAGCACCTCTTGCCGTAGGGAGTAACGGCTGGCACGACCACCGCTGTAGCAGAGAAATATCCGGTCATCGTTATCAAGCGAGCGTATCCCAGTTTCTCTAACACTAAATCACTATCATCTCACACAATCACACTTCTAAACCATCTCTCCCACATCCTAAGCACGTCCAATGACAAATCCACTCGGTTCCCCTGAAATCCACCTGATTCCCTACACTGCAGCTCATGACATGCCTGGAAAATCTGGGTAAAACCGGAAACACCTCGGGGACGAAGCACGGATTATGGCCGATCCCTAGAGAGAACCGCGGATATTAACGGACATGGGAATTGGGATGGAGGATCGGGAACCCACCGGGAGGGATGGCAGCACCGGGCTGCGGGAGGAACACGCCCGGCTGGGGCGCGTACATGTTCGGCGGTCGCACGGCGCCCGCCGGCATCACTGGGGGGACGCCCGGCGGCTGCATCGGCTGCGGCGCCATCGGGTAGCCAGGATTCGGCACGGCGCCGTACTGCGGCATCTGCGGCGGGGGCGGCGCGCCGAGCGGGCGGAAGGAGGGGGCGAAGGAGACCGGAGAAGGGGGGAACGGCGGCGCAGCCGCCGGAGGGGCGGCGACAGGGACGGGGATCGGGCTAGGGTTAGGGTTTGGCGTCGGGGGGTTGGGGGTCGTAGGGTTTGGAGGGGTGGAGGCGGAGGTGGCGGCGGGCGGGGTTGGGGTTGCAGTGGTGGTGGTGGGGGGTGTGGACGGCGGCGGGTCGAGGGCGTCGGGAGGAGGCGCCACGGCCGCCATGGCAAAGGGGGAGGAGCGGCCGAGGAGGCGATGCGGGGATTGGCTGAGTTCGTGCTGGAGCAGGCGGTTGGTACCGTGGCGATGTGGTTTGTGGGTTGACGGCCCTGGGAAGTCAGCATTCAGGAAGGATCCGAGGATCGGCCCAACTAAAATCCCTGTTAACCCTCTCTTTTTATTATCATTATCCGTCTATCTTTCCCACTTTTATATTTTGTTCAAACAATATCTAAAAAAAATCACCTGTAACGTTGTAACCATTGATGATGCTATAAGTCGTAACCGACCGACATGTTCTTGTTTGGGCTAGAGAATTCAGCACTTCACCTCCACTCTACCTTGTGCTTGGACAAATCCGTGTGGCTAAAATTGGTTTTTAAGCCATCATCATTCTATTTGTTTTGCATAGTAGTGTGTTGTCTGGCTATCCGGGGTAAACGACATACAAAGTATGATGTGTCAACATGTTCCGATAATCAACAGTTCTAAAACAATCCTATACAACCTCAAATCTTTCTATCTATCAAAATAAATTGGATTTATTAGTTCAAAACAAGACGCATCTTTGAACAGTCTCTTCTCGTGATCTTACTTATTGAAACTACTATATTAAATCTGTGTATCACAAGCAGAATCGGGTGAATGAGTTAAAGAAAAATGTCTCTTTCGACCTACACTGTCAAGTTTGAACCCAACCACTATGTGCGACGACGACAACAAGTCTCCTATTTAATAAAAATAACAAGTCTCATAGCTTGAGAGAGAGACCACACAAGAATGTTGACTTTGAAATCCGAACAGAGTTTAATTTGTGAAAGTGAGAGTGACTTGGCCTCTCATGATTTGGTGTTCGAGGCTTCGAGCCCCAATTTGCGGCTTTGACATTATGAGCATAGCCACATGGGCAACGAAGGTGTGAGAGCATCCCCTGCAGGCTCATCACAAGGGCCTGTACTTCAAATTTTTTTGAATGCAGCAGGGGGGAAAAACTGGGCAGAGAGCAACGATGCAGCAGGCGGGAAAAAACGTGGTTACTATAGCGATAACGGCTCGTTTGATTCCCCTGCTGGGGATGCTCTGATTGGTTCATGACTCAAGGTAGCCTTTTCATTTCTTTGGTCATAACCAATCCACGACATGATCAAACCGTTAGCAAAGTCAACATGTTTGATTGAAGTAAATCCGCCATCAAAATTTGGCAAAATAAAAAGGGTTGAAAGTCAAGTGGGGTAGCAAAATATTGATACAATATGTTTTTCATTAGATTTCTTCCAATTAGAGTATAATTACCTTACCAATAAAAACTATAAATATTTATTTAAAAAACATAACAATCAGATAGGCAGTCTCATATTTTGGATGTGTTTCGTGTAATTTGGACTCCAAATGAACTTGATATTAAAAAAAAACTACATAAAAAATAGTTCGGGCATTACCAATATTCAGTAACGCTGACCAATTTAAAAATCAAAACACGGTATCTTTCACTTGCCAATTGTCATAGTTAGACTCCGAGGACCAAGAGCATCATGCTCGTAGTGTGTACCATGCCCTCGTGGACAAAAAGAAGAGTCCCAGCGCAGCTGCCAGCAACCGTTATTCATGGAAATTTCTTATGGGTGGTATGTTCAAATTCCATCATTGAAACTACAGGAAAACGAATCATGTGTGTTTGCCTTTACCACGTGAAACGATCACATATTTTCTAAAGGTTTTTTTTTTTGGCTGATCTGAACGGCTGAATTTGCTGAACTTTGCAAGCTTCTCCAGATAGACTCAGGATCCGAATCCATCTCGTTTGACTTCTTTTTAAAGCATTAGGACATACCTTCAAATCAGCGAAAAAACAGGCCCAAAAACTAAAATGTATGCTCTTTTTGCACAAAGATAAACCATTAAGATGTTAAGCCGTTAAGTCCTGAAGAACTGACCCTAAATGTATGTTTGTGACTGAAGACGTGATGAGTATTTTTAATGGATAGAGTGGACATATCATAAAAAATGGTATTGACGGCGTGTTCTCCGCTCAACCACTGCGGATCACACACCTGGTCAGATTTTTAGACTGCTAGCCAACTCGATCAAGCTCGGTTCGATTTGAGCGTCGGGCACAACGAGGAGCGACTTCAGATTTACCTGAGTTCGGACCCTCGCGGGTAATAGTCCTACTCTGCTGAGCCTTAGCTCTTTTCGATTGTGGTTGAATGGGAATGTGTTTATAGGCGTTTGAATGTCACGAATGCTAGTGCACCTTACCCCTTCCCTCTCTCTCTCCCTTTTATACAAGCTTTGGGTCAAGGCGGAGAGCCGAGGGTAAGCAAGATCTGATACTCTCGATTACATCGACACGACTCGGCAGAAGAGACGAAACGTCTGCATGCGCCTTACGCTGCAGCGCGCGCTCTCGCGTGCCGCAAGTGGCCTCGACCCGCCTGATCCACCGGTGAGTCTGCGGGTGGGGCCTCGCCGCTCCTCTGGACAGGCGGCCTCCTCAAGCAAACCTTCTCTCTGCGGTCAATTCTTACAGTACCCAAGGATGGCCGCTCGACACGCAAAGGTCATCATGGCGGTAATCATTTCTTCATTTGCCTATCCGCGTGATGTCTCATTAAATGCGCTTCGTCCTTCAGAAGAGGGGCCTTCGTCCCGAAGACTCATACGCAACGCCTCGCCACGCTGGGCCCCACTTGGCGCGCGTGGGACCCGCTACCGGGCCTTGCTCGCCGCCGACACGTGGGGCCCTCTTGGCCTCTGAGGGGCTCGCCACGCCACGGGGCCTTGCTCGCCCGCCTGACGCGTGGGGCCCTCTTGGCCTTCTGAGGACTCTTCCTACCCTGATATTTATTACACCGACAGTAGCCTCCGGGACCACCGTGATACGCGAACCGTCGTGCCGATGTCTGGTTATCTTTTGCGTGGCGGGAGACGAATCGTGGGGGGCCCAACCCTCGCAACGGCGGCCGTCGTCGATTCTCCGCTGCGCCACGATCTTCCTTGGGAACCGCGCCGCTTTGCGGAAACCGAAATCGCGAGGCAATGATGACGCCGCTGCGTGCGCGGAGTTCAAACCGTCGCGCCGCGCTCCGCCTATAAATACTTCTCTTGGCGCTGCGGCTAATCCTTCCGCTAAGTCCTCAAACCGCTACTTGCCTCCATCACTACCACCACAGAGCCTTCTTTCTCTTCGCCACCAAGTCTTTCGCCACCCACCGCCAAAATTTCCATGGCTCCCAAAGCGCGGCAAGGGCGCCGCCGAGGATGCCGCACCACCTTCAAGTCGCTTCGCTGCTTCCACCGCCGATGAGGATCGGTGGCGCGGCTTGAGTCTTCGTGCCCGACGCCGCGCCGGTTCAGCGCGGCACCATCATGCCGAGTCCTCGCGCCGGGAGATCGTGACCTTCTCTGGCGTCTTTGGCGGGCCTTGTCCCGCCGTACTCAATTCCTCTTGGGGTGCTCGCCTTATGGGATCGAGCGGCGACCTTCCCCTAACTCGATCATGGCCTTGGCCATCTTCGCCCACCTCTGCGAGATGTTCGTGGGGCGATGCCAAGCCTTTTCGCTCTGGCGCCGACTCTTCATCACGCACACGGGCTCGCGATCGGCGCGGTTGGGTCGCTATTTCAGCTCGCGAGGCCTCCGCCTTCATACCGCCGCGGTCAAGTCCAGCTGGAAGGATCGGCACGGCGATGGTCAGACGTGGAAGACTCCGGTAGCTGCGGCGATCTTGTCCTTCTGGCGATCCCCCGCAGAGCCCACCGCCGACCGGGGGCCCAATTAGACGATCCGGCGGTGCGGATGCGATGATGGCGCGCATTGCCGAGCTCCGCCGCCGGGGGCTCACCGGAACCCACGTGGTGGCGGACTTTTTGCGGCACCGCCTTTGCCCGCTTCGCTTGAGGGCGCGTCCCGCTGGGCGTACTACTGGCGACAACGACGGACCCGCCCGCTCTTGAGGTGAATACTCTCGCGTTCTTTTGATTTCGCGACCTTGCGATGCGCCTTTCCTTCGCCAATCTTATGGTTTCCTTTTTCGTTCATCCACCGCGAGGAACGTGCGGACGACGTGCTCGGATCGGTGGCGGGGCTCTCGGCCCCACCAATCGGCGACACTTCACGCTCGCAGTATCCTCCTCTGCGATCGAGATCCACGGGGCGCAACCAATACTTGAGTCGCTGCCCCTATGGAGGTCTCTCGTCCCACG
Source organism: Raddia guianensis (assembly GCA_036346415.1). Classification (NCBI taxonomy): domain Eukaryota; kingdom Viridiplantae; phylum Streptophyta; class Magnoliopsida; order Poales; family Poaceae; genus Raddia; species Raddia guianensis. Next base: position 18,217,271 of record CM070541.1, on the reverse strand, counting down.
GTCCAAGCGGCATGGGGCCACTCTGATCCGCGATCGCCTCTGGCGACCGCCCAAGCTTCGCGACCGCCGCTACCTCTGCCGCGGCGGCCGACCGATCAAGGCCCGGAAGCGCCGCCTCATCTCGCCGTGGATGATGGCGGCGAGGAGGAGAGACGAGTCAAAGAGGGCTCGCCCTCCAACCTGAGCTTCGCCACCACCGCGGCCCCCTCCGTGAGGCCTACTTTGCCGCCGCCGCCATCGGGCGAGCGCGGCGACTCTTCCGAGCTGGCGCCGCTGCGCAGGTCTCTTCCGCTCCGTCCCACGCTGGCGCCTCCTGCGCCGGGCCCGGCGATCGTCGGCCTCTCTTTGCCATTGGTGCTTCTGCACCGGCGCCACTCGCAGCGGCGCGGCGCTGCTGCCGGCAATGGCGGCGATCGATCAGTCTGACGCACCGCCGCGCAAACAAGCGACTTGAGCTCCCGCCCGGCTTTCGCCTTGGCGCACCGCTTGAGTTGGCTTTCCTGCGCTTACGCATATTTCACATTAGGGTTAGCATGCTACGCTTTTGCATACGAACCTGTTTGTCCTTCTTGGAACAGGCGGACGCTGGGCGTCGAGCTACGCTCAGCGCGACTTCGCCGATTTCACCGCCCGCCCGCTCCTTCGACGGAGGCTGCTCTGCGGCGGCGGAGAGTTCGCCGCGGCGCGCCGGAGAACACTCAGCCACCGTCGGCTCGCGCCGCTTGTATCTCGGCCGTGACCGCCGACGTAAAGCGCTCCTTCGAGGCACCGCACCTCTCTCCGCGCTGGGCGGCGGGGAGAAGCCTTGCCTTGGCGGAGCGATCTGCCGGCGAGCCGCGGCGGGCCCTTGGCCGAGAGACGCCCAAGAAGGCGAACCAGCGAGGTCGGCGCCAAACCGCCGCCGCCTCCGCCGCCAAGCGGTCGAAGACCTCCGCTGAACGCAACGGCGCCTCGAACCCTCGCCGACATGCTCCGACCGCCTACCGCGGTTTCGGGGCCACGCCTCCACTGGTGTTATCTTGCATCCCATTGGAGAGACGGCCACGCGATCTGTTGGCGCCGTGGGGCGAGCCGCCCGAAGCCTGCGCGTTCTCCGGTGGCGTTGCGGGCGTGGCGATCGAAACGGTCGCCAAGGCGCTCTCGGCGGCGTGGTTCATCTTGGGCAACTGTCTTGCTCGAGACGCGCGTTTGATCTCGATGCCATCGGGAGCCTTGGCGCCACCGGACCGGTTTGAGCGGTAGCGGGTCGACACCGCCGCCGCCACGTGTCCATCATGGTGGCGCCGCTCGGCGGAAGATTTAAGACGAGGAGGAGTAGCGAGACTCCCCTGTCCTTTTTGCCTTGTAAATGTTGCCTATCAATGCAAACAAACTTTTGCTCTTTTGCCGTGAGTCTCACTTGAACTTCACACAATTTTTAATTTGCGGGCGGACCGGGCACTGCCGCCAAGGCTTTAGATCGAACGCTTACCGCAAGTGGTATTGTTTCCTTAGGCATCTGGTTACTTCAACCCTTATGGCCTCTCGCAACCCGACTTAAACATTACGTGGCGGCGCTTAGCTTTGGAAGTGGTCTATTCGCGGTGTCATTGTTGGCGCATTGCCTAGACCAAGCCGACACACCGGGCTAGAACCCGCCTTCCGTCGCTTTGCCTCGCACAACAGTAAGTTATAAGCGTTTGCCTTTGCGATTAAGGGCCATCGACCATAAGTACTTTCGCCACCGACTTTCGGCAGAATGTTTTCTAATGACCTTTTCGGGCTAAACCAGCGATCGCTAAAAAGCTTTAGATGAGCTTTACATTAAAAGTGGCGCTTTTCCTCGGGCATCTGGTTACTTCAACCCTTATGGCCTCTTTGCGAACCGACTCGGACGTCGGCGTGGCGAGAACTTAGCTTCGGAAGTGGTCTAGTCATTTGGTGCATTGTTGGCGCATTGCCTTGACCGAGCCGACACACGGGCTAGAACCCGCTTTGCGTCCGCTTCGCCGCCGCCTAACCGCGAGTCGCGGCGTTAAATCCTTGCAACTAAGGGCCATCCGCCTTGAATACTTTTTCGCTACCGACTTTCAGCGTAATGCTTTCTAACAGACTTGAGGCGAAAAAAGAAACGGGTGCCCACAAGGAGACATAACTTATCTCTTATTGAAGATGGCTTTGTACAATGCAGCCCCCGAGGCGAGTGGTGAAGGAAGAAAACCTCGCCGCTCGGCTCCAAAGGAAGGCCAAAAAAAAAGCTCTTGGACTGCATCCTACGGGTAGAACTTCCTCACCGCTCGGCGTTCCAAGTGTTAACAATTCGCGACCATCCTCGAATCGAGCTGACCGAGCTGGGCGGAGGCCGAGACCACCTTGAAGGGCCCTCCCATTGGGGAGACAATTTGTGGCGCCCGCCGCGCTTGGATCTTCGCGAACGAGGTCGCCCATCGCCGGTGTTCTCACACACACCGCCTTGCTTGATAACGACGCAGTTTCTTTGTTACTTGGCGGCCGGATCGCCGCCTGTCTCGGATCTCCTCCAGAGATTTACTTGCCCCGACGGCGCGTCGAGTCTTGTTCTTCGCTGAACGCCGCCACCCTTGGGGAGCCGGGCGAGCTCGGATAGGAGCACCGCCTCGAGCCATACATGAGGAAGAAGGGGTCTCGCCGGTGGCCCTGTTAGGAGTTGTCCGCAGCGCCGCAACACCGTGGGGACTTCTTCACCAGCGCACACGCTTCTCCAGACGGTCGAAAGTCCTTGTCTTGAGTCCTTTGAGTACCTGGAGGATGTGATCGCCGGGACCGGCGAGGCTTCAACCCACTTAGTGAACTTGTCGATGGCGACGAACAGATGAGTATAACCTCCGGTCGCCCATGGAACGGGCCCGAATGTTCGGCCCCTGATCGCGAACGGCCAAGAGAGTGGAATGGTCTGCGGCGCTGGGCGGTCGGTGGATCTGCTAGCATGAAATTGGCACGCCGCATCTCCTCACGGCTCGAAGGCATCACGGAGGCGATAGGCCAATAAAGCCATGGCGAAAGCTTTCCCAACCAACGCCTCCCTGAATGGCTCCGCGACATGCCTCCATGGATCTCGGAGAGAATTTCACTCCCGCTTCCCGAGTGGCGCTTCAAGAAACTCCGTTTGCGCCACAGCGTCTGTGTCCCCACCTACCGGGCGTGGCGCTTGGCCTTGCGCGCTATCTTCTCGGCCGACGCAGCGTCATCGCCGAGATCACTCCATCCCGCAGTAGGCTAGGATCGGATCCATCCACTAGCCTTCCGGACGAGTGTGACGACGTTACAGACATTGCCGCCGACGTACTCACTTTGGCACGGCGTTTCGCCTCAACCGCCTCGGCAGTTCTTCGCCTCCTCCCTCCAACCGGGGCTGCGGCGGGGTTGGTGACGTCTCCTCGAAGTGGGAGCTGCGTCGAGAAGCGTCGTCCCGCCAGAGTTGGGGGCTGCGACGGGCGGCCTCGTAAGTCTTTCTTCAAAGACCCGGCGGAACAGTGCCCTTGATGAGGCAATGCGGGGCGCCCATCCGCCATGTAGTTGTCGCGGCGAGGATGTGCCTGGCCCAAGCCCTCGGTGCCGCTCCAACCGGCGCACCTCCGCCAGTAGGCCGCCATGACGGGATCCGGCGGAGAAATCCTTTCTCGCTGGTTGATGACCGGAGAGAGTCGCCTTTACTTGTAGCCCGGATGCCAAGGGTCGGCCGCTCTGAGCCCGGGCGGCGATCCTTCATATTCCGCGGCGTTGTTGGTGGCGCGGAAGTCCAAAGCACCACCAGTGCGGGCGACATCACCGATGGGAGACACCAGACGACGCCCCATTGACCCCTCCAAATAGAATGAGCCGTCGAAGAAGAGAGTCCACGGCGAGGGTGCTGGGGTGTCTTCAGCTTCTGTGTCCGCCGGAGTCCACTCGCTGATGAATTTCGCAAGAGCTTGCCCTTTGAAGGCCGTTCGGGAAGCGAATTTGAGATCGAATTCCGCCAGCTCCATGGCCCATTTGGCGACGCGACCCGTCGCCTCGCGGTTGAAGAGGATCTCCCGCAAGGGATACTTGGTCAACACCGTAACTTCTCGCCCCTGGAAGTAGTGACGCAGCTTTCGGGACGCCGTCAGCACGGCGTAGAGCATCTTCTGGTGCTGCGAATACCTTGTTTCGGCGTCGTGGAGGACCTTGCTGACGTAGTAAATGGGGCGCTGAACGCCTTCTCTTTCCGCCACCAGCACCGCGCTGACCGCCTGGGGGTTTGCCGCGACGTAGAGGATCAGCGGCTCGCCCGGGTCCGGGGCAACCAGGACGGGCGGGAGGTGAATACTTCTTGAGACCGTCGAGCGCCTCCTGCGCCTCCGCCGTCCACTCGAATCTGGTTGGTCTTCTTTAGGAGCTTGAGCGGTGGGAGACTTTTATCCCCAGGCGAGCTATAAAGCGGCCCGGGAGGTCAAGCAACCCACCAAGCACTTGCATCTGCCAAGTCGCGTCGGGGCTTCATGTTCTCGATCGCGCGATCTTGTCGAGGTTCGCCTCAATCCCCTCTCGAGAGCGAGGAATCCCAGCGGTTGCCTGACGGAACGGCGAACACACATTCTCTGGGTTAAGCTTGATGCGGTACTTCCTCGGGTTGGTGAAGGTTTCTTCCAGTCGCCGATCAACTCCTCGCCTTCTTGGACTTCACCATCGGATCATCAACATACACCTCCGTGTTTCGCCTATTTGGGGCGGTGAGCGATGTGCATGGCCCTCGATAGGTTGGGCCCGCATTCTTGATCCGAACGCCATCCTTGTGTAGCGATGAGACGCCCATAGGCGTCACGAAAGCGATCTTGTCTTCATCTTCTTGACCATGCTAATCTGGTGGTACCCGAGTGCGCATCCGAGCTTGTTGCCGCACCCGCAATCGAGTCGGCGATGAGATCGATCCGGCAGCGTGGTACGGATCGCCGAGACACGCCTTGTTGAGGTAGGTGAAGTCCACGCACATCCTCTGGCGCCGTTGATTTCTTGGCGAGGACGGGGTTCGCGAGCCACCTGGGATGGGCGACACTGCGGACGACCCCCGCCCTTAAGAGCTTGTCCACCTCCTGGCGGATAACTTCCTGGCGCTCTACCGACAGCTTCCGGACCTTCTGCATGACCGGTCGCGCGCCGGGGAACGTCGCCAATTTGTGCTCAATCACCTCCCTGGGGACCCGAGCCATGTCGGACGGTTGCCACGCAAACACGTCTGCGTTAGACTGGAGGAAGGAGACGAGCGCACCTTCCTATTTGGCGCTAAGAGAGGCGCCCACCCGAACGGTCTTCGCGGGTCGACTTCGCTTCGGAGACCGCCTTAACCTCCGCGACGAACAGGGGAGCTCCCAGAGTCGGCTTGACCTTCGGCACCGACGCCCCGCCAAAGCGAGAGCGTCCTTGTCGCGAGGAGCGCCTCGGCGGTCCACTTTCAAACGATGGGGCGGTGGCCGGGATCTTCACCACCATGTACGCATAGTGGCAACGGCCATGAACTTGGTCACGCGGCCGACCCGATATAGCGTTGTAGGGAGGTCGAAGTCCGCCACCTCGAACTCGAGCATCTCGGTGCGGAAGTTGTCGAACCTCAAACGTCACCGGAGATCGACGCGCCAGGTGGACGGACTCGGCCCGGCGCGATGCGAAGAATGGGGCGTTGGACGAAGCTCCGCCGCTGGATCTGGGCGCCGCGCAACCCGGCGACGGGAGGTTGAGGAACTCCTCCGTCTACCAAAGACCGCCCTAGCTTTACATTCCGGACCGTGGGCGCGACCACGATCGGGAGATGACCAGGCCGGTTGATCTTGGTGGGTGATCGGCTCGATCGAACGCGATCGGTACTCCGACCACGCCAAATGCCTTGCGACCCAAAGCCGCACGGCGGCGACACTTCCTCATCGCACGCTTAAAGCTAGCGTGGGGCGGATATGTGGTCGAACCGCCCGTGGATGGCGGCAACCGCGCTCACGCCTGCCGAAAACCAAGCGGGCCGTCTCCTTGCCCTTGCCGCCGCCGGGCGCTGCTGCTGCTGCTGCTGCTGCTGTGGACTCGCTTGTCCACCATCTTGCTAACGACATGGCAATCCGCCAAGTCGTGGGAGTTGTTGCGGTGAATGGGACGATAAGGCCTTCCGTCCCCACTCACGGGGCGATGGTCTCGCCGCCGTCGCGGCGCGAGGACCGTCGCGGCTTCGGCGATCGCCATAACCGCCGCCTCGGCCGCCCTACGGGGCGTACCGGCCGGCGCCGCGACCTCCTCCTCTTTTACGCCTGGCGCGCCCATTGCGCGCTGGCAGCGTCGTCGTCGTCGTCGTCGTCGTCGCGCTTCGGCGGCCATGACCTGCCGGTCTCGGCCGCTTTGCGCTTCTTCTTGTCCTTGCGGCTGGGGTTCCTCGAGGTCCGGCCTCGCCACCACAGTATGTCCCCGCTTGCAGCCGGGCGGATCTGAGCTCACTCAAGGCGCGCTTGTGCGCCAGGTGAAAAGCTCCTCCGTCGTTTTGATCTTGCGGGTGGCCATCTTCTCTTTGACTTTGGGGTCTCGGCGCCTCTCACGAATGCCGTGACCACGGCGTCGATGGAGATGTCGAGGGATGGTGTTGCGGACTGGTGAAGCGCCGAATATAGTCGCGCGGCGACTCTCGCTTCTTCGCTCCCACGCGTGGAGGTCGTCTTCTACCCCGGCTGCTCGAAGGTGCCACGAAGTTGGTGACGAACAGCTCGAAAGCTCCTTCCATGACCCCACGGACTCGGGGCAGGTTCATGAGCCACGGCGGGCTCGCCGTGAGAACCGCGGGAAGTAGTTCGCGAGAACCTTCCCGACCCTCGATCGGTGCATCACCGTCGTATAGATCTGCAAAAACTCATCGGGGTTGGTGGAGCCGTCATACTTTTCGATGGGGGCCGGACGAAACCGTTCCGGCCATTTGGACGCGGGCGCACTCCTTAGAAAAGCGCGGCACCCGGCGTCGAGCCTCTGCTCTGGGCGCGGTCCTCGCCCGCCGCCCCGTCGCTTAGGCGGCGCCAAGAAGCGCCACCCTCCTTTGGTGGGGCAGCTCTGCGAAGCCCTCTTCTTGGTCCCGCGTGCGGCGGCGACAACGCGATCGCTTCGGTCGCGGCCCTGCGGAGCTTGTCACGCAGTCTTCTCCATCAGACAAGTGGCGGTCCTCCGGATGAGATCGGAGATCGCGGCCACTAGACGCTGCCGCCGCCGAGCCCGTGAAATCGCGCTCTTGTCGTCTTGGCCCGGCCCCCCCTCATCAGGAGATCTGCGAGAGGAGTGCGAGTGCAACAAAGAATGGGAGGACGCGGAAACACCGGTTCCCCCGCCCCCCGAAACTTGCACCACCGCCGCCGCGGCGTCGACGTGCGGGCCAGTTGGCCAACCACGGCGCCGCCGGAGTCGAGTCACCGGAACGGTGGGTTCTCCAACAAGGCCATGGCCGCATGGAGGTTCTGTGCTGGGGTGCACTCCTCCAAAGCCAGGCGCCGCTTAGCTTGGCCGAGGCGGCTGCTTTCCGCCAGGGTTCCAACCCTAGGCGGGCGGCCACCGCCGGGTGATCCATCGCCATCGCCGCGGCCGACTCGTGGCAGCGGCTCTAGCGGCCGCTTCTGCTCCATCGCGATCGCTGCTCGCCATCGCCACGAAGAAGGGTCAAAGAGCTTGAACCGATGCTAAGCGCTCCCCTACAGGCGCGCCATCGACGGCGTGTTCTCTGCTCAACCATGCGGATCACACCTGGTCAGATTTTTAGGCGCTAGCCAACTCGATCAAGCTCGGTTTGATTTGGCGTCGGCACTGTGAGGAGCGACTCGCAGATTTACCTGAGTTCGGACCCCTCGCGGGTAATAGTCCTACTCTGCTGAGCCTTAGCTCTTTTCCGATTGTGGTTGAATGGGAATGTGTTTACAGAGCGTTTCAAATGCATGAATGCTAGTGCACCTTACCCCCTTCCCTCTCTCTCCTCCCCTTTTATACAAGCTTTGGGCTGGAGGAGAGAGCCGAGGGTAGGCGATCTGATACTCTCGAGATAATCGACACGACTCGACAGAAGAGCCAAAACGCAGCCGCGCCCACGCTGCGCGGCGCCCTCTCGTGCCGCCAAGTGGCCTCGACCCCATCCACCGGTGAGTCTGCGGGTGGGGCCTACACCTGCTCCTCCCGACGCAGGCGGCCTCCTCAAGCAAACCTTCTCTCTGCGGTCAATTCTTACGTACCCACGGTGGCGCCGCTCGGACACCAAAAAGGTCATCAGAGTCAGTAATCATTTCTTCACTTGTCTATCCGCGTGATGTCTCATTAAATGCGCTTCGTCCTTCAGCAGCAGGGAGCCTTCGTCCCAAGACTCATACAACGCCTCGTCGTCGCGGGCCCCACAGTGCGTGGGACCCTCGTCTCTCCTTCAGAGGGGCTCGCCGCGCGACTCGCTGGCGCGTGGGGCCCTCGCCTCTCCTTGAGGGGCTGCATGCGCTCCGCCTCGGGCGTGGGGCCCTCGCCTCTCCTTGAGGGCTCACACGCACACCCTTTGGCGTGGGGCCCTCGCCTCGCCTTCAGAGGGGGCTTCTGAGGACTCTTTCTACCCTGGTATTTATTACACCGACAGGTATGGTGGGTAATTTTAGTATATTAGATAAATTTATTATAACTGATGATATTAGTGGACAATTTTAGTGTTAGAAATGTTACTCAATCTCTACTATTAAAAAGAACCTTACAATGCTGGTGGTGGTTGGTGGTGGCTTCACCAATTTTCAATATCCACCAAGCATCTCTACTCTAACGTCTCCACTGAAATCATAACCAACTAGTCTCTCAAAAAAATTCAAATCACATCTACTTGTTGGATAGTTCCACTTATCCAATTATGCTCTTTCCTTCTATTCTATTAGGTGCACATTTCCTCTCCCACGCCTGCTCTTTTCTTTCATTCTTTTCAAAAAAATTCAAATGACGTCTACTCATTGAATAGTTACACCTATGCCGCATCTGCTCTTTCCTTTCATTCCTTTCTAAAAAATTAAACACGTCTAACCAATGGATAGTTCAATATGCCACACCAGGGATGCTAGTGGGTTGCTTCGCGGGTACCCGCGAAGAAACCCACTTGCATCCCTAGTCGTGGTGTGGCTGCCACACCACGACCGCTCTCAGTCCAATCGTTCTGTCCCTCTAGGCCTCCATCCCCGACCTAGCCTTGTGGTGGTGGTGATTAGTGGTGGCCTCACCATCTTTTAATATCTACCATCCATCTCTACTTCCATGTCTTCGCTGAATCAGAGCCAACCAATCTATCTTAAAAAAATTCAAATTGTGTCTACCTATCCAATCGCTACTCTTTCCTTTCATTCTAATAGATTGGGATTATCTCAGTGACTCACTAAAAGATCAGGCTGTCCCATTCGCCATCGTTTGGTATTAGAGCTTCTGGTTGCCTAGTGAGATCCATTTATTCTAAATTAGGTTTGTCTGTGGTTTTTCACCTGACAAAATTTGTGAACTATGTTCGTCTATAGGGGGGTTTTTGCTAACTAGGTTGTTTGATCGAACAAGCACAGGGGAACACCAGATTTACTCAGGTTCGGACCCCCAAGGCGGGTAATAGTCCTACTCCTGCTTGTGCTCGATTTTCTCGGATTGGAGGGTGTTCGTGCTCTCGCTGGAGAACGTACAAAGCTTGTGTGAATCAGGGATCCAACCGCCCTCTCTCACCCGGATCCCCATTTTATACTACCAGGGACAGCACACACACACACACAGAGAGAGAGAGAGAGAGAGAGAGAGAGAGTACATTAATTGGGTCATATCACTCTGCATCCCACTTTCCTCCGCTTTTGACGCCGGTTGCTTCTCCTGCTCCAGATCACCGAGTATGGACGGGACGGAAGAGCCGCCTGACAATGGCACCGGTCAGACCTGCTGCAGCACGGCGACGGAATGACCGCTACAGGGGTTTTGCTAGAACCACAGTGACCGCAATCATCATCTTCTACCTCCCACGCCGAATCGCCGCATTTAATGCCTTCGATACGCTGAGCGGAGACGGGCCTTGTATGATAAGCTTCCTCCTTCCCTCGTGCGTACCTGCCAAGTGGGGCCCGGAGCCCACCCGTTTGGCAGGGCGCCACTTGCCGGGGTTGTCGGGCCAACGCCAAGCTGCCATGCGGCACCCTCACCCGGGGCGCCTAGGACCTTGCTCACCCACCATGTGCCGGGCTGCCGCGTGGCGTGCTCGTCTGCCGTTGATCTGATAGAAGGAGCAAACCCCGGTGCGCGTGGCACCAACAAGTTTAGTTCTTGTTTTCATCCTATAACCCGAAAAAATTGCTCCACAAAAAATATCATCCTCGTACCTAAACTTTTGAGTCTAGATTTGTTCTTAGTTCTCTAGATTTGTTCTTAGTTTTGCTTTGTCAAATTTCAATCCATGTGTTAATGTGTCAGTAGTTTTGTTTCTTCCAACTTGTGTTCATCACAATATTTTGATTCATCACAGTGTCGTACTGTTTCCTTTCTTACACTGAAAACCTAAAAAAAAAAGAAGTCTCTCTGTTTGAGCACTTGTTTTTTCACACAAAATTCCCACCCATATGTGTGGTCCATCATTAGCATCTCAAGAAATTGGAAACGAAACATAATTGTCGTACCTGCCAAGTTTAGCAAACATTGTCTTCTTTTGGTAATTTCATCGAAAACACTTAAGGCCGGACGGCCGGCCTGTCCGGACGCACGCATGCATGCGAGTACACAGCGGGGGAAAATAGCACGCGGGGGGCAGGAAAATCAATTACGCAAGCTGATGTCAGCAAGATTCCGTTTTGTATTTTTCTTTCGGTGGCCATAAAATTTGACTGGGTGCTCCAATCCACTAACCGTTTGCACCAACACGTTCCTCGTATTTTTACGAACAAAACAAGACGTATGTTGCTATATAAATGTTGACTGGGTTTCCTGAAACTTCAATCTTGCCTAGTGAAACTTTGAGTTTTGCCTATTAAAACTTGGATTTCATACTCGTTAAACTTTGCCGAACTATCAAGTTTCATCAGGTTTAATCCAAGTTTCCTTAAGTTCCAACAGGTTTCATCCAAATTTCTTCAAGTTTCATCAGGTTAATACAAATTTCAACAGGTTTCATCCAAGTTTCATCAGGTTACATCCAAGTATCATCCAAGTTTCATCAGGTTTTATCTGGCGCTAGCCTTCATCAATACGTGGGCTAAGGTTCATCAGCACACGGCCAAGTTTCACTAGCATACTGTCAAGTTTTATAAGTGGGTTCTTCTAGGTTCACATAAAAAAAAAAATGAAAAAGTGAACAAATTCAAAAAAAATTAAAAGTATTTAAAATGGGTTGCTCTCAGTTTTAGAAGAATTATGAAATTTATTCTAAGCATTTTGAACACTGTTTGAATTTTATACAAAAATCAGAAGTTTAATTGAAAAACGATCAACTGCATATGTAAAACCAACTCCGTGCTTCTGGTGCACGCTGGGCGCGAGTTGCGCTCGGATATGCGCTGTGCCGGCGATCCGACGGCCGAAACGTGTCTGAACGGCGCGTACTCGGACGGACGTCCGGACGCTGATGCTCGGCTAATTTCATTGGTGCATCACGAGAATCTTTTAAATTGCACCGATTTTCTCTGGATTGTTTTCATGGACGCGCCCACCAAATCTCTTGATTCAATAGCGCATTACTTTTGACGGCGTGTTCTCCGCTCAACCACTGCGGATCACATCCCTGGTCAGATTTTTAGTCTGCTAGCCAACTCGATCAAGCTCGATTCGATTTGAGCGTCGGGCACAACAAGGAGCGACTTCAGATTTACCCGAGTTCGGACCCCTCGCGGGTAATAGTCCTACTCTGCTGAGCCTTAGCTCTTTTCGATTGTGGTTGAAAGGAATGTGTTTCTGAGTGTCTCGAATGCACGAATGCTTGGCGACCGTGTGTGTTCGTCTATCTCCTCCTTTTCTCCCTCTCTCTCCCTCCTTTTATACAAGCTTTGGGTGGCGGAGAGAGCCGAGGAGTAAGCGATCTGATGCTCTCGATACTCGACAAGACACGACAGAAGAGGCAAACGCGTCGCTTTGCCCACGCCCAAGCCTCTAGCCTCAGCGTGCCGCAAGTGGCCTCGACCCGCATAGTCACACCGGTGAGTCTGCGGGTGGGGCCCTGCTCTCTCCTCGACACAGGCGGCCTCCTCAAGCAACTCTTCTCTCTGCGGTCAATTCTTCTGCGCACACGGTGGCAGTACCTCGGACACGCAAGGGTCATCAGAAGGTAATCATTTCTTCCTCTGTCTATCCGCGTGATGTCTCATTAAATGCGCTTCGTCCTTCGCGGCGGGGGTGCCTTCGTCCCAAGACTCATACGCAATGCTCCTCGCCGCCCTTTGGCGCGTGGGGCCCTCGCCTCACCGTCGGAGGGCTCGCCCACGCACCCGCTTTGGCGCGTGGGGCCCTCGCCTGCCTCTGAGGGGCTCGCCCACGCCACTGGGCCTTGCTCGCCTGCTGACGCGTGGGGCCCTCCCGACCTCTGAGGGGCTCGCCCACGCACGGGCCTTGCTCGCCCGCTTTGACGCGTGGGGCCTCCCGCCTTCTCGAGGGGCTCGCCCACGCCATGGGGCCTTGCTCGCCCGCCTGACGCGTGGGGCCCTCTCGGCCTTCCGTAGGCTCTTTGCACCCCGGTATTTATTACACCGACAACTTTATTGCCTTTGATTTTAGGATTTTTTACATACATGCCATTACAAAGTTTGTTTATCTTCGAATTGCCATTACAAAGTGCATATTCTTTTTGATGCCATTACTTTTACAAATATAAATCAAGGATGCCATTCTAGGGTTTTTTGCAGCATTTACAACATATACCAAATCAAAATACAGGCAAAAATACAATCTGATAAGTGGGGCCCGAATGTCATCCCCTCACCTTCTCCTTTTTCCTCCTTCCTCCACACGCCAATCTCTCTTCTCTCCCCCAAATCCACGGCGGCGCCGGCGAACAGCACGACGGGCGGCGCAATGGGGCGGTTAGCTAACCAGGGCGGTGAGCTTCACATGTCATGAAGCCATGGGCAGCAGCAAGCAAGCGTCTTGACGGCTGCTGAGCCTCATGGCGGCGGCGAAGCCATGGGCGGCGAGCTCCTCCATACACATCTGAGCGGCGCCGTCGGTGTTGCAGGAGGCGGCGGCGAAGGAGGAGCTCGCTGCCGACACCTCTTGCCGCGTCTCCTACGGCTGCCTTCGCCTCCAGTGCAAGCGGCGGCGGCGCCAACTCCGGTGAAAGCCACGCGACCTCAAATATCCATCTCTCTCTTGCCCTCTTTTGTCCAAAACCTCCGCCCAGCAACCTTGAACCTCGCCGAGCGGACATCATCGCCCGAGCAGCACCGGTGAGCTCTATTTCGCATTTTCCCCAATTTTCGTCCACCTTGTCGAATTCATGAAATTGTGCACACACGAATCGAATCTGTTCGGTAGCATGTGTCCATGAGGTTCCTAGAGCACGCCCGCACCTTCCCCTAGCGTTGCACTTCCCAATTCTCCCTCTAGCCGCCGCCATTGGAGCCACCGTCTTAGAGCTCGACGACTCATGGTGGCAGCACGGCTTAGACCTCCCCAAGCCCAACCAACGCCGCCAATGGCTTTGTATTGATCCTAGGATGCTCCAGCATTGTTCAGCAGAGCCTGAGTGCCGCTGCACCATCCCCGTGAGCTCGCCGGAGGAGGAGGACGCCGTCGGGGAGCTTGACGCCGGTGAGCTATGGAGGAAGGAAAGGGCGAGCTCTGGAGTGGAAGGAGGAGGCCGTCAGGAGCTCGCCGGAGGTAGTAGGTCGCCGGAGCTCGTCGACTGGTGTTGGAGCTAGATGGTAGCAGGTCACCGGAGCTCGCTCGAGCTTGCGCTGCCGCCGCTTGCCGGGGCTTCGCCGTCGCCGCCATTGCTCAAGCTCAGCCGCCGCAGGGGAGCTTCATGGTCGGTAGATGGGAGAGAGAGAGGAGGAGGAGGAGGAGGGAGGAAGAAGAAGCACCGCTGAGCATGACAGGTGGGGCCTACCTGCCAGGGGCCGTATTCCTGTATTTCGTTGGGTATTCGAACCTCGTATATACTAGAAAGCTCGAAAAACCCTGACAATGGCATATATGATACATAGTTGCGAAAAGAATGGCATGAATAAGAATATGCATTTTGTAATGGAAAATCTGAATAATTGAAACTTTGTAATGGCACTCATGTAAAAAATCCTTGATTTTATCCCGTGCAAACACTACAACGGAAGATCCTTGATCCTATTGCAAAACTTCCCGTGATGGGCATTTTCGATGCATGTGATTTATAGGCTGTTTGGTTGCCTTCTCAGTTGCACCAGGCTATATGAGCCGAGCCAAACTGGCTGGAACTAGGCTGAGATGATGCAAATGGTTGTTGTTTGGTTAGGTGTATGAGATTATACAGGCTGCGTAGAGATGTTGTTTGGTTGACTGCAGTAAGGAGAAAATGGCATGGAGAAATTCAAAAGAGGGATGGAACATATTAAAAAATAATTCTATAAAATCAAAATAACAACAAAATCAACTACGAAAATAAAAAAAATCAAAAGAAAGTCTCATAAATAAATAAATTCAAAAATGAAAATTTTAAACTTTTAAAATTTATATGGCAAGTGTGGTCTCGTTTTGTTCGAAAAAATATCAATAACCCATTTTTTAAATCGGTTTGGTAATCGAAAATACTAGTCAAAAGATGTAGCAAATAAATGAATCAAATGTGTCGCGCATGTGGTTGTTACTACATCCACGGAGCTTGGCTATGGGGAAACGCCCAATTTGGTCGTATCTCCAGAGCCTTGCCCGGAGGGGCTAATTGCATCTGGAGAGCCTAGTTTAGATGGGTGAGAAGACAACCAAACACCCTAGTTTTGTATCTCTAGATGCAAAACTCCTTGGATGCAGGCAACCAAACAGCCTATTAGTTTCTAACAAGAGCACTAAAAGAAAATGGGAGAGGTGCTTTCAGCCTAAAAAAAGAGAGAGAGAAAAGATGATCGTTGTGCCGTTGCCGGTGCCGCCATCCCTCTTGACGTAGGTGAGTGCTCCCACCTTCTTCTCCCTTTTCTCGATGCCACGGTCTCCTCCTCTCGTAGGTTGTAAATATTTTAATTTTCAGAAATAAAACCCTCATGGTAGCTGAATTTCTATTGTCTTGCCTCCTCCTAAATTGTATTTTTGTGAACCTGAATTGCTCATGTATCAATTGAACTGCTATTTTACTTGTAAATATGTATTGTGAAAATGTGCTTGCATTCTAGACTCCTTTAAACAGAAACGTTAGAATCTTAAGAGTTTTTAATAGTCATGTTGCATCCTCCTTTTCTCAAGCGGCAGACGCAGATGCCTACTCAAGTCGTGGCGACCCAACTAGGGTTCGCATGGGGCTGGACGGTTTGTGTTCAACATGGGATAGATGAGGCAAGTCGGGTCGTGAGAGGAGGAAGTTTAGGGTTTTTTGCGCTTAATGCCATAAGGAAATCATGCCTGTTTGCATCGGGCCATCCGAAGGAGATCCAAAGGCCCATGTCATGAGTTCGTGGGCTAAATATGCCGCCTGCCACTAAGGAAACTTGTAAGTACGGGTTGATGTACTTACCCGTTAATCGGAAACATGCCATTTTTAATATATGGGTCTTTATCCATTGTAGATGTGGACACTGATTTTACAACAGAAGATTTGGATATCTTTGGTTCTATAATCTAGTCTTTCCTACATTCACAAGCACTGTGATAATAGTTATCTAATAAAGTGTGGATTTGTATCGGTTTTGGTGATGATAATCATTTTTAGACCATTTTCTGGTATTCATTTGTTGGGAATTGGTACCCACACATGTCCCAAGTACGACGGCAAACAAATCCATGCAATTATGTTGTTTTAATTGCCTGTCCTACCCTCTCTCTCTGGTATTTTCCTAGTTTTTATTAATTTATCGAGTGAGAAACTCTTGTGAAGGAATTTATGATATGTTTTTGATGTGACCATGCCCACTTTTATATGACCAACATTATATCAACATAGTTTTCATTAATATTTTCATCAATTATTTTCTCAGCATGGTTGCCACGGAGCTTTTCTTCAACATGATCTTTATCGAGCTTTTCATCGACTATGACATCTTTAACCTCCACATCTACAACAAGCTGATGACCCTTCATGGTATCCATTCTTACATCTACACTTGCTACGACATCTACAGTGTCAAGGTTTCATCGATCATCATCTTGGCCAGGTCGCACACATAGCTAGCAAGCTTGTCGTCAGATTATGTGCCACTTCAACCTCAAGTTCGGTTGCCACCTTTGCCAGAGCAACTGCATAAAAACATACTCAAGAAAGGTTCCTCTCAACTCCTCGATGTAGTCAGACCCAACTACTCACGTCATTCAAGGCCTAGCTCGAGATAAAGCCCATTTCGTCATGAAGCTTAGTTCAGCCAACACAAACTAATCTAACATCAAACGCATGCCCAGGCTACATATCCATTTGAGTATTCTACCACTTCACGAAAAGCTTAGGAGATAAGCTTGCCCCGTGGATCTAGTTCCACATCCAAATTCATTACGAGTAGCCACAAATCATTGAAATACCATCACAACCAAAATTTGTAGGGTGTTGTCACCGTCAGTTGAACTCACAAGTTTTGTATGACCTAGGGTTGTCTGCCCACCCTCTTGGCCACCGTCTTGGTTCTCTCTCTCTCTCTCTCTCACATATATTAGTAGCCATCACTAATTTAGATATGGGTTCGTTTTAGATTAATTTGTCATCATAGTTTCGCCATTATTAGTGTGGAACCCCGATTTGCGAGTTTCAACAATAATTAATAATTTTCATATTGCATCTATTGTGTTCTTGCGTGTTTTCTCGGTTCACATGCAGAAATAAGACTTTTAGGCGATGACAACTACATCTTGACACAGTTTGATCAAATCAAAAGTAGAATTATCAATGTCAAGATCTCCACGAATCGATTTACCTTTCCATGTTGGAAGATCAGGCACCCTACATCTCATAATGTTTTTATTCCTTATATTATATGCATTTTACTTATAGATCGAAGACCCAAATCTCATTTCCTTACTATAATTGAGCAACTTTTGTACCTCCTCCCTTAAATTCAAAATTTTATAACTTTATCCATAAACTATTTTAACAATTTTATAGTAAGGCAAATTGTATTTTTGAAGATTGCATTAATGTTATCTTTTGGTGCTATTATATAATTTAGAATTTTCAGCTTAACAGCTTAACGGCTTAACAACTTAACGACTTACCTACGTTTTGAAAAGACAAATGATTTGAGTTTTTTAGTCCATTTTTTCGCTATTTTGAAGGTGGGTCCTAACGCTTTAAAAAGCAAGTCAAGCGAAATGGATCCGAATCTCTAGAAGGTTTTGAAATTCAGCCATTTCAGCCGTTCAGATCAGCTCAAAAGAACAGGACCTAAATCCTTTATAGTTGGTCTTGGTTGTGCTGATGACATATAGATCCTAGTTGAGTAGCGTCCAATTGTTTTATTGGTACAACGATAAACTTTTTAGCCGCCGAGGCCGTCTTTTAGGCCCTCTTTGTTTGAGGTTTTGTTCGGTTCGGTTTGGTTGGACTAAAAATTGAGAAACATAGAATAACAATATAAAAAGATTTTAAAATTATTAAAAATATTTTTTAGATCTTTGAGTAAAATTCTACAAGCTCCAAAAAATTAATACAAAATATTGCAACGAATAATCTATAAAAAAAGAATTTTAGTCAAATCAAATCGAACCGAATAAAACCTTGAACTAGAGGTGGCCGTATGGGCCGAACCAACTGGGCCGAACCGGGCGGCCCGGTATTGTGGATTGGGCCGGCCTAGTACGAACCGGACCAGCCCGGTTCGCTCCCCTGAACTGTGCCTGGGCCTGGCATGCGGCCTGTCGGGCCGGCTGCGAACCGAACTGGTCCGATTTGGCCCATTAGGCCCGGAGTACTGTAGCTGCAAAAATTTGAAAATTGAATCTTATCCCGCCGGCCACGCCCGCCCGCTCGCTCCTCGTCGGCCCGGCCAAGACTTAACGCTACCGATCGCTTGTCTCTCTGCCACAACCACACCACAACTTGTGGCCTGGCAATAAGACCTGGCCTTCGCGTGCAAGCATACTATGACAGCCAGCCCAGCCAAAATAGCGCCCTAACGCGACGGCCACGCGCCCAAAGGGTCCCGGCTGTCCCTCATCGCCACGGCGCTTAGCCACATGGCCGACCGCTCCGGCGCCCTTGCCATTTCCCGCCCAGCGGGACGCGTGGCAGCGCCAAGGTTTGATGCGTGGCAGCGAACTATTCGTTCGGTTCGCTTTTTTATACTTTTGCGAATATAGCCGTTTGAACCTTTAAAAATTCATAAAAATAGCAAACAATTCCAAAAAGTCTCAAATTTTTTTCTATAAATAGGTAGCCACCCTCTCTTCAGCCAGCCACCCTTCCCTTATTGATGTTAATCACACCGGCGAAAATATTGCTGATTGCATTATGAATGTTGTTCAAGAATTTAAAATTACCAATAAAATTTTGCTATTACCTTGGATAATGCATTTGCTAATACTAGTGCCATGAATATTTTGAAACCTGTTTTATCTATGTACGCCGAATCATTTTTAATGTATCAACGTTGTGCATGTCATATTATTAATTTAATTATTAAATGTGGTTTAAAAAGATTGCAATCTTATCTCCAAATTATTCGGGATGCCATCTCATTTTTAAATAGTTCTAATACAAGAATTGCTGCATGGAAAAATTATTGTCGTGTGTCATCTATTCAGCCTTGGAAATTTGGCCTAGATATGCCTATTAGGTGGAATTCCACCTATCTTATGTTACAGCATATTTTACCATATAGACAGGTTTTTGAAATTTTATTAACACTCAATATCCAACTCAAGATGGAACACCACTTTTGACCCCACAGGTTTGGCAAGTACTTACTCATTTACATTCATTTCTTGAGATTTGTTATGAAGCTACCGTTAGCGCGTCTACTGTGTATGAGCCTACATCTTCTTCTATTATTATGTCCATTTATTACATTGCTAATCAGTTAAAAATGTTTGAAAATGATGCTATTTTATTTGATGCAGTTAGTCATATGAAAGCTAAATATTTAAAATGCTGGAGAGATGTTCCATTCTTATATTCTTTTGCTTTTATCTTAGCGCCACGACTAGTTTGCAGGCGCCTGCAAACTAGCGAATCGTGCAGGCGCGTCGGCATGTACAGTGAACTAGCGCTAGCAGCTAATTAATCAAGTCCAATTAGCGATTAATCAAGTAATTATTAATTAATAATATAATTAGTGATATTTTTTGTTTATTATAGAATTATTTTTTTGTTTTCTGTTATTATAGATTTATTTTGATTTCTGTAGATTTATTTTGTTTTAGGTTTATTATAGATTTATTTTGTTTTCTCGTAGATTATAGATTTATTTTGTTTTATGTTTATTGTACATTTATTTATTTTTTGTAGATTTATTTTGTTTTCTTTATTATAGATTTATTTTGTTTTATGTTTATTATAGATTTATTTTGTTTTCTTTTTATTTATGTAGATGCTAAAAGTTCCACTAAATTTGTCTTGTTTTTCCACATTTTCGATTCTTCGAAGAAATGTATTAATTTGGTGAAACTTTTAGCGCCTGCACAGAAGTTCAAAGTGCAGGCAAATATTATTATAGATTTATTTTTTGTTTTGTTTATTATATTTTTATTTTGTTTTCTGTTTATTATATTTTTATTTTGTTTTCTATTTATTATAGATTTATTTTGTTTTCTGTTTATTTATTTTATTTTTCTTTTATTATAGTTTTATTTTTACGAAATGGTGCATATGCTAAAAGTTCCACTAAATTTGTACTGTTTTTCCACATTTTCAGTTACTGGAAGAAATGTATTAATTTGGTGGAACTTTTAGCGCTACCATAAAAGTTCAAAGTCTTGAGCGCATAGTTAGATGACCCTTATCTTAGACCCTAGAGCTAAACTTCCTTGATTAACTAATGCTCTAACACAACTTGGTGCTGCTACTGGAATAGATTATTCAAATTATTTTCAAGAAGTTAGAAGTAAACTTAATGATTTGTATAGAAAATATAAAGAAAAGTATGCAGGAGTTCGTCCACCATGACCACCACCAGCTCAACAGACGGAGAGAAAGATGTCCTTTTGGAAGACTATCACGGGCAAGGACACTTCAAGTTCTTCGAGCAGTTCAACTCGCCCGACTGCATAGGCATCCCGCGGAGCTGTTGGCGAGCTTGCCTCCTATCTAGCAAAGGACGTCGTCGACTTTCAAGAAGAAGAGTTTAATATTCTTCTATGGTGGCAGCAGCATAGTGGAATATATCCAGTGCTATCCATACTAGCACGGGATGTGTTAACTGTTCCGGTCTCCACGGTTTCTTCCGAGTCCGCTTTTAGCCTCACTGGGAGAATACTGGAGGAGAGACGGACTTCCCTCCATAGTGATATAGTCGAAATACTACTGAGTACAAAGGATTGGGCATTAGCCGAAAGACGACATCAAAACATCGTCGTTGAGAGACAAAATCAAGAGTTGACGGCTTCATTTGAGGGCTTAGAACTTGATGAAGATTAAAGAAGGGCCCAAATTTTTTTATTCTTGTATTGTAGAGCTTTAGGATGTACTCTTTTTTCTTTGCCAAGGTTTTCTCAAATTGAGTTTTTACTTGGTAAAGTTTCTAACGAGGCAGCCATGTAAATACACGTTAATAAAAAAGCTTTGCAATGCATTTTTTTATATTTCTCCATATATATTTGAGTTTTAAAAAATATTTACATGAATTATGGTTCATATTTTTAAATTTTTGTATTTTTCTGAATTTTTTGATATATTCCACGAAAACCGGGCCGACCGGGCCAACCCGCGCCAACCGAACCTAGGACGGCCCGGCCCGGTTCGTTCGGTTCTTCCAGTGAACCGAACCTGGGCTAGAGACCCGGCCCGTTGGTTAATTTGGCCCGGTTCGCATAGTAACCGGGCCAAGAACCGAACCGAGCCAAACGAACTGGGCCGGCCCGGAAACGAACCGTGCCGAACTGGGCCGGCCCGTTGGCTAGGTCTACCTTGAATCTACGAGTGCCTCAGTCCGCACAGCTCGAGGTTCTCAAACCCACTTATCTTCTATATCCCCCTAGGACGCATGTCCTCTGCTTTTGTTTCACCGACACATGGACCCATTTCCAGCTATGGTCCGTACGCCAGCGAAACAAAGGCGGAATAGAGTCCTGAGACCCCTACACGTGCTACGGCCTACGGCTTTCCCTCTCCACTGTCCACAGCGTGGGCAGCGGCGTCGGGAAGGAAATTTCAAAGGACCCGGGTCCTTCTTAGAATAAAAAGACCTTGCCTGATTGTTGACACGTGTCCACAATCCCAATCTCGAAGCGCAGGCAGCCAGCAGGGAAATATTCCTCTCCCTCCTCACTCTCCCCCATTCCAACGAGCAGAGCAGCTCCCACCACAAAAAAATCCCACGAGAAGCCCTAATCCTAGCCGCCATCACTGCCAAGGACCCGGGTCGTCGTCGCCTTAGAGTCCGCCGCCGTCGCCGCCGCCCCACGTTCTCCGCATTCGCCGCCGCCGCCGCCCCTCGTCTCCATGGAGTTCGCCACTGCCCCTCGTCACCATGGAGTCTATTGCCGCCGCCACCGATCCACGCCGCCACCGCTGCCCCACGCCGCCATGGCGTCCACCGCCGTCCCTCGCTGTCAATCTCAGCCCGCGCCTCGTCGTCCAGGCGCACCTTTGCATCTGTCTCCGGCTGCCGCACCGATGAAGCCATGCTCCCTTTCTCCCTGGATGCTTCTCCAAGTGTGATTTTGAACTGGATTTTAGTCTATAGTTTGTATGAATGTTTCAGCCATGTACTGGATTAGGCTGTATTGTGAGTGCAAATGTGCAAATGTATCCAATGACTAATGCAAATGTTTCAGCCATGTACTGAATTAGCTTGAAACAATAGTGTTTCTTTTTAATTGTGAGTGCAAATGTGCAATGTCCAGATTATTGTTTGAAATCTTACATTTCATTCACAGCCAAATGCTGGTGAAGACCAACTGCTCTATGATGTGAGGACATGCTTCCAATCCATGGTTCGTGGATTGTGAGACAATGTATACCAAGATGTTGTAAATTTGAGCTAAAAATGTAATTTACATCGATCTTTCGCTCTACCATTACAACAAAGAGCCAAGGCACGAACCATGATTACATACATGTAGACCAGTTACCGAATTACAGTCCCTTAAATAGGAAGCAATCTGCACCTTTTTGCCTGACAAATAAGTTTACAATCGTGTCCAGCTACCAGATTTGTCACTCCATGCTCTAATCCGTGTGTACAGCTTAAACAGAGGAATGGGTGTCATCAGAATACAGATTGATCAATGGAAGGTGGCAATGAAGTAAGCAACTTGATGAACCCTATTGGCACAAGAATCTGCTCATTGTTATTCCAGTATATCTGTAGGCCACAATAATTCCGTTTTACTAATAGGAATAGATAAATATGTATAATATACAACATTTGTTTTAAAGAAGAAAGATTGTGGTCAAACATATGCTAGACACCTATAGTCATCATCCTGTGTGGTAACACTTTGCTTTCAATAAATAAATGAGCATTATGAGCCTGATGCCATGATGCTGTTTTATGATGTTCTTTAGTCTGCTGGCACGTCCAGGGGTCATGACTCTAAAAAGCATATGTATGAGCTGAAACTAGAGAAGAATCAGAATTGCAATGCTTTCACTGGAACCCAACTCTTACAAGCAAGTAGCAACAATGTCAATGGATCAAACAAACAAATGGACAATTGGCTACTGTCCAAGGAAATCAGAGAATGTGACATTAGCAAATAAAATAGAGATAGATGTCCCCAACCACCCATCTAGCACAGTGTATTCCATAATCAATATTGTCACCTATACAAAAGCTAACCATACAAAAGGACCATATTGTCTCGTATACAAAAGGAGACCATATTGTGTCTCATGTACAAAAGGAGACCATCTGGCTAGTCATACATCAGCTTAAATATTTACATCGCCAGTATACAAAAGGATAAAACAAAAGCTCTTATAGCAATTCACTTCATGGATGTTGGTGTGCTAGGCCCTTTGTCAAAATCCAAACGCCGAGAAGCGAGCAATGTTGTAGTAGTTTCATAGTCAGCTTGCAGTAATTGATTTGTAAATTCTCCTGGGATGGGTGGAACGAACATCATTGAAATGTCCTCAAATGGCATCAAAATATTTGAGTCAAGTGGTTCCTAAAGTAATAGAAGTTATATGTAAACAAGGGTATTTAAATAACTAGATGACGATGGAAGCATAATTATTGTTGATCTTACAGTTGACTATGAAGCTCCATCTATATTTACGTTTGATGATTGTGTTGTATCTTCTCCTGCGAAGTAAATATGGCAAAGTGAATGGTTGGTAGTTAACAAAAAAGAAATGGGAAAATAACAAGCAGATTATATAAAGGACCTTTCTTTGTTGTACTTTTACGAGGTTTTTTCTTGTTTCCTTTCTCAAGCAAACTTTTTGATCTTTTCTGCAATGGACATTTTTTATGTGGAGGAGCTCTAATTGATATACGCTCCTTTGCAACTTCCTCTGTGCATTCCAAAAAACATTGTGGAGCTTCGTTTTTCCCGATGTTAACCTGACTTAACTTGTCTTCGACTGCTAGAGTCATTTTGTCAAAAGCATTATCCAAGTATTGAAGGACTTTGTTTGAAACTCCACATTTCAGTGCAACAGATATCATTTTTCGATAAAAATGTGTACTTTGTAGAACAGAGTTACCACTCTGGCTTTGTCTCCTACTAGCAAATATCCCTCTTTTTGCATACTTTGTCTATCTACTTAATATATATCGAGTGGGTAAAACTATTATATCATTGTGGTTGAAGACTCACAGTACATGTTTGCATAATATACCAAGACAATTGTACTTTTTGCAAGAACATGATACATCCATATTTACTGAATTAATGGTGACTTTTGCTTCATCCTCACTATGACCCATTGCTATCACCTTGTATGTGCTAATCATCCCCTCTCGAATTAGCAATGTGCACGACAAAACAAATTGTTCTTGAAATTCCTCCTCGAAAACAGAATACATATTTCTTGTATATGATTAAGCAGCCGTCTTCAACATCGGAAAGTTATTGATACAAAGGACTGGATTTGAATTTCTTGATTTATGATCTTCATACAACTCTTTTCGGCGAAGGCGTGCGATGCACTTGTCATATTCTACCAATATTTCAGAAATGGAAAGCTTCCTACGAAAAGTTTTCTTGAACACGTTATTCATACCTTTGCTCCTCTGAGTGGATGTCATGTTTGCACAGAATGTTTCACTACGATAGACTGTGGCCCACTTATCACGCAAAGTATATAAGTTCTGTACCGAAATTCTCTTGAAGGTTGTAAGAAGCTATCAACTTTTCCCACTTAAAGTCAAAGTGTGCCACCGACCTTCATACACACATCTTTTAAACTCGCTAAGAAAGTCAGGATTGTTGGAGATTACATGGCTCAGATGCTTAATGGCATTTTGGTATATATGCCATAGGCAAAGACGATGACTTGAGACTAGAAATACTATGTTAATTGCCTTTGCCATAGCCGCACACTGATCTGTGAAAATGGTTTCTGGTTGCTTTCCAGACATTGCTTTTAGGAAGTTTTTGAATAGCCAAACAAATGAATTAGCACTTTCATCATAGAGTAATGCAGCTCCTAAAAGAATAGTTTGTTTATGATGATTTGTCCCGATAATAGGAGCAAATGGCAGTTCACACTTATTTGTTTGAAATGTGGTGTCAATGGAGAGAACATCTCCAAAGCAAGCATAACCTGCAATGGCCTGACTATCTGTCCAAAAGAAATTACAAATTCGACCATCCTCTTTATCTAGCTGCACGGAATAAAAGAAAGAAGGATCTTCTGCTTGTTTGTTATCCAAGTACTCTAATAATGTTTATGCATCTTGTGTTTCCAAATATTTTTTCCGCTCGCGACCAATAAAATTATTGCAATCCATTTGCAAGAATGGCACGTTTTCATCTCCACCCGACCAACGCTGAAAAAAGTCATATATCTCAGCTGCCTTAACTCTTGCTTCTCGCATTTTGCTAATGATATGCTTATCGGCATTTAACATATGCCGCTGCGATCCTAAGCATGTGTGTCTTGTCAGGACTTACAAATTGGTGATTATGAGCCAATTCTACTTTCTGCATCTTCCAAATACCTTCATTTAGAACTGAACACGAGCCTTGCATTCTGATCTAGTGGAAGCACGTTCTTTCTCTGGTGGTTGTGTTCGACTACTGTTTTTATGACCTTCATTACTACAGACCATGTATTTGGATGATAAAGTGTCATTTGCTCTGTGTTTAACATGACACTTTTTTATACTAAACCCAACTCTTTTGGCATATGAATTGTAGAAATTGTATGCATCGTCCTCAGATTCAAAGGTCATGCCAACCATCGGCACTTGTTCACACTGAGTATTCTGTACAAACAGAGACAATCGCGACGAGCATTCACAACGAGCATTCTGTACCCAACGAGAAAGATGTCATTACCTCCATGCCGAGGAAGACGGCGAGTTGTGGCGTGCCATCTGATGGGCTCGGCTCGGAGGACGGCGGCATGCCCTCCGGCGGGCTGGAGGACGGCGGCGTGCCCTCCGCCATCCTAGGCTCAAAGTACATCGGCGGCGAGGTGAAGGAGGACGCCAAGTGTTGTGGCGGCGGCGTCGCGGCTGCCAATGAATGGACGACAGCGGCGTGCCCTCCAGTGGCGGTGGCGCCGAGGCTCGTGGCGGCCAGCGAACTGGAACCCAGCGGCCACCGGTTTGAACGACGGCGGCGCGCGGCTGTCGGCGGGCTAGGCGACGGCGGCGTTCCCGGATAGGGCACAGAGATTAGGGAAAACGGGACACAGAGATTAGACCACGTGTCACCGATCCAACGAGGTCTCTTTTGATTTCAAAAGGACCTGGGTCCTTCCAAGTTTCCTTCCGCGGCGTCGGGGCTGTCAGGCGGGTCCTGAGCCTACGACGGCGTGCTCTGAGCCGGCGGCGGCGGCGAGCAAGGATCCGATGTCCGCGGCGGATCGTATCCGACAAAGCCCCAGCGCACCGCAGATCCTGCAACGTCGACGAGGGCGGTGGGCTCGGAGAGGCAGGAGGCAGGAGCTCATTCTGGTCTCCGTTCCCGGTGCCGGCGGATCTCACGACGGCGACGAGTGCGCTGGGCTCGGACGGCGATGGCGACGGCTGGTCCAGTGGCCTCCCAAGAAACAAGCGAGGCGACCGAGGTTGGCCGTGGGGCCGAGAGGATCATCGACCGGTGGCGCGCGCGCGCAGAACACACGGCCAGCGATCGCCCACGAGGGGATAAAGCGCAGCCCACATGGCCTCCCCCGATTGGCCCCCGCGCCGCCTCTTCCAATCCAAACATGCCACCCCGCCCGCGCGCCATCCCTTCCTCATCCCACGGCGCCCATGCCCATCACGTTCGACCGCCTGACGCCGCCCCGCTCGCCATGGCTCCCGCCCTCACCTCCAACCCGCCCTCCTTCCGCCCCTTCTCCTCCCCCGTCCGCCGCCGCGCCGCCCCCGTGCTCTGCCGCGTCGGCGCCGGCAGGACCGGTAAGGACTCCGGCTCCGGGGCGGATGAGGAGCCCAAGAAGAGGCCCTTCTTTGTCGACTTCGGCAAGCGGACGGACGGCAAGTCGCTGATACCGGCCTTCCCGTCGCCCTCGGCCGGATCGATGTTCGCCGGCGGGAGGGGGAGGAAGGACCCGCAGACCGTGTTCGTCGCCGGCGCCACTGGCCAGGTCGGGGTCCGCGTCGTGCAGACCCTCCTGCGGCAGGGGTTCGCCGTCCGCGCCGGGGTCCCCGACCTCGCCGCTGCGCAGGAGCTGGCGCGGCTCGCCGCCGTCTACAGGCTCATATCCCCCGCGGAGGCGCGCCGGCTCAACGCGGTGGAGTCGGATTTCGAAGACCCCGAAGCGATCGCCAAGTCCATCGGCCCGGCGGCCAAGTTGGTGATCACCGTCGGCCCGGCCGAGAAAGGGCCTGACGGCGGGGTCGTCACCACCGTCGACGCGCTCCAAGTGGTCCAGGCTGCGGACCTCGCCGGAGTGGCGCATGTTGTGGTGGTCTACGACGAGGGGGCTAGTGGCCTTGGCGGGGCCTCCACGTACAATGTGCTTGATGGGTTTACGACCTTCTTCTCGAACCTGTTCTCGCGTGTGCAGACACTGACACTGGGCGAGTTCTTAGCCAAGGTGGTTGAGACTGATGTCAGGTACACTGTCATCAAGGCAGCGCTAACCGATGACTACAACCGGGAGAACTCTTATGGCCTGATCTTGGCAAAAGAGGGCTCCTCCAGCACAATTTCCTCAACTGACACCGGCAATGTATGTGTACATGTAATTCATAGGTGGTTATTGTGCAACACTAGTGTTGTTTCTTACATCAATAGCTGTCTGGATTTTTTTGTAGGTGTCCAAATTGCAGATTGCTGCTCTTGTTAGTGATGTCTTCTCCAACGTCGCAGTCGCAGAGAACAAGGTACTGAGACTAAACCCAGCATCCACATGTGCCTAATTATGGTGAATTAGTGCATCCCCTCTCTTAAACCCGAAAGTAGGCAGTACTGTTATTAGGCTAATTTAATGTGTGCTTCTGCCCGGTTCCATGAAGAACTTTGTCTAGCAGCATTGGAAGCTTTTCATGATTGGTAAAATTAGGTTGCTGGTGTTGAACTAGATGGTTACTGTATTTATGAAAAAAAATTATTAGAAAATGATTTGTTATAAAAGGACATGTGACCAGTGGTTTAAAATCGACAGCTTATTAATTGGTTTGGGTCCAAACACAATCCATACTTGTTAAATAATGTTTGGTTTGAATCCATACTTGGCATATAGCAAAACCATGTTTGGCGTGTAGCCAATTTTTTCCTTTTTCTACTTCCTTGCTTCTGACCATCTGTAAAGTGTAAGAAATACTCTATGTAAGTTGCTGCTTGTCAGTACAGTACGAACATCTCTATTTCTGAACTTTAGATTTTGGAAGTGTCATGCCCACAGTGATGTGTACAAAGTGGATTGTTTTCAGAAGCAAGAAAGAAATAAGAAGTCTCTTAGTATGCATTTCTGTACCCTTTCCTTCCTACCAGCATCAAGGACCTTCAAGTCCCTGCCCCCAACATTGTGTCAAGCTATTAATCCTAAATCTTTCTAACCTCTCGACTTGTCTGGTGGTTAATATGCTTCCACCCTAATTTTCTTATATTTTTGTACTTATATGCAAACCAAACTATGGTGATGAAACATGAGCATGGTAATCCAAATTTGGCTTCTACATTATGGTACATATACACTAATCTTTCCACTACCATTGAGGATATGTTTGTTATTCCAGGTTGTCCAAGTTTCAACAAGCTCATCAGCCACATCCAAGCCCATAGATGAGGCTTTCACGTGAGTAGCAATAAATAACCCATTTCAGTCCAGCTAATTGCTGTTTGTTTCCTTTGATATAGTTTCTTTTATTTAGCTCTTGGATCACATAAGCATCTTACTGTTAAAAAAAAGAACGGTAGAAACATGTTGCTGAGAACAGCTCCATATTTTTTTTTAGTAAAAAGGACATATTGTGATAGGAGGGAGTAAGTTATTTCTTGCATTGTTGTTAGAAAGCTATTACTGAACAATCAACCTTCAATATATCTGTTGTGGCTGGTTGGTTGTGTATGGCACAACAAATCGCCACAACAGCACGTGGCATCCCCTTTATAAAGAGTCTTGTCTCCTAACAAATAGAAACTAAATTTAATCAAATTCCTAACAACTGAAACATATCTCTAACATACACAATCTAATTTAATCTAATCTCTAACTTCCTAATCAATAATGGTCTGGGCTTCATGGGGGTAAACATTGCTAGGAGCCACGGCACGCATGAACAGGATCGGTATTGTTCATGTCAGTAATGCAGGCACTGTTTGTGCACGGTACTGTTTACATGCAGCCATACTAGTATACTACCATAACAATAGTCCACAATGATCTTTGTGTTCTGCCAAGCTGTGGTGGTATCTATTCGCTGCTATGAATGAGTCATGTTAGTGGTATCTGTTGGTATTGGCAATTTGGAGGTCTGAAAAACAAATGAAATCATCGCCTTGCTCATAATATTCAGTTTTAGTGTCCACTTCACATCGTTATCAACTTATCGTTGTTGTGGATGTATGAGGTTATTTAAATTTACTTTGCTGGAACTTAAACTTTTTTTCCCCTATTGGTTCATTACATTCATACTTACGTAGTGCATTTTTCCTCGTCAGAGCTATCCCTGAAGACACTAGAAGAAAGGAGTACCAAGAAGCTGTTGCAAAGGCAAAGGCAAAGGCAGAAGATGAGGTCTTGGCCTCGAAGCGAGCTCGTGAGGCAGAAGAGGCCTCCAGTAAGCTCAAATCCGAGGCAAATAAGACATCCTCAGAAGAGACAACGGCAACAAGCACCGTGAACGATGCGCAAGCTTCTCTGGACAACCTTCTGACCAGAGCCAAAGGGTTCAGCACAGATTTCTCCTGGGATAAATTTAGCACACAGCTTGCCGGAGCGGCTGCTCGGAACTCCGGCGACGACGAGGAGGAACCAAAAGCGCAAATCGCCACGGTGAGAGGCCAGGCGAAGGCAAAGAAGCTGTCACCACAGAGGGCAGTCGTAAAGCCTACACCGAAGCCGACGCCGAAGCAGCCGGATTCCAAGCCGGAGGTGAGGCCGGTGTTTGGGGGTCTCTTCAAGCAAGAAACAATCTTTGTAGACGAGGACTGAGGAACGCAGGATTGCCATTTTTTCGTTGCATGTGGTTTTGTGAAGGGCTTGGTGTAATCTTGAGAGGTAAATGAGTACCAGTTGTATAAAATTGGCTGTAACAACCGTTGTTCTCTGTCAGTGCCTAATCATGCATGCCTAAGTTCAATTGTGCATAAATTTTCACTGGTCTCAACATTCTTTCGAGTTGCAAGCTTGATATATCTCCAACTATATTCTCTTCGTTTCATTCCCTTTCTCATTCTCTTTTCCACATTCATTCTCATCATTTTCTATCATCTTTAACAACATCCCCTTCGAAGAAATTTGCGAAGAAACAGAGAGAGAATCTCATTTTAAAGGGAATGCACAAAGAAATGACAAAAACTGCAACGAGATTCTATTGGAGCATCGGAATTTCTTCATGAAGAGAGTTTGGTCCCTGAAGGACCTCACTTGGAGATGGTCTAATGGTGCTTCTTTTAGCACCTACAACTCCTTCGTAGTAAGGAACTAGGAAGCGTGCACGTGCAAATCACGTTGGAATAATATATTCAAGAAAGGCTTGTTCATTATTGATACTTTGCACTCAAATTGCTATGTTCTTAAACAATTTGGCATCTTAAAGAATGAAAAAATATTTAGCTTAGCACAACATAGATGATGTCACTTTGTTAAACATTCGTCCAATTTGATTGCATAGAATATTTGTTTCATAGCATCAATTTAGTTACATGGTAAAAACCTAAAAAAAAGTTAGCTTCCCCCACTGCACCCAACCCCTTCCGAACAGCCATAATGAAGAATGGATAAAAATTAGGGAGAATTCCCTGTGTGCCAATAAAAAAATCCAATCCCTTATATGTCATCCTATGTGTATGACATGTGGGACCGTCTGAGTCTATGACGTGTGGCCCTAGTGGCATACAGGGTATTTTCATTTTTTGTGTGGCATACGGGGTATCTTTCCTAGAAATTATAGCCATCGTCGCAGGGATCGACGGTATAGAGCCGATGTATCGGTGGGAGAGCGGTGATGGCTGGCAGTGATGGTGAGGAAGCGTCGGAGAATGATGCGTGTGGGTGCAGTTGTGGTCGACGACCGATGCGACGACATTGAGTGCAATCAAGTGCGGCGATAGAGGAGTACACACGTGAGATTTTTGGGAGGCGGGTCGGTCTCACGCGTGTTTCGCAGGTGCGGCAACGACGGCTAGGTGATGCGGGGCGTAGGTGTGGTGGTGGAGGCGCTTGGGCTTTGGGAGAGTGGCGAGGCGGAGCACAGGTGCCGCGGCGCACGCGAGGTGAGGCACTCGGGTTTTGGGGGGTGTGGCGAGGCGGAGCGCAGGTGCGGTGGTGGCAGCAGCGGTCGGACGGCGTGGGCAAGGCGTAGGAGTGACAGCGGGTTACGTGCGATAGTGGGTTTTTTAGGACAGATGACACACGTGTTAATTTGTGCCTAGACGGGTGATTTGGGTTTAGATGGAGTGGTAAAGGCCGGTGGGTAATTTAAGCGAAGTTAAGTGATCCAACGCACAATTATTGTCGTTGGATGAAGGGAATGGACGGATGAAATGTGTAGTTGAATCTAGGCCAGCCTTACTCCTCAAACCGCTACATTATAGAGTAGTTTAGATATGATGTGAACGAGTCTTGCTTGAAATTACTCAATATCATACACAAATTCGGTGTTGTTACTTACTTTCTTATGTTTGAAGTTTGGAGAGCTTATCGTGATGGTTTCAAATGTTATGTCTAATTTCTTAGAACTTTTTAAAACTTTGAGACACTCGTTCAGGATGAGAAAAAGAACAAACATCAAACATCAAAATCTTTATATTTTTAAAATAGAGATAAAGCACATTCTAAATAACACTCACTGTGCTTTAATTCCTGAAAGTTACTAAAAAGGATTATTTACTTTCCGCAATGTCATGATTGACATGCCGCGTCTTTTCAGCTTCGCTTCCATGCTCACTACCTTGATTAGTTGGAGCATTGCATTTCAGAGAGTTAACTTCACTACTGAACATCAACTCTTTTTTGGTCAATCTCCTCCATATATAGATAGGTGGACTCCAAACTTTCACAAGTTTGCTCGAGTCACAAACACCTTAGAAAGGTCATCAAATTGTCTCCTCCGGTGTCTAGAGTCACCAACCAACAAAAGAAACCGGTCGCGATCGATCAAATTATCAACATAGTATGATAAATTTATCAGTCACAATTAGCACTAAGGTGGCATTTGAAAGCTCTATGTGCTCTCAAGTGTTCAAGCGGAATTCTGAAGCGTGTCTTGTGAGTTGTGAGAAAGATCTCTCTTATAATATTTTGGTGAGTTTAGAGGAGCCATATACATGGACTGCACCGGGCATCAGATGTCCGACAAATTTTTTTTTTTAAAAAAACAGACAGTGTTGCATTCAATTAAAAAAGATGTTATGATATGTATATATCAAAATGTTACATATTTAAAATCAAATGTTGCATCAAATGGTCAAAACTGTTGCATTAACCAACTATTACAACATCCTCAATAACCCCTCCGTACCCCCTATGAATAGTGTTTTAGAGGGGATATAGAAGAGCTGTTGGGATGCTCTTACACCAAATCCAAACGCACACACTAAAAGGAGCACCGAAACATTTGAATGAAAGCACTACAACAATGAAAAGTAGTTGCTGTAACAATTAAATCAATATGAATTGAATTTGATCAAATAAAGTCGATTCGTTATGCTTCGGCTGTCGGAAGTATTATGTACGCTCAACTGTGTGCACATCCTGATTTAGTTTTTGTGACTGAGATGCTTGGTAGATGTCAGTCAAATCAAGGTGTGAACCACTGGAAAGTCGTTAATAAAGTCATGCATTATTTGCGAGACACTAAAGATCACATGCTCACGTATAAGAAATCTGATAAACTTTAAGTTAATGGTTATTTAGATGCTGATTTTGCTGGATGTTTATATACTAAGAAATCCACATCATGTTATATCTTAATACTCGCAGGAGAAGTCATATCGTGGAAAACTCCAAACAAACAATTACTGCATTATCCACAATACAGACTGAGTTTGTGGCATGTTGCGAGGCTACTAGGCAAGCCGTATGGATTAAGAATTTTATCTTAGGACATAGAATGGTAGACAACATTTATAAACCACTCGTTTTATACTAAAATAATCAACGTACAACCTTTTATGCGCATAACAACGAGTCAAGTGGTGTTATCAAATACATTGACATCAAGTATCTAGTTATAAAAGATAGAATCCATGATTAAACTATAATTATCAAGCATATTAGCACTGAGCAAATGGTTGCGGATCTGTTTACAAAAGGCTCACCACCCAATATTTTCAGTAATCATGCTATGCACATGGGTGTGTTGTGAAGACTTAGATTCTGGATATGATGGTCAATTAAAACCACTCCCATAAAGTACTTAATGTTAGTTTTTCCATTAAGGGAGAGAAGGTTAGGATTAACCTTGGACTAACAGTTCGTACGGTCACCTAATTACAAGTATCTCTGATTATTCTAGAGGAGTCTTAATCGATCACGCCAATCAAATTCTAATCTGCTAGGTTTTGCCCCCTAGACCCCTAGGCACAACACCATATAAGGAGAGGTAGGGGCATATGGCATACTATAAAACCATTACCCAATCTTGTGGGATCGTGTTGAAGTCTCAAGGAAGGTCCCTGTCATCTTGTGGGATCCTGCCGCGGCATCGTTCCTCACCTTCCATCAACCGGGTCTGACTCGTCGTTTTGTAGCCGATCCTTTGCTTTGGGTGCGGGAGCAAGCAGAGCGCGAGTCGCATGCCGCGTCCATCAAACGGGAATCTCTCCTTCCGATCTCATCGTGACAAGTCTGAGAGCTGCAGGAAAGATAAAGGAGCGGCCTTTGCGATCCTGAATTTTCACGACTTAATTGATATTCGCGGGAAAATCACCGCAAGGATATCCTGTGACCGAAAGCGTACGTGCATACACCGCCAAAATCTGAAACGGAGGAAAAGTGGGCGGTTTCAGAAACCCTGGTCCGGCCAGGCACTCGGTTCACCGGTCCAACCAGTGCTGTTTTGTTTTTTTGAAGAAGAGTTAGAAGAAATGCCATCCTATTTCATTGCAGAAGGAGAAAAACAAAGTAAAAACATCGTGCAAAGCATGGGGGTTACAACATAGCTCTCCTCGGCCAAGACCGAGCACTGGCGGACGAATAAACGACCACCTGAAACTCCGATAGCAGGAACAAGAGAACAGGCGGGAAGGGAGGGAGAAGGAAAGCCGGTCACCCCTAACCACCGACGCACAACTACTAGGAAGGCACGAAACACACTGATAACTCCTAAGCAGCAGCAAAGCGGACGACACGACGCCTCCAATGAGGGGAATGACGGGAAGACCCGCCATCGCCGAAGACCACAAGCTAAGCTTTTGCCAGATGGAGAGAGCACGTCAACAGCGGGGCCTCCAACGAGGGAACGACGCGAGAGGCGCGCCGCCACCGCCAACCCAAGCCAGTAGCCGGGCAGGGCTTTCGCCCGATGCACTATCTCCAAACACCACGCTAAAGAGGGTTGCAGAGGATTGGCCATCAAGAAGAGCCAAGTTGCTGACCGGAGCCAAGCTCCTCGAAGGCACCGGCTAAGCACCACCCCGACCGTAGAAGAGGCCACCCGTGCCACCAAGCACCTCACAGAGAGGGGAGGGGCGGAGCAGCGAGGTGGGACCTTGGCAGGAAGTGGTGGACAGCATCACCGCCGAAGAGACGACAACCCCACATCGATGAAGAGGGAGGAGAAACGGCACCCCGGCGAGCGACCCCTTTGCGGACCAGAGTCGCAATCGACAGAACATCAATGACCGAACAACCAAAGGTCTCGGAAGAGGCCGCCGTTGCTGTCGGGTCCCTCGCAGGGAGGGGAAGGACAAGGCGGCAAGGGCGGAACCAAACAAGAAGGAGACGGACGGAGATGACACCGAGAGAGGACACCAAAGAAACAAAGGAAACGCCGCCGGCCTTGCACCCTGGAGCACACCGCTCCGGCCACGATATGGGCCTCCTGCCATAGGATCTGGCCATGCCAAGAGCGGCCCCCCTGTGCGGCCTCCACTAGGCGGGCACAGGAGGAGGGGAGGTAGGAGAAATGGCCGGCCGCGCCGCCACCACTGCACGCCGTGCAGCGGCCTATGCTTGCCTCACGCACTGCCCCAGGCCGCGTCAAATGCCATCGAGCGCAGGCCTGCCAAGAAGAAGGTGGAGGTGGAGGGAAGGAAAGACGCATGCGTGACCTTGCCCTCATCGCCTTGCCCGCCGAGCCAGCCGCGCTGCCGCCCCAGCAGCAGCAGCCCCAAGCCGCCGTTGTCCCTCGTCGGCCTCGACCTCACCTTCGCCGGGACCGGCCGCCGTCGTCCCGCGAGCAGCTGCCGGATCTGGCCTCTTCACCGCCGGATTCGGCCACCTAGCCGCTTGATCCGGCCTCCGCGCTGCTCACCAGGTCGGGGACCCGCCGGACTCAAGGACAACAGCCACCGAGGGAAAGAGGAAAGGGAGGAAGGAGGAGGGAGGAGGACGAAACGGGAGAGAGTGGGGGGTGGGGGAGGGGTGGCGGTGGCGCTAGGTTTGTGGAGGAGGAGGCTGGAAATCTGGTCGCCCCCGAGCCGCCCTAGGAGGAGCGACGCGAGGGCCGCAAGTTGAATTTACTGAGATTTCATACCAGTGCTGTTTTGTTAAACGAGTGCCATGCTGCCGTGCTATATTTACTATAGGTGGCCTAAAGCATGGGTATTCACTCTACCAAAAGCATGCTATATTTACCACTAACAGAACCGGTATAAATAAACAGACAAGATCATTAGTACTTGTTACTATTATGTAAGCATACTGAAAAATCATAGTATATGCCACTGCAGGAAAATACTTGAACCTCAACGGTCTAAACCAACAAGAAAAGTCAGTCTCACTGGTCTTGGTCAACCATCAAATTAAAATAGACTGTTGAATCCGCATAAGTATGCATAGTGATAACTGATATGGATATACGACACGTGTATTGTTCACATGAATAGTACATATGGAAGCCAAACAACAAGACGCAAGAAAAAAAGATTGAAGGAAAGAAACATCATGGTTACAAGGAAAGAAATATGAAGGCGCTGTTCCTGCCTTGACAGCATCGTTGTTGGTGCCTCCTCGTCTTCGGGGGAAAGCCTAGTTGTGGACTAGCGACGGCGGCCTGGAAGAAGAGCTCTTTGTTTGGTAGCCATGCTGTCGTTGCTCCAGCGAAGGTTTCGTCTGGGTTCAGTTGCAGGCATTGCTCTCGTGTTAGTGGCCGGCCGCGGTTGTAGGCGGTGTTCTGGTGTTTCTTATTGTGCAGTGTGGTGCAGGTGCTTTGCCTGTGGAGTTGGTGTTGGTAGGGCCATGGCCTAAGTGGCAGCCGTTGTGTTGCAGTTGTTCCTCGATGTAGTTGTTTTTCTTAGGATTTTATTCTATTGTACGGTTTTTTCTCTATCTAATTCAGAAAGCCAACGTTTATTCGGTCTTTTTAAAAAATAATTTTGCATATATGTTATCATATGTACGGACGATTTATGGAGGTGTGTAGGCCAATGCCACCACTACCATGAATCGGGAGTTTCATTATGGAGTTATCGTGCAAAGATTGTTCTCTCTTTCTATTGAGAATTCAGAGAGTGATGATCTTCCCTTGATAGCATAGGGTGAAGAGAAAATTCGTTCTGTGTTTTCGCTTGAAACTGTGAAGCAATACTCTTCTCTTGCTGGTCGGGTGAAAAGAAAGATCGTCGTGTTTTTCTCTTGGGAATTGAGAGACCGATAATCTTCGCTTGATGGTCGGGGTGGAGAACATCATGCGTGTGATGAGGTAAATTATGGCGTTACAATCCCATGCAATGGCATCGGGGAATCAACTAAAATTCATCGCATTATTGCGCAAGTTACATTCAATCCTATGTCGATATGATCGGGCACCCTTCCATATATGTCAGTACTATTTGTCCGTAGGGTTTGCTTGACTGCTAAGTTGATATTTCATTCACCCGAGCTTTGCGGTGGAGGGTATTGCAATGCTCACGGGTAGCTTCCCTAGGGCCTCGTGACAAAGATCCTATGAAACTTTCATTTTACTTTTGCCTTGATGCATGATCTAAGGGTTTTTTTTTTTGCTTCAATCCAATGGTCTTGACGAAGCAAATGTGGTGCCCTTAATTCCTCTTGTTTGAAAACATCATGTTGTAGGGGGTGTATGTCTACACCTCAACATACCAGGTGCATTTGGTCCAAGAGAAAAATTCTATTCTCCCAACCCTCTAAAGTCCTCCTCAAATGAGAACAATAACGCAATTGATTTAACGATCCAACCCACTTACAGGTACATGGATCTATCCCTTCCACATGACTTATTTCAAATTTCCTCGCATGTTGGGCCAAAACCTGATTTTCCAATTTTATGCTAAAACCTATTGGTGCAACTGGTATCACATAAGTTTAGACTAGGCATGGGTAGTTTTGAAAATGGGACCAAACTGCTAGGTGAACTAGAAAAAGACAAAAATAGTGGTTCCACTAGCTTGGTTTCATTAAAGGACTGCCCACGCAGTTAGACCCAGAAAACAAAAAAAAAACCATCTTGGCAGTTTCATTGAATCGGTCTACTAAGAGTTAACCAACTAATTTGAGGGAATGATCATCAACATTTAGGGGGAGGGGTGGAAGATAATAATGGTGTAGTGTCGGAGGGCGAGGACAACAATAGTTGTGGTTTCATGAAGTGGGATGAGGACGATGATGTATCATTGAGGGAGGAGGGAGATGGCGGCCCATCATTAGGTGGAATTTCAGCACACGACACTTAATTTGCATGTCTCCTTTACATGTGTGTATGACATGTGGGACTATCTAAATCAAAGTCAGTGAGCCAAGATGGCATACGATGAAATGCAAATTTTAAAAAGTGGTAGTGGGTGGAATATCCTATCATCATGGGGAGGAGGCGGTGAGTCGACGTGACATTGCCCCGTGTTGCAGAGAGCCAAGGAGGATGACAAAGCGATGTGATCAGAGGGAGGAGAGAGCAACGCCTA
This sequence comes from Raddia guianensis, assembly GCA_036346415.1. Classification (NCBI taxonomy): domain Eukaryota; kingdom Viridiplantae; phylum Streptophyta; class Magnoliopsida; order Poales; family Poaceae; genus Raddia; species Raddia guianensis. The sequence continues at coordinate 18,179,186 of CM070541.1, read as the reverse complement.
GAAAGAGATGGCGATGGCTACAATGCATAGTGTTAGCCCCAATCGAATCACTGGTACAAGGAGATCCATGTGCAGATACATGTTAGGATTTAAGGGTATAGATTTGAGGAAGGTGAGGACGTGTTAGGCTTGGGATTTGAGCTGTTGGGTAAACGATTGAACCGTGAAATCAATAGTGAAACAGTTGGATGTCTGGTCTCGATTTTAAAAACCACCAAGTGTACAATTATCTTATCTCAACACCAAACCGATTCTCTATGTTTGAATCGTTCTTGAAGATTTCGTTTTATAAACTAGTAACATGAGCGTCTCTAATGCTAACCATATCGTAACATTGTCGAAGATCATAAACACTGTAGTGATTAAAATATAAAAGAGAAATATAGACGAATATTGAAAAGAAGAGTAAATATACAATGGGTAGAACTCTCGATTTAGTACTCACGTCGGAGGGGGCCAATTTCCTTTTTTTTTTTTTTTTTGGAAAACTACGGGCTTTGAGTTTTCTCGACAGCCAATCAGCCACCGCCGGTGGACTACTGGAGCAGGGACGCCGCTACGCTAAGGCACCGATCAAACGGATCCAGCCATCTTGCGGCCGCGCGAATACGAGCATCAGCTCTGGATCGCGACGACGAAACGCCTCCGTTGGATACTTGGATCGTCAGGTCGCCGTCTAAGTGTCTGACCGGAGTGCGCCGCGCGCGCGCGCGTGGCGGCGGGCGCTTCAGGCGGCCGGCCGGGCGCATCCGTCTGACCGCAACCAAACCAGCCCATATTCCTCACGCAACGAGCTTGATTCGTCGAGCGGATTCGCGATCGCGCCGCTCATTTCGTCAAACCAGTACCACTTGATGTGTGTCCTGTCCTGTGTGAGCCTGTGACCATGTATATTAACCAGTACCACTGGTACTAGCCTGCAGTCTGCCCCTTCCTTCCTGTACTGTACTCCCCCACCTCCCAGCCGCAGCTCTTCTCCTCGGCTTCATCTTCTGCTCCTCATCCTGCCTAGGTATGGTGATTACTCCCTAGCTCATGTGTTGTGCCACTAAGCTGATCAGGTTCTTGGAGATGCAGCAGCAGATTCATATGGCTCATCTTGTAAGTTTGTTTTTTGCAGGGAACCTGTGGTCGAAGAAGATGGTAGTGATGGGGCAGCTGGGGAGGTTCGTCGACGGGATCAGGTCGAAGCTGCGGGGCGGCGGCGGGAAGAGGGCGCCGGCGGCGGGGAAGAAGCAGGCGGCGTACGACAAGATGGACAAGACGGACAGCATGAGGGTGGAGATCAAGAGCCGGCACGCGCAGAAGCTCATCGCCAAGAACCTCGTCGCCGCCGACTCCATCGGCCGCAGGAACAAGCGCTTCTTCCTCGCCTGCTGAGTTCTGGCTCGTGGCCGGCGATGATCCACAAGATGCTGCTGCCCTCGTAGGAAACCTGTTCATGAGTAATCCATCAAATGCAACTTAATAATAGACTTATAGTTCCTCAAGGAGAATTAGTGCAAATTGATTGCAGAGTGATTTTGAGTGTCTGAACAAGCTGCCTGCATGCTGTCAGTGATCATCCATGTAATCGTATAATATATGTATCTCTTGGTCATGACATAGCCATATATGTTTGATCTTTGCAAACCGGGGCTTCCCGTCTCAGGATCAGCCTGTACTTGTCTCTTTCATTCGCTGATCAGCAGTACATGTGTCCGTACAAGTACGAGACGCACCTGTTTCATCTGTCTTGCACTGTTGCACAGAACGGTTTGGATTGGTAAGCTGTCGCTTCCAAGCCTCCAACACCAGACAGATCTCATGAACGACTTAATTAAGGAGCAAGAAGAAAAAAACTCGTAAGAACGCAGGTTTCTTGCTGAAGTGGGAGCTTAATTTTCTTGGCCTCTTACTTTGCAGAGACAAACAAAATTGACCGCTGATTGCACACGCTTACCGTGTAGCCACAAAGCTGGAAGTACGAGCAGGCAAGTACGGGCGCTTCTTGCTTTCCATTCTACATACTGACTTCTTCAGCTCTGCTCATGGCCATAAATTTAGCCATGTCTGAATTTTTTTTCTCCTGTGCTGCGTTCATGACTTCCCCATGCATATCTTTTCTCCCCTTTTAAAAAATAAATTAAAAGCTTATGGAAGCCAAATGTATCGGCCAACTAATCGTACTAGTTAGTGCTCCCGTATCATACTAATATACCACTAATTCGAGAGGGTTTGACTGTAATCTTGTCACACCGACCACAGCTAGCTAGCACAACATGACAAATTAACCATACGGAATCGTACGACAAGTAAACAAATGTCATATCTGGGGAGCTAAATTAGTCCATTTAGTTTTCCTCCCGGTTCCGGCCTGCGTCAGGACTCAGGTGACATGAGCCTGATGACATGCATGCGCTAAAGAAACATTATCTTTTGCGTAATTGCGTATTAGTATATGAGGAAGAATTTGGCCATGGCGGCGTTTCGCCATCCCAGATGACAGTGAACGCACCATGGGATTTGCCTCGGTGCAGCTTTCTTTACTCTGTAGTCTGGAGGACATATCGGATCGGACATTGCGTCTGTGCATGTGCATGGTACCATATCCTCTTTATCTTACCCCATGGCAAGAGAGAATAGGAACTTGTTCACGCTTATGACAATGGTACGTGAACGTATTTTTTGGGCATACTTTTAGTCTGATTAGATCGATCTCTACGGCTAAAAAGAGACCAGTGGTGAGTGATGGCGATGACAGTCATCGTGATTAATCCTGACCATCATTTCATCGAATCAACGATCTTGATATCATAATAATATTTTAAATTTATTAGTGTTGGGTTTAGTCCCACATCGGATATTGATGATGTGGAGGTACAACTTAAAAGGTGAAAACACCGTTCTCTCATTAGGCTATCTTTTGGGCTGAGTTGGCCAGGATCTGGGTTATGTTTCCAGTTATGGCAATAGATGTGGGGACCTGAACCCGATACCAGATGTTGGTCTCGAGGAGAGCTAGATCGCTCGTTCGCGATTTTGCATTGGCATAAATCCTAATAATTATGTTTTCTTTCTTATTTTTAGCACAAGTGATATCAGTGTCGTTTGTGATTTTGCATTGGCATAAATTCTAACAATTATATTTTCTTTCTTATTTTTAGCACTTTTGCTCAAATGTTTGCTTTTGGCTATTTCGTACAAGCACCTGTTTTTTTAAACACCTGTATTTTTTATGCTAGTATGAAAGAGAAAATCCCATGTATTTGATTTCTAAAGTACCAGCCATTTTGCTAACTTACATTTTATTTAAAGTTTTTATCATAAGATGTATGCTTGCGCTGTTGCGCATGGTTTATAAAAATTTAGTTAGCTAGCTAGTACACCAACAAGGCGCATGCATGCAATGTCTGATGCGCCCCTAGGCCATAGCTAGGGCATATAGACCTTGCGCATGCATGTGCCATGTTGGATGAACATGCATGAAGAAAAAAACTTCGCCCCTTATCAGTGGACTGCATGATAGCCTTCATTAGCATTTGGTTTGGGCTGGAGTTAAAAAAAGTGACCGCATCTTTAAGCTTAATGCAGGGTAATGCAATAAAGACGCTCCCTATTTTTAGTTTTGTATTTTAGAAAGCTTTTGATTAGCTTAAGATATATCAGATTATTATATTTATCTAACTCTTTTACTTTATTGCATTGTATTTATGATGTAGTCATCTCAAGGTATACCAATAAAAGGGTGCAAAAGCACATAATAGTTTGGTCTATGCAAATCGGAAGCAGCAGCAGATGGTGCAGAAGCACCATGAGAGCGTGAGCTAAAAATGTTGAATATGATATAGTGGTAATGTAATATTTGCTCCTAACAAAGCATATTTGCGATTGATTAGTCAAGTATGAAAAAGCATATCTTATACCATATAAAACAATATTAAGGCAGCTACGAGGAGGCATCACACTATAAAGTTTTTCGACGAAGCAAAACTCCTTCTCTGAGAAGGGAGACCTGATAAAAGATGGGCAGTCACCATCCCAAAAAAACCTTCACCTCTAGCTAAGGTGGTACTGGTTGTGGTTTCTACTAGGCTCGATCGATGGCGATGGCAGCGTGCTAGGGCGGTGCTTAAAGTGTGGTCGGCAACAAGATGTACATTTATGGGGTTGGATTTAGTGTATAGCTCCACAATTTTAGTGTGAGCACCCAAGCTTTGATATTTGCTGATTGAGGTGTCTAAATTAGATGTGGAAGCATGACGAGGGCAACAAATGGTTTTTCAACAACATTGGCAATGATGCTTGTGCACAGGACCTAGGGGTTGGTTTGTTGTTAGCAACGTTATTGATAGGCCAAAAAGATGGGACAATCGTGCTCCGGAAGGAGAGCTGTGATTAGGGTAGACAATACCATGCTCGTAGTGTTCCGACAGCATTGGTACTAGGATGGCAAGTCAAGGTATGGTGCTGGTGCATGATGATGATAGCAAGTGGCTAGATTGGCGATGAAGGTGTGACGGAGCATGGTCCGAGAGGCGAGTGGAGCTTATGGCTATGGGAGAGGCTGCTACCACCGACGTGTTACTGCGGTGGAGAAGGTGCTTAAGCTGGCTTATGCCATTTTGGTAATAGGCGGTTGTCCTAGAGTCCTATGGTCAGTTTAGTGTCTCCAACGACATGGTTGTGGCTGGTAAGGCTAGAGCTATTGCTAAGGCATGACGGTGGTAGCTCGGTGGACGGATTGGTGACAACACAGATGATGCATGTTAGTAAGGCCTGAGTATTGGACAAAGCTTGGAGGGGCATGCGAGGTTGCTACTGACAATGCATTTTTGTTGCGGTGAACTGCTTGGTAGCTCCGACCGTATTAGTGGATGATGACCGTTCAAAGGCACACTCCGTTTTTCAAGTTGTGGTGTCCGGTGGTATGTTAGCTAGGCGATGGACAACAATTATGGTATGGCATAGTTGTTACTAGTAGCGGGATAAATTTGGTCCAAGTTATAGGTGTTGGGACCATGCTTTTGGAGGGTGGGGAGATGCTTAGAGGGCCGGGTATTGTCATTTTGAGCACTCTGAAAAGGCATCGCACAGTGGGAGGGTGCCTCCTCTTCATTCGTTAAAGGAGTCTATTCCTATTTGACTTTTGACTTGCCGACATTAATAAGTAACATGGAAACCATAGCTTGCCGAGCAACTTAATTTAATAGCCTCCAAAGCGGTTCTTATCGATCTAGTGGTCGTTAAGAACGCCAAGTACGGTTGCATTGTCGAGTCGAAAGTGGCAATGCAAGGGCTGATGAGCGCAGGGGCAGCAGCTCTCGTTTTCGAGCTGACACTACACTGCAACTACCCTGCGCTTTCTAGCTGTGCAATATATATATCTGCAGTGCAGCCCGCCCCATGCAAATGCGGCTGCATGCTCTGCTCTCTTGGTTATATTTGTGAAACTACCAGCAGTCACAAACGTCGCTAAAACCCCAACTTGAAGAGCTCAGAGCTAGAGAATGTTTTTTTAATCATCGGTTCATCGTTTTTTAAGTGCATCTCTTTACTTTTTAGAGACGCTTTGTTCTTAATTAGTTGAACGCCCGCACATGTCATCAGCCATCACTTGTGTGTATACAAAACGTACGCGCCTACGAGCATAGCTCACAGCCCACGCCTCGCTACAAAGAAACATATAAATAAACTACTCCCTCCGTTTTAAAAAAGAAGTCGTTGTTAACTTGTAGACGCACGTTTGACCATTTGTGTTATTAAAAAAAGTTACATAAATATCATTTGTTTTGTTTTGATTTGGTTTATGATTAAATGTATTTTAAGTATTACTTAAATTTTTACATATTTGTAATAATTTTTTTAAATAAAACGAATAAACAACCGTGTGTCGAAAAGTTAACAACGACTTCTTTTTTAGAACGGGAGGAGTACCTCTCAAAGTTATACACCTGATGAGACAAACTAGTTGGTTGTATACCGTACCTCTTTTCTTCGTAACTAAAATGGTATAGCTCATTCCCTTCTCGAGAAAAAACATACACCTTCTCAGTGCGTCACACCCCTGCCTCACCGTCAACGATTTGGATTTTACTGAGATGCACCACAAATGCTATCTTATTAAGGACTAAGGAAATGAATATATCTGACTTGATCGAGCGGTCTACGTACTAGTCCGGTTACCTCTAGTGTACCATAGAAATGTCCATTTAGATTTTGCTTTAAAGAATGGCAAGATAGTTTGGGTTGATTGCTTGCTTCTGTTTTCCTTTCTCCCCTTGTTTCTCCTTGTAAATATTTATGTCGGGTATTGGCTCCATGGGTCGGACCCAACTCGATCCGGCCTCCATCGGGGATCCTAAATCTTCGCCCTATCTAGATGTTGAAAGTGCATCTAGACCCTTAGTTGGCTTGGGTGATTAATGATAAACGATTAATGATCTAATTTATTTAATGAGTTTATGAACAAGATTAATCCCTAATATAATAGGTGTAAAAGAATCGATCACCCCTCAGAAGAAGAAGTAAGAGGACACTCGGTTCTAGACTTGCAATTTTCTTATTTTCATTTGAGTACAAGGACAGTCATACTATAAAGAGGAATGCGATAAAAAATAGCTTTACATGTTGTAGACAAAAAAAATAAATAAAACATACAATACATAATCAAAAATTCAAAAATAAAAATTTAATCTTTTGAAATTTATATTGTAGGTGTGGTCTAGTTTTTTTCGAAAAAATGTTAGAAACCCATTATTAAAATTGGTTCGGTAATCGAAGATATTAATCAAAATATATAGAAAAAAATAATTAGCAAATGCATGCGGGAGTTAGCTCATTGCCGCTGCTGTCTGGTCCAACGGGCGACCGCGTCCTCTCACCCATTCAGCGGGCGACGGCTTCAATAACAGTGGCAACACCGTCGGAGCACCGGCCGATCGTCCATCCAGAAGGCGATCGCCCATTTAAAGAGTGAACGACGTCTATTTTTGCTTAATCTCTAAACCGCCGGCCATTTTTACGTAAAAGATTTTCAAAAAATATAAAAAAAATCTTTAGCGAGCGCCAGGCGTCGGACGTCCGGACGGACACGTGCGCCGGACCAGCGCCATCTGTCCGATCGTCCAGCACCGCGCGCATCCGACGACGCAGCCCCGTGCATGCATCAGATGCCCACTGCGAGTTTGCTAGCCGTGCAGTTGATCACGTTTTTCAATTAAACTTCTGATTTTTATATAAAATTCAAACAGTGTTCAAAATGTGTGGAATAAATTTTATAATTCTTCTAAAATCGAGAGCAACCCATTTTAAATATTTTTTAAATATTTTTATTTTTATTTTTTCACATTTTTATTTTTTTATGTGAACCTAGAAGAAGACACTTATGAAACTTACACCTATACTAACGAAACTTGGCCGTGTGCTGATGAAATTTGAATGAAACTTCGATGTAACCTAATGAAACTTGGATGAAACCTATTGAAACTTGATGAAACTTGGATTGACCTGTTGAAACTTGAAGAAAGTTGGGTGAAACCTGTTGAAACTTGACTGTTCGGCAAAATTTAACGAGTATGAAATCCAAGTTTTAGTAGGTGAAACCCAAAGTTTCAGTAGACGAAACCCAAGTTTCATCAGATAAGTTTGAGGATTTATATGACAACATACATCTTGTTTTGTTCGTAAAAATATGAGAAACACGTTGGTGTAAACGGTTTATGGATTAGAACAACCAGTCAAAAATTATGGCCATTCAAAAGAAAAAATAATGTTGGACCCACCTACATGCACCACCTTGCATGCGAGCACGTCCCGCGCGTGCTGCGTGCTCGAGTCCGGCGCGCCGGACGTCAGTACACAAGTGTTTTCGAAAATCTTTCGCTGCTTTACTCCAACAAGATTTGCCTTCGAAATTGATGCACGCAATTTAGGTTGGTTCACGCAATTTTTATGATTCCCACAGGCCACAAGTTGAGTGTTGTGTCCAGCCCGGCCCATCAAAGCAAGCGACTCATCACGAATTTATTACTGTACTAGCATTAATTTAAATCGAAATTAAAAAAAAATTGCCCGTTTAAAAAAATTAAAAAAATAGCATCCTAGCGCCCGTTCAACGGGCGCTATATAATAATCGCCCGATAGACGGGCGTTATTAAAGGCCTACAGTACAAGAGAGCCGAACCAACGGGCGTGTAATGGCGGCAACGGTCGCAGTCAATAATCGCCCGTTGGACGGGTGTTTTATCACTATTCGAAAAAAACGCCTGCTGGACGGGCGGCGTTTATACTGATCGCGAATGGATCGCCTGTTGATCGGCGCTAATTGCTTAACCTCACACATGGCGGCGCCGGATCGGCACAAGAGCTATTCGCATTACAAGACCTTTGTGCAAAATAGAAGAGAAAAGAGAGGAGAGGAGGAGGAAGAGAGAAGAGGGAGAGGAGGGAGAAGAGGAGAGGAGGAGGAAGAGAGAAGAGGGTGAGGAGGGAGAAGAGAAGGGAAAAAAAAGGTAATTTTAAAACTCTGTTATATTTTTATTTTGTAATGTTTAAAAACAAGGTAGGTTAGCAATATGGACATGATAAATTAAATATTTCGTTTAAAGCCTAGATTTAGCGATTAGGTTTTAATAAAAATTAGGTATATTTTCTGTAATTTTTATGTACATTTGATTTAGAGTTTTAAATTAGAATAATATTCCGATATGTTTTTTGTATGAATATGTAAATGAGTTTTAGGATTTAATGTTTTATAATATATGCGTAATTTGTAGTCTATATTTAGGGTTATAACTAGGGTTGTAAGAGAGGGCTATACGTTGATTTAATGCGTATGTTTATTTTTATACAGTTTACGGTTAGGGCTTATAAATTTAGAGGACATGTGTAGGTCTGACGTTACGGTAGTAGCAGACTCGATTTATATGAAGCATAATGCACGTTGGTTTAAAGCATATTACAAAGGATTAACAGCGATAAATCTTTAAGATGTTTTTGTCAGTACAAAAATAATTATAATTTATTAGTAGTTCATTTCGTTTTCAAATGCAGGTCAATGGGAGATGTAAAATATTTTAATGTTCATTATGGGCAAGGGGATATCAATTTTGGTCCAGACGGGGTAGACCTGTCTATGTTCCGGTCAGTGATGTTGGGGATATCTAGGCCCACGGAGAGAACGTTAGCAGGGCTTGAAAATTGGCTGTTAAGGACGTTTAAAATTAACCCCGAAGAATATGGTCTGGATATCCGGCGTTGTTGCTAGCCGTACTACGGAAAGACCTTATTGGGAGTTGGTACCAATAAAGGCAACCCGAGGATGGAGGCGTTATGTTGAGATTGCCACTGAACGAGGACAACCACTAGCACTTCTTGTTCAAAGCCAAATCTGAGGAACAAAATGAAGAAGCTTTGCATCAACTCGTCGAAGGAAGTAATGTAGTGCGAGGAAGAGGTGCAGGGAAGATGGTGACGACACTGAGCATGTGGTGCAGGAAGAGGTGGAGGAGCTGGAGCAGACAATGGATGGATCAAGTGAGCAACAAATAACACAGGAACCCATAGGTGCGGCAGATGAGGGGGAGTATATTGAAGCTATAGTTGCGTCCATGGAGGCCGAGGATGCTGAGCACGAGCAAGTCCCTGAGGAAGATGTGTCAGACGATGAGAGTCCCGTGGCTTTCAAAATATCGTGCTTGGTCGAGTGGAACTCATCAAACTTTGCGAGCTATCTATCCGAGAAGACACTCAAACACTGGAATACCACCGAACGAGGTGACACAAGGAGCGACATACCCGTCGAAGGAAGAATTGGTGACAGCCGTGAAGATTTGGGCATTATCACTTATGAGAGAATTCAGGTTGTCGGGTCTAGCCAAGTGTGTACGATGTGGTGTGTGTTGTCCCGGTTGCCCTTGGCGTGTGCATGCCTTTAAAGGAAAGTGGGTGGAATCTGGGTATGTTCAATAGTGAGGAGCATAATTGTACGGTGGTGAGGTCGAGGTAAACACGTAAATCTAACATCAACAATGGTGGCACATATAATGCAGGCTCAAATAGCAGAGAACGTTAACTACGAGCCTCGGTCTATCATTCGAGCCATGGAGAAACAATTTCAGTACACTATTCCGTATGCAACTGCTTGGAGGGCAAAGCAAAAAGCATTAGAGATGAGATTTGGAACATATGAAGCATCTTATGCGAATATGTCATCCCTGTTGGCGGCCATAGCTAAGAGAAATTTGGGTACATATTATGATTACAAAGAGGTGGAGGCAGAGGGCGATGATATTGGAAAGTTCGTTCTGCAATGGGTTTTCTTTGCCTTGGGGCAGTGCATCAGGGGATTTCAAAATTGTCCTCCGTTCTATGTGTTGTGGAACATTCCTAATCGGCAAGTATAAGGGCCAGATCTGGATCGCAATCGCCGCTGACGGAACAACTGATTCTCGGTGGCATTTGCTTTTGTCGAGGTGAGAATACGGAGAGCTGGTAATTGGTTTTAGAGAGGTGAAGCATGCGATTGTTGTTGGCGGTCGATGTTTGTATAATTCATGATGACATCTTGGATTGTTGGCGGCGATCGAAAAAATTAAGTTTGGCTCGATTATCGAAATCGCTTTCGATGGCGGACATACATACCCGGTGGTGCATGAGACATATGGGTGCCAATTTCTTTAGCCGCTCAAGAATAAACACTTAATGAATTGTTCAAACGATTGTGCAAGCAAAATCAACAACGTAAGTTCAATCGGCTTTGGCGGACTTTGGATGAGTGACGATGAAGCATACCAGGAGGTGGGAACGTGAGGAATGTAAGAATTACAAATTTTCAGAATGGATTGAAGATCGTCCGAAGAGAAGTGGGCATTGCTCTATGATTCGAAGGCCGTATATACGGGATCATGACCACAAACTTGGCGAGGTATACAAGCGGGTCATGAGAGGGACCAGAACCGCCGCTTGTAGCAATTATTGAGGGATTCGCACCAACATGCAAGTATTTCATGAACAGTATCGGCGAATTCAATTGCCATGTCGGGATCACAGTACATCCCATCGCTACTCGGTTGTGGTCGATGCGAGAGGATCGCCGTCGGTCGACCTCTCATGGATCACAGTGTGTACTGCGCCGTACTACCACGAGACCGAGGAGGATAGACCTCGATGGGTTTTACGTGGTTTCGCCGACGGGTAATGAAATAACCACACTTCGATTTAACAATTTGTCCTCCTATCTTATTGATATTCGTAATTTAACAATTTCACCTCTTTTGCAGCCGACGTGGGCTCACGCCACACCCCATTGGGGACTACGGACTACGTCCGGATCTCGGACGAGCCGCGGGACCACGACTTCCGGTGGCGGCCCTACCGGGCGACCTCGTCGAGGCTCGTGCACCTCTTGGTCTGTCGTCGCTTTATGCTGCGGACTCGAGTCTCGGCTTACGAGGAAGCCAAGACTCTTCGACATCTTTGTCGAGGAGTACTCACCGCATGGGTGATGCGCCCGATTCAGCTCTGACAGAGTTTCCCTACCACCGTGCACACCGTTCCCGTCACGCTCACCAAGATGTTCGATACTCGTGCTTTCTTCACAATTGTTGTTATCGTAGTGTAATGGTCTAAACATTTCATAATGCTATAGGGTCACCGAGACGAGGTCGAGTGTCGGCGCTCTTTGGGCCCCCGTGATGGTCCGATGGGTGGAAGAGTGGGAACATGCATCGGAGGATATCGCCGACGAGGATCGGAGTACGACGGCAAAGACGTTCGACGCGCACCTACGATGGTGCGTACCGCCACGCCGCTTTCGTGTCGGATACCGCCTCCCTACGGAGATCGTGCGCGTATTTAGCGTCTCCGACATCGTACCACGAGCACCACCGACAGTGCATATCAGCGGTAACATTTCTATCTCGTCGGATAATTACTACTTTGCATGCATCATAACACTTACAATTGTGTCCGGATGTGGTGTTTTGATAATTGTTGAACAGCTTGACCTCGTACGACTGTCCGGCTTAGAAGCGCGCCATGCAATGGAGCGCATCCGAACGGTATCCAGATGACGACAAGCGAGGTCTTTGAGTCCTTCAGAGGATTTACGACAAGTGCCGCGAGCCGTACGTCGACGGCGTCTGTTCGCGATCCAGCGCCTCGCTTCCATACTGCGGCGGCCCCGCACCCCTTCTCCGGTATAGTACATATGAATTATAATAATTAAATATACATCGCATATATGAATTATAATAATTTAATATACGTCGCGTCTGATCGGCCAGCGTCCCGTGCTCCAAAGACCGAGTGTCGAGGGACGTCCGGAGGCTTGCGAGGGTCTTTTCGCCCACTCGGGGCGTGCCCGGGTCGTCCGGAGGCTTGCAGGGGTCTTTCCGCCCCCCTTAGGACGTGCCCGCGTCGTCCGGAGGTTTCAAGGCGTCTTTCCGGCCCCGCTACGACGCGCCCTCTACGTCGGGTGGGTTTCGCGGCCCGATCCGTCCCTTCGCCGACGTGCGTGCTCGTCCCACTCAGCGGCCTCGCTGCTTTACGGGTCGTTCAGGCCACCTGCTGCGCCCACTTTTGATGGTTAGTTCTCCTGTTTTCATTTTCGATAGTCGCATATGTGATGATACTTACAAATAAACACATTGCAGATCCTGCGTTGCCCTCGGCTTGGGACAGCCCAGAGGCGGGCGCCGAGATGCGTTACAGCCATCTCGTCGATCCACCAGTGTGCCAGAGCAGTCCTCTCCCAGCGGACTCCTTCGAGTACTTCTACGTGAGTCAGCAGGAGATAGGGGCGTCACAGTTGCCTGAGGCACCCCCTGTCACCTCGCAGCAGTCGCAGCCAGAGCATGCGACGCCGGAGCCACAGCCCCGACCGCAGCGAGACGTCGGGGCCCCGGACCGCTTCACTTTTCCCTCTACACAGCTCGGACGTGCACGTAAGTCTCGAGCTGATGGTTCTGTTATGGGCGTGAAACCTAAGAGGGGGCGTCCGTAGGACGTATGTTAGTACATACCTTTTGTTTGTTGTTAGTACCGCTACTATGTCACTTTTCATATCTTATTGTTATTAATTTGTTTCTGTTATTTTATTCACGCTCGACTGTACACCGCAATGTTTAACGCCGATCGCATGTCTGCGCAATGTTTAACGCTAGACGACGTAGCGTCCGTCGTACCTGGTAGCGCAGTGCAGCGCAACGTCTAAAATGCCTTCGATTTTTTCCTATTATGCAAAACATATCGCAATTAAACTCATAAATTAAATACATAACAAGTCGCATTTAACATCAATGATACAACCATTGTAGCATAAGGTCGTCACTCTGAAATACCTACTATTTTACGTGCATGGCCACGGTAAAAAAGGGTTGTGGCATTCGCATCGAACACCACGTGGTGAACATTGAGAAGTCGCTTCCCACGTTGTGTGAAAATACCCTGGATATTGTTCTTGCATGACCGATCTTCGCCGAAGAACTTCTGCGTTCGGTGTGCTGGGGTAATGGCATCCACAGAGGCATGAGGTGTCACTACAAAAGCGAGTTGGGATGTAGTGTTGATCGAGAACCATGCGGTTTGATCGGCTCGCGTTTGCCGTCGGTATTGTTGGCGGCGCCTCGAGGACGCCGCTGAGTTGTTTGTTGTGCGATGGTCAGTAGTGCACGGAGCCCGCTCTTCAAGCGATCTATCTTTGCGTGGAGACTTGCGATGTAAAAATATGCAGCGCTCGGGTAAGGCTCATCCATCCACATAGTCCATCCACATGTAACATCTGGAATCTGTGAGTTCAATTGATATACTTAGTCTGCGCACGAGATGTATGACGGAAAATAAGGGCGATACTTACGTTGTAGTCAGGGCACGGTAGAATCTCGACCGGTGAAGCCTTCATGGGCGTGGTCGAACCATCGCACAATGGCGGGGTTACCACACTGGCATTTCGGCCATAGCCATATTGAAGCATAGCTTCGATCTCTCAGGAGGGCTGGACCATCTCTCCAATCGTCGTAGTCCAACACACGCATGTCAGATGCAGGCGGACGAGCATGCTCTCCTGGACCAAATGACTCCCACCATGTATCAGGAATGAACGGCCGTGTGGAAGGACCCTAATTTGCCATGGTGTATGTGAGCTTCTGCGGTTCGAAGCTTATGGAGACACGATATTTATAGATGGAAAGGGTACCACATCATCACGGTGAGAAGAGATAAATGTTAAGTATTTTTAAGCAATAATTCACGATATCTTGTCGTGAAATTGACCATCCTTTATCAACACCGCAATCCCACCCTTTCTCTCTCCGTCGGTGCAAACATGTCCTTCCGCTGTCCTATCTCTCTCCGTCGGTGGACACTGCAATTTAAGCGGCGTGACAAAGACAAATAGCAACAGATTCTACGGTGCTTATACAAAGTGTCAAAAGCGACATGACAAAGACAAAGAGACAAAAGCGATCACACGGTGTTCGTACACGAGCTTATACACGGTGTTTAAAAGCGACTTCTAGCCCACGCTACCGGTACGAATCCGATGTCAATTTCCTTTAAATGGAGCACCCAGTGCCCACGAATCTCGCACCACACTAACACCCATAGCACATATCTAGTTTTTGAACACTCGTCAATTGCACAACAACTGTATCTTCAATCGTTTCGGAGGTGGTCTCTTATTTCATTCCGTTTAATTGTGACAACATTTTTTATTTTATTCTGTTCAACCTACTTATATGTGTGTTATATATGTTTCATCGTCCTTGTTATGTGTAGTAGATGGATAACGTGCATACTACTACTCGTCCATTTGTGCCACCTAGATGGTGGCTTTCATATGGCCCAGGAGTTGAAGCACACGAACCCTCTGAAGATTTGCCGATCGTATCGAGAGCTCACTACAACACAAATCCTACGATGCTTAGAGATCCAGAGTTCTATAGAGGATGGCAGCAGTGCCTCCACGGGATCGACACGATCGTGCAGATTTATGATCGTGTTGCAGATGGTTTTACGGGCCGTAGGTTTTACCGATGTCCCATGTTTGAGGTGCGTATACCATCAAAATTAACCATATTAGGTTAATAAAGGTTATTGAAATAAACTCGATTTTTGCGGGCACAAGATTGTGGCTTTATAAAATGGATGGATGATCCATACCCCATGGTCTGCATCTACATACATAGACTATCTCGCACGGAAGAATACAAAGATTCTGACGCCGAGTAAATGGTCTATTGACTGCAAGCGACAGTGGGGCGAATGCGATTAGTTCTTGATCCACAATTTGAGGCGAACCCCTATGCACCAATTATAAATGCCTTTGTGGATGTCACTATCCCGACAATCCGAACGAATTTATGCGCTAAGCGAAATAAATTTCGGAGAGAGTACGGGCACATCGAAGATCCGATCAGAGAAAACCTTTCATGCAAAGACTCGGTGGTGCATTTGTCCATGTCATTTTCGGATCAAGCGCCTTAAGCGGATGCGTACTTGTATTCCGATCGAAGTCGAACAAATAAAGTGTCATTTTACCTTCTCTTATCATTCTCGGTTGTCACCACAAATTTTATGGTTTCTCACAACCGATGCTCAAATATTAAAATAAATTGATTAACGTGATACAAGTCATCGCACGTTATATGGATAAAACAATTTAACATATTGGCGCATCATAACTAAACCTAAACTTCCCACTCGCTTGTGCGAATAATTTGCTCTGCTCCCCTTTTATAGCCGAGCATCCGTTAATTAAATTATCAACAAAACCTAATTAGCTTCCCTAATTAGCAATTTACGTTGCATGAGCGTATTAGAGTTTTATGGTCGAAATCGATGGCACCGCACGAATTATTATTGTCGAGAATCCGATGGCGATGGCGAGCGAAATGACGGTCTTGGCGAGCGCGAATTGATGGCGTCGAATCCGATGTAAAAACACTATAGTATGGTCGTTTACATAAAACACCTCTTGGACGGGCGCTTTATATAAAACGCCCATTGAGCAGCGCTATTTAAATACCGCCCGCTGACGGGGCGTTTATAGTCGATCGCCCGTCCAGTTAAGCGTCGAGGATGCTATTTTTTTAATTTTTTTAAACGGGCAATTTTTTTTAAATTTCGATTTAAATTAATGCTAGTACAGTAATAAATTCGACTCATCACGCATGCGCACCATGACCCACCAACCATGGCGGCTTCCTCTATCCAACCATCCAAGGCTCCAAGCTGAAGCTATTTCCCATCCTCCCCCTTCTCTCCGAGCTCGCCTCACGCGACGCCACCATCCTCCCCGCCTCCGGCTGCCACCTCGACGCGGGCGCCGGAGATGCAGGCGGCCGTCGCCTTCAGCCAGGCAGCCTTCCTCGCCCGCCCTCTCCGGCGTCCCCCGAGGCCCTACCACGCGTACGCACGATTTCAATCTCTCAAGTCTCAAGCCCGTTCCTCCCTCTTCATGCCTTGGTTTCCTCCTTTCTCGCGCTAATCGGACCTTGTGGGTTTGGTGAACTCGTGCAGCGGAAGCGCGGAGGATGGCGTGGCGGCGGGGCAGGGAGGCGCGCCCTTCCCGAGGCCGCGGCGCGCCGTGTGCTCCGCGAGCCTCTCCGTCGGCGCCGGTGGCGGTAAGAGCGGAGAAGCTCTAGCCCTAGTTGCCATGTGTCTGGTTTGTGTAGCGTTGTACTGCCCATTTCCTTGCCGCTAGTAGTCTGATGCCTTGCTGACTCTGGAAGCTAGATAGCGTTGCAGCTTTGCTTTACACAATCGAGTTTATGGCAAGTGTAATGATTTCAGATGGCTTTTGATTTGGATATGCAAAATGATACGGTAGGTCACCGGGTTGTTTGATTTGATATTCCTAATTGTTATGAATGAAAAAAAATTAATTTGATCGCAAAGGGAGGAAAATTTGAATGTATGAGTGGTACACAAATGGTATATGCTATCCACATACAGTACTAAATCAGGTGGCAACAGTTAGCTGGAATACTAGTCTACTAGGTATGATGCAACATGGGTTTTATTCCATGTTTACTGTAACCACGCTATCCAGGACTTTTCGTTTTTTAGATAATGGAATATAATTCTGGCCTCTACATTAGAGATGTTTACAGCCAAAAGGTTTTACAATTTTAAAGCTAACAAACAGAAATTAACATATTCGAAAAGCTAGACAGGCAAACAAGAAGCGTCTACACTCAATTCACACAAATTCTATTATTTGTTTTCCACCCATTTTTCTTGAATTCCAGGACTATTCTGGACCTAGACCTATACATTCTGTTGCTGGTGTTATTGTTTTTTAGTGTTTGTTGCCTTTATATCCAAAATCAAGTTGCCAGTGTTAGAGTATATTGGACCTCTCTAGGCCCACCTCTTGTAATACATGTACTCTCTACCCAAAGGGTAATACTACTCAGGAAAAATTCCCTAAACCTTCATGGTATCAGAGCATGGAAGGTTCTAGGGTTCCTCCTCCCTCTCTTCTCCATTGCGCCACGCTTGGCGCCTCCGACATGGCGTCCGTCTCCTCCGCTTTGCCGATCGCCTTGCAGCGACCCTCTTCTCCTCCACACCGAGCCGAGCCGCTCCGCCGTGCCTCTCCCCTAACACCGCGCCGCCCGGCTCCCGCCCGCTTCCCCTTCAGCATCCTCCCGTGAGGTCGTCGCGACGGCCCACGGCGTCATCCCCGGCGACGTCGCCGACGGCCCACGGCGTCATCCCTAACGACGTCCTCAGTGGCAAGACGCTCTGGTGACGGCCACAGACGAGACAGCGTGGCCGCCGCTCGCCTAACTCCCGCTCGATCCGCGCCGCCATGGCGGCTCGGCGCCGCCCGCCACCCGCCCATACTGGCGCTTCCGGCGCCGGTGCCGCGTCACCAGCGGCGTCATTCCGCCCTCATGGCGTCCCCGACGACGGCCTCTGTCGGGCTGGTCCGACGCAGCGTCGAACGCCGTCCGGAGAAATCGCCGTGGCCTCGACGGCCATCGTCGGCTGGGTCCGACAGCGTCGGACGCCGTCCGTGAGGTCCACCTGTGGCCGTCGGCCTCTGTCGGGATCGGGTCCGACGCCACGGACCGGTCCGACGGCTGTCAAATCCCGCGACGGCCCACAGCCGGACGGGTCCGACAAGTCGGACGCCGTCCGGTGAGGGCCACTGCCTAATCTTCCCAGCGGCCAGCGGCGCCTCGATCTCCTCGCGACTTCGCCCCCGCCGACCAAGCCGTGGTCGCTGCCTTGACCCACCTGCCACCTGAGGTCCTCGTCCATCTTTTTCCCTCCGTCGACACAGAAGACCACGCTACGGCTTACGCCCTGGCCGCGTCCACCGCTCCAGATCATGTGGTGGCTCCCACTCCCGCCCCTTGGTACATGGACTCTGGGGCTACTTCACACATGTCTTTCAGTAACGATAACCTCTCCAGCTCTCGTCCTCCTACCTTTCCCTCACCGACAAACATCATTGTTGGCAATGGGACACGCCTGCCGGTCACCTCCACTGGTAGTCTTACCTTTCCTCACACCCACGGCGATCTCACTCTCCGTAATGTGCTTGTCACCCCTCAAATAATTAAAAACCTGATTTCTGTTCGCCAATTCACCGTTGATAACCAGTGCTCCGTCGAGTTTGACCCCTTCGGTCTGTCAGTCAAGGATCTTCGAACTGGGAGCATACTTGCCAGGTGCAATAGCTCCGGAGATCTTTATCCCTTCCACCCTTCCATTCCTCCTTCCCAGGCTTTTATTTCCAACACCTCCACCACATCTCTCTGGCATCGTCGTCTCGGTCACCCAGGCCATGCGACTCTCTCTCGTCTAGCTAGCTCATCTGCTATCCCCTACCCGAAGAATCCCCCTGACCACCTCTGTCATGCCTGTCAGCTTGGTCGTCATGTCCGTCTTCCGTTTGTTCCTTCCACCTCTCGAGCTACTCACAATTTTGATTTAATCCATTGTGACCTGTGGACATCTCCCGTTCTTAGTGTCTCTGGTTACAAGTATTATCTCATCATTGTCGATGATCGCTTCTCATTACATGTGGACCTTTCCCTGCGCTGAAGTCGACACCTTCCCACCATCTCCCATTTCTTTGCCTATGTTCGACTCGGTTTGGCACCACCGTCAAGTGTGTCCAATCGATAATGGACGCGAAGTTTGACAACTCCGCTTCGCCCCTTCTTTCTCACCAACGGCGTTGTCTTCCGCATGTCCCGCCTATACACCTCTCCCCGTAACGGCAATTTGAGCGCGCCATCCGTACAACTAACGATGTGATACGCCCTTCATACTTCGAGCTAGTGTACCCCTCATTCTCGGGTAAAGCTCTCCTCACGACCACTTACCTCCTAAACCGCGACCTCTTCCACTCTCACCGTGTCTACCCTTTCTATGCCCTTCATGTGTTCCACCCCTTACACCCACCTCCGCGTGTTTGGTTGCTTTCTTATCCTAACCTCTCTAGTCTGACCACACAAACTTCGCGCGCTCCTCCCTTTGTGTCTTCCTAGGGTACTCACTTTGATCACAAGGGTACCGGTGCATGGATCTTGTGTCCAACCGCGTCATCGTCTCTCGTCACGTCACCTTTGACGAGTCCACCTTCCCGTATGCCTCCAGTTCCTCCGACTCGTCCTCCCCGGACGATCTCGACTTTCTCAGTGATTGCGCCAGTCCTCCTCTCCCCATAGGAGTCCGCGCTTCATCTTCTTCTCCAGGTACCTCGACGGCCGCCCCTGCCCCGACGGCGGTCACACCTGCCCCGACTGCGGTCACATCGGCCGCCCCTGCACCGACGACCATCGTCTCGGCCCCAACGGCGGTCACCACTGCCCCTGCTGGTCTCTTTCCGCAGGTCGTTGCCAGTGGTGTCCACCCTACCGGCCACCCAGCTCCCGCTGCCCCTGTTACCGCTCCGCAGGTTGTTGCCAGCGGGGCTTTCCGGGACGGCTGGCAACCGCACGCGGCACCTCTGATGGTCTACCACCGCCGCGGCTCTTCCTCGCAGTCGTTCTCTCTGGCTCCGCCCCTTCGTCCGGACCTCCTCCACGAGTTCTTTGCCAGTGGGGCCGCTCCTACCACGGCGAATGACCACCCCATGATCACTCGTCGCAAGGCAGGCAAACAAATCAAGCCGCCGGAACGTCTCATGCTGCATGTCTCGGCCTTCTCCCTCCCACGTCGATCCGCCACGCCTCGCCGATCCTAATCGGCGGTCGCCATGGCGCAGAGTTTGAGGCCCTCCGTGCCAACGGCACGTGGGACCTCGTACCACGACCAGCTGGGACAAACGTGGTAACCGGGAAGTGGATCTTCAAGTACAAGCTCAATGCTGATGGCTCTCTTGACCGTCACAAGGCTCGTTGGGTCCTTTGGGGTTTTACTCAGCGCCCCGGAGTTGATTTCGATGAGACGTTCAGCCCTGTGGTCAAGCCAGCTACCATTCGGACGGTTCTCTCATTGGCCATCTCTCGTGGTTGGTCCGTTCGTCAGTTGGATGTGAACAACGCCTTCTTACACGGCCTGCTTGAGGAGACAGTCTACTGTGCTCAGCCCTCAGGGTTTGTGGATCCATCTTGTCCCAATTACGTCTGCCTTCTTCGCAAGTCCCTTTATGGTCTTAAGCAGGCACCGCGGGCTTGGTATACCACTATTGCTTCACATCTTCGAGCGTTGGGGTTCGTCGAGGCCAAGTCAGACACCTCTCTGTTTATCTACTCGAAGGGTTCGGAGACAGCTTATCTTCTGCTCTACGTGGATGACATTGTGCTGACCGCCTCCTCTGATGATCTTCTCAAGCACACAGTTTTAGCCTTAGAGCAGGCTTTCTCTCTCAAGGATCTCGGACCCTTGCACCATTTTCTTGGCATCTCGGCGATCCCACAGCCAGCCGGTCTTCTCCTCTCTCAACGGCAGTACGTCCTGGACATTCTGGACCGTGCAGGAATGAGTGACTGCAAACCCTGCTCCACACCAGCGGACACCAGTGCCAAGCTCTCGGTGGGCGGCACTTCGGTTTCCGATGTCACCCTCTATCGCAGCCTGGCAGGTGCCCTACAGTACTTGACTCTGACATGGCCAGATATCACCTACGCCGTCCAGCAGGTCTGTTTGTTCATGCATGATCCGCGGGAACCCCACTTTGCTGCTCTCAAGCGTATCCTGCGGTACCTTCGTGGCACTCTGGAACTTGGTCTGCTTCTTCGTCGCTCCGCCACCACGACCCTCACCGTCTACACCGACGCCGACCGGGCGGCCGCGGATACCGAAGGTCCACGTCGAGTTCTGGCGTCTTCCTCAGCGACAACCTAGTGTCCTGGTCATCCAAACGCCAACACACGGTCTCCCGTTCAAGCGCGGAGGCCGAGTACCGCTCGGTTGCCAATGGCGTCGCCGAGGCTGTTAACCGTCAAGCGCCAGAGCTCCACGATCCGCTGCAAGGCCACCTCGCTTCATCTGCGACAACGTCAGCGCGGTCTACCTCTTCACCAACCCGGTGCAGCATCAGCGCACCAAACACGTCGAGATCGATCTTCACTTCGTCCGCGAGCGCGTTGCTCTCGGACATGTTCGTGTGATGCACGTCCCGACGTCGTCCCAGTACGCTGACATCTTCACCAAGGGCCTTCCTAGCACTGTTTTCCTCGAGTTCAGGTCCAGTCTGAACGTCCGCGCACCAACCATTCCGACTGCGGGGGAGTGATTGAGTGTTTTGTTTATTTGGTCTTTGTTTTGACCATTAGGGAGTGCTCTGTGTTTGTTCTGTGATTGTCTTGTACCAGTCTCAACGCCCTGTGTGCCGTTCAGACTGCGGGGGAGTGTTAGAGTATATTGGACCTCTCTAGGCCCACCTCTTGTAATACATATACTCTCTACCCAAAGGGTAATACTACTCAGGAAAAATTCCCTAAACCTTCAGCCAGGAACCAGCTGAATTTGCTTGTTTATGAGAAAGTCTAAAAAATCCTTTGGCCACCTTTTGATGACCTTTTTGAGATAAAGAATGTCTTTGAAAAATGTTTCTGTGAAATGAATACATTTACGCTTGCTGAACCGCTGAATTGCTACATATCACCTAGTACTCGAGACCATATTTCCTAGCAAATTCCTGGTCATGAATTTGGGAGCTGCTATTAACTGGTTGATCGAGCCTGTTTTTCTCTAGCTTCATGTTGTGCTTAGATCAAGCCAGGTTAGTTCATGGTACAAAAGCCACTCTTCATATTGACATATTGTGAGACTTGAAAGTGGTTATTTTTAGTAGTGCTAGGTTCTTAGGTCATATAATTGTTTCCAGAGCCACTGTTTGGTAACTTGAGCTGTATCATCTTCAGAAGGCACTGTTTCTTATTGTATTGCAATTAATTGAGAAGAAATAAAATGGTTAGTTAATTAGTTTCATTATTTAGCTGCAAATGACAGGTGTTCGATGATGTTTGACTGTTCTTTCACTTTAACTGAAGCTTCTTGTTTGCCAACTGCTAGTGGTGGAAATTGAATTTAGCTAGGGGTCTTTTCATTTTCTTGTCTGATGAATAGTTATACTTTTTTGTATGATTTAATACCTCACTGTTCTTATGTCAGCTATGTTTTATTTTGTTTCTTTACAATCTGGGCAATTCTATTCAATTTTAATTTGTTGTACTGGTGGTGGTTCCAGTACCAATTTTAACAATTATATTTGTTGTTGATACAATTTTGTGTTTGTCTGTAGTTCCAGTATTCCCAAGACACCAAACATTTGATCCCTACAAGCTTCTCGGTGTTGATTATGATGCATCTCAAGAAGAGATAAGGAGCGCAAGAAATTTCCTTCGTCAACAATATGCTGGGTATGAAGAAAGTGAAGAGGCTATCGAAGGTGCTTATGATAAGATAATAATGAAAAGCTACTCACACCGCAAGAAATCTAAAATCAATCTAAAAAGTAAGCTAAGAAATCAAGTCGAAGAATCCCCATCATGGGTTAAGTCACTGTTTGGATACTTTGAGGTGCCATCAATGGATATTATTTCAAGAAGGTTAGCTTTTTTTGGTTTTATTGCTGGGTGGAGCATTGTCACTTCTGCTGAGACTGGGCCTACCTTCCAGGTATGCTTTTTATTCATTTGAACCCTTTTAGTAGCAATCTACTCTTAAAAACTTGTTAAGACCATCTGTTCATGTTAGAGGACATTAATTTGATTTCATATAGGTAGGAATCTGGTTGATTTTCTGGAGGAAACTAACTGTAACATTCTGGACAATATTTCTTTAAATGAATAAGGGACTCAAAGTTAGCCAAATATTTTTAGAATCACCCAAACCGGATTCACATCTAAATTAATTCTACTACATCAATGGTAGATTTTTTCAGCTGTCACAGATTTTGATCAGGGGCAATTGACACTTTGGTCTTGCAGCTTGCACTGTCACTCATCTCATGCATGTATTTTCTCAATGACAAGATGAAAAACCTTGTCAGGGCATCTACCACAGGGTAAGTGAGCATTCCATTGTAAAATACTTTAGCAGATATTAGTGATGTGGTTGCTTACTCCTTTTGGTCTTCCAGGCTTGGAGTCTTTGTGAGTGGCTGGATTGTAGGATCTCTGCTTGTCCCAGTTATCCCAGCATTTATCATCCCACATACTTGGTCCCTCGAACTCCTTACTTCATTGGTTGCTTATGTTTTCTTGTTCTTAGGTTGCACTTTCCTCAAGTGAAATATTCAGTTTCCCAACCAGAAAGTCTTGTTTCAAAGGAAATTGCCCATACTGACATTCCGCTAGAAGTCTTAAATTCCTAATGATCAAGAAGCCTCGATTCACCTTTCCTGTTCGACTGTCTATGATGCCATGTGTGCAAATGGGCTCTTGCTCCAGGATGGTCCAGAATATTCAGGTCCCATGTTTTTTTGGTTATATCTTATATAAGAGTAGTGATCATTGTTGTACACACAGTCAATTGTTGAGGCATGCTAAACTGCTGCAACCGGTCATTGTTGTACTAGCCAACCCTTGACAGTTGAGGCAGGCTAACTGCTGCAACCGGTCATTGTTGTACTAACCGACCCTTGACAGTAATCATCGCATGTTTGACAGTCAATTGTTGAGGTATGGTAACTGCTGCAACCGATCATTGTTGTGCTAATCAACCCTTGACAGTAATCATGGCGTGTTTGTGTTGCTGCTTGGTGCTTGCTTCTTCGAAATGAGAAATACAGGTGCATAAAAAACATGAGGTGAACAGCAAACACATGTAATTAAGGCGTCATTTTCTTCACATCGTTAAATTTTAAAGGCCGCTCTCTACATCATCGCGTTATTATGCATCATTTATTTACGTCTTTAAAAGGCCTTCTCCACATCATCATGCATCACACTGAGGCTTGACGCTAGTTGAGTTCATGGTAACGATGAATCATAATTTTTTTTTGGAAAAGGCTCGAGTGCTTGACTGCAGTTGAACTGCTTGCTTTGATCTGTGATTCTGTGATCATGCCGCGACGGGCTCATCTTTCTCCACTCCGCAGAAGGCCTTGAGTGCGTCGTCGCATCTGCGGCCTTCCTCCGAGCTCCGGAAGACCGGAACCTGACGTAGTCATAAGCGTCGCAGGGGCCGTACACCGGCGGGTGGTCGCCGTCGACGAGCTCGTCCATGGCGCGCACCATGCCGCCTTCCACGGGCATGCAGCTCAACAGCACCGAGAAGCGCTCGCGGCGGCTCGGCGTCCTCACGCGGTGCGTGCACGCCGGCACCCTCCCGTTGGTTACCACCTGCAAGTCAGGACTCATGCCGCCAGGCGCCAGCTAGAACGCGAGAAGGATGGGCCAATGTGGGGTTCAGAGACTCGCGGTGAGCAGCTCGCCGGCGAGGACGGTGAAGGTGTCCGGGTCTGGAGGCACGGCGAACCAGCCGCCGCCGCCCTTGGCCTGCACCTCCAGGCCCTCGACGCCGTGCTGCACGACGACGGCGGTCATGGCGTCGTCGCGGTGCGCTGGCAGGGACACTCTCGTCTCGGCGTCCGGCGGCGGCCCGTAACACGACAGCCGGAGGCCGTAGCCGAGCAGCTCAAGGTGCGCCTCCACGGCGTGCTCCTCCCGGACGCCGAGCCCCTCCACGACCATCCTCTCCACCGTCCGCTCCAGCTCCACCACGTTCTTTCCAAACTGGACGATCGTCTCACTGGATGTCAGTCGACGCGTAAGCAAAATGGCGGGAAGAAGAGATGAGGAGCAATTGGTGGCATGACCAGAAGGCGGGGTTGCCGTGCGGCCAGAGGAGGCCGGCGAAGTCGCGGACGCGCCCGGCGTCGGCGATCGACGTCGGGGAGGCGCACGCTCTCCCAAGCCAGGCCGGGGAGGTGCCCCATGTAGCCCCTGTAGGGCCCCACGTCGGAGACGTTCCGCCGCTTGGCCTCGTCGGGGAGCGCGAAGAGCTCCGGCATGGCGGCGCCGATCAGCGCCCGCCGGAGCTCTGGCCGGAGCGTGTCGTGCGCGACGAGGACGCAGCCGTGCCCTTCCATGGACGCGGTCACCGCGTCCCGCGGGGCCTCCCACCCCGGCCCGCCCGGTGCGAGCCCCAGGAGGTCAACCTTGGTGATCTTCACCATGGAACGCTGCTGCTCTGCGCCTTCGCCTGAGGCCATGGCCTTTTGGTTTCTGATTCTCCTCCGGACATGTTCTCTTGGTCCTTTGTTTTACTATTCTGCTATTTCGCAGACGCATGAAAATGCCAGATTTATGCCGTCAATCAGGGCTACATGGTTTTCCACCCTCTTCTCCATCTCCGACCATGTCGCACCACTGTCTTCTTTGTCTCTGACCGTCGCCACCGCCGCTGTGAAGTTTGGGTTAGGATTAGAGGGTCCTGGCCTGCTTAGGTGGATGCTGGGACAGCGGCGAACCAACAGTGGCCGGTGGGGAGGAGTTCGTGGTGGGGCAGCAAGGCGTCCGCGGCAGCACTCGAGTTGTAGGAAAGGCCGAAGGTGAGGCGACGGCGGGGATTGCCACCAATGGTAGAATTTATGGTGGGTGGGGCCAATCGGCGGCGGGAGGAAGGGAGGTGGAGTGGAGAGGCGGCGAGGGTGTCGTCGGCTGCAAGCAGTGGTTGAAGGTGGCAGGGACGGAGGGGGAGGTAGGGGTGGAAACGAGCCGAGTTCGAGCGAGCGAGCTCTGGCTCGTTCGTGGCTCGTGAAACATCCGAGCTCGAGGAGACGCTCGGCTCGTGTTCGTGAAATTCTGCGAGCTAGAAACTCAACTCGGCTTGAGCTCGGGAAAGGCTCGAGCTAGCTCGTGAGCTTCATGAGCTTTATATATCTGGCGAGGGGGGGCGGCGAAAGGCGAGCAGGGGAAGGCGGCGGGAGGGGACAAGCAGGAGGAACCGTGCTGGGAGGGAGGAGGCAGGGGGGGGCGGTGCAACACGAGGAGGAGGCGGCGTGGGGAGAAGCAAGGAGGAGGCGACAACGCTAGGAGGAGGCGAGGAGTTCGGCGGCAATGGGGGGGCTGTGGGTTGTGGGGCGACGCAGGAGGGATGGCGGGAAAGGGACAGCGGCGGGAGGCGGGCGGGGAGGCCGATGGCGGCGAGGGCGACGCTGGAGGTGATGGCAGTGGGCAACCGATGGCGGCGAGGGGCAGGGGGAGGCGATAGCGGAGGAGATGGCGGAGGAGGGATGGCGGCGGGCAACCGATGGCGGCGAGGGGGCCAGCGGGGAGGCCGATGGCGGGGGGATGGCGCGGGGAGGGGGATGGCGTCAGTGGTGGCCGACGGCGGCGAGAGGCTGGAGGCGGCGCGGCTTGGGGCGGGGAGGTGGCGGCCGTGGGGAAACCTAAGAGAGAGAAGGTCAGGGAAGAGGGAGGGGGTGAGGTGGGCTAGGGTGTTAAGTGGGCTGACAGGTGACCTGTGGGCTTTAGGGATGTGTTGGATGTGCATTCACTTGTTCAGCTCGCAAGCTACTCATGAACGAGCTGGACTCGGGCTCGGCTTGGCTCGTAAAAAGTCACGAGCTGGAAACGGAGCTCGGATCGAGCTCGTTTTGTAACGAGCCGAGCCGAGCCCGAGTTTCTCGCGAGCCTCGAGCTCAAGTTCTAGCCCTAGGTGGAGGTGAGCGGAGTTGCGACGAAGAGGCATATGAGGGTAGCGGTGGATGAGGATCAGGACTGATCCGATCACAAAGATGAGCAGGGTAATTGGAATTGAGGGTGTGAACTAGGCCATTGGATTTTGATTCAACGGCTACAAAATCAATTGCACAAAAATATATATTGCAGGCAACTGCACAACGGTCATTCTCCTTGTTTTATGTGTGTGATGTAGCGGTAGACTAGGTAGTAGTTAGCCATAATACTCAGCTGACATTACATGCTTGACCCTTTCTTCATTTGCTGATGTATCAACAAGAAGTCACACCGTCTGGCTTGTTTTAGTCATTTTTAATCGAAACCATGTGTCAAAAGTCTCGTAAAAAGGTCGAACATAGTAAATTGGAATCCCGAAAACTATAGAACTTATAGAAACAAGCATGGTGTCTAGCACATTTGTGCGAATAGTTTATAACTATAGTGACTTTTTTTTTATTTCAATTTTGTATTATTTTATAGTTGACATAGACTCTTCCGGTTTCATAGTTGGATTCATATTTCTATTTCTATTTGTTTGTATTGCAGTTGATATAGACTATTTATTTTAATTCAAACCGTTGTAATTTGGACACAGAATGATCAACGGTGTAAATCTTTTTTCTCCTTGATTAATGTGGAAATTTCTAGTATTTTTAGGATTAACATGGTGGCTCCGTTTAACTGCTTTAATATAATATTAGATAGATGGTACTTTCATAATTCAAATTTCAAAAAATTGAAGAAAGATACTTAAAAGCTGAAACAAAATTAGAATTTCTTTAAACCAAGGGCAGAAGCACTGCCATTCATTCAAGGAGTAAAATACAGGAGTTAAAATAACAACCCTACACAAAGCACCGAGGCTTACACTGCGTGAACGCTGCCACCACACAAACTGCCTTGGCCTAAAGCCAATCCACACGTTAGCCAACTTGGCCTAAAGCTAATCGACACGCTAGCTACCTCGGTCTAAAGCCAAACACCTCGCCCACAACTGACAACAACAACAACACAACAACGTGCTGGCACTTCGATTGGCCAAACAACGGCCAACACACGACGCCGATGATCGATCGGCCAACCCAACAAAGATGACGATTCAGCTACAAAGAAAAGACACTCTAGTGGAGCACCAGCATCACGGGAGGACCAAAGAGAGACCTTCAACAAGAAAAATGACGGCGAAGTTGCCGCCGCAACCTGTCCACAACTAGGTTATACCCAAAGACCACGGAGAAATTACGATGGTGCCCCCAATCCAAAATTGAGCAGGGTTTTAGCGCAGCACGCCCTCGCCTTGATTGGGGCGAATTCAAGAAAACAAGTCATTGGGGTCATTTTAATCTTAAATCACTAGTTCTTAACTTCAAACTATAGGTTTATATTTATATACTAATATGGTAGCAATAGACAAAAAGGAATTGTCTAAAAGGCATTGATGTCACATGACTTCGGACCTAACACTGTAGATCCGCCCCTAGGCCTTGAAGCAGCGCTGCAGGGAACCAAAGCATTGACATAAAGACCAAAGTTGTCGGCCACCACCAACATAGCCAACTCCTTGCGGACCACCTAAACCGCTGCCAAGATGGTCGTCCTAACACCACACGGTTTCCGGGGAGGGGGGCGAGTAGGAGATTGAATCACTGAGGGACAGTAGAAACGACGACAACCGGAGAAGGAGAGTGTGTTTACCGACACTGCCGAGCCGTCCGAGTGAGAACAGTGGTGGATAGCCAAACGACCAACTTCGCATGGTAGACAACGCCACCACGCCGATCTCAAGCCACCACCAGGACCACCTCCTCCAAGGTCTAACCCGGCAGCAAACACAACCACTCCGGCCACCTTTCACTGAACCCAAGCAATAGTTGGATCTGAACGCTACACTGTCATGGAGACCCACCAGAGCACCCCTATGAATGGCATCACACCACCACAAGCATTGTCCAGAGCAACGCGGGAGGATGCGCCGACCAAGAGCACCCGACAAGGCGCCACCAAAAGACGATAGTCGCCGCGCCGCCCCCAAGCCCCCATGCCAAATTGGGTAGTTCTGGCCGCTACACCGCTGGATTTGATCAGCACCACCGGGTTCGAGTTGCCCACTGGCAACCACACCATCAAATCCCAATGAAGCACCGCAGGAGAGAGAGAGAGAGAGAGAGAAAGAGAGAGAGAGGGGGAGAGGGAATGGAAAATGTCCTGCCACCGCCACCGCGGGTGGAGAGGAGAAGACGACGGCAGTAAGGTGGAGCAGCTGCGGCAGTGGGCTAGCTGAGGAACCCTAGTCGTCCCTGTAGGACTATTTCATGAGACACCGCACTGGTTGTCTCGTGAAATAAAATTATACTCCCTCCATCCAACTTTGATCAACATATAAGGTATTGTCACCAAGACCAAGGAGAATAATAACTCCCATGTATTCCATTTACTCTCCGTATTAACCCCCTAGTAATCTGTTCGCATGCAAATTGATCAGCGTGCATGGCATTTACTCGCCTCCTTTGATTGGTGGGCACAGCAGAAAAGAGAGATTGAAAAGCGTCCTTGCATGCAGGGCATTTACTCCCGCAGCTTAGGCGATGATCAATTCTGGATTTTTATTTTTTGCTTATATGATGATCAATTCTGGACGGAGGGAGTAACTTTTGATTTCACTTGGTTTTCTTCTTTTGGATGTTGTACCAGAGAAAATGATCATTACAATTCGATGGAGTTGGTTGAGGTCCGTAGGGTCACCAGCTTGCTGGGCTGTGTCCGGTGAAGATCGCCAAGTAGTGACTCGAATGGAAGTTCCCGAATTTCAGGGCAAACCAGCGGCTTCCATTTTCGCCCGTGGCTTCGTGATCTGGGAACCGAGGGCGGGGGCGGCCGGTCAGTGACATTTGCAGGTACACGTCGGGACAGAAAGCGCTGCTGCTGCTTGGAGTTGACACGAGTGGTGAGGTCCGAAGCAAATCCGCCAAGTGATGACGTGGAAAAATGTGAGCTGGTCGATGTTAGTATTTACGTCCCAAGATCACGAACGATTTTAGGAGACACGATTGTTAACACAGTTCAGTTTTCGTTTACATTTGCTGCTGAGTCGGACTATAACCAGTTGCCCACTATATAAAGAAAGGTAGCCCTAATGTAATAAATGATAACGACTGTATAATAGTAGCATAGGTCTGAGAGGGTTAGCGGCCGGAATGTGGTTGTGACCTAGGTAGCCAGTATGTTGCGGTATTATGGATTGGGAAAGACCCACCCATAATTAAAGCACCACAGATGTAAATGAAAGCTGAATTACGTTAACAAACATCGTGTCTCCTAGATTCGTTTGTGATATGTTGCATTGATGTAAATCCTAATAGTCGAGGCGGAGACCACGGGGCCGCTTGGCAACCACGGCAAGGCCGTATTTTTTGTCCAGAATTGCGTCCTGTGCGGCATCAAGCTGCCACATGCATGTGCGCATGCCGTAATTCCTGCGTGGAACCATCAGCAACGGCGTGAACGCGCCATCGCGGTCTGGTGATCTCCGATGAGCCGTCGCTTCCCAGGTGTGCGTCGGCAAGAAGTTGAAGACACGTCGTTCCCGCCTCACCCGCAAAGCTTCGTGCAACCTGCACCTGCTGTTGGATTGCATTCCTGCAAGGCTGCAACCCGCTGTTGGAATTCATTAAGATCCACGCAGTGGCGGACCCAGGACGAGAATTTAGATAGGCAAGCGTAAAATACATTAAGTTCACAAATGGTCAAGTACTCTCGTATAGCATAATATATGTTCATAAAATAACATCGAAACACATATTAAGTTTGAATAATAATGAAGAAAGCAATTAAGCAAATAGTAAGAACTAAGAAAGCAATAGTAACCATATATAGAAATTGTCCATTAACAACACCAACTCCAATATAGCTGTAGAAATCCAATCTACAACAAAAGATATTGCTAATTAGTGAACCAAGAATATAAATTTGAAACATTTAGACGTTTGAAATAGAAGAATTATGAAACATACCAGCAAGATGAATGAAATACACGAGGCAATTGCATTCTTCTAGTTTTTAGACTCTGAAAGCGTCCGGTGATAGTTTTATCATCAAGTGATTTAAAGATCTCTCACTCAGTGTAGCAAACCATCAAGTCATTCAACCAATCGTTGGCAATCTTGTTGCGTAATTCAGACTTGATAATATTCATTGCTGAAAAAGTTCTCTCAACTGTTGCCGTTGACACAGACAACAACAATGCCAACTCGATTAGCTTGTAAACCGATGGAAAACCAAATGTTTCTCAGTTTCAACCATCTTCATAGAAAGAGAAGCAATGTCTTGACAAAAAGTAAAAGAAGCATGGTGCCTCATATGGAAAACATATGTCTCAAGTTCCATTCTAAGAATTGGTAGATGAGCAACATCGAAATCTTCACCATACAGTAAAGCAAGTCGAATAAGCTTGTCTAGATCAAACGTAGCAAATGAATCCTTTGGATCAAGACAAGATATACGAACAAGCAACTCAGAAGAAACTTTATTAAACCGATGACATAACTCTGAGTTGATTTTATCGAGAACAACAAAGTATAGCTCAGTACGATAGTAGTGTAGGTTAGTGATAGTGAAACACAAAAAAGATGTTGCACCATCTCCATTGGATGATTGGAACACAAAACACAATTTCAGGGTTCAGTGATATTGAAGGACTTGCGCTAGCGTATCTCTTGGTCGTTTAATCTATTCCACGAATAATAGCCAGCAAAAAACTTTCAATTTCCAAGTGTAGCTTGATTTCCAAATCCACTTAAACTTCGGTCCAGCGCCAGAGTTTAACCCAAGGCACATCCACATTGTTGAAGAACTTATGGAGGAATTTTAGATGTAATGCATCATTCTGAATGGTTAAATTAAGTACTTCAAGTTTGTTTGATTTTGGGCAACAGACAAGAGGCCAAGCTGCCAAACATTACTGCTCTAGCCCACGGGCATTTTTTTGCTTTTTGGGAAGATTTGAAAGGACCAAATTTGCCAAGGTTAAGCGGTCTCCCGCTTGTCTTCCTCAGACCTGGCTAATGGGCCGGCCTGGTTCGGTTCGGTTCGGGCCCGGTTGGTTAGGTGACCTGCCTGGTTTATTATCGCCCGGTTTATTTTCTTAAAAAATATATTAAAAAAAAGAAAACCATATATTTCCCAAATATACATTATAAATTAAAGAACAATATATAAATGCATATATTGAACTAAATAAATACATAACAGTAGCGAATCGAACCTAATCGAGTTGCTACTATGCGAACCGAACCGGGCCGGCCCGACGGGCCGAGGTGCTGGCCTAAATTTGGTTCGGTTCACCGAACCGAGACAAGCCGACCCGGTCTGTGAATAGTACAGGCTGGCGCGGTTCGGTTCAGCCAGACCGGCCCATTTGGCTACCTCTAGTCTTCCTCGACACCTCTTTCTGCGCTTGGTCTAAAGAATTTCTTTGCAAAATTGGGGCTTTAGCGGCCAATAGGATATGGGTCAGAAGAACGGGTCTCGTCCAAGAGTGGAATTCATCGGATATTGATTGGATTTATGCAACTCTTGGAATAATTCATTGTAAATCCCGTGGCCCAAGCAAAAGAGTGTGAAATGGCCTTCAGATAAAAAAGCTGTGTAGCTGAAGCTTTCATGAAAATTAGTGTATCATCTGCATATTGAACAATTGAGAATTCTTGTTGGTGCTAATCGTGAAATGGAAGTTTAAGTAATCTCATAGCTAGCAACATCTTATTCATTATTGCCTGAAGCATATCTGAGCCAATAACAAAGTGATGGGGAGTAGGGGTGTCCTTGACGTACACCACTTTTGCAATCAAACTTTTTCCCTAGGACTCTATTGAGTTGAACTGACAAAGAACCAGATCCCAAAATTACACTTATCCAGGAAATCCATATTTGATCAAAGCCCATGGCTTTCGAAACTTGTAATATTGTTGTATGCTCAATTGTATCAAAATCTTTTGCAAAATAAAGCTTGAGTAGGAATGTTCCTTGCTTTGACAATTTGCGTTGATGAAGGTATTCAAACGACCAACCTAGATAGTCCTAAATTATGCTATCTCTGATGAAGCCATACTGGTTAGCATGTAATAAGGACTTAATTTTTTGTTGAAGCCTGTTTGAAAAAATATTGGGAATTTTGACGTTGGTATTAAGAAGTGAAATAGGTATGAAGTCATTGGAAGTTTAAGGTGCATTTTTCTTGGCGTATTAAGGCGATGTAAGAGAAATTTATGATAGCTAGGTTAATAGCACCTGAGTAAAAAGCCATGACAAAGTCTATAGAAATTTTTGACAGTATGCCAGCAATGCTTCGTGAATTTACCATTGTAGTCATTAGGACATGGGGCTTTAACCATTAGCATTGTATGAATAACACTATCAATTTCTTTCTCGGCGAAAGGTACAAAAATATACTCCTATTGAAGATCATCCCTCTTTTGGATAAGAGAATGAAGTTCAAGACCATTGATGATTGCAGAGAATTAAATAGGATGATTTTCTTTGCTTCATGAATTGTAGCAATGTTTCCATCAACGTACATCCTTAAGTGGAGAGATTTAGTTTTCTTAATCATGGTGTTGTTGCTATTCCAGTTAATCACGAGGCTTAGCTATTTATGTCAATGTTTTCTTAAATGCTCTTGTTAGTTTGATGCAAAATGCCTTTGTGCAAATTAACTTCAACTTTCCTGGAATGAGCCTTAGCCTAACTCTTTTTATGAAAGACTTGCTGCTAGTCACATGCTAACCTCAACTTTCATTTGGGGTTGCTTATTCCATGAATAGGTTAGGAGTATGAAGACACATAGACTACTTGCTATTTCCTAAAGGGTGATCTAGACTATTAGCCGTTCCCCGTTCAGTGGATGCCTGTGACCATGAAGGGACACTACTTTTGGTTTGTTATCTTTTTTGTTTTGTTAAGGACATGTATTCGTAACTAGTGTAATATATTGTTTCACCACACTCTAAATTACTTTACTAGCTAACAATGCACTCGTTTGATATTACATCTCTGATTTACTATAGGTACGTGCATAGATCCTCGATCCATATATTGTTCACACAATGAAGTTCGGTGTAGTAAAATTGAATTTTGATAAGATGGCCACTAATGATAAAGTTTTCACTGCTGGGCCTAAGTTACCAAAGTACCCTCATGAGATGGCCGCAAGTTATGTAATGTGATCATATATTAAGGCTGCAGGGGACATAGGGCAGAGCTATGTGCATGAAAGAATCTATTCGAGCGATGTTTATTGCATTATCTTTGTGAAACCTAGTGATTTACATGATCGGCTCTGAGTGGTGTAGTTATCGAGAAGGCTTGTTGTCAATGTTTGGTTTTGTGACTGCTAGGTTTTAAGTGTCTGCTATGACTAGAAATTGAGATATGAATATGATGTGGGTAAAGACATGAAATCTTTGTATAGTGTTATAAACTATTCAAATAGTCATATCCGCAATTATGAATAATGCATCATTACAAGTGCAAGGCTCAAGAAATTTCCAATCAATAATCCATGTGAGCCAGGGCTTAATGATTAATTGGATTACTATTGATCAATACATGGACATTAATTAGATGATTTTAGACATTTAGGAATTTTTTACCAAGCTAAACTCACATTTTCTTTTCCGTTTTGTCTAAACACCCACTCATGTCTCATCCCCATATGGGCCATCCTACCTAGGTCCAGACCATCTCTCTCCTTAAGCCTATTTCCTAGCCTCTTCTATCTATATTCTACATCCAGTGGCCGTAGTCTCTAAAGCAGAATAAGCGACAAAAAGTCACCCACACCTAGAAGATGGGAGTAGAGGATGGTGGGGAATAGAGGTCAACGCCCACAATTACCTTTAGGGGAGCAAAGAGTAGATGGGTACAACAAAGGGTGGCGTCGGCAGAGAAAGGCAAGGAGACGAGGGTGGTGGCTAACCTTTAGTTGAGTGAGGAGTAAAGGGTGGCGGAGAGCCAGCCATATTTATGAAGGGAATATGCCCTAGATCAATCATGGTGATGATTGTAATACGTATTTGTTCATTTAATTATGATAACATTGTTTATCTGTTCTCTGAATAAATGTCATGACTTTGTTCATTGGGTATGACTTGATAGGGAACACATTGCTAGGTGACATTATTCTAAACGGGTCCCTGATCCATATCATTACGAGAAGCGGTGATGATTTGATCAGCACATGTATTGGTTAATGGTAATGTTCCACATACCATAGATATGGAGATGTCGAACCAATAAGGTGGACATATGTTAAAAAATATGGGTAGTCGGATGGATCCACTCCGAGATGTTGTGAGTTGTTATCTCTTCTATTGTCATCAGCATATAGTCTCGGGTGGTACGCCTATATGATCATTAGACCTGAGATTGTCATGGATGCCCAGCATGTTGACTCATATGCTTTGGTATCATCAAACGTTACACCGTAATAGGATAGTTATAAAGACGACTACTGGTTTTGCCACGATACATAGCTAGGGGGTGTGATGATAGATATGGAATTTGCTCCTCTTAGATAATGGGAGAGATACCTCTGGGCCCCTTGTCTGTATGGATAGGGAAAGCCCACGACTGTGCTAATGTGACTAAGAATTTAGTCATGGCTTGTATCCATCATAATGTTGAGTGAAGTGGTCGAGCTATCAATAAGGGCGGCGCGCATCTCGTCTTGAGCTTGACTGGTATCGTGTGGCAAAGCGATCGGTATGTAAGTGTATCATGTTTCAACTGAATATTGATTCTATGCCTTCATGGATAAATGCTAGGTGCCTCTGTTGATCGTTGGATTGGAAATGGGTTTTCGGATCCACGGCCGACTTGTATTGAAGCTAACGGGTCACACACTTAATGTGTTGGAACTGTTTAACGGGTTTGTGCCTGGATATGATCCGCGTAGGAGTTGGAACCCTAGCAGGCCTCGGCCTACTAGCATGTCTATAAAAGGCGAGACCAGGGGCGGCAAACAGTATGAGTTGAGCTCTCACCACGCCTAGCCGCCGTGCGCCCCTCCTGCTTCCAAGAAACCCTAGCTATGCGGTGAGATGCTAGCACACCTTGCATGACATTCCTTCTCGGTACTTGTATATACCGGTAGAGGCGCTGCCGTACATGGACGCGTTGTTCAGTTGGATCTCCGGCGACCAGGTGGCGTGAACGACTACTTCCTCTACGCGAGCGCATTTGCTTCTGTTGCATCGACGCGTCAAAGGTCATGATCGACCATCCTGTACTCGCCTGTGATCTTGGGTGAATCGCGGTAGAAATATTTTGACTTTGTGCTCGCCTAGTCTATATGTTTCCCTCCAATTTATCCTCCATAACACCCAATTGATGACACTATTGATGTCTCCTCCCAAGTAAACCAATCCCCAAAACCTATCCCAAATTCCCCTTTGGTCTCTTCAGGCATGGGGCACAAAATTCAATCTGGCCTACTCAACATAGCCTAGGGTTACATGGGACCGATTGGGTTTAAGCGTGATTAATTGGTCATTTGTCATTTGGTTAATAATGGGGTCATCTGATTAATGTTCGACTAGGGGGTCAAATCTCATCGGGTCATCATTGGCTAGGGATTAATCAACAATTAATGTTATTTTTTAGAAACGTGTGTACTTGAACAAAATATAATATTTAGTAATTGAATATCGTTGGTTATCATTGTGGGAAAGAAACATGTCACTCTAGGCATGGTTGGGTGTAGGTTGTAGGCTTTGTGCCAATGCTTATGCAGCAAATTCTAAATTTTTTTACATAAATACTTTAAAATCTATTATATTTACATCTTTGTTAAATGTTGTTTACTGCAAAATAACCATTAGTCTATTTGTTGTACAAAGTTTGCACATAGATTGTAGTATAATATTACTCCACTATGTGTGATTTCCCGAGTATTTTTCTATACTCATATAATAGCTATTGTGTTATATTTTTTAATAATTGGTATATCTATAATTAATATCGGTCTCCTTTTTATTAATATATAAAAATATTTATGTGCATGCTATGATTGCAATAGTCTAGACTGACATGAATACAATCTATGTGAACCAAACCGACATAAATGATATCCAAGTTCATTATAATCAAAACCAAGAGGTGCACTGACATTCATTTTGGTATGGTTGTATTTATTTCTGTCTAGGCCATTGTGATCACGAAAAACAAATAAATGATATTTGTATGTTAATAAAAGGAGACCGATAATAATGCTAGATTTGCTGAAGATATATAAAATCTAATATAAATTTTTACATCCATACATAAATGTTTAAGTAAATCAAGAAAATACGGCAAATCTTTATGTTTGTCTGTATCATATATGGTGATGAATTTATTCAAGATATGCTGACTTTTTGCCGAGATACGACAGTTGTACTACTTATGTGGACATTTATTCCAAATATAGGTGTATCGTCACTATATAAGATGCATTTTGATGTATAAATATGTGCATTGTAGTTTCGTGTTCCACACAACAATCGTGAACTATACTAAGTGTAGATCACAGGCTTGCAATGTCGGCCCCTGACATTGGAAACGATCTTAGAGTAACTAGTGAGGGGAAGGTCATGATACATGCTTCTGCTCATGTTCTCCTTGTTGATAATACTCATCTTGATCGCCTTATTATTTCTCGGGTCTTAACAAAGTGCAACATTCGAGGTGTGATGCTTATAGATTTCTCTCTTTCCTATTTAGCAAATTTTTCCATATAACAAGCACTTTATTCTTATAGATTATTACGAGCAAAATGTTTTGTACTGTAATATTTAGGAAACATATGAGGCTTCATCTAGTTCTGTTTACGGTTTGAATCAACACAACCAATTATATTAACTATGTACGTAACAACTGATATATGATAAGAAGGTTTTTGTATAGTACAATATATGGTTAAGGATAAATTTACATGTCTCCTCTCTTTTACGTTCTTTTATGATGTTGTCACCTATTTGTTTCCATGCAGTCACCGCAGTAAAGAGTGTCAGCGA
This sequence comes from Raddia guianensis, assembly GCA_036346415.1. Lineage (NCBI taxonomy): Eukaryota > Viridiplantae > Streptophyta > Magnoliopsida > Poales > Poaceae > Raddia > Raddia guianensis. The sequence continues at coordinate 18,141,058 of CM070541.1, read as the reverse complement.
AGCCTTGAAGTTTTTAGCCATGGTAAAGTCATTTACCTATCTAGTTCATATCAATTTCATTTACTAGCTAGAATAATCTTTTTCCTTAAGTGATTGTGGTTTATTTTGATTATAACAAGCATATGTTTGTCAATGTTACTTTTGCAATAGGAACATGATGTGGACATGATTCTCAGTGATTTCTGTATGCCGGAGATGACTGGCTACGATTTACTTATGGAAGTGAAGGTAAAATTATATTTTGTATTTTTCTTGGTCATCATTGTTGCAACTTTTGAGAGTATTAGATGTAGTACATTTTATTTCAAGTCTATCTTACTTTTTTGATCAATTCGTTTATTTGCGCCAGAAATTTCCTTATCTGCAACACATTCCAGTGGTGATTGCATCCTCTGATAACATCCCTGAAAGAATAAAAATGTAAGGACAAGATTGCCTAAACGAAATATGATACATGACTATTTGAGTGCTTATCTTCTATTTGTAAATCTGCACTTGTAGGTGCCTAAATGAAGGAGCTAAGGACTATATCTTGAAGCCTATCAAGGTTGTTGATGTGCCTCAAATTATGCGCCACATATGAGAGGAAAGATGAGAAGACAAATAAAAGGATGGAAGAAAACTCCGTTGATGGGACCACCTACCTAGTTATTTATTCGTGTTTATTCCAAACAAGTCCATACATCATGTATGGTCTTAATTTATGTTATTTATTTTGAATCTACTTGAATCTTGTATGGTACAATGATTTATTATCAGTGGACACATTTATCTTTGGGGAGGTCTGTTCTCATCCTAACAAGTCTGAAGAAATCGAAAAATCCTCATAGCTTCAGAGAATATAACATATTTAATTGCCCTATTTATTTATATGCAGTTTCATTTATATAAAGAGATAAATGTGATATCTAGACAATGCAAGTCTACGTGTAGTAGCGGTGAGATGTAGTCTAGAGGGGGTGAGCAGGTGATATAAAACCTAAATCTTTCTTAGTCTTGTGGAAGTTATTTTCTTCGGACAGTCCATATTGAAACCTCGGACAGTCCGGTGTTTCGGAGTCTCAGGTTCAGAATCCGAATACTCCGAACTGTGTACAGAATGGAGATTGAATCCCGCGCTAATTCTCCAAATCCTCTTATCCACCTGCACTCAAAGTAAATCCACACACCAATAACAAGTGATAGCAATCGAAGGTGCTATCCACAATAAGATTAACCTCAAAACACAAATAGATCTAACAAGAAAGTAAAGAACCAAAGAGTGAAGACAAAGATTCAAAAAATTGTTCCCGAAGTTCGGATCCTTGAGTGGATCCTACGTCTCTGTTGAGGTGGGCTCGGTCACACTTGACCCTGGGTCTCTTTCAACCCTTTTCCACACCAAGGTCGCACTAAGACCCCTTGGTTTCACTCAATGGTTTCTTCCCTTGCGAAGGCGAAATCGAACCTTCACAAGTGATCCTCGATACACCACACAATGCCTTTGGTGCCTCGAGGCGGTGGGGTGGGGAGGGCTAGCGGTGGGAGGGGCCGCGGCGGGATGGGGATGGCTGGTGGCTAGGTGGCGGGGAGGGCTAGCGGTTGGGAGGACCGACGGTGGGGAGGGGAGGGGTGGCGCCACGCAGGGAATTGAGGGGGGAGGTGGGGTGGTTTCTGATCTAAATTGATGGCTTAATTTTTCTTAATATTTCACGGCCAAGAGTCCCGATGGACCTAAAGATGGAAAAACTAATTTTATCAACTTAAAGTCAGATGTTAGAAATAGCGATTACTACCGACTGACTAGCCGTCGCTAATTCATAGCGATGCTTAGTCAGTCGCTAAGCGCCCGTCACTAATAATGTGTTGTGTTATAGTGGATGCCTAGCCGTCTTGGAGTCCTCAACCTCAACGAGTAACAAATTCAACGAGGAACGAACTTGAGAATGATTCGAGTGCTCATTCGGATGAAGCAAAGCTTGCTAGGTCACTCGATCTCTCTCTTCTCAATCATACCCAAAGCTTGGATCAAGGGAAGTTGGGGTGGGGAGAAAAGTTAAAGCTCAAGAAGGTTGCTAGGGCTTGTTTTGAATGAGAGTAAAGAGTTAATGTCCTGATTGGTGGTGAGGGGAAATATACATGTGGGTGTTTAAACTAGCCGTTGGATAGAGAATTTGCGCGCTCTGGATACTTCGGTCCATAGTACAGACACTCCGATGTATTGAATCCAATAGATAGAGACCCTTGAATCATGATTTTTAGGACACTCCGGATTTAGTTAGTACCGGGCACTTCGGTCCGATCTTCGGATACTCCGGTGATTTTCAGGGAGCTGGACAGAGAACCTCAATATTTGAAAATTACAGACACTCTGGATTTGCTCAATACCAGAAACTCTGGTCCAAACTCCGGACACTCCGAGACAAATTAGTACAGAGAGACAAAGAGGCCCAAAGGCTGAAATTGCGGATACTCCAAGTTAGGACAGCTGCGGACATTCTGGATAGAATACCGGATACTCCGATCCCTGAAACACTGAACTTTAATACTCAGAGGATAGGATGATTTGTGTATATCTCACTTGGGCTAAACTTCATCCAAAAGAGCAGTTGAGACATCTAAAATTCATTGTCCATCTCATCCCTCTTAATAGTACGGCTTATCCTTAGTACTCAAATAAAACATAAAGTTACAATCCTAAGTATATCCACTTCCTTTCTTAATTAAATATGTTCATCACTCATTAAAGCTTATTAGATCAATATCAAGATGTCATTAATCACCAAAATCAATTAGTGCCTAGATGCCCTTACACTACCGCTCTACCTATCACAAGGGCCCTTCTGGCTCGTACCCTCCTCTTCTTACACATTCAGCTCCGCATAGCATTCAAGCTGAACCTCGTCTGTCTTTTTCCCTTTAGGGCATTATCATACCCAATTCCATCATCACCACAAACCAATTTCACCATAGCCTCAAACCCTAACCACTTCCGATCAATCAATCATCCCATACTATACACACCACAAACATCCATCTGTCACCAACTTAATCTCAGCTACCAACCCTTCTGTTATATATCATCAATTTAAATAAATGAATGAATGTCCGATGAATATCAGTTCACTGTTCTGCGACATTTCTGTCTAAGAGTTAGTTTTGGACCTAAGCAAGTCTAAACAAGTTTTACTCATTAAGTAGGGTTAAAGTTGTTGTCGAGTTAGACTCAGGCTAATAAAAGGATATGATAGTCAAGGCAGACATATTTGGCTAACAAGTGGGCATATATCATATAGCATGCATTTTCATAACAATCAACATAGTTTATAAAACCGGGTTAGTTATGAACTAAGGAATGTTGACTCGCCTCGACCAGTTGAGTGGTAGTCCTCGATCCTCAGTGTCTTCATACTTGCTTTCTAGGTTGTTTACGTCTGTTTGCAAAATTTAACACCAAATTAACAACCAAAATATAAGTAAACATGATGCATATGTGTGTTTATCCTAATTGTGGGTGAATGGAAATATTATGGTTTTTGTGTATATTAATGTTACTAGGCTAGTTATAATATATTTAATGATAAATTACCATTCTAGAGTCTTTAACATTTTTCTTGGATTCATAGGAGTAATTACATTTTCTATAAATTTCTCAGAGTTTTCTTTAACTTACTAACTAATTTTAAATAACAACAATGCATTTATGCGATTTATTTCAATGACATAATGCCCTAAAGTAGCCCTTACAATTTATTTCACAGTATATTTCATAGCCTAAAATAGTCGATTCGCCTGAGAGGGGGATTGGGGAAGGGGGGAGAAATGGGGACAGGGGAGGTTCGGCTCGGACGTTTGGTTCGCTGTTTTATTTGGTTCTGTTTGTTGGGCTAAAAGTTGAGAAGCATAAAATAACAATATGAAAAGATTAAAAAAATTATGTAAATTTTTTTTTTGAGATCTTTGAATAAAATCCTACGAAGTTCTGAAAAATTATTACAAAATGTTACACTTAGTAGTTTATACAAAAAAAAACAAATTTTGATACAACCGAGCTGAACCGAACAAAACTGCGAACTAGAGAGGGTAGCTCGGAAGGGTGCGCGGGGACATCGGATCATGTTAGGCTGATGTCATGGTGATGGGACGGGACGTGGTAAACGGCACTGGCGTGGTAGGGCGGCGAGGGTAGGGGTTTGGGCTTGACTTATGGAGCACGGCGTCCATTGGATGATCGATAGCGCGACGATCATGACGTTAGGGTGGCAGGGCACGAGGGATTTGACGATTTGACGTTAGGATGTCATACTTAGCGAGAACCAATGTTGAGAGAGGCAAATCATCAATTTTTTCGGCAGGGCACATGACGTGTAGTTGCAGCGATGATCTAGCGCGCGAACGCCACGGACCGACAGGTGACGGCGGCGGTGAACCGGTACGGCGCTAGAGCAGAGAGAGAATAGAGTGATCATCTGCCACCTTTTTATTTTTTAAAAAAAGTTTGAAAATTTTTATTTCGAATTCGCCCCTCTCAGGGTGTTACATTTAGTAGCGACGGCGACTTCAGAGAGCCCGGGTGATTAAGCTCACATGCGAGCTCTAGTGATCATTCCATGGATTCAGTCATCCTTGTTGTTGACACCGCAGAACGCCTTGAGTGGGTTGTCGAATTTGCGCCCTTCCTCCGAGTGGCGGAACACGGAGTACTCGTCGGGCCTGCAGGGGTTGTACACCAGCGGGTGGTCGCCGTCGATGAGCTCGCCCATCGCGCTCAGCTCGACGCCGTTCTTCGGCCGGCAGCCAAACAGCACCGAGAAGCGCTCGCGGTTGCTCGGCGTCCGGACGCGGTGGAGGCACGGGGGCATCCTTCCGTTCGTCAGGACCTGAGACGGCGACATTGCCGGCTGCGTGAGTGAGAATCACCATCGCCGGCGAGTGTTTTGACGGCAGGAAGGGGGTGATAGGCTGATAGTTACCGTGAAAAACTCGCCGGCGACGAAGGTGGCCGTGTCCGTCTCCGGCGGCACGGCGAGCCAGCTCCCGTCCTCGCCCTGCACCTCCAGGCCTTCCACCTCGTGCTGCACGACGGCGGTCATCAAGCTGTCGTCCCGGTGCGGCTGCATTGACACACTGGTCTCGGCGTCGGGCGGCGCGCCGTAGCGCGACAGCCGGATGCCGTAGCCGAGCGTGTCGAGGTGCGAGTCGATGTGCTCCTCCTGGACGCCGAGGCCCTCCAGGACCATCCTCTCCACCGTCCGCTGCACTTGCAGCATATTCTTGGCGAAGGACATGATCGTCTCGCTGGGCGTAAGTTCCATGCCAGAATGAATTCGCGAGAACTGAAGAACAATCAGCATGGCAAAAATCGGCGGTTTTTGACTTACCAGAAGGCAGGGTTGCCCTGCGGCCAGAGCAGGCCGGCGAAGTCGCGGACGCTGCCGGCGTCGGCGGGGTCTTCGACGCGGAGGCTCTCCCAGTCCATGCCCGGGACGGGGTTACGGATGTAGCCTCTGTACGGCCCCAGGGTGGGCGCGTTCTGCTGCTTGGCCTCGAGCGGGAGCGCGAAGGCCTCGGGAATGGCGCGGCCGAACAGCGACTGCTGGAGCTCCGGCCCGAGCGCGCCGTGCGCGACGACGACGCAGCCGTGCGCCACCATGGACGCGGTCACCGCAGCCCGGGCGGCGTCCCACCCCGCCCCGCCGGGCTCCAGCCCGCGGAGGTCCACCCGGGTGATCCCCATCAGCCTCTGCCCTGCCTCTGTGCCTTCGCGTTCGCCGGAGATCATGGATATTTTCTTGAGCTTCTTCACCTTGCTCTTGGCATCTTTTTTTTTTTCCAAAAAAAAAAAAGAGCCAGCGGATGAGTAGTATATAGTTGTTGACAATTGTATGCGCCGTTGGGTTTCTTTATTTGCAGTTGGAAAGCGTGATACTTGTATGTGTATATTTTATTGAATTACCGAACTTTCATCTCAGTGATTTGAATATCCAAAGTGTGCCTACGCTGGGGTGACCGACCATGTAGGCCGCCAGGCAAAGGCAGGGTCGCTTATCTCACTTGAATGAGAATTGAGAAGAGCAAAGTATTGACATGAATATTTAGATCATAAAAGTTTAGTGAATCACAAGGAAAAAAATTAATCAGAAGGTGTTCTTAATCTTTTTAACATTTTTAAAATAAAGGGTTCTTTCGAACCGATTAAAACTTGAAAACTTTTTAATCATGAGTTTTTTTTTCCAAGCATCTTGGTTCTAGAGTAGACTGTGAGTTTTTTTTGGAAAGAGGGATAGGAGAACTGGCATCCTATTTTATTGATCAGAAAGAGAAAATAAAATAAAACGCCCATGCACGCACGGGGTACAACCACAGCGCTCCGCTGTAAACCTGACCAAAACCAGACACACCACCGGCCACCATTGGGAACACCACCTACAGAGGAGAAGGAAAGCAGCCCCACCGCTGTCGCTTAGAACAAAAGCCGAACAGGAGAGAGAGATACAGGAGAGAAAAGGAAAAGGACAACACTGGCCATCGCCGGACACCCAACCAACACTCACACAGCAGTGAGCGACTCCTGCAACAGCAGACCCAACGGAAACCCACAACGCTAGAACGGCAACCACGACGCCTGCAACAAGGTAGCGACGGGGAAGACTCGCCACTGTCGCTAAACCGCTAGGGTTTTCACCCAAAGCAGGACAAGGTCCAAATGGCGATGCCTCCAACGAGGAAAATGACACAAGGGTGACGCCATCACCAGCCTGAAAAGGTTGGGCTTTCGGGCCCGAGTAGACTATGAGTTGGCCAAACAACAGATTGAAGCACGATAGAGCATGACAAAATTTGGACCATACCTTGCCGCCTAAATGGCATATTGGGCTAGGCCTCAAAACTAGACATGCCCAACCATATGAGCCATGCGTATGTCACTATGTCAAAACCACACAAAAGAGATACAGTTTTGGCAACAGGTGGTCTTCACCCGTCATTAAAAATAACCATGAGAGACGGGTACTATAACATCCGTCACTTATGTACACTCGGGGCGGTGCCGGCCATACCTATGGCAAGTTACTAGTGACGGTCGTTAACTGAATTTGTCACGTATTACAATAGTGACGGTTTGATATGTTGATCGTTAGCTATTGTTGCCATCTTGATGACGGGTTTGCATGGGTTATTTAAGAGTGACGGTTCTAGAAAAGGTTTGTCACTAGCATTTTCAAAATGGTGATGGCTCCGCTTGATGTTGTGCTCGATCCAACTAGAATTGCAGCCTGAGTTGGTTATTTTCATTTTCAAAGTCTTTTTGCGTTTGAATTCCGACTTGTTCTTGGACAATTCTTCTTCTACTTTGATGAGTCCCAACGCCATGCCGGCTAAATCTAGCTACTAAGCTCATTAAACTCATCCATTGATCTTACCGAATAATAGGTAGATAGAGGAGTAGCGAGCGTCGAGCCCAATTCGATGATGCGAATGCAAAATGGGAAGAGAGAAGCAATGAGCAAAGGGAGCACTTGTAAGTGAAACGTGTCAAGGGAATGTGGAGAGAGAGAAAATAAACATATCGGAGAGGTAAAGTGGTGAGCGCACAAATACAAAATGATTCCAATATTTTATTAGTGATCTAGTGGTGACGGTGTATCATACAAAGGAAGAAAATTCCCGGTTTATAGCAAATGGTAAATTGAGTCCCAACATTAGGACAAGTAGCCCACGATGATAAATGTTGCTCGTCTAAGGGACCGTCGAGAGTCCAACTAGGCTTTGTAGAATTTTTGGAGGAGGCCTTGTTCCAAATGACGAGGAATGACCATTCATCTAGTTCTGGGCAATTACTTACTAATGACGGTTATCCGCATATGATTCCTCCAGGTTAGCTGGTGCACAGTGTCGTGCAACTTGTCTATTTATTTATTTTGCAAATTTTCGGATATATATAGTTCAACAACCATTAACACGAATGGGACGTCAAATTCTTAACAGAATCGTATACAAATCTCAAGTTGCGAGCTGCGACGCGACGCACAATAGCACACAGAATTTGAAGTACCCACACACCGAAAATGCGGTTTGAGTGAAAATTTCCTATTCTTCTGTAAAGATGCTGAGCTCAGAGCATGCGTACATGCCACACTTCCATGCATGGTCGTGCATCGGTGCATGTCGGCGCGTAATCCTCTTCTACGCTCCACAGTACGCCTTCGTGGGGTCGCTGCATTTGCGTCCTTCCTCCGAGAACCTGAATATTTAAAATTTAAATACGAAAAATTATGGACGGTATTCTCAATTTTTTTTTTGACAGAAATAGAATTCGATTGCTAACCTGAACCTGCCGTAATCATCGAGGTCGCATGGGTTGTACTGCAGGGGGTGTTGACCGTCGACGAGCTCGTCCAGCGACCGTACCACGCTGCCGTCCCTAGGCCTGCTCGTGAATATCGCCGACAGGCGCTCGCGGTGGCTCGGCATCCGGACGCGGTGGATGCAGTACGGCACCCTTCCATTCGTCAGCACCTAGAATGAAATAAAATAGAGTTGTTTCATCTAATCTTATCTCATTTAACGTCGTCCCATCAATCAAACAAATATATATAGGTGCGAGGAACTATGTCATCCCATCCCATCCCATCCAATCTCATCTCCCACCAATCAAACACACGTATGTATGAGAAACCGTATCACATTAAACAAACGTTTGAACTATATATCGTACGAATATACGTACACCACCAAATTCAGAGCTTGTTGGGAGAAACAATCCCGTCCAGGATCCCAGCCATTTCCTAGTGTGGAAAACTAAAGGGAAAGTTTTCCTAGGTCAACTTAATGGTGTCTTTGGATATTCTCTAGGGTGAAATTCATCGCACCATCCACAACCTTTCTAGGAGAAAGCAACCCATGCTCATGATTCTAGGAATTCATCACCATGGCATGGGCAGCCATTGTTGTAACACCCTGGCCCAAAATCGTTTAGTGTAATACTCCAGCCCGATGTGTTGTGAGGCCCATGTGACCCATGTGGATGTGATGGTGGGATTAGTCTCATATTGCTAGTTGAGAAAGAGTTCTAGTAGCATATAATGCTTGTTGGAGCCAAACATAGCACCCCGGGTTAACCCTTTTGGACGAAGCGAGGCCGAAAAGTCCAAGTGGGTGCTATGCATGCGTGGGCCAGCCCCGTAGGTGGGCTAGGCTCTAAGCGATTTTGGGCCAGGGTGTTACCATTGTCGTCTTCGCGTCACGTCGTAGCTCCCTCAACGATCGACGGAGGCGATGTCGCATAGCTCCCCCAATGGCAGATGCGATGAAGCTCCCTCGACAGCATGGCTGACGGCGATGAGCTTCGAGGTGTGGTGGTAACGCTGCTCCCTCGACGGTGCAGCGACGAGCTCCAAGCCGTTGTGGCGGCACAACCCCTAGATGGTGTGGTGGCAGCACAGCCGTACAACTCCCCTTATGACTCGACGATGAGCTTCGAGGCAAGGGTGGCGGTGTTTGACCCCTTCATTGCTTAGTGGTGGGAAGCCCCAGCGACGCAGTAGGCTCTAAAGCAACGCTGATGCTATGGCTCCAAGGTAATGGCAACGGTGACTCTAGGGCCACTATAGTGAGCTCCTCCTATAGATGGCCAAACGGGTCGGGCTAAATGGGCTGGCACGAGGCATGTTATTTTGGCCCGGTCGAAGCACGACACGACACAACGCAAATTGGACCCGGGTCGGCACGGCCCAGTCAGGCGTGCCGTGCCCGACACGATATTTTTTTATTTTATGTTCATCAATATGTATATTACAATATAGGTGTGGCAATAGAGCTTTGTAAGGCAAGATGTTCCAGGTTCAAAGCCTAGTGGCAACATTTCCTCTGGCCATGCCGGGCCCAATCTAATCGGGTCGTGCCTGACTGGGCCTGGGCTGGGTTGTCCGTTTGGCCATCTATAGCTCCTCCCGTTCAACATAGCCTAACAGCTCGATGGGAGGCTCGACCTCTCTTCGGGCCTTGTCTGGGCCTTTGCCTTGGCCCGTGGGCTGGTATGGCACGACCCGCCACTAAGCTCCTCCTAGTGGTGATAGATCAAGGATAGAAGTAGTATGAGGTCGGTCTTTGGAAGAGTGATGACGGCCCTCCAAGAAGGCACCGCCGTGGTGGCGACGGCCCAATGGTGGTAGATCAAGGAGAGTAGTATGAGGTCGGTCAAAGAGTGACGATGGCCCTCCAAGAAGGCAGCGCCGTGGTGGCGACGAGGGGATTCTCAGAGGAGGTTCCAAAGAGTGACGACGGTGCTCCAAGAAGGTGGCGCCGCAGGGCGTCTCAGAGAAGGAGGCAACAACATGTGGCGCTGCAACTTGGTACTAACAGAGCTCCAAAAAGATATAGATAATCAAATATATATATATATAGAGAGAGATGGGAGAGTGGGTGAGTAGTGGGCTGGAGGAGAGGGACACAGACAGAGAGAAATTGCTGCCACTGACAGGTGGGCCCCACCTGATATAGGTCCACAAGTCAATGAGCATATCCATTTGTCCTAAGAAAGAGGGTATGGTTCCGGAGGAGAGGGGGGAGTGGGTGGGTTTTTTTTTCAGCGAAGATGTCAAGAGATTTGAAATGACAAAAAAAAACCGTGGGATTCGTTTTTCTGAAATTTCTTTCCCATTTCTTTAAAACGAGCTCTCGACCAACAAAACACACAATCGCAGAATCCATTCCCCTAAAAAACTGTAGTAACCCGTGGGCTTGAGGCCCAGGCCCAGCCCATCTTGGGTATTATAACCGATGGGGGGTGGGGATCGGTTTTCCCCAGGGGAAAAATACCCTAGCCGCCACCTCCTGTATTTGCTGCTCGGGGAGTAACCGTCGCCGTGCCACCGCCATGCCGGATCTTGCCATGGCGTCCAGCCGCCAGCCACCATCCATCGCCATGTCGCCTGGCCCAGCCCGCCCTCCGTCCCTGCATCGCCGCCCCTCTCTTCCCCAACTCCGTCCAGCTTCCTAGCTTTTGGGAGGAGGGATTTAGGGGCTGGTTATGGTGGAAGGTGAGCCGGCTTTGAGCAGGAGGGAGGGAGAAGAGGGGTTGGCCGGCCATGTGGGAGAAGGAAGGTGAGGATGAAACTAGGGTTTGGTGTGCAAAACCCAAGGGTAATGAATTTCCTTAAGCCCTTGTCATGAATTCCTCATTGCTTGTGTTGATTAGGCTCCGATCTATTAAGATTAGTTGTCTACGTGGGTGGTCATATCGTCATGTTCATGTGGAGCCTATGCAGCGAGCTTTGACTCGATGTTAGAGAAATTCCGTTGTGATTCAGATCGCAATCCTATAACAAAAAATGTAGTTGATGTTCTTAGCTTTCCATAGAGTCCAAAAATGCGAGTTTTGGCCAAACGGTTCGGGAGTTAGGCCCAAAACAGTGCCGCTGCCCGAATCGGTTCTGGGTTATGGCGGGATGAAGGTTTAGGAGAGGCGAATAAGACTTAGATGAAGATGAGACTAGATGATCGATGGATAGGGTTAGTTGTCATTTGATAGATATGGTTGTAGGTTATTGAGTGGCTGGTGTTTATGTAGGTGGAGTTGCTTCGAGGTTGGGATCGGTGCCGCCGCTGCATCACTCGACATTGTTCGGTAACTGAGGCAAGTATATGTTAAACACATGTTTGTTTGACGCTATATGACTATATGGTCCGATTGCTTTGTGATTGCTCTTATTTTATGGTTGGAAGATGGGTTTATAGTATTTTGGTGCAATCTGAATATTTTGCTATTTATAGTTAAATGATGAAGGTTTATGACAGTTGTATGACAGAGAAGAGGCATTATTGCATCATGTGCATATGAGCCAGGTCGGTGAGAAAGTCACTTTTGACTAGTCCGGTGAGGTCGGTGAGAAAGTCAAAAGTGACTAGTCCGGAGTGCTCTGAAGTCCTACTTGGTAGGCACTCCACGGGAGTGGAGTAATTGGTCCCCGTCTGAAAAGGACGGGCAAGGTGTGGCATCGACGGGTGCGCACCTAGCTATACCGGTATGAGCTCACAGTACAGACGCATGTGCATTGCATTGCATTGCATCGATGGATGAAAGGTGTTTTACGTGGATGTGTTGAAGCGATTGAGTTATATGGAGCTTTTGAGATAATGAATGATTATGAGCATGGATTTATTTTAAAATTGTGATATTCATATTGTTTATACATATACTTTGTTGAGTATTGTTGAATACTCACTCTTGCTTTTATTTGGTTTTTAGGTAATGGATGACAGCATCATACATGGGACATGGGAGTAGCACAATTAACCTGAGCACCCACTACCTTTCACTTTAAAACTTGTGAATATAGTTTTCACTTGAGCACTATGTTAATAGTTGAGCTTTGTTTAATTGAGACTTGTAGTCTTTTAGTATTTTCTTATGTAGCCTTCAGTTGATAGAAATGTTTATTCGTTTGACATTAATTGTCTGTCGTGGATGCCCATATAAATAAAGGAGATGCTGTCGAAATTTGTAATTTCTCGTAGAGTTAGTAATACTCCGAGCCGGTTGGGCTGGGGCATTACAAAAACATGGCAGAATGCACGTGTGTACATCGCCGGAGATAGATTTGGTACCTTGAGTAGCTCGCCGGCCATGACGGTGAAGGTGTCCGGCTCGTGCGGCGCCGCGACCCAGCTCCCGTCCTTGGCCTGCACCTCGAGGCCTTCGACGTCGTGCTGCGCGACAACGGACAGCGTGCTGCAGTCGCTGTGAGGGTGCAGGGACATGCCGTCGCTCGCCCCCGTGCCCATGCCCGGCGGCGGCGTGCGCGCGTCGTAGCGCGAGAGCCGGACGGCGTAGACGAGAGAGCCAAGGTGCGAGTCCACGGCCGCGCTTCCGACGCCGAGGGACTCCAGGATCATCCTCTCCACCGTCCGCTCCAGCCCCCGCATGTTCTCCGCGATCTCACCAATGGTGTCGCTGCGCGCAGCCAAGACAATTACAAATCAGGCAAATCATGCAAGTTTATGTGATGTTTTTGTTTGACATATAGTTTGTTGATGAGCTGAACTTCGAGAATTTTTCAAAGCAATTTGAAATCCTGCACGCTTTGGCCGACTTACGTTTTTGAGCTTTATAAAAAAAAATCAAAAATACCAAACTATTTGCATTAGTGAAGGCCTAGTTGGCTAGTTCTGTACGACTTATTTTATTTAACTTATTTACTTATCTGATTTATCTTCTAACTGCTATAGTTTTTCGAGGTGGACTAGAGAGCCGGTTCTCAATTGTTTAACTAGTTTTTGAGAGTTTTTAAACACGTTTTCAAGATAGAATGAAGACGGATGAATAAAAAACTAAATTATTTATATTTAAACGAAAATAAGTAAATAAATGAATCAAATAAACCATAGAGAAACCGAAATCAGATAGAAGCAAATAAGTGGATGGCAATAAGCAAATTAAGCACGAACAGCGAGGTAGTCGTGGCATTGATGGCAAGAACCAAGAAGCTATCAAGATTGGGTATCTCGGAGTCTTTGTGCGAGTACCAGAATGCAGTGTTGCCCTGGGGCCAGAGGAGGCCGGCGAAGTCGCGGACGCGGCCGGCGTCGGTGGCCTCCGCCACGCGCAAGCTCTCGTAGCCCGTGCCGACGTCGTCGGGGACCTGCGAGACGTACCCGCCGTAGGGCGACGACGTCGGGTGGACGTTGCGCTGCTTGAGGCGGAGCGGGAGCGCGAAGAGCTCCGGCATGGCGCGCTCGAACAGAGCTTGCCGGAGGCCACGGCCGAGCGCGCCGTGCACGACGGCGACGCAGCCGAGCTCCTCCATGGCCGCGGCCACCGCCGCCCGGGCCGCCTCCCAGCCCGGGCCGCCCGGCTCGTCGACCCCGCGCAGATCCACCTTTGCGATCCCCATGTGCGCGCTGATCGATCGACGAAGACGACGGGCGCGCGCTCCTTCTCTCCCTGGCTAATGCTAATATTGCCAGGCTGCTCGAAGCGCAAATGCGCAATTTTTATAATCTTGTGTTGTTGATCATGTGATGCTGCTGCTGTGATTAGTTAACAATTACTGTTTAGTTAATGCATTCAGAGGTAGCCGCAATTTGGTCCACGATGGTGGGAGTTGTGAGTTGTATATGGCATCATCCCAACGTGGGTTTTTTTAGGAGGGATGGTCTCCGTCAGCTGTTTGAAAATATATAAAATCTAAATCAACGTATTTACAGCTTTACACTACTTAATAGCTAAATTACATTTGGTTTAATAATGTAAAACGTATACAATTTAACTATAAACAGTTTACATATTATTCTGACACATATTCAGTTTCATTAGTAGCTTCTTGTACCTTTCTTTTGAATAAACTTGCAACAACTAAAAAATATCGAGTAGTTGATTGTTACAATTTTTTTTACAATTTCCACAATTTTCATTGAAGAAGACTGAAGAGTCACATCTTCTTTGATTACAAACTTAAAAAATCGAAAGGCACCATGATAAGATAAGACTACTTTTTGGTTTTTGTCTGCCGATAATTGTCTGCTAATTTTAAAAAACATCAATTTGAATTCAACAAAAATCATCAGGAAAAATTGATTTCCAAGGAAGGAAACCAAATATATTACATTTTGACCTGAGTTCATCTCAAACCTATATTGTTTGGCCGACATATATGCATGTAAATTTAAAGCAGGCCATCAATACGTTTCCATGCGTTCCTGGGTACCGGTGGTCTACGTGTCTCCTTCTTGGAAGAAAGGATCCTCCCGAGCTAGTTTTCACCACAAGCAACAGACGTATATATTGCTAAACAGGTGGGAACTGATAGCTAACTTTGATAGTTTAAGGTATTTTTCACGTAGTTTCATATGTTTTTACGTAGTTTCAGCGAGTGTTTTCATGTAGCTTAAAAAAATTTCGTACAGCTTTAATTAAAAAGTTTCATATAGTTCTATAAAATTTCATATACCGTTGACATCATCATAATACATGATGAAGTCAGGCATGCATCTTGCGTAAATTAGCTCCTCCATCGAGAATGCTATGAACAGTATTTTGTTTTCCGGCATTTCTGCAAAAAAAAAAAAAATTTGTAAGGCCTAAGGCAAAACAAAGAAAAGAAATGAAAATGAAAAATAAGCAAATAGAAAATTAATTAACCTGGCGAGAGTTTAGAACGTGGAACATTTTTCTATTTTCTGTTGAGTTTGAACTGTTCTGTCTGAAATTACTGTACTTTAAACTATCCTATTTTATCTTTAGGATCGTTGAACCAAAATTGGAATCTCGTTTTCCTAGCTAGCTAGCAGAAATAAATTAGAAACGTTCAGTACAGTACTTCCTCGTTGCTAATAGCATAGTTCATTTCACTGTATTTGGCACATGTTCCTCGATGGAATATATGAAAAGCATAAACTAGGAACATTCGTTCTTATTCGTACTCATACGTGTTGGTATCACTATTTCAGTGTTGATGTCACTGCATTTCCTTTCAGGGCTGGAATACTATACGTAGAAATTCTCTGTAATGGGTAAGCAGTGATAAGGCAAGGACTATCATCCCGAAGGTGTGTTAGTATCTTGTAATTGGGTCGTTGTTGGGCCGTATGGGTGTGGTGTGTGTGGCGGCCTGCGTGCCGAGTGTGTACTTTAATAATTGTAGCTCGTCCGAAACTTCATGGTAGAAAGGAAATTGAGGCCTTGCTGCGAAAAAACTGAAAATTTACTTTTTTTGAAAAAGTTATGACCCTCGAGTCTATAAAAAAATATTTTAAAACCCTAAAAATAACTAAAAAAACTACATCATTTTATTTATATAATAAGTACAATTTTTTATTTAGCTTAGTTCAATTTAATTCAAGCCGAAAAGAACAAGGTTAGAATCTGAGTTCTCCCCCAAATTTCTTCTCTGCTTTCTTCTTCCCCAATTTCTCGATCCCCGGCGATCCCCTCACGATCGGTAGTGTTACAAATGGTATCAGATGTGGCGTTTGATCAGTGCCTTGCTTCCGCCATCCTGCAACCTTGATCGGTAAAATTCCATTGGGAACGTTGGCTATCGAATATTGATCCGCGACTATCGTAAACCCTAAATCGGTGTTTCGATTGGCAGAGGGAGGAACAACGTGACGTCGACGAGACAAGCTGCGTGGGTTTGGCAGATCATACCACCTTTTGTAATTGAAGTCCCATCTAGAGAGATAGTTCAGGAGTTTTTGCACCAAGACCACACTCGGCACCCTCTTTTATTACGGTTTACATGGGGAAATAAGACCAATCCAGATCCTCTGTAGTAGCAGTACTAAGGGCTTGTTTGGATGCTACCGCTGGAAGCCAGGCCATAGCAGCGGCGGCCAGAGAAAGTACGGCGCTTGATTTCCACTCCGCAGCTTAGGCGAGTTGCAGCTGCGAAAATGAACAACCTTGTCTTGAGCGAGCTAATCTGGCGACCAAAGGAGAGAGTCGACCAAAGACTTGGAACATCGACCAGCTTCGTAAGTTCTTTGTGTAGGTCTTTCGTTTGTTTTCTTAACTCTGCGCTTTTGTCAAAGTTCGCGCCTTTGTTCGTCCAAGTCTCTCGGGTTGTCATGTAAAGTTCAATCCAATCAATGGTGAATGCTCGCGGCCCTCCTGCGGCCCTTTTCATATCTTGTCTTCTCAAACTACTTTCTCTCTAGTAACACATGATGACTGCCCGGTCTTGCGAACTCTTGGCTCCGCGATCTTCAGTATTTTCCTACTCGCATCTAGTTTTAGCAAGTTCCTAAACTCAGAGTTGCGTAACACGGCTTTCCGTCTTACAGCTAAGTCTACTCTCGTAAGCCCCCCGCGGCAGAGGCAGTTACCGCGCTCGGCACAACCACTCGGCAAAGCCTGCTCTCGTAAGCCCTCGCGGCAGAGGTACTTTCCTTGTTCGGTTACCTTGGGAATTGCCTACCTTACGTTGACGAGCAGTTTATAGAATGAGTTGATCAGGATGCGGGTGTCGCTCTATCTATCTACGCATGTGCTTGAATTCGCAAACTTAGGTCTTCAAGCATCGTCCGTACCGGGGGATAAGGTGTCGCTCTTCTGCTTGTGTACCTGTTCGACTTCGCAAACTCAGGTTTTTGCAAACTCAGTTAGGCTGGCGTCCTACCGTTTTTCTGAAAACCCTCTAGCGCTGTTTTGCCTTGCTCCTAGTTTCCTATTCGTTCTTGTCTTTTTGTTGCTCTTTTTTGCAGGAAAAAGGTAAGAGTTCATTTACACTAACAAATTTACAGGTATAAAAGGCCCTTTCGGGTACTGCCCTACTGCTACTACTTAGAAGCAAGCTGCTCCTTCAGCTCCTCAATCTCTAGCTTGAGGCGCACGGCTTCCCCTTGGGCTCTGATCCCTTCGTTCGCTTCAGCTCGAAGGCGCTCGGCTTCCTCCTTGCTGACCGTCCTGTGCTTGGCCTGCTCCTTGGCCTCTACACGAAGGGCTTCGACCTCCTCGGTCTTGGTCCGCAGCTCCTCAGTCAGACTTTCCTTCTGACTAAGGCGTTGCTCGACAGTCTTGAGCTGCTCAGCCAGCTCTTTGACCCTTACTTCCGCGGTGTGCGCCCTCGCGGCCAGCGCGCGAAGCTCCTCGGCCTCTTCCTGTGAGAGACGCGGGGACGGCACCCTCTCCTCGATCAGCTGGGCCTTGAGCTTCTTCACCTCCGCCTCGAGTCGGTTCCGGCTTTCGGCCGCGGCCATGAGCTCCCCCTCGAGCCACCTCGTGCGGCGCTGCCCCTGGAAGGCTTCCAAAATGGCGCCGCGCTCATTGGCGACGCCTTTTTCGAAGTCCTCCATGGTGCCCCGCAAGACCTGAGTGAGAGAAGAACAAGTCCGTTATATTGGGTTGCTGGTAACTTAAACGGACAAGTTTTGGTTTGAGGCTTACCACTTGAAGCATGTGCTTCAAGTTCCGGCGTAAGCGCTCCCCGAGTCCGTGGGTTGCGAAGCCCTGGCTGCTCGGAGCGGTCGTAGCTCGGCGTTCTCTCCGCTGCATCTTCTCCTTACGGGAGCGCCTCCTCTTGGGGGCAGTGGCGACGGGCGAAGATTTTTCGCCCTCGAGCTCCTGCCCTTCCTCTTCTTCCCCCGCCCGATTATCCTCGGGCAAGAACGGCGTTGCTCTGCTCGGCGACGTCGGTGTTACCGCGGACAAGGCGACTTGTGCGCCCTACTCGTGGCCAACCCTCTGCTCCCTGGCGGCAGGTCTCTCGCCCTGCTCGCCAAAGGTCTCCATCGCCACGAGCGAAGTTGCCCTGCGACGGTGCGGCGAGACCGCTGCCGGTCCCGACCGGGCGGCCGGAGCCAATTCCTTGGCCCCGCTCTTCGTGGCGTCGTGTCCCGCTTCTTCGGCTACGAGCCGCTCCACCGCGGCCTTCAGCGCATCGATCTGGTCGGTGGAGCCCGTCGGAAGCACGGACCACGCTGCCAGCTTGTCCTTGAGGGCGGCCAATCTCGTTGGCTGCGACGCACCGTGTAGGTGCTCGGGCAGCAAGGACCGCTCAATCGCTGCGTCCACGTTGTCGCTGGCGATCACCTCCTCGACAGCTGATGAAAACAAATGCGTTAAGACCTGAGCAGTTCGGTAGAATGTAAAAGGGAGAATCTCGCCATTACATACCTGTCATGCCCGTCGCGGGAAGCTTGGCGTTCCTCTTCCGTGACGGAGCTTGCGCCTCTTGCTCGGCGGATCCTTGGCTTCTTGTTCGCCCTGGCCTCCGGGCGTCCGCGGCGACAAACTCAGCTCCTTGGTGAGCTGAGCACTCTTTTTGCGCAACGCAAGGAGAGCCTCCTTACGCGCGACCTCCTCCTCGAGCCTCCTCTGCTCGGCGATCTGTTGCAGCCATTCCATATGGCCCGGGTGAGCCCGTGCATAGCGCTTTAGCCAGTGGGTCAGGTTCCGTACCTCCTCGTCGCCTTGCTCGGTGAGGAGGGATGGGCTTGGGCGTTCCCCCTTGGCTGGCCGCACGCGCTTGGCCTGCTCGGCGCGGATCGTCGCCGTAGGGGGCTTCGGAGGCGGTTGGCGGCCGCTGCGGCGCGGCGAGCTCCGCGTCGGCTCAGCGGCCACCTTGGCCTTGCCCTTCCTCGCTCCCTCCTTATCGGACTTTGAGAGCTCATCGACGATCCCACCGATGATCAACTGCTCGTCCTGCGTATTTGGAGGCGAATGTGAGCATGCTTTAATTGTGTAAGTCTAGCAACTCAGATGAAGGTTTTGCGTAAGTTACCTCTGATGAATGGAAGAGCACGTTCCTTGGACATGTGTAGGCCACCACGCCAGTCACCTCGGTGTCAGCATGGCGTCGACCTGTTCGGCAACCCATGCGTCTGTAGGTTTCACTGCCCGAACAGAAGAGGTGAGCGTTTGAGGAACTTACCCGAACTCTCCCTGGTAATGTCCTCCCAATCTTCTATCTTGTAGAATGGGTAGGACCTCTTCCGCAGCGGACATATCTTGTTCGCCACGAAGTCCTGGATGATCTCTCTGCCCGTGAGCCTGAGGCCCACAAGGGAGGTGATCTTCCGGGTCAGATACTACTCCTCGCCGGTCGGTTCCGGCCGAGGCATCTGCGCCCCCTTCGCCAGCGCTTGTCCGATGAAGGAGAGCTTGCTGTCGTCGCTCCGCTTGGTGTAGAACCACCTCATCCACCACGCGCCCATCGAGTCGAGCAACGGTGGACGAGGGTACGGCGCGTCGTCGGCAGTGGCCCGGAGCTTGAGGTAGTAGCACCCGAGCCCGGAAGCGGCGGAGCTGCACCTCGTTACGGCGTAGTAATGGAGGAATAGTCCCACTGATGGATCAACGTCCAGATAGCCCTCGCACAGGTGTGCGAAGACGGCCATCTGGAGAAACCAGTTAGGGTTGAGATTCGCAACCTCCAGCCCGCTGATGTTCAGGAAGGCCTCCACGAAATCGCTTTCAGGAGACCTTAACCCAAACATGGCGAAGAGCTCGAAGTTGACGAACTCGTCTTCGAGCGGCTTCGGCATCTCCTCCTCCTCGGGCAGCCTCCAGCTACCGGCGTTGACGTGTCTCTTGGCTTCCAAAGTTTTCATGTCTTTCTCGGTCATGCTAGTGCCTACAAACTTGGCCATAGCAATCCCCAGGATTGGCGAGCAGCTTTGGAGGTGGGTTGCGACTGATTGATGTTAGCGCTGTTGGAAAAGGGCTTGGGAAGGAAAGGCGTGCAAGGGCGGAAGTGGCGAGCCGCGGGCGGCTTGGGTGCTCTTTATAGCCTTGGTCCGAGCAGCACTGCAACGGTTTTTTGCCACAAAACGGCTAGTTTTTTTACTGCAACGCCTAAGTAAAAACGGTCGCCCGTTCTGACTGCGCAGCGAAAATTACCGTTGGAGTCTGCCAAAGGCTACCTTTTCTGTTTTTTGCATTGAGGGCTGGGTGCTCTGCTCGGACAGATGTGGTTCCCTGTTCGATGCAACAGAGTTGCTCGGCACTGGGCGGGTTTGTTCGGTCCCGAACAAGACTTGTTCGGTTGAACCATAGCCTGTTCGGTCGCCTGTTGCACGTCTTTGTAGCAGGAAAATTACCCTCTTTGTGACTTGGAGTCTCAAGAGGAAGACCCTACTCTAGTGAGATATTCCACTTGAGTCTCGGGGGCTAGCTGTCGAGGATAAAATCACGGCCCATTGCCATGGCCCACACCCTAACGGCCTAATCGAACAGCCTCCTAGGGCCTGGTTCCCTAGAGGGCTCTTTCAGGACTATGTGCATCCTGCCGAACAGCCTTATGGTTTGCACGATGCGTGGCGGCCTAGACTTCCTGTTTGAGTCCGACTCGAACAGAGTTCTGCACGGCTACGTGAAGACCCAGACGTAGTTTCCCGGATTGGAGCAAATGTCGTGGTCCTCAAGAATTGGAGATATACCTTATCTACCTCGGGATGTATTTGGCATGTGTACGAGTTCGTTACGAGTCTGTTACGTCCTCAGCCCGGCCTGATTATCCCCCGGTAGGTTGGTTGTTCAACACTATATAAACCAGGCCCCTACGGCGTGTAGAGGGCACGAGAAGATTGGCCAAGATCATCAGACTTGATACTTCTTGTACTCCCATAATCTCGCCGAGACTTGTTCGTCTCGCTGAGTTCTCCCTTGTAATCCTATTTCATATAAAGAAGCACTGGACGTAGGGTTATTATCTCCCCGGAGAGGCTTGAACCAGTATAAAAACCCTGTGTCTTCTCGCTGCTTGTTGATTGTTGTTTGCCTTGCTCGGCAGTGTCTTCTATCTCCCCTTCTCAAGAACCTTAGTTGACTTGGGACTGATATCCCAACCGTCGACAAACATCACCCGCAACCAAAATATAAATATGGTCTAAAAAATTCTCGAGCCACACATTACACATACACATATCCATCCTTATGTTGGCTAATTCCCATAATGGCAATTTTCATAGCTGTTAAATTACAAGTCTTGAGAAATAAGTAACAGAAATAATAGTGAAATAATAAGAAAGTAATCATATGATCGACTGGATAATCATTTTATTCGCATTTCAAGTTGGTTGGTTGGAGGTTAGTTTTGCCTAATTTTGCCACACCTTATGTTTAGAGTTCTTAATGAGGCAGGGTGGGACTAGTCAAGCCTCAACTCGGCGCGACCTGTCCTACCCATTCTCAACATCCACCGTACCTCGACCCGACCTGGTCCTCGGATGTACAAAGCCTTGACCCGCCCCGACCCACCAGTGTACTGGCGGTGCACTGACTCGAACTGGGGCAGAGAAATTTCTCATAACGTCATCCCAACCAAAAGCAATTAGGCATATAAAAATTCCATCAAATACACAAATCCAGTCACTTAGGTACATGAAAATCCAGCCACATACACAAATATAGTAATGGCTTGATATTCATGCTTATGTTAGAATATTCTAAAAATATAATTTTATAAGTTATATTACATAGAAATGCATTATATGAAATAGAAAAATTATACACATGTCATTATAAAGTTGTTAATTTGCAAAAAATGTCACCCCATGCAACAATGAAATGTGTGCTCTGGACCCACATGTCATAAAGAACAGAGACACAATAGAAAATATTCCAGCTGCTATTAATTCAAGAAAAAGAGGCCCTAACATGAAGACATGAAGTACAACACATGCAGAACAATGTTGCAGCTCATTGTCTTGATAATAATCATCTTCAAAAGGTGTAATATTAGCATGGTCAAAATAGATGTATGTGAAAAAGAAACAATTAAAATTTCTCGAAGTAATTTTTTACTTTCAAATAGCAAATCTAATCCAAGTGGTATTAAACAAAGCTGGTGTATTTGTTCCCTTGTTATTCAACTAAAGCTTGTCGGTCTAAGATTTGTAGGCAAAAACAATGAAATAGGACGTGTACTTTTCCTATGCACTTGTGTGAGTTAACTCTGATTGACTGATTCTTTAATGGAATACCAGCGTCCATCAATGTTCTAATACAAATTGTCCTTATCACCAAAAACAAGAGCTGAGAACCCCACTGTATGTTCAACCAGAGCAGGTAAGGATGTTGGCAATCTTCAACTCCCGATTAATTCCTTTTGTTGTACTTTTATTAACCAAAAATGGTAAAAAAGTATATGCTTACACTGCAGCGAACATCACTGCATTAAGGACTTTCAGAAACAGGCAAAATCAGCTAGATAGGTCGCTCTTAGTCTTAGCATGCTAAATTGAGAAAATTAGCTGCATTGCAAGGGGAGTATGGTGCTTACATAGGTGTAGAGCTGCTTGACGAAGTGGCAGAAATTATTGTGCTTGAAGTACCTCGGCAGCTGCACGGTGGCAAAAGCGTGGGGTTTCAACACCACAAAGCTATTGTTCGTGGCGCTCCATGACACAATGTGATCAGTTATCGGGTCATCAACCATGTCGTAGATCTTGTCAGTAACGGCGGCGGCAGCTTCGGCACTGCAGCGGTTGAGGCCTCCGACCGATCCGCCACACTAGACAACCCTCCTCCTCCTCCATTGCCCCCCTCCTCCTCCTCCTCCTCCTCCATTTCCCTCCTCCTCCTTGATCGGATTCAGCATTGGGTCCATACCCCAAGAACCACACTAGCTAAACACCTTACATCCCACTCTCAACCTCTGACGCCGGGGCAATGGCGACAGTAGGCTCCCTTGCAAACCAAGAACTGGACAAGAAGCTACCCTCCTATGCCGTAAACGCACGGGCAGCTCCGACGCGACGAGAAGGTAGGCAGCATGGGCTCGTGGGGGGGGGGGAGATAAGGGGGCAGGGCGACCGCTCTAGCAACACCTCACCATCAATCACGCATTCACGCCCACCCGCAAGTACACGGAAAAGGCAGCGGAGCTGAGGGTGAGGGGGTGGGGTGGTAGGGTGGTGGCTATTTTGGGAAAGGAAGGTTCTGGAAAGCGAGGTGGGGTAGAGTAGGGTGGAGTGGGAGGAGAGCGACGGTGAGGATTGGGGTATGTGGCGGAGCGTGGGCCGGCGTTGGGCCAAGGTGACAGGTGGCGACGTGTCCGCATCTGTAAGCGGGTGCAGTACACACTATACACAGGAACAGGATGAGTCTTGTGGCTACTCCCATAGGTCAACAAAAATGGTTGTTCCAGCGGTTTGATGTGTTCGCTGATTGGAGTGTATTTTTGTTTCGAAATGAACATGTAAAACGTTTAGTTCTTTATGTACCTCGACCCGACCTGGTCCCCGGATGTACAAAACCTTGACCAGCCCTGGCCCACTAGTGCACTGGCGGCGCACTGACCCGAACCGGGGCAGAGAAATTTCTCATAACGTCATCCCAACCAAAAGCAATTAGGCATATAAAAATCCCATCAAATACACAAATCCAGTCACTTAGGTACATGAAATTCCAACCACATACACAAATATAGTAATGGCTTGATATTCATGCTTATGTTAGAATATTCTAAAAATATAATTTTTATAAGTTATATTACATAGAAATGCAGTATATGAAATAAAAAACTATACACATGTCATTATAAAGTTTTAATTCGCAAAAAAATGTCACCCCATGCAACAATGAAATATGTGCTCTGGACCCACAAGTCATAGACGCAACAGTGAAATTTTTGCAAAGTGGGAATTTTATAATAGTATTGATGCAATTTACCCTATGAAATATAAATATATAGAATTAAATATTTATTGTGTAGTATTATCTTTGATCATCAAGTAAAAAAAATAGAATAAGATAAGATATTGCTAGATATTTTTTCAAACACAAAAATCTTGATTTTTCATAGATGATTGTAGATTAAGTTTTTTATGGTTTGGATTGTGCCACATGGCAACAACATAACGATATAATAATAATATAAATACATGCTTATTGTATTATCAAATCCCCTCCATCACACTACATTGTATTATTTTTCAATAGCAATATTATATGTATTATTATTAAACATACAATGAAATAAATTAGAGAATCATGTGATAAGTCATTATAAAAATAGAAAAATTTGTTAATAAATTAAATATTTTGAATTTGTTAAGTTATATTTATTAGTTTGCCCATGCTTAAAAAAAAAATCTTAGATCCGCCACTGCTTCGAACTGCGCACTGTGATGCTTCCATTTACTTGATTCCAACATCCTCAATCTTTTCTTTCTATAGGGTGAACCTTGGGATTTCTTCACCATCCAAACACGCAATTTTCTTCGATCCTCCAACATGGTTGTTGGTATCTCCAAGTTACATCGATATCTCTTAAGTCCGATCCTCGATCTGTTTGGTGCGTTTCCGCTCACAATTTCTTTCTTCTCAATCGGCAATCTCCTTCGTTTACACCTCCTTGAATAGCCATCTCTGGTCTCCGATGTTTCTTTGTCTTCGGCGGTATTCTCGTTCAAATCTTCCTACAAGAGTAGAAAAGAGGGAATAGCAGTTGAACAAAAGGGGTACAGTAGAGAGAAAGATAGAGTAGAAAGAAATTTACCTTCTGTTTTTTTTCAGGCTACGAAGGTCCCAAGCAGATGGATGACTGTGGAGGTCATGGTCGTCCCAAGCAGATGGATGACTGTGGAGGTCATGGTCGTCTACAATACAGTAACAAGTCCCTGTATGCTTTGATGAATGTTATTCAAGCCATAAACAGCGATCAGAGTTTTGTACCCTATAGACAGAGCAAAGTTACCCGTATTTTACAGGATTCTTTATGCAAGACAACTGCTTCTGTGTTCATAGCTTGTTTGGTAAGCTAGTGTTAATGCACACCTTTTCATTCAAGATGGGTCAAAGGAAAAAATATTGATTAAATAATTGGTTTCGTCACAAATTTCCAAATGCCCACTCCAACGGAAATAGGAAGGCGAAAATTTTAAACAAGGGAAGAATGTAGAGATGAGATAGAGAGGATAAATTTTTGATCCACCAGTGACTTGTATTCCTGCATGTTGCCTTCTTTTTCACTGTTGCTTCCTTCTTGATGCTTCGGGATAATTGGGAAAGATAGGAGGCTAAGCGACATCCCACTTAATATTACAATAGTTTTAGAAAACTCGATTTTAGCACTCAATTCAAAGATCCAACGAATAAAATCCAACACTCTCTTAATTATCTTGTATATGCACTAAAGCGGTACAAGAGGCAATTAAACAACCAACTCAAGCATGGCATATAAACACAATTAACTATTAGTTGTTATAACAATGCCGTCATTATCAGCTACTTATTCTTCATACATAGGGAGTACTAAAGTTTCATTTAGTAAAGCTTTAAACTATTTTAAAACAAAGAGGGACAAATTTTGTACCGAAACACGGGTAGTGTGTCTGTGTGCACGAATCTTGATGAAATCCAATGGCAACAAGAAATAGAGCACTGACTCCATGGAGTCCCATTCTGTTTTCCTATATATGTACCCCTAGATGTAGATTAGACTAAATCTACACCTAGCCTACTTCACAGACCAGACACGGTTCCTTGCCATGGTCCATCATCGCTGGCCCACCAGTCTCTCGCCGATTTACTTTTCCCCTTTTTTTTCGGCGTTTTATTTTTCGGCCCACGTTTGTGTTGTTTCCAAAACCACCTGGTCGGTTGCCGATTTCACTCCTCATCTTCCGCTCGGTTCGAGCTCTTCGCCGACGGAGGTGATGGCAGCAGCAGCCTCCTCCCGATGGAGATATTGAGGCGATCGAGGCTCCCCCGCCACTGAAGTTCATCCCCGCCACAAGATCCACACCCAAATACCGTTAATGAGACTCCCCCGCCGCCTGAAGTTCATCCCCCGCCGCCGCATCCCCACCCGACGGCAATGCCTGCGCCTCCCGCCGGAGACCCTCCTCCGCATTCGTCATCGCAGGTTCTTCCTTCGCCGCTGGGTATGCCGTCGCCGCAGGAACCCCATTCGCAGCTGGTTAAGCCCTCGCCGCCGGCTCCTCCTCCACCGCCGGCTACTAATCCTAGTGATCCTCCTCCGCCGCCGGCTCCTAACCTTAGCGGCATAGCCAGCGCCAAGAAAAGTTTTTTCAACCTAAACCTGTTGATTTCGTAGATGGGGTATTTGCGTTTGTTCTCTATTTTATTTTTTCGTTTAATGCAGATGAAAACTAGGGGTAAAATGCCTGGACGTGTGAAGAAAATCACCATCCAGGGTAGTCAGCAGACTCTGGAGATTGATCTGCAATCTCAAAATCCAGAGCCCGAAGAAGCAACACCCAAAATGTGGAAATCGATGGCTGGTTCGAAAGCAAAAATTGATGAGCATGCTAAAACGAGTATGCACGACATTGAGGTATGCGGTTCTAATTAATTCATTTGTAATTGTAAGTAATGGTAAATTATTTTTGATTTTAGTTGATTTATGTCATTAAGTAAATCATAGTAAATTAAATGTATTGTTTGTTTAAATGGCTACCCCATGGTCATAGTGATTCAAAGTAATGTTGGTTCTACTGGATGCAATAACTAATGTTGAAAAAATTAAAATGCACCTTGTTAGATTATCTACTAATGCAAAATAAATGAAGAAATTCCCTACTGTAATTCATAGTAAGTATAGGTTCGTAGTTTTTACTGAAGTATTTGTTTATTCAGTAATCGAAAGTAATTATTGCCTGAATGTAATTTCTTCATTTTATCTTGCAGTGTCAGTGGTCTTTTAGATATTTATTTTTCAAAACTCTTTCAGGCACACGGAGTACGCACTAGATCTGCATCAAAAAATATTGCCTAGCAAGCTGAAGATGATCTTGACTTTGTTCAAGCTCCAAAAAAAATGCTAAGGACATACAGGTATAAATTTGCGTTCTGTGTTTTTTGTTTTTTGTTTTCTGTTCTTGCCTAGTTAGTAAAGGTATTTTGCAATTCAAAGTAATTTTTTCATGTTCTAATTGAAATGTCAAAAGGTTGGTTCTACTGAATTCACTGCTATTGAAAATTTTGATAGGCACACTATTATATTCTATACTAGTGCAAAATAATTAAAAGAATTTCCCTATTGTAATTGAAAGTATTGATATAAGTAATTGTTTATTCAGTAATCAAAAGTAATCACAGCTTGAATGTATGTACTTTAGTTTTTTGTACTGCAGTAGTCAAAAGTAATTTTATACTTCAATGTAATTACACCATTTCAGTGGTTTATTATAGACTCATTTCTTCAAACTCTTTTAGACACATGGATTACGCACTAGATCTTCATCGAAGAATATTGCCCACCCTGACGAAGATGATAATGACTTTGTTGAAGCTCCAAAGCAAAAAGCCGAGGACATTCAGGTATCTATTTGTGTTTTGAGCTTAACATTTTTTTGACTTTTGTTCTCAATTCTTGATTATTTAGTTAAGGTATTTTCCTTTCACACATAGAAGAGAAAAGCTTATCTCAAGCAACCTGATTGTGAAGGGAAGAAAAGAAAAGTTGCTGAAGAGGATGCGGATTACGTAAATGTTGATGAAGTTGAACCAGAACGGGTATATACAAACCGGTTTCTAAGTTTTTTACCTTGTCAAAAAATAATGTTAACATGATTTCTTTTTGTTTCACATATAGGGTGGGATTGACTATGTGACTTGTGTTAGATGTTCTCCTGGACTGGCTGTCTCAGCTATTGATAAGCTATCAGTGTGGCAGCAGTGTGAGGTTAACAAACCGTCGTTCAGGGATGTTTGCAAGATAACAATTGAAGGACTTGAGAGCCGTGATCTGTTGTGTTGACTCATGGATAGAGTTAACCTAGAAGACATGGTTACTCGTATCGATGATGGAAAAGAGTTACCTATTAATGAGCGTGTAGTTTGGTGTGTAATGGGCCTTCAAAACATCGGAGGCGATCTTCCTAGATGCAGCCAGTCAAAGCGTATCGCTGAATTGGATGGATTAAAAGTGGCCTTGAAAGTGCCAAAGTCGAAGGGTATAACAATCAATACCGTGCTGGAGAACATCAAGATTCATCGCGAAGACCTGCTGGGCATTAGATGTTTTTTCTTGGTTATTTTCAGCAAACTACTTTTCCCTGGCACGAGCAATTATATTGCTCTAAAGGAGGCTGGAATTACCAAGTTTATTGACAAGTTCAATAGCATTAATTGGTGCAAAATGTTAATTGAAGACATTAGGAGTGCTGTTAGGCATTGGCGTTTGCAGAAACCGGGATAGACCAGATCAATTAGTGGATGCGCCATATTTTTGTTGGTAAGTAATTCAAGGTTTTTAATTACTGCAGCCATGATAATTGTACTGTTTCATCACCATGTCTTTATTTTATTTCTGCACAGATATACTATTTGGATAGTCTGGACTACCCTTCTTGCCCTCCTGCAGTTGATTCTCCAAGAGTTGCCTTTTATTCGAAAGTTATTATAGATAACCTCGTATCGGAAGACCGAGCTGATGGATCTTTTGGCAAGCTTGCTGTACGTATCTTTTTGATTTTCTCATATTCGTTGAATCTAGAAATATCATTAGCTGACCATAATCTTTATTTTGTGCAGTTCAGATCGAAAGTTGGAACTTGTTACCAATTTTCTTCCGGCTTTTCACCCCCTATGCAGCAGGATGGACATCATGTTCAAAGTTTATATATTCCCAAGATGAGTTCAATCCTCGCTGGTAGCCTCACCTTCCTTCCAATGGAAAAGCAGCAAATTGCGAGGGTAGCAATGGAGAAATTTGATACGCCAGCTAGTGAATCTATTCAAGCCATTAATTGTGAGCACAAGCGTGTATCCAATTCATACATACAAGCGATTTGCGTTATCCAGAGACTCATTCACGAGGCTTCCAAGGAAGCTCCTGCTCACACGACTGGCATGCCGGAAGGTTCTACAAGCTTCAAGTCTGCCATAGGTGGTGATCATGACGCAGATACAAGCACCGAAAACCGATCGCAGGCTATTGACCCTCCCATCAATGCGCCTACTCCAAATGAGCTTACTCCAGGTCTTCCTTATTGTGTTTTTTTTTCCTGATTTTGTTATATATTTAACATTGCCGACCAATATTTCATTGATGTGTAGTTGTCATATCATCTAGCTTCATGCGTACCATCAATGAGATAGAGGAGGCATATAATGCTACTAAGGCCGCCGCCCAATCTGTTATGGAGGTAAATTTTTTTTAGCCCACTCTTATGGTCTGTTGTCGACAGGTGACTAACTGGGGGTTACCATCGGCAATGATTATATATGGGGTGATGCACAAGATCCAAACTCGATGGTAGCACAAGACAAGGATTTATACAGGTTCAGGCCCTCATGGCGGAGGTAATACCCTACGTCCTGTGCTCTGAGATTATATGGGGTATATGTGTACAAGATGATCAGGAGATGTCTCTCCATGGATGGGTGTGGAGATGATCTTCAAGATGCCGAAGATGCCGAACCATGGCCCCCTACCCCCTTTATATAGTGGAGGGGGTGGGGTTACAAGGAGGAGTCCTAATCGGTTACGAGGTAGGATTCCTATCTCTATCCTCTAGTAGTTATCTGGGATTACAAGTATACCTTCCCTATTAGTTAGGGATAGGCTTCTATCTCCATGTCTTTTCTTGCCGAGCAAGTCTTCTAGAGTCCGAGTGGTACCGTCTTTATCCACCCGACTTGGTCCATCCCCTGTCGGGTGATCTTTTAGGCCCGCCGTGTGGATACCCGGGGTCTATGTTATCCACAGTAGCCCCCGAGTGCTTCATAGTCGAGTTGCTGCTCTTCTTTGTCGCACCTTGGATGAATCATGCTTCATGCCGAGTGCTTGTAGATTGTTGCTGCTCCTTCCCGACAGGCTTCTGCCTGTTATCTACGAGACTGTGAAGGACTCATAGAGAGTTGTTAATGATACCCAGCCCGAGATTGCCGGAGTTCTGGCGATCGGCCCGTTGTAAGGCACATCACTTTGATTTTGATGAAGAGGTACTGCACTGCCTTGCGATGTCTGGTGGCGCTAACATGGGGCGTACCATTGGTTTTGGGCTGAAAAGCCGAGTGATACCTGTACTCGTCTTGCGATGTACAGCTGACGACCCAACATGGGGCGTACCACTAGTTTTGGCTGAAAAGCCGAGTGATACCTGTACTCGTCTTGCGATGTACAGCTGGCGACCCAACATGGGGCGTACCACTGGTGTTGGCTGAAAAGCCGAGTGATACCTGTACTCGTCATGCGATGTACAGCTGGCGACCCAACATGGGGTGTACCACTGGTTTTGGCTGAAGAGCCGAGCGGTACCTGTACCCGACCGAAGTGGGATACAGCTGGTGGCCCCGGAGAGCATACCGTAATTTTAACCATCTGGTATCTATACTCGTAGAGTAAAGCTTGGCCCAACATGGAGCATACCATCTGGATAGGTTTTGGCCCAATGATACCTGTATCCGACTAGTGCGGTAACACAGCTAGTGTCCCAACATGGGGCATACCATTGTTGTTAGCCAGGTGGTACATGTATCCTACTGTCGCGGAATACAGCTAGCGACCCCACCACGAGGCGTACCTTAAGGATAGAGTTTAGCCGTATGGTATCCATACCCGGGTAGCGGTGTACAGCATAGGCCCCAACTAAAGCGTACCATCGAAACTCAATCCCGACATCACTGGTATCTGATCCTGACATGCAGCGACCAACTAGTGACCCAACATGGGGTATACCAAGAGATGGGTAATTTTTGTAGCTCTGCCGGTGATATGCCCTCAAAGGGGTGCACCGAGGCTGAATTTGGCTTAGCCCGGCTGCGCTTGTAGCCATTGGTTGTGACGCGCAGCTGGAAGGCCGTAGTTAGAGCTCAGGGCGCAAGATGGCTTATTGCCAGAGGCGTAAGCGTATAGCCGTACCAAAGTTGGTGTAGGCATATAGCCGTACCGAAGTTGGCGTGGGCATATAGCTGTGCCATAGACTTGAACGCTCAAGGAGCGGGCGTAGGCTTGTAGCCATGCCGGGTGCTCGCCGAGCTATAGATTTGGACGGTCGAGGCGCGGGCGTAGCTCACAGCCGTGCCGGGCGCTCGCCGAGCCGTAGTTGTCGCTCATTGCGCAGGTCCTTCTTACTCGTGTACGAAGTCGTAGAAGGTACTTGATGAGGCAAAAACCATGAACCCCTGTAGCATGTACATGTAGGATTTAGGCAGTATCTGGATGAAAAACAATCAATCGGATGTAAGGTCCGACTGCTTTATTTATGTAATTTTTATGCTTTTGCTACTTGTCCTTTTTGATGTTAAATTTCTCCAAGTAATCTTTCTTTTATTAAGCACTCTGCCCGACTAGTCTAGCCCCCGGGCGTCGGGAATTGGTTCATGGCTCTTTTCCCAGACACGCGTATCGAGTGACTAGAGTTCGCTGTTTGTGGGCAGAGCTTCACTACTCGGAAAAACCACTCAGATTCATTTGCGATCATTAAGAGAAAGCAACAAAAAGTGCACGCAAGTGCACCTATTAGGTGTAGCCCCCGACTTACTGCTTAGTTGGAGACCAACTAAGTAGCAAGTCAAGAAACAACTTAGATTTATATGAAAAAATTATGGTAATGAGAACTTAGCTCTGATGTAGGCGTAGGCGTATAGCCGAGCCGTAGAATTGGGTGCTCGTGCGGTAGCGTAGGCGTGTCGCCGAGTAGCGTGTCGCCGAGCCGTAAACTTGGGCGCTCGTGGCGCTGGCGTAGGCGTGTAGCCGAGTGGCTAGTCGCCGAGCCGTAGATTTCTAGCTGCAGGCGTGCAGCCTTACCGGGCGCTCATGGCACTCGATGGCATACAATCTGCGCTGAATACTTGGACGCTCGTGGTGCGGGCGTAGGCGTGTCGCTGAGTAGCGTGTCGCCGAGCCGTAGATTTGAAGCTACAAGCGTGTAGCCGTACCGGGCGCTCGTGGCGCGCGATGGCGTACAGCCGAGCTATAGACTTGGACGCTCGTGGCACGGGCGTAGGCGTGTCGCCGAGGGGCGTCTCGCCGAGCCGTAGACTTGTGCGCTCGTGGCGCTAGCGTAGGTGTGTAGCCGAGTGGCTTATCGCCGAGCCGTAGACTTCAAGCTGCAGGCGTGTCGCTGTACCGAGCGCTCGTGGCGCGCGATGGCGTACAGCCGAGCTGAATACATGGACGCTCGTGGCGCGGGCGTAGGCGTGTAGCCGAGCCGTAGACTTGTGAGCTCGTGGCGCTAGCGTAGGCGTGTAGCCGAGTGGCTTATCGCCGAGTCGTAGATTTGAAGCTGCATGCGTGTAGCCGTACCGGGCGCTCGTGGCGCGCGATGGCGTACAGCCGAGCTGAATACTTGGATGCTCATGGCGCGGGCGTAGGCGTGTCGCCGAGCCGTAGACTTGTGCGCTCGTGGCGCTAGCGTAGGCGTGTAGCCGAGTGGCTTATCGCCGAGCCGTAGATTTGAAGCTGCAGGCGTGTAACCGTACCGGGCGCTCGTGGCGCGCAATGGCGTACAGCCGAGCTGAATACTTGAACGCTCGTGGCGCGGGCGTAGGCATGTCGCCGAGTGGCGTGTCGCCGGGCCGTAGACTTGTGCGCTCGTGGCGCTGGCGTAGGCGTGTAGCCGAGTGGCTTGTCGCCGAGCCGTTGATTTGAACCTGCAGGCGTGTAGCCGTACCGGGCGCTCGTGGCGCGCGATGGCGTACAGCCAAGCTATGGACCTTGGAGGCGTAGGCGCGTAGCCAAGTAGAGGAAGTAGTCATTCAAATCTCGATCAACACCGAGTGGCACACGTCGTGGTCAGCGACGAACAGCACGTGCTCGCCGAGGTGTCGCCCGTGGTCGACGGAGTTGTTCATTGTCGTAAATGATCTCCATGCGGTTGGTGTAGCTTGACGACAGTCGATGAAAGTCCTCGCTGGTCTTCAACGTCCCATGAGATGTGGTACGATCAATCCTCACGCCGTAGCCGGCACCGACGAGCTTTACGAGCTCGCCGAAATTCGCGACCTCTCTGCGCAGATTGCCTTGACAAAGACGTCACGGTTGCATCTGAAGTCGGATTCAGGCGTTCTTAGATTCGTTGGAAAGATAACGAGATAAGCTTTCCAACGCATCTTTTATCACCCCGAAACTCCTCCTAAGTCAACGGGAAATTGTGAATCAAGTTCCGTCCAGAATCTGAATGGGAACAGATCGCATCTTCTTCTTATGTTCGTCTCGCGGTTGATGAAGCCGGCATCGCACGATGGACACCATGGTCGTCGAGTCCGAGTGATTTGCTGCTGATGACGGTCACCACCCGAGATTCATTCTCTATCGGGACCTCACCGTATCCGAGTCGGGAATTAAGCCCCCGGCGCACTACTCGTCGGTAGGCGGCGGTGACGTTCCCCAACACGACCGGGAGTCCGAGTGAAGCGTTGTTGAATTCCATCCCGGATTGGATCTTGTCCGAGTCTGAAAAAAGCGTTGTTGAAGTCCTTGGTTGAGTCCTCACTGTATCCGAGTCGAGAATTGAGCCTCTGGCACACTACTCGGGAGTAGATGGCGGCGGCGTTCCTCGACCCGAACGGGAGTCCAGACAAAGCGATGTCGTTGTTCTCCTCAGACTAGATCGGATCCAAGTCCGAAAGAATTGTTGGTCGTCGATTGTTTGGAGAGGCTCCTTGCTGATCCTTGATTTCCTTGGAGGTGTACCACGGCCTATCCGCATGCCGCATTCTCCGCAGATGGGTTTTACGAGCTTGCTGAGATTCGCGATCTTTCCGCGCAGCCTGCCTTCAAACGGATGTCCCGGACACATCCGGACTCCGTTTTCGGCGTTCTTGGGCTTCATGGAAAACTGACGAAATTATCTTTCCAACACATCCAGTCTCATCTAGAAATTCCTTCTGGATCAACGGGAATTGTAGAAACAAGATGCGTCAGAATCTGTCTTCGAGTCGTCGCCGTATCCGAGTCGGGAATTGAGCCGTTGGCGTGCTACTCATGAGTAGATGGCCGTGGCTTTCCCCAATCCGAGCAGGAGGCACTGTTGTAGTTCTAACCCAGATTGGATCTGATCCAAATCCGAGAAGTGGAGTTCGCCGAAGTCGTTGATGACGCAGTCGGCTCCCGAAGTCGAAAGCCTGGCCTGGGACGGAGATGATGGCGACTCCGGTGATCGATGCCATCAAGCTTGATGAAGATGATCCTGACGCTGCCCCTACCTGGCGCGCCAACTATCGACCGGTGACTAACTGGGGGTTACCGTCGGCAATGATTATATATGGGGCGATGCACAAGATCCAAACTCGATGGTAGCACAAGACAAGGATTTGTACAGGTTCAGGCCCTCATGGCGGAGGTAATACCCTACGTCCTGTGCTCTAGGATTATATGGGGTATATGTGTACAAGATGATCAGGAGATGTCTCTCCATGGATGGGTGTGGAGATGATCTTCAAGATGCCGAACCATGGCCCCCTACCCCCTTTGTATAGTGGAGGGGGTGGGGTTACAAGGAGGAGTCCTAATCGGTTACGAGGTAGGATTCATATACCTTCCCTATTAATTAGGGATAGGCTTCTATCTTCATGTCTTTTCTTGCCGAGCAAGTCTTCTAGAGTCCGAGTGGTACCCGTCCTTATCCACCCGACTTGGTTGATCCCCTGTCGGGTGATCTTTTAGGCCCGCCGTGTGGATACCCGGGGTCTATGTTATCCACATCTGTGGTACAGATTTTTAGGAAAAAGTTAATATTTACAGGATGATGCCCCACAAGAGAAACATCGGAGACTAGAAGAAGCACGCGAACCATCGAAAAGAATCAAACGAAAACCGTCAAGGTTTGTCTCTCCGTTCAAAGGCCGACCGAAGAGGAAGGCAAGTATCAACAAAGTTGCAATGGCTGTTAGAGATGTAATAATTGGTAACAAAGATCTATCCAGGTTAGTTGCTTTTTACCAGCATTTGATAGTAAGTGATCACAGTAATTGATAGTAATTGTGTACTATACTTTACCAAACAGATAGTAATTGATATTAATAATTTGGAGTATATAGTTCTGGAAACATATGTATAATCCATTAAAGAAAATTTAAATTACGTCTTTCAATTGAAACCAATCAGCTATTTTTGCTATTTTGCTAAGTTTCATGCCCAGCATCTTTGAGTAACTATTTCGCTAACTTTTCCATGCTTTAGTTCCTTCATTTAATGGTTTTCACCTAGAGATTGTCACTTTTTAATATTGTAATGCAGCATTTTATAAAATTTATTATACAATTGATAGTAATTCATCACAGTAATTGATAATAATTGTATAATCTACTGTTTCAAACAGCAAAAGATTCATGTACATGTCGACACATTTCCATTAAATAGTGTTATATACATGCAGCATTGAATTGTTGAGGTATAGTCATACAAACCTCACAACTTCTGGAAATGACATCGCGGAGTCTTTTAAGAATGCAAAATGGTGTGAATGCTTGTTTGTAGAATTTTTCATCGAATGTATATCACACGATGATCGTGCAATGACACCACCCACTGATGGTTACAGGTTGTTCCTTCCATGGAAACTATCGGTGAGTTAATTTTTCATGTTTTGTAATATGTTGTTACTTTCATATGTCCATGCTTTAATTTCTTTATTTCATGGATTTCATCTGGAGATTGTCACTGTTTTATGATTGTAATTCAGTATTTTCTGGGTTCTGTAATTTTTCCCTCATAATGGAGTATGCAACTGATAGTAATTGATCATAGTAATTGATAGTAATTGTGTAATCTACTGTTTCAAGCAGCAAAACTTTCTTGTACATGTCAACACATTTGCATTAAACATCAATATATACATGCATCATCGAATTGGTGAGGTATCGTCATCAGTACCGGCTAACATTCTTATTTAATTTGTATAGCATCATCTCAATGTCGAAGAACATCTGCCAGCAAATAATTACAACGCTGAAAAAGCATTGAATATGTTGAAGACTCTTATTGGTGACAAGAGCATTGTCGAGTACAAGCTGGTAAGATGATCTTGTTTGACTCCAACAACGTTTCTATGCAACACACTATATTGTAACCTTTGTTCCTAATCCTTTTGCAATGCAAATATTCTTCCCTTTATTGCATCACTCCCATTGGACCGTATATTGCATCAATAGGGTCCACGATCGCATCGACATTCTAGACTCCATGAATTGGGACAACATTGGTACAAATCCAGACGATCACCACACCGAAGTTGCCAATAAGATGCTAGGTCGATTGCAAGATCTTTTCAAAACATTGACTGCAGGGAAATTTCTTACATTTATCAATCAACGGAGATCCTATATCAACACTCCAAAGCAGCTATCAGACAATGATTGTGCATTTTTTGCTATGATGTTCATGAAGCACTACGATGGGGAGGAGCAACAAATTCACGCACAATTAATTGCTGAACTTGGAATTGTATACAGGGGTGAAATTCTTCATTACCTCCTGTACCATGACTTGAATGAGATAAAAAAACTGCCAAAAATGCTTGAAGACAAGAGCCTTAGGAAGAAGAAGTAGTTAGTGACATCCCAAAAAATTATATGTTTCACATCCTTTTGTACTAACTATGATTTCTCAGTACTAATTACTATGGCTGTGAATTATCTGATCTGCACAAGGTCAAAATGTTAATCTCATATTTATTTGGTTGCGCTAGTTTACTTTTGTTTACTTATCTGATTTCTCAATCCGGTTGCACAAAGTATGGTTGCGTCTGGACTTTGATGCTCCACTACGGTTATTGCCCTTGGTGGAGTCAGAGAGTCGATGCGATTACTTGCAATGGATTGGCAGTGATCGGATCATCTCATTCGCCGTCGCTCGTACTCCTCTCATCTTGTTGGTACAGTCCATTGCAGCGGGGCACCGCAATGTCAACACGGGAGGGGGAAAATTATAAATAGCTAACATTTTATTTTTGCACAAATTACTGCCAAAAAACATATTTACTCCCACTTACTTTCATTAAACACACTACCAATTCCACACGGTAATAAATCAAGTTCTAACTTTTTGTGCGAAAACAGAATATTACGTATACTAACAAGAAAAGATAAATCCAACCAGAATATAAAACGTGTCACACCTTTTATGCGTACTCATCGACCTAATAAGTAAATGAAAGTAATTGAGCTAAACTTCAATTTATAGTGTCCAATCTACTCATTGACCTCTTCAGTTGCCTCCTCGGTTTCTTCCTCGCCTCCATCAGTTTCTAGTTCATCTTCATCAGTATCTTCCAGCAGACTACGCCTTGTACAAGGTCGTCCCCGTCTATTTGGTCTTGCCGTTGCCCCTTCTGTCCTGTGACTACTCTCATGCTCGTTGTTTCTGCTAGGGCATGTGGCGGCATTGTGTCCTCTCTTCAGCCCACATATTCTACAAACTCTGGTGCACTTTTTCTTATTTGGTGCAATGACGGGGCCCGCCTCACGCTGTCTTGCTTTCCTTCCCTTTGTGTTCGATAGTGGTGGAGCTTTTAGTGGCACTGTATTTTCCTTGCACACATCATCTGTCTCATTGTTATCATCATGGTACTCAATATTTGTAGGGATTTCCTCTATGACTCTACGCACCCTTCTTAGCTCAGATAGCGATGTGTCATACCTCAAATCTGATTTTGTGTCAGCCCTAGCGACAGCTAGGGCCTCAGTGACCAGCGTGCAGTGACGCAGATATGCAGTGCTCCCTTCTACACTATACTCTGGAACGTCCGTCCTATCAAAATCAACCTCAACCCTTGCATTACGGGTGTACCTTCTTAGTATGTATTTTCCTGGTATGTTTTTGATTTGTAGATGAGTAAATGCAGCAATCATATGAGAGCAAAACAACCCTGCAAAAGATGTTTCACATACGAATTAATTTACTTAATTAAAAATGTTAGTAGTACGAGTAACATTAATGATGTAGTACAATATTTGCCTACAATATTTTTTTAAAAGAAAAAGGATTTTTACTAGGGGTACCTGTGTGCTCCCACAACCTACATTCACATTCATATGTCCCTGATTCTTCCATGGCTATAACTCTAAAAGAATGTTGCGACCAAGAAAATGGGATCCCTCCATGTTTTTTCTCGTCGTCGTATCTATACTTCACAAAATATTCTCCCTGTCTTTCTATGTTAGCAGTAACACGGAAGCACGTGCTAGACATCCATTTATTCTTGTAGTCTGCATATACAGCAGGGTGTATAACCTGCTTAATTGCCACTCGAATGAATAGTATGTGGCAGGTACCGACTCGCGCTGCAAAGCAAATTCACAAAATTTATCACAATCCAATTTGAAAAATCAAATGAAAATGTAAAGTAAATATATTTATTTTGTACAGGTACAGCTCCTCCATAAGTTTCCCGAGATTCTGCATGTTTACACGTCTGGATTAGTCGATGCATTTGTCAAGCGAAAGTATGAAGGCTTGTCGATTGGTTCACAACATTACTCTTCACCATCCCGTTCATTCTTTCGCTACGTTGTGTTGAAGTCATCCGTCCACAGTAAACATGTTTGAAGTATGCCATAATCCACCTAGCACGTAGGACGAACAGATTTTGAATTACTACCACCTCCTCGAGGTTGTAGTCAGCAACCATTTTCGCCCATGCTCCCTCAAACTCCGTTGTTGTAAGTGGGTGATTTATATTGGATATCAGCTCAACTTTAAACTTTTCGTCCCTTGCATACAACTTGTTTAGATGATCCTTATATTTCTTCAAAACATGCCACCTACACAATCTATGTTGTGTGCCCGGAAAAACAAGTGGCAGAGCAGCTGCCATGGCCAGATCTTGATCTGCATATAAAGAAAGTAATTTTCATTCTCCAAAAAGTAACCATGATCAACTAGACAAGATTAAAAAGTAATTTTCATATTACCTGTTAATATGCAGTGTGGGTCTTACGCCCCATGCAATGTTTAAAGGTTTTGAATAACCAAATAAAAGACTCAGTTTTCTCGTCTCAAAGTAAAGCACAGCCAAAAATAGTACTCTGCAGGTGATGATTAGATCCCACAAACATCACCAAAGGCATGTTACACATATTTGTCTTGTAAGTAGTGTCAAAAGTAAGTACATCACCAAAATCAGCGTACTCCCCTTGTGAACTAGCATGGCTCCAAAAGATGTTTCGTACGACGTCCTCTTCATCAAATTGCATGGCAAAATAAAATCATGGGTTCTGTTTCTAACACTCTACGAAATAGTCATGAAGTTTGGCCATATCGTTTTCACGTTCCCTTCTGCGATTCTTTGTCTTCCTGCATTGAAAATATCAAGTTTAAAAAATAAACTAGTTCAATTATAAATTTTTTTCCAAAAATAATTTTGCCAAACCTGTTTTCCAGATATTTAGCTGTGAAAGGGATCTTTTGCTGGCCACCACACAGGTTCGATATAACATGCATGACAGAGTTGTTGGAAATATTCGTCGTAAGCATTGCATCCACATATTCCCACAAAGTGTCGTCGAAATTCTTGTTAGATTGCAAGAAAGTCTTTGATTGTGGAGTTTTAAGCAGAGGATGATTATGCTCGTAAACAATCCTATCGACCCAAACATTTACTGAATTTCTCTCTCTTCAATTTTAACATAGCTCTGCAACCCATCCTTTGCGTAGTATTATTTCTCTGCCGTTCTCCACCATCTTTACTTTTGTATTTGTGTTTTCCTTCACGAGTGCAGACAAGTATTCGAACTTGAGCAGTGCCTCTATCCTTTCTTATGCCAAAACCACTAGCCTAAGCATAAAGTTTATAGTAATTGTATGCAACATCCTCATCTACAAATTGCTTATCCAATTGCGGTATCATAGAATGGGGTACATTCTCTACCTAGCAGTACCAACATCAATTACTTATCAGTTCTACTCTCCTGAATCAACTATCCAATTAAATAATCTCATCTAACCTATTTGTGGTTGAAGAACTAATCCAGCCGAACTGCTATTCAATGAATCAAAATGAAACTCACATGTACGTAAGTAATTGATGCGTCTGGACTTTGAGCCTCCACTTCTGTTATCGCCCTTGGTGGAGTCAGACGGGTCGGTGCGATTACTTGCAATGGATTTGCAGTAATCGGATCATCTCCTTCGTCGTCGTGCGCACTCCTCTCATCTTGATTGTTCGTACAGTCCATTGCAGCGGGGCACCACAATGTCAACACGCGACGGTGGAAGATTCTAATTAGCTACGTTTTATATTTGCGCAACTTACTGCCAAAAAAACACATTTACTTCGGTTTACTTTCTGAAAAACACGTTTACTGGCGGAACAAACACATTTACTTCGACATACGTCGTCATTTAACCGAAAGTAACATCAACCTCGTGATTTACTTCCATAAAAATAGCGCTGATTACGTTCGTATCATCCTTTTAATGTAAAACGCGTGATTTTCGGATCTATCTAACCGAACAATTAACGGGCCAACGTGAATTAACGTGAAGTAAACAGAAACCGCTCTTATCCCCTGCGCGCTCGCTTGGTTCGTGGATGGCGCGCTCGCTTGGTTCGTGGACGGCGCACTCGCTGTAGAGTTAGGCTGCGTGTAGATTAAACCTAATCTACACCCAGGGGTACATTAGGGGCTCCGTATGTATATACGAGCCCCTAATCTACCTCGGTGTAGATTAGGTTTAATCTACACGCAGCCACACTCTCCAGCGAGCGCACCAACCAAAAACCAGGCGAACGCGCGTCCAGATTCGACAGTAACTCAAAGTAATTGAAACGAACTGAATTTGACACTGGACAGTAAATAGGTCTGCATATGGTGCCTAGAATTGTGGGAGCATTAACTACTCGTTTTCAAACGTATTCTTCCTTGTTTTTTCGATTTAATTTTTGATTCGTAGATCCGATGATTAAATCTTTTCCAACATCATATTGCTTGTATTTTTTAAACAAAACAAGATCTTGGTTGCCATATGAATTTGAAATATTTTATAAATATCAATTTGAACATAATTCTGATTTGAACGTAATTACTAGTAATCGAGATAACTGTGCTGTAAGGATGATAGTAATCCATGTTTTGTAGATTCCAGCCCGATTACTTTTCCTTACTTTCGCTTTTCAACAGTAATTCAATTACTGCCATTTTTTTGGGCAAAAAACTGATATGAATTGAGATTCAATCCTGATTACTTTCCATTCCCTCCAAAATTACATTCTTAAAAACGGATAAAAATACATTCACACGTCGATTACTTCAGACATACTAAATCATTTTCCAAGAATCAACACAGATCGATTACTTCGCATTACTTCTCCAAGAATCAAAAGTAATGGAACCGCCACGCCATCTAGCAAAGACAGAGAGGAAAGCGGGGGCAGGGCAATGGCGCCAGATCCGACGTCCGGGGGTTTGGGAGTTGACCCGGCAACGGCGCGGTCGGGGCGTGGTGACCGCGTCAACAGAGGTCGGGATCTGGCGGTCGCGGCGTGGAGGAGGGAGTGAGTCGGCGGCGTCGGGGAGGCGGCGGCGGCGTCGGGGAGGCCGCGAGCCGGGGCGGCGTCGGAAGGCGGCGGCAGCGGCGTCGGGAGGAAGCGAGACGCGGGTGGCGGGTCGGGAGGCGGCGGCAGCGGGTCGGAAAAGCGGCGGCGGCGCGGGAGGAAGCGAGGGCGGCGGCGACGGGTCGGGAGGCGGCGGGCGACGGCGTCGAGGAGGCCGCGAAAGCATCGGTATCGGAAGTTGTTAAGCGGCGGCAGCGGCGACGCCGGCGGCGGCGTCGGGAAAGGCGGCAACGACAGCAGGCGGGAGACGGCGAGGGACGGAGGTGGCGCGCCGACGAGGCTGGACGGTGTCGGCGCGTGGCGGCGTCGGCCGTGGCGCGTGGCGAGCGGGAAGGAGCCGAAGGGTCGGGCGCGGCGCCGGTAATAGGCGAGACGGGGCGGCGCTCCAGATCGATCGCCGCCGGAGGAGGCTCGACGCCAACCGGAGGAGGTATCGCCGCGCTGGCCGTGGTCGTCGAGCCACGCCACGACCCGCAACTACATCGCGGCCGACGCGCCCGGCCGCGCAGTGTCCGCCACCGCCGCCCAGCGCGAGGGCGCCGCCGCTTCTTCGCCCGGTCGACACCGCCCACCCCGGCCACCACCGCTTAGAACATGCGGCGCCGCCGCTTAGCACGCCGCCGTCGCCGCCACCGCCTAGTGCCCGAAGATCCGCGCTCCGACCATCGCCGCCTCCAAAATCGCCGCGACCTGCAGATCAGGAAAGGTGGAGAGAGAAACTGTGGAGAGAGATGGAAAGTGGGGAAAGTGGGGGTAGTTAATGGGTGGATCCGGTTTTTTTGAATTTTTTTCAAATTTTCCACCATGTTGACTTCTTGGACTCACCGGAACCTGGCTCGTGGGGTGGCTAGGTGTAGATTAGGCTTAATCTACCCCTAGATTAGGATCTCTCTCTCTCTCTCTCTCTATATATATATATATATATATATATATATATATATATATATTCTCTCTATCTTTTTAACACCTTTTGCAATAATTTTTGTAACCTTTTTTAAAAACAAAGCTCTTTTCTTTTTGTAAATAAATATTTTGTACTTTATTAATTTTTTTTATGCTCTCTTTGTATAAATCAAATCTCACTATTTTTTTAAAACACCATTTTGCACGAACTTTTTTTTAAAAAATCATTTTCCATTTCTCTCTATAAAAGAAAAATGCTCCTTTTGTAAATTGAATCTCTTTTTTAACACATTTTTGGAAGCACATTTTATTTTTG
Organism: Raddia guianensis; assembly: GCA_036346415.1. Classification (NCBI taxonomy): domain Eukaryota; kingdom Viridiplantae; phylum Streptophyta; class Magnoliopsida; order Poales; family Poaceae; genus Raddia; species Raddia guianensis. The sequence continues at coordinate 18,097,950 of CM070541.1, read as the reverse complement.
GAACTACTTTCATTTTCCTTTTTATATATATATGTGTATATATATAAATAAAATGCACCCCTTTTTGTAAATCGAATCCTTTGTTTTTTTTTACACCTCTTTTTTTTGGAAGAACATTTTTTTGAACCATTTTTATTTTTAAAACTTTTCCCTATCGAAGAAGTTTTGATTAAACTTTTCAAACGAAAACAAAATCCTAAACTGTGAAAACAAAGTGTTCAAGGTTTCAAAACAATTATTGTTCGGAACAAATATTTTGGAGAAATGATTTTTTTTATGGATATGTATTTATATAAATAAGTTACATAAACCTTTGTAAATGATTTCTCTTTTCAAACTAAAACAAGAAATTTCAACTTAATAAATACAATTGGTCAAAATTTTAAAATAATAACACACCTCCCAAAAACACATACAAACTGCTCCTTTTGTGGTTAACACAAAAGCAAATCTTCCTTTTTTCATTTCCTTTCAATAAAAGAAATAGTAAACACCCTTTTTTTTTGTTAGGAGATTTTTTTCCATAAAACCAAGGTATATTTGGAAACCAACAATGCCTAAAGTAAATATTTTGTTGGAAAAGAGGACTTTGTTTTTCTTTTAAAGGTAAGTTGAATAAATCATTTAAATCTACCTTTTTTTCAACCAAAATAAGAAGTATAAACTAAGTGATTTTTTTTATTTTTTTCTTTTTTTTGCGAAAACCTTTTTCAAGTTATCTTTATTTTCAGCCAGTATCTTGATCTTCATACACCGTCTTCCTTCATCAATCTTGGAGTGGTGGATTTTCAAGGTTCCTTCTTCCGGTCTTCATGTTGTGGCAACTCTTACACTATTTCTTTGATTTTCCCTTCGGTCTCTCGTAGATGCAAAAGGTAAAACAAGCCACACAACAAACAATTTCCCACCAAATATCTAGTTATCTATTACTTCTAATTAATGAATACCCGCATCTCAATGAGAAAACCAAAAGTTGATACGGCATACTCCACACAAAAATATTTTTTTTTATACAAATTCTAACACTTAATCTTCGGAATGTGACGGTTCTTCATCTTCATCAAGCGATCTTCAGTTTATTATCTTTTTCGACGATTCTCTTCTTCGATATGCTTGTATCATTATTGGTGTTGAAAGTAGTATATCTCCATCTTGAAAATTTTGGGTATGTGGACTAAAATTCGAATTATGGGGTGGATAGAATAAAATTTGTAAAGTGGACGAATGGAAAAGGATAGACCGAACTTCAAAGGATGCGAAGAAAAGAATGAAAGCAAGGAATGCTAAGTAAGAAAGGAAACTAGACTTTGAGAATAGAAGATAGAATAGAAGAATAGCAGAGATGCTTTTAAAAATTTTATCCGAAATAAGTCCTTAAGGTTCAAAGGTCAACTAGCTACGGTATCCTAAGGTCAACACCCGCTCTGATTCCACTTTGTCACGACCCTATGCGTCTCCATGGGGAATCCGGCACCATGATCTGATACTAGGCCCAGACTAGTACCTCATGATGGACAATTAAACGGCTATCATCGCTGGCATTCCATTATTCTTCAAAATAATGTAGTATTACAAAGTAGCTTCATTAGCTATTACAATAAGACAGATATTACCAAATGTTAAGAACGAATAAAAAAAGTACATCAGAGCAGCAACAGCCTTTAGCGACGATATCCAAGCAATTAACCCGGATACCCACAGCTAGTCCTGCACACCTGAGTTCGGACCCTCCTAGTCCTGATCAGACTTGCAACCTGATTAATAAAATTTATCCACAATAGATATAATGAGTACGCGGCTACCCAGCAAGCGATCCTTAACAAATATATGCAATGGCAAAGATCGGAGAAATTTGCTATTTTACACCAAGATCTATCTACTAATCAAGTTTTAGCAAAAGTGATGTTTTGTTGAATGCATGAATTGATCAGATCATCTCGAACATCAAAGTAAGATGCATCATCACACCAAACCAAACATCAAAGGAAGGTGCATCATCACACCACGCCAAATATCAAAGGAAGGTGCATCTGCACACCAGACCAATCCCAGCCTACTCTAGTCAAGTTCAATTATTAAAAAGGTGGATCTACATGTGTAAATCTCTCGCCCCGTCCATGACCGTGGACACGGCTATCATGATAGTTTTAACTTTGCAGAGTGTGTACCAATTTTCCCATAAGCCCTGTCTCATCCAGTAGGAGATATGGTACAAGACTTTTCCAGCCTACTACGCCCACCACTTCGTCTGCCCTTTCTTTTGGTTACCCCGGCCCCACCGGTGTATGCCACAGTAGGGCGCCTACTACATCTGGTCACCACCCGGGAGTGTTCCCCAATTAAGCCATTCGGTCTCAGGGACGCACCTACCCCTCAGGTAAGGTCCCTCAGGTAAGGTCGCGAGCCTCACCCTAGGGATAGTGACGAACCGTAGCCGGACAAGTCGCGAGCAAGTGGTTAGTGGGTTTCGTAGGGTACTAAGCCAAGTACAAAGCCAAGGCCGAAGGCACAAGTGGCTGTACGGTAAGGTTTGATCCAGTAATACACAAGCTTGAGTCCTTATTAAAGGAGACCGTCTCAATTCCACCACAATCCCGGAAACCTCTCTGCCGGGTCTCCCCTAAATCAACTACAAGTTTTTGTTGTTTAGGTTTAACCACAAATGCCATCATAAAGCATACGCCTCACAAAGGCACATTTTATAGTGAATCACAATGCAATCCTAACAACTAGTCAAAGGATAGGCTAAGGAACAGTAAAGGGTTCATCAAATGAAGTCTCATCATGTTAGTAGATGACTAACATGAATAAGGCACACACTATTCTAACATGCATGCAAAAGTGAAATACGAAATATAAATACGATTAAGCTCCCTCCATCCAAAACTGTTGCCCTAAATCATAGTCAAAAGAGCATATTTTTTGACAAACGGGGTTAGTAAAACATAGGTCAGGAATATGCAAACAAATAGTGCTTGCCTGGCAGCGATCAGCCTCGCAAGTAATCGTCGACGTTAATGATCAACCTTACTTGCGGTGACGTCTTGGTCCGAATTCCACGCCTCCACGTCTTCCCGGGAGGTTGTCAGCATCCATGACTCCAGCGTCACTAATGGCATCTCGGTCCAAAGGCCCAACCGTGATGATCCTCCGCGAATTCGTTTGGGTTCACGGCTCCGGTGCCACCGAGACGACGTCCTGACCTGAGCCTTGGTCTTGATCACCTTCTGGGAATTTTAACAGCACTCGCGAATCCGATAAAAGTACCGGTACGATCCACACGCAAAATGAGACATGGATAAATAAACAGCAACACATATAATTCATAAAATCATGAAATAAATCTATTAGGTAAAATAGATCAAACTAAGACTAACAACAATTGGTTTGAACAGATTTGGACTTACGGTTTGGAAGAAATAAAAGGATGAATAGTCACTGTTCATAAAGAATAGTGTTGAACTGGGGTGTTTACCCATCCGAGAGGTCAAAAGGGCAAAAATCCCCCTGTTCTTCATCTCCCCTCACACTGCCATGCACTGGAGAGAGAGAGGTGGGAAGAGAGAGAGAGAGAGAGAGAGAGGCGGTCATGGGGAAGAGGAGCACGGCGGCTCCAGCGTCGGCTAAGGGCGGCGCGGCTCGGCCTGGGGCTCTTCGGCGAGGGGCGGCGCAGAGGCGGCACGGCGGCTTCCCCCCCACGGCGGCGACGGCTCTGCTGCACAGCAGCAGCACGGCGCGGCACCGGCGGCACAAGGAGGCGGCGGCGGCGCTTGGTGAGGGAGCAGGCCAGGGCGGCGCTCCGGGGCGGCAGCGGCGCTGCAAAGCACGGCGGCTTGGGCAGGGCGGCGTGTTCAGGCGGCGACGGCGCCATGGCAGGGTCGGGACGGGGCTGGGCTTGGGGGCCCAGGCGGCGGCGGTAGGGGAAGGACAAGGGGCGGCGCGGCTAGGCAGGGGCGCAGGGACGCAGTGGCGGCTCGGCCTGGGTGGGCGGTACGGCCGTGGGGTGCTCCGGCCAAGGGCACGGCCAGGGGCGGCTCCGGCGAGGGACGCGGCACCGACGGCGGCGGCGGCTTGCTCCAGTGATGTGGCGGCGGCTGTGGATGGGTTTGGGGAATTTGGGAGCAATTGCGAAGGTTTTTACTGGGCATTTATATGGGCGGAGGTTATGAGGTGAACATGGAATTAGGCTTCGAGTCCAAATTGGTTGGAAGTTAAGGGTAGAGTCCGATTGGGCTAATCGGCGAATCCGATTGCTTTAGGGCGGATTTGGTATTGGACTCGGTTTTCTCGGGACGGTGGTCGGCTAATGATGCGAGAAGTTTTAGCTTGACCGAGAGAGATAGATATTTGGTCGGCCAAAATTCCGAGAGAGGTCGGCCGGGTTCAGGTTACAATAAATTGGAGTTAGGGTTTCAAGGTTCGTCGGCCAAGAGGAACGGACGTTCGACCGGTCAGAGTCGCATGGAGGTTGGTTGATATTAGGGTTTCGGTCGACGATTGAGCTAGGGGTTTTTGGTGAGTGTCGACTGAGGGGGACGGACGTTCATCCGGCAAGGGTTACGACGGAGGTCAATCGGGGTTAGGGTTTCGATGTACTCGACTGAGAGGGGAAAGGATTTAATTTGCAAAGATTTGGATTTCGGAGCATCGAGAAATAAAGGTTGGTTCGACTAGGGAATTAGGGTTCCTATCAAACTAGGTTTTCAGTCGAGAGAGAGAAAATTAGGGTCCCGACCGAGGAACGAATAAAAGCAAGGAAAGAGCTTTTGTATATAAATTTGTAATTTTGTAAATTGTAAATTATAATGAAAATAATTAGTAAAATAAATTCTTATATGTAAATAATTGTTTAAAAATATAGGGATTTTTCATATTGAAAATAATAAATTGATTTAAATTTGTTTTTTCATAAAGAAAACTTGAGACATTCTAATAATTTTATTAGGATGTCACAACAACAATGACGGTTTGATATGTTGATCATTAGCTGTTGTTGCCATCTTGATGACAGGTTTGCATGGGTTATTTAAGTGTGACGGTTCCAGAAAAGGTTCGTCACTAGCATTTTCAAAAGGATGACGGCTTCGCTTGATGTTGTGCTCGATCCAACTAGAATTGCACCCTGAGTTGGTTATTTTCATTTTCAATGTCTTTTTGCGTTTGAATTCTGACTTATTCTTCGACAATTCTTCTTCTACTTTGATGAGTTACAACGCCATGACGGCTAAATCTAGCTACTGAGCTCATCAAACTCATCCATTCATCTTACCGAATAATAGATAGATAGAGGAGCAGCGAGCGTCGAGCCCAATTCGATGATGCGAATGCAAAATGGGAAGAGAGAAGCAATGAGCCAATGAGCAAAGGGAGCACTTGTAAGTGAAACGTGTCAAGGGAATGTGGAGAGAGAGAAAATAAACATATCGGAGAGGTAAAGTGGTGAGCGCACAAACACAAAATGATTCCAATATTTTATTGGTGATCTAATGATGACGGCGTATCATGCAAAGGGAGAAAAACCCGGTTTGTAACAAGTGGTAAATTGAGTCCCAACATTAGGACGAGTAGCCCACGATGATAAATGTTGCTCATCTAAGGGACCGTCGAGAGTCCAACTAGGCTTTGTAGAATTTTTGGAGGAGGCCTTGTTGCAAATGACGAGGAATGGCCATTCATCTAGTTCTGGGCAATAACTTACTAATGATGGTTATCCGCATATGATTCCTCGGATATATATAGTTCAACAACCATTAACACGAATGGGAGTCAAATTCTTAACAGAATCGTATACAAATCTCAAGTTGCGAGTTGCGACGCGACGCACAATAGCACACAGAATTTGAAGTACCCACACACCGAAAATGCGGTTTGAGTGAAAATTTCCTATTCTTCTGTAAAGATGCTGAGCTCAGAGCATGCGTTCATGCCACACTTCCATGCATGGTCGTGCATAGGTGCATGTCGGCGCGTAATCCTCTTCTACGCTCCACAGTACGCCTTCGTGGGGTCGCTGCATTTGCGTCCTTCCTCCGAGAACCTGAATATTTTAAATTTAAATACTAAAAAATATGGACGGTATTCTCAATTTTTTTTTTTGACAGAAATAGAATTCGATCGCTAACCTGAACCTGCCGTAATCATCGAGGTCGCATTGGTTGTACTGCAGGGGGTGTTGACCGTCGACGAGCTCGTCCAGCGACCGCACCACGCTGCCGTCCCTAGGCCTGCTCGTGAATATCGCCGACAGGCGCTCGCGGTGGCTCGGCATCCGGACGCGGTGGATGCAGTACGGCACCCTTCCATTCGTCAACACCTAGAATGAAATAAAATAGAGTTGTTTCATCTAATCTTATCTCATTTAACGTCGTCCCATCAATCAAACACATATAGATGCGAGGAACTATGTCATCCCATCCCATCCAATCTCATCTCCCACCAATCAAACACATGTATGTATGAGAAACCGTATCACATTAAACAAACGTTTGAACTATATATCGTACGACTATATGTACACCACCAAATTCAGAGCTTGTTGGGAGAAACAATCCCATCCAGGATCCCAGCCATTTCCTAGTGTGGAAAACTAAAGGGAAAGTTTTCCTAGGTCAACTTAATGGTGTCTTTGGATATTCTCTAGGGTGAAATTCATCGCACCATCCCCAACCTTTCTAGGAGAAAGCAACCCAGACTCATGATTCTAGGAATTCATCACCATGGCATGAGCAGCCATTGTTGTAACGCCCTGGCCAAAAATCGCTTAGTGTAATACTCCGGCCCGATGTGTTGTGAGGCCCATGTGACCTATGTGGATGTGATGGTGGGATTAGTCTCATATTGCTAGTTGAGAAAGAGTTCTAGTAGCATATAATGCTTGTTGGAGCGAAACATAGCACCCCGGGTTAACCCTTTTGGACGAAGCGAGGTCGAAAAGTCTAAGTGGGTGCTATGCATGCGTGGGCCAGCCCCGTAGGTGGGCTAGGCTCTAAGCGATTTTGGGCCAGGGTGTTACCGTTGTCGTCTTCGCGTCGTGTCGTAGCTCCCTCAACGATCGACGGAGGCGATGTCGCATAGCTCCCCAATGGTAGATGCGATGAAGCTCCCTCGACAGCATGGCTGACGGCGATGAGCTACGAGGTGTGGTGGTAATGCTGCTCCCTCGACGGTGCAGCGACGAGCTCCAGGCCATTGTGGCGGCACAACCCCTAGATGGTGTGGTGGCAGCACAGCTGTACAACTCCCCTTATGACTCGACGATGAGCTTCGAGGCAAGGGTGGCGGTGTTTGACCCCTTCATTGCTTAGTGGTGGGAAGCCCCAGCGACGCAGTAGGCTCTAAAGCAACGCTGGTGCTATGGCTCCAAGGTAATGGCAGCGGTGACTCTAGGGTCACGATAGTGAGCTCCTCCTATAGATGGCCAAACGGGTCGGGCTAAATGGGCTGGCACGAGGCACGTTATTTTGGCCCGGCCCGAAGCACGGCACGACACAACGCAAATCAGACCTGGGTCGGCACGGCCCGGTCAGGCGTGCTGTGCCCGACACGATATTTTTTTTATTTTATGTTCATCAATATGTATATTACAATAAAATATGACACATCCATCACAAGAGAAACCATGTCCTAATGGCCAGTAGGTGTGGCAATAGAGCTTTGTAAGGCAAGATGTTCCAGGTTCAAAGCCTAGTGGCAACATTTCCTCGGGCCATGCCTGGCCCAATCTAATCGGGTTGTGCCTGACTGGGCCTGGGCTGGGCTGTCCGTCTGGCCATCTGTAGCTCCTCCCGTTCAACATAGCCTAACAGCTCGATGGGAGGCTCGACCTCTCTTCGGGCCTTGTCTAGGCCTTTGCCTTGGCCCGTGGGCTGGTATGGCACGACCCGCCACTAAGCTTCTCCCAGTGGTGATAGATCAAGGAGAGAAGTAGTATGAGGTCGGTCTTTGGAAGAGTGATGATGGCCCTCCAAGAAGGCACCGCCGTGGTGGCGACGGCCCAATGGTGGTAGATCAAGGAGAGTAGTACGAGGTCGGTCAAAGAGTGACGATGGCCCTCCAAGAAAGCGGCCAGTGGTGGCGATTTAGGGATTCTCGAGGAGGTTCCAAAGAGTGACGACGGTGCTCCAAGAAGGCGGCGCCGCGGGGCGTCTCAGAGAAGGAGGCAACAACACGTGGCGCTGCAACTTGGTACTAACAGAGCTCCAAAAAGATATAGATAATCAAATATATATAGAGAGATGGGAGAGTGGGTGAGTAGTGGGCCGGAGGAGAGGGACACAGACAGAGAGAAATTGCTGCCACTGACAGGTGGGCCCCACCTGATATAGGTCCACAAGTCAGTGAGCATATCCATTTGTCCTAAGAAAGAGGGTATGGTTCCGGAGGAGGGGGGGGTTATTTTTTTTTCAGCGGAGATGTCCAGAGATTTGAAATGACAAAAAAAAAAAAACCGTGGGATTCGTTTTTCTGAAATTTCTTTCCCATTTCTTTAAAACGAGCTCTCGACCAACAAAACACACAATCGCAGAATCCATTCCCCTAAAAGTGTACATCGCCGGAGATAGATTTGGTACCTTGAGTAGCTCGCCGGCCATGACGGTGAAGGTGTCCGGCTCGTGCGGAGCCGCGACCCAGCTCCCGTCCTTTGCCTGCACCTCGAGGCCTTCGACTTCGTGCTGCACGACAACGGACAGCGTGCTGCAGTCGCTGTGAGGGTGCAGGGACATGCCGTCGCTCGCCCCCGTGCCCATGCCTGGGGGCGGCGTGCGCGCGTCGTAGCGCGAGAGCCGGACGGCGTAGACGAGAGAGCCAAGGTGCGAGTCCACGGTCGCGCTTCCGACGCCGAGGGACTCCAGGATCATCCTCTCGACCGTCCGCTCCAGCCCCCGCATGTTCTCCGCGATCTCACCAATGGTGTCGCTGCGAGCAGCCAAGACAGTTACGGAGTACAAATCAGGCAAATCATGCAAGTTTATGTGATGTTTTGTTTGACATATAGTTTGTTGATGAGCTGAACTTCGAGAGTTTTTTGAAGCAATTTGAAATCCTGCACGTTTTGGCCGACTTGCGTTTTTGAGCTTCGCGATGCATCTTTGATAAAAAAAAAATCAAAAATAACAAACTATTTGTGTTAGTGAAGGCCTAGTTCTCTTTGACTTATTTTATTTGACTTATTTATTTATCTAATTTATCTTATAACTTCTATAGTTTTTCAAGGTGGATTAGAGAGCCGGTTCTCAATTGTTTAACTGAGTTTTTAAACACATTTTCAAGATAGAAGGAAGACGGATGAATAAAAAACTAAATTATTTATATTTAAACGAAAATAAGTAAATAAATAGATAAGTAGAATGAATCAAATAAACCATAGAGAAACCGAAATCAGATAGAAGCAAATAAGTGGATGGCAATAAGCAAATTAAGCACGAACAGCGAGGTAGTCATGGCATTGAGGGCAAGAACCAAGAAGCTATCAAGATTGGGTATCTCGGAGTCTTTGTGCGAGTACCAGAATGCAGTGTTGCCGTGGGGCCAGAGGAGGCCGGCGAAGTCGCGGACGCGGCCGGCGTCGGTGGCCTCCGCCACGCGCAAGCTCTCGTAGCCCGTGCCGACGTCGTCGGGGACCTGCGAGACGTACCCGCCGTAGGGCGACGACGTCGGGTGGACGTTGCGCTGCTTGAGGCGGAGCGGGAGCGCGAAGAGCTCCGGCATGGCGCCCGCGAACAGAGCTCGCCGGAGGCCACGGCCGAGCGCGCCGTGCACGACGGCGACGCAGCCGAGCTCCTCGATGGCCGCGGCCACCGCCTCCCGGGCCGCCTCCCAGCCCGGGCCGCCCGGCTCGTCGACCCCGCGCAGATCCACCTTTGCGATCCCCATGTGCGCGCTGATCGATCGACGAAGACGACGGGCGCGCGCTCCTTCTCTCCCTGGCTAATGCTAATATTGCCAGGCTGCTCGTAGCGCAAATGCGCAATTTTTATAATCTTGTGTTGTTGATCATGTGATGCTGCTGCTGTGATTAGTTAATATTACTGTTTAGTTAATGCATTCAGAGGTAGCCGCAATTTGGTCCACGATGGTGGGAGTTGTGAGTTGTATATGGCATCATGATCCCCAACGTGGGGTTTTTTTAGGAGGAATGGTCTCCGTCAGCTGTTTGAAAATATATAGAATCTCAATCAACGTATTTACAGTTTTACACTACTTAATAGCTAAATTACATTTGGTTCAATAATGTAAAAAGTATACAATTTAACTATAAAAAGTTTATGTATTATTCTGACACATATATTCAGTTTCATTAGTAGCTTCTTGTACCTTTTTTTTTCTTTTGAATAAACTTGCAACAACTGAAAAATATCGAGTAGTTGATTGTTACATTTTTTTTTTACAATTTCCTCAACTTTCATTGATGAAGAGTCACATCTTCCAAAAAATCGGAAGGCACCATGACATGATAAGACTACTTTTTGGGTTTTGTCGGCCGACAATTGTCTGCTAATTTTAAAAACATCAATTTGAATTCAACAAAAATCATCAGAAACAATTAATTTTCAAGGAAGGAAACTAAATATATTACATTTTGACCTGATTTCATCTAAAACCTATATTGTTTGGCTGACAGGCATGTAAATTTAGCATGCCATCAATACGTTTCCATGCGTTCCTGGGTACCGGTGGTCTACGTGTCTCCCTCTTGGAAGAAAGGATCCTCCCGATCTAGTTTTCACCATAAGCATCATTTTAAATAGAAAAAAAACTTAAGGGTTTCCCACAGACGTATATATTGCTAAAAAAGGTGGGAACTGATAGCTAACTTTGATAGTTTAAAGTATGTTTCACGTAGTTTCATATGTTTTTATGTAGTTTCAGCGAGAGTTTTCATGTAGCTTCAAAAAATTTCGTACAGCTTTAATTAAAAAGTTTCATATAGTTTTAAAAAAATTCATATACCGTTGACATCATCATAATACATGATGAAGTCAGGCATGCATCTTTAGCGTAAATTAGCACCTCCATCGAGAATGCTATGAACAGTATTTTGTTTTCCGGCATTTCTGTAAAAAATATATGTATAAGGCTTAACGCAAAACAAAGGAAAGAAATGAAAATGAAAAATAAGCAAATAGAAAATTAATTAACCTGGCGAGAGTTTAGAACGTGGAACATTTTTCAATTTTCTGTTGAGTTTGAACTGTTCTGTCTGAAATTACTGTACTTTAAACTATCCTATTTTATCTTTAGGATCGTTGAACCAAAATTGGAATCTCGTTTTCCTAGCTAGCTAGCAGAAATAAATTAGAAACGTTCAGTACAGTACTTGCTCGTTGCTAATAGTATAGTTCATTTCACTGTATTTGGCACATGTTCCTCGATGAAATATATGAAAAGCATAAACTAGGAGCATTCGTTCTTATTCGTACTCATACGTATCTCTATTTCAGTGTTGATGTCACTGCATTTCCTTTCAGGGCTGGAATACTATACGTAGAAATTCTCTGTAATGGGTAAGCAGCGATAAGGCAAGGACAATATCCCGAAGGTGTGTTAGTATCTTGTAATTGGGTCGTTGTTGGGCAGTATTGGTGTGGTGTGTGTGTCGGCCAGCGTGCCGAGTGGGTACTTTAATAATAAGTAAAATATACGGGTAATCCCTACACTATTAGTCGATTCTTATCTAGATCTTCAATCCATGAAACTATATATAGTTTTGGGTCCTGTCGACGGTTGAGATATTGATCTCAAGTCAACTAAGGTTCTTCAAGAGTAAGATAGGAGATACGCCGAACAGAACGAACCACAACAAACAAGGAGACAGGGGTTTTATCCTGATTTGGGCCTCTCGGGAGAGATAATAGCCCTACATCTAGCCTTTCTTTATATCAAAGAGTATTACAAGACGGAACTCGACGAGGTGAACAAGCCTCGGCGAGAATATGGGTGTACAGAAAGTATTATGCAAAAACCTCATGCCCTCTACACGCCGTAGGGGCTGGTTTATATAGTGTCGAGCAAACCGACCTACCGAGTGAATATCGGGCCGGGCTAACTACGAGATCACAACGAACTCGACATGCCAAATATATCCCGAGGCAGATAAGGCATGCTCCTAGTCTTGGGGATCACGACTTCTATTCCAATCCGAGAAACCACGTCCGGGTCTTCACGTAGCCGTGCAGAATTCCTGTTCGAGACGGACTCAAACATGATTCCTTGGCCGTTACGCATCACGCCAGCCAGAAAGCTGTTCGGTAGGATGCATATGGGCCATATAGAACCATCCAGGGAGCTGGGCCCTGACAGGCTGTTCGATTGGGCTGTCAGGGAGTGGCCCATGGCAATGGGCCGTGATTTTATCCCCGACAGCTATCCCCCGAGACTCAAGTGGAAGGACTCACTAGAGTGGGGTCTTCCTCTTGAGACTCTAAGTCATGAAGAGGGTATTTGTTCTGCTACAAAGACGAACAACAAATGACCGAACAGGTTATGGTTCTATTGAACAGAATTTGTCCGGGATCGAAGAAATCCGATCGATCTTGAGCAACTCTGGCCGCGTCGAGCGAAAACACATCCACCCGAAAGCGAGCACCCGGCCTTTCAAAGCGGACGCTGAAAAATAGCCGTTGGCAGATTCCAACGATAACTTTATGTCGCTGTGCAGTGAAAACAGGAGACCGTTTTACCTAGCCGTTGCGGTAAAAACTAGCCGTTTTGTGACAAACCGTTGCAGAGCTGCTCATATGGGACTATAAAAGCACCCAAGCCGCCCGCGGCTAGCCACTTCTGCTCTCGCGCCTTTCCTTCCAAAGCCCTAATTCCAACCGAACTCAGCACCAAGCACTCAAACTCCACCACCAAACCCGCTCGTCCAACTCTGGGAAACGCTATGGCCAAGTTCTCTGGCACTAGCTTGACCGAGGAGGACCTGAAGGTCTGGGAGAAAGAGGGGCACATCGACACTGGTAGCTGGAGGCTGTCCGGAGAGGAGGAAACTTCGGAGCCGCTCGAGGGCGAGTTCGTCAACTTCGAACAGTTCGCACTGTTCGGGTTGAGGTCTCCCGAGAGCGACTTCGTCGAGGTCTTCTTCAACATCAGCGGATTGAAGGTGGCGAACCTCAATCCGAGCTCGATCCTCCAGATGGCCGTCTTCGCACACCTATGCGAGGGCTACCTGAGAACTGATCTGCCGGTGGGGCTGTTCCTCCATTACTACACGGTAACGAGGAGCAGCTCCGCTGCTTCGGCGCTTGGGTGCTACTACCTCAAGCTCCGGGCCACCGCCGACGACGCGCCGTACCCTCGTCCGCCGCTGCTCGACTCAATGGGCGCGTGGTGGACAAGGTGGTTCTACACCCGGTGGAGCGACGACAGCAAGCTCTTCTTCACCGGGAAGGCGCCGGCGAAGGGAACGCCAATGCCTCGGCCGGAGATGTCCGCCGAGTACTGGTATTTGACGAGAAAGATCGCCTCCCTCGTGTGCCTTGGGCTCACGGGCAGGGAGATCATCCGCGACTACACAGCGAACAGGATCTGTCCGCTGCGGAGAAGACCCTATCCCTTGTATAAGATAGAGGGTGGGAAGACATCTCCAGGGAGAGCACGGGTAAGTGCCCTTAAGACTCAACCTTTCTTTGAAATCTCCTCCGAACAGGAACTAACAGGCTCTCCTACTCGGGCAGAAAAGCCAACCGACGCATAGGTGACCGAGCGGGTCGACGCCATGCTGAAGGCAGCCAAGAAGGACGGCGAGGTCACCGGCGAGATGGCCTACACCTGTCCGAGGAACGTGCTTGTCCGCACAGCCGAGATAAGTTGCTCGAACCCTCGTTTGTGTCGCTGGATTCGCACCGTTGCAAATGCTAACATTCACTTTCCGAACACGCAGGAGGACCAGCTGATCCTCGGAGGGATCGTGGAGGAGCTCTCTGGGTCAGAGAAGAAGAGAGCGAAGAAGGGCAAGGCCAAGGTGGCCACAAAGCCCAAGGTGGCGGCTGAGCCAACGCGGAGCTCGCTGCGCCATGGCGGCCGCCAGTCCTCGAAGAAACCCGCTGCGGCAACGGAGCTCGCCGAGCAAGCCAAACGCGCGCACGACCAACCGAGCGGGAAGCGACCAAGCCCCTCCCTCCTCGCTGAGCAGAGTAGGCTTGAGGAAGAAGTCATGCGTAAGGAAAAACTTCTTGCGTTTCGGGAGAAAAGTGCTCAGCTCAGCAGGGAGCTGAGTTCGTCGCCAGGAGCGTCCGGGGGCCAAGGCGAACAAGGCGCCAAGGAGCCCCCGAGGAAGAGGCGGAAAGTTTTAGCAACGAAGATTAAGACTAAGCCTTACACGGCAGGTATGTTGTAATGAAGCCTTCGACCTTACAACTCTCCTCATCAGCTGTCCAGGAGGAGATCGCCACGGACAATGTCGACGCGGCAATCGAGCGATCCCTGCTGCCCGAGCACTTGCACGGTGCGTCGCGGGCAGTGAGGTTGGCCAGCCTCAAAGACAAGCTGGCAGCGTGGAGCTTGCTCCCGCCAGCCCAGCCGATGAGCACTCGATCTGTTGAAGGGCGCGTAGCACTACCGAGGCGGAAGAAGCGGCGCACAGCGCCACGGATAGCGGGGCCCATGCGATGGCTCCGCAAGCTGCCTGAGGCGGGACCGAGCAGGCAGTCCTACCGGGCACTACGTCCCAAGGGCAGCCCGTCCCTGAGGCGACGGAGATGACTGGCAAGCAGGGCGAAAGTCCCGCCGCCAAGGTGTAAGAAGAAACCCATGAGCAGGGCGCACAAGTTGCCTCGCCAGTGGAAGCTCCGGTGTCGCCCGGTGGAGCGGCTCTGACCTTGCCCGAAGGTGATCGGGCGGAAGAGGAAGGAGGGCAGGAGCGAGGGGATGAAAGTTCTTCGCCCACCGTTCCTGCATCCAAGCGAATGCGCTCCCGTAGGAAGAAGGAGCAAAGGAGATGGCGGCGACAACAACGCGCCGGACACATCCCGCACGAGCGAGGCTTCGTGACGCACGGTCTCGAAGATCGCCTACGTCGGGGACTGAAGCGTCGGCTTGGCAAGGTAAGCTCCAAAACCAAACCTAGTCCAGTCGAGCAACATCATCGCAAAGCGGCTAACTGGTCTTCTCCCTCTGGTCTTTAAGGATACTATGGAGGAGCTCGAGGATGGAGTCACCGTCGAACACGCTACTGCTCGGGCGGTTTCGAGAGCAGCCCAATGAGGGGCTCGAAGGGGAGCCTTCTGCGCCAGCCAAGAGCCGGAGCAAGTTGGCAGCGAAGATAAAGAAGCTCAAGGCTCAGTTGACCGAGGAGAGGCAATCCTCCGGGGCTCTTCGAGGAGAGGCCGAGGAGCTTCAAGACAAAGCCGCGAGGGCGTAACGCCGCGGAAGGGGAGCCGCCGCACGGCGTGGCTGGAGGAGCAATCGAACGACGTGTCCGAATGGCGGAAATCGCCGTGAAACAGTGAAGCGACCGAGGCCCACCACCGAAGAGAAGTCGACTTCCGCGGCACTCCAGGAGAAAATCTTCACCCCGTGGGCGTCACAGGAGAAGGCCGAGGAGATACGCGGGCTGGCCGCAAGGGCGAGGATCACGGAGAAGAGGGTCGAGGAGCTGGACGAGCAGCTCAAGACCGCCGAGCAGCGATCCAGTCAGAGCGGAGATCTGACCGAGCAGCTGCGCGCCAAGACCGAAAAGGTCGAGGCTCTCCGTGTGAAGGCAACAAAGCAGGCCAGGAGCAGCAAGGAGGAAGCCGACCGTCTCCGAGCTGAGGCCAGAGAGGGTTTTAAAGCCCAAGGGGAAGTCCTGCGCCTCAAGGAAGTGATCGAGGAGCTCAAGGAGCAACTCGCTTCTAAGTAGCTGTAGGGCTGTAACCCGAAGGAGACTTTTGTACCTGCGATTCTTGTTAATGCAATAAAGACCTTACCTTTTTTCTGCAAAAAAGAGCAGCAAAGACAAGAACGAACAGGAAATCAAGAGTAAGGCACGAAAGCGCTAGAAAGTTTAAGAAAACCGATAGAATGCTTAGCCTAACTCCCAGCCCCCGTTGTGCATCTGCTCGAAAACCTGGGTTTGCGAACCCGAACAGGTGCACAAGAGAAAGAGCGACACCCTAGCCCCCGGTACGAATGAGCTCGAAGACCTAAGATTGCGAATTCGGACACGTACGTAGAGAGATAGAGCGACACCCGCACCTTGCTCGACTTATTTATAGACTACTCGTTGACGTAAGTTAGACAATTCCGAGGATAACCGGACAAGGAAAGTGCTTCTGCCGCGGAGGGCTTACGAGAGCAGACTTTGCCAAGTGGTCGTGTACTAAGCGGTAAGTGCCTCCGCCATGGAGGCTTACGAGAGCGAACTTAGCCGCAAGGTGGAAAAGCCGTGTTACGCAACCCCGAAGTTCGTGAACTTGTTGAAACTAGATACGGGCAGGAAACCACAAGATCATGGAGCCAAAAGTTCGCAAGACCGGGCAGCCATCAAGTGTTACCAGAAAAAAGGGGTAGTCTGAAAAGACAAGGAGTGAAAAGGGCCACGGGGGCCACGAAAATTCACTGTTATTGGATTGAACTTTACATGGCAACCCGAGAGACTTGGATGAACTAAGGCGCGAAGTTTTACAAAAGTGCAGAGCTAAGCAAACACACAGAAGACCTACACAAAGAACTTACGAAGCTAGTCGATGTTTCATGTGCTGGTCAGCTCTCTCCCGTCCTCCATAGCCAGGCGAACAACCCCGGGCGAAAGCAAAGGAAACGATCAGGAACGGCCCTCCCAACGGGAGTTAACTTGTTGGCATTAGGCGATGTTACGACACGGCGAGAACGAGGTCGCCCGCCTTCAAAGCCCTTGGTCGAACTGATTTGGCAGCGCGTTTGCGAAGAGCTTGCCGGTAGCGCGCCATTCGACTTGTGCCCATTCGCGTGTGCCTTCGAGGAGATCGAGATCGAGCAAGCGCTTGCTCGCCGTCAACCAAGTTGACCGAGCTCGGCGAGGCGAACCGAGTACTACTGGCGGCGTGATGGCTTCGCACCGTGACCAATTGGAAAGGAGTTTCCCGGTTCTACCGTCAGAAAGCGAATCGCCAGAGGACGGAAGGAACCTCGCCAACCCGAGCCTTGTTGTGCTCATGAGTGCAGCAAATACCCGACGCTTAATACCTCGACTATCTATCCGCTGGCTCGCCGATCGCTCCGCTGTTCGTGGATGTGCCACGAGGCGAAACAGACCTTGGTGCCCAAATGCTCGCAGATTCTGTAATAGCTCGCTCGAATCGGGTACCATTATCGGTGATCGCCTTGTGGGGATCCCAATCGCGTGACCACGCTGTTTTGAAGAAGCGCATGACCGCTTTTGGCGTGAAGAGATGACACAGGCTCTGCCTCAATCCACTTTGTAAAGGTGTCGATAGCGACGAGCAAGTGTGTGTAGCCCTTGTACCCCTTAGGGAATGGGCCGAGCAGATCTAGACCCCATGTGGAAAAAGGCCAAGATGGGGGGATCGTTCGGAGCTCTTGGGAGGGCTTATGTGCCTTCCGGGCGTGAAATTGTCAAGCTTTGCACTTAGTCACGATATCCCGGGCATCTTGTAATGCGGTTGGCCAGAAATAGCCCATGCGAAACGCTTTGCCGACCAGAGTCCTGAAGGAGGCATGGTTGCCGCAGGCACCCTCGTGTATGTCCGTAAGAAGGAACACACCCTCCTGTTGGGAGATGCACTTGGAGAGGACTCCTAAAGCACCTTGACGGTAAAGGATGCCGTCCACAAGCTTGTATGGACTACCACGCCTTATAAGCCAGAAACGCATGGCTTCGTCTTCGGGCAGGGTCCCATCTGCTAGGTACCGGACAAATGGCATTGTCCATTTCATGACTGCTTTCGATGACGGAGACAAAGACCACCGCTCGGTTGCCTCGTCCGGAGACGTGATTGAGGGCTTGTAAAGGTGCTCGACGAGCACCCTGCCGGAAAGGTGTTCGCGTGAGGATCCAAACTTGACGGTGATCGCCAAGAAGTTGTCCTTCCAGGCACGAAGAGCACCTCGAAAAATCGAAGTGCCGCCCAACTTTCTCACTTCAACCGTATCGCGCCATTGAGTCATCGCAAAGACCGATACTCCTTGTTCACCGATTGATGACCACCGTGAATCTCCTTCACAGACAAATGTTGGACGCCGAGCGACTTGCACGCTTAGTCCAAATGAGGAGTGCCTCAGACTCATGGCGTTATTAGTCGCCGCAAAGTGTAGTTGGATAGAATACTGGAGTTGCTCTCCTTGAGGGGAGATGTGAACAAAACCAGCCCTCGAGTTTGTAGTGCGTGAGCCATCAAAAAACATGGTCCAAGAGGGTTCATTAGGTTGCTCGGGAGCTTCCTGAGATTTGGGTGGGCAGGTCCATTCAGCGACAAAGTCAGCCAAGACCTGGCATTTAATAGCAGTTCGGGCAGCAAACAGAATGTCGAATTCTACTAATTCCATTGCCCACTTAGCTATACGTCCGCCAGCTTCCTTGTTCCTTAGGATTTCTCCAAGAGGGAATTTGGTTGGGACCAGTATTTGATGCACCTGGAAATAGTGGCGAAGTTTTCTGGAGGACATGAGCAAGGCGTAGAGCAACTTCTAGACCTCAGGGTAACGTTCCTTTGATCTGTAAAGTACCTCGCTCACGTAATAGATTGGCCGCTGGATGCCTTCCCTTTCCACCGTTAAGACCGCGCTCACTGCTTGAGGCATACAGCCAAGATAGAGCAAGAGCTGTTAGGTCATGTCGCGGGTGGTCAAGACAGTGGTTGGACAGTATTGGTTTAGATCTTGGAAAGATCGATCGACTTCCTCATCCACTCGAAACCATTGTGCTTGCGCAGGCCTTAAAGAAGGGCGACCAGCGTTACTTTGACGGAAATAAACTCGCCAGAGCGACCATCCGTCCGTGAGGCTCTGAACTTTCTTGACGGTAGTTGGAGCCTGCATGTTTTCAATGGCCTCAATTTTTTGGGGTTGGCAGAGATTCCTTGCGAACCAATTACATAACCGAGCAACATTCCAGATCGAACACCAAAGGTACGCTTCTCTGGATTTATCTTTATTCGATGCCTGGTGAGATTTTGAAAAGTCTCGGCCAGGACTTTTACATGATCCCGAGACTTTTTAAAATCTGGAGCATACTTGCTCTTTACAACTATGTCGTCGACATAGATCTCCAGGTTTCTTCCGTGCTGTTTTGGGAAAGTCTTCTCCATTGTTTTGGGAACGTGGCACCAAAGATTGCGCAGAACCGAAAGACATGGTCGTGTAGCGAAAAGTGCGAAGGGGGTGATGAAGGCGATCTTCTCTTCATCCTCGGGAGATGCTTATTTGGTGATAACACGAGTAAGCATCCAAAAACTCAAAAAAGGGCATCCGCAATCGCGTCGACCACCGGTCTATCTTGAGGCGCGGAAATTGTCCTTAGGACAAGCGGCGTTCAGATCGTGTGATCGACACACATCCTCCACTTGCCGCCTTTCTTCTTTACAATGACAGGGTTGGCCAGCCATTCGGTGTGATCAACCTCGCGGATGAAACCAGCAGCGAGCAGCTTGCTATGCTGATCTTTGATGATCCCCTGTTTGAATTCCGAAAAGCGACGAAACTTCTGGCGAACAGGCTTTTTGTCCGGCCGGACGACCAGTTTATGCTCGATAACCTCTCTTAGGACTCCGGGCATGTCAGACGGTTCCCAGGAAAACACGTCTGCATTAGCTCGAAGGAAGGCAATGAGCTCGCTTTCCTATTTGGGGTCCAGATTGGCCCTCAGATGAACTGTCTTGAAGGAGTCATCCAGAGATAGCGGAACTTCCTTGGTCTCACCCCCTGGCTGAAGGGAGACCCTAGGGCGTGCAGACTTGGTCTGCGGAGCTTCCGGACCACGAGGTGGAAGCTGGTCGACCAGGGCGAGGGACTGCTCGTCGCAATCGAGAGCGGCCTTATAGTTGCCCTTGACCGCGATCACACCGTTGGGACCCGGTATCTTCACGCAATGATAAGCGTGGTGGGACACGGCCATGAACTTGCCAAGAGATGGCCGGCCCAAGATAGCGTTATACGCGAAGGGGAAGTCAACCACGTCAAACGTGATCAACTCAGTCCGAAAGTTGCTTGGACTGCCGAAGGTAACAGGCAGAACGATCTGCCCCAACGGCCGAATAGCTTCTTCGGGAACAATGCCATAGAAGGGCATTGCGACCTCTTTAAGCTTGGAACGAGGGATTTGCATCTCGTCCAAGACCTTAGCAGAGAGTAAGTCCAAAGCGCTTCCGCCGTCTATCAGAACACGGCCAACTCTGGCGTTCTCGATGGTCGTTATGACCACCGATGGAGCCTCTGGGCTTGGTCATCCCAAAGGGGCAATCCTCTGAGAGAGAAGGAAATGGGGACCTCGGTCCACTTCATCGATTCTGGCCGTGGTTTGCCCTTCTCAACGTTAGGACCTCCCGGCGGCTTCCTTGAGGTCGCGCCGAGAGGATAAGCCGAGAGCCGCCGAAGATGACGGCGATATGGTTCACGGGCTCTTGATATTCGTCATCATCCTCCCGGTCACCATCATCGGTTTGGCGCTTGGCCTTACCGGCTTCACCTTTTTCGGGCAGGGTGGGCATTGGGCCCTTGCCGTTGTAGAAATCCTCGAGCTTAGACCCGTGTTCTCGCAATGGCGTGTGTCATGCCTGTAGTGCTGGTGGAACTTGCAATATCGGTCACTTGGACCTTTTTTGCCTTGGTTGCCTCCCTGGGCAGGCTTCTTGTCCTTATAGTTATTGTTGGGCATTTTCTGTTCATCCTTGGGAAGAGGTGTGCGATCAATACCAGCGACGGTGTTGCTCGCATCACCCTTCTTTTTCTTCTGGGACTTTTTGTCACCAGGATTGTTGCTGCTCTTCTTCTTCTCCTCCACACCAGCCTGGGCGGGCAGCTCGCCCTTGTCGTACGCCTTCTTATACTGAACGCGCTCTGCCGCATTGGCATAGCGATCAGCCGCCTTGAACAGGTCGTTGGAGGTCCAGGTCTCGTTGATCTCGAGATCTTGGGTGAGTCGCTCATCGCGGACTCCGTTTTTAAAGGCGCGGACAACGGATTCGTCCGAGATGTTCGGGATTGTGTTGCGGATCTTGATAAAACGCTTCACAAAGTTGCGGAGGGTCTCCCCGTTCATCTGGATCATCTGGTGCAGATCATTCTCCTTTCCCAGACGTACGTAACAGCTCTGGAAATTAGCAATCAGAGCGTCACAAAGCTGGTTCTAAGAGCTGATGGAACCTTCTTACTGATTGAACAACCACGTCGAAAGCGGCGCCCTCAAATCTGATCGGGAGGTAATTAGCCATGACAAGCTCATCACCCCCGGCCGCCATGATGGCCGTTATGTGAGATGGAAAGGAACTCCTCTGGGTTCTACGTCCCATTGTACCTCTCCATGTGTCCGGCTTGAACTTTGAGAGCCACCGACGAGCGAAGCTTCGTCGAAAAAACCCGCACCTAAGGCATAAGACCGGCCACCTTCCCGTGCAGAACCTAGCCTTGAAAAGACGTTGGTCCTGTTGGTTGGGGGAACTCTAGCTGAGCGGGAGGTTTCTGTCTGGAGAAACTCTCTCCGTGATAAGCCCCCACGCTCCTTCCTCGTGGTCGCGACAACGCGCTCCTCTCGAGGGGATCGTCCGTGATCGTCGCGTACACGTTTGCCCCTGTGGTCGTGATGACTACGGGGACTTGGTGAGCTGCGGCGACCACGGGCAGCTTGCTCGTGGGCGATAATATTCGACGGTGACGGCGGTCACGCGATCGACGGATCGCTCATTGTCCGAATCCACCGGACAAAGCTCGTTGCTGCCCGGATGAAGCTTCACCTATAGACTTAAGGCCCTCGGCCAGTTTCTCAAGGTGAGTAGCCACAGTATCGCCCAGAAGGACGAGATTGTCTTGGTGAGCGGATCTGATTACGGTCGCCAGGACCTGGATCCGTTCCCGGCTTTGCTCAATTGGTCCCGGGATCCCTGAGGCATCCGCGTCTTGCCCGATTGGAGTCTAGTCACGTGGGGATTCCGCCCGGGCAAGCTGAACTTCTGCCGGGGGTCTTGGCGTAGGTGCGCGAGGCTGATCGCGTTGCTGACACTTGCGCTGATCGCGGATCTGCGCCTAGGTTTGGTCGATGGATTCGTCAAAGGTGCGGTGAACAATATCTTGCTCGCGAGCAGATTGTGCGGCTCCATCTTGGTGTTGAGCGGAATTGACCCGCTCGATCTCTTCGGCCGCCGTGACCCGTGGCAGATCCCCGAGGTCCTGCACCACCATGTTGATGACGCGGTGGCCGTGCGTGTGTGCGCTAGACGGCGTCATCACTGTGTCGCCACAGGAAGAATCAACCAACATAGCCCTGGAATCCGATAGATCTAAACCAGCGTAAAGATCATCGGTTCGGTATTCATCGTCGATGACGGGAGCTCGACCAGAGACCATCTGCGGGGCGTATCCAGAGACCTCTGTCTCGAATACAGACATCGATCTAGGCTGATAAGATCGATTCGAGCTGGCAGGGGAAGAAACATCCTGCCCTTCTGAGTCGTAATTCTCAGGGAGAATCTCCGTATCGCTGATGGAGTTCGACATGCTCGATCTGCGTATCCCCACGGACGGCGCCAACTGTCGACGGTTGAGATATTGATCTCAAGTCAACTAAGGTTCTTCAAGAGGGAGATAGGAGACACGCCGAGCGAGCGAATCTGTGAGCAGGGAGACAGAGGTTTTATCCTGGTTCGGGCCTCTCGGGAGAGATAATAGCCCTACGTCCAGCCTTTCTTTATATCAAAGAGTATTACAAGACGGAACTCGACGAGGTGAACAAGCCTCGGCGAGAATATAGGTGTCTGAAGTATTATGCAAAACCTCGTGCCTCTACACGCCGTAGGGCTGGTTTATATAGTGTCGAGCAAACCGACCTCTGAGGAAATATCGGGCGGGCTAACTACGAGATCTGTGAACTCGACATGCCAAATATATCCCGAGGCAGATAAGGCATACTCCTAGTCTTGGGGATCACGACTTCTATTCCAATCCGGGAAACCACGTCCGGGTCTTTACGTCGCCGTGCAGAACTCCTGTTCGAGACGGACTCAAACATGATTCCTTGGCCGTTACGCATCACGCCAGCCAGGAAGCTGTTCGGTAGGATGCATATGGGCCATATAGAACCTTCCAGGGAGCTGGGCCCTGGCAGGCTGTTCGATTAGGTTGTCAGGGAGTGGGCCATGGCAATGGGCCGTGATTTTATCCCCGACAGGTCCCTAATCTTTTTAACTGGGTCCGTCTTGGTCCAAACTTGCCACGTGACAACCCTAGAGCTGACGTGATGCTGACATGTTACGTAAAATAGTTTTGAAAAGGGGAAATCATTAAAAAACATAAAAACGTGGAAATCATTAAATAATCATTAAAAAAATTAAAAATAATCATTAAAATGTGGGGATATTATTTTAAAAATCACAAAAATGAAAAAGGGAAAATCAGGAAAATCATTAAAAACATATAGAAAATATCAAAAGAATCATAAAAATATGGAAAAATCATTCAAAAATAGGAAATCAATAAAAAATCATGGAAAATTGTGAAAAAGCATAAACATATGAAAAAAATCATAAACATATTAAAAAGAAACATAAAGACAATGTGGTCGCCTTTAATCCTTCTATAGTTGTAAGCGCAAGACCTCTAGCATCGTGATGTATGGGAGCCCTTAAGTGCTACTTTTTTCTAATTTTTTTTATGAATTTTCCTAATTGTTTTACTATTTCCCGTATTTTTTTATGATTTCTAAAATTTTTTAGGATTTTTCTGAATTTTTAGGTAATTTATGTGACATGGACGGCTATGTCAGCGCCACGTCAGCTCTAAGGCTGTCACATAGCAGTTTTGGAACAGGACGAACCCACTTAAAAAGATTAGGGATCTAAAACTGCAGTTTCATAGATTGGGGACCTGGATAAGAATCGACTAATAGTTTAGGGATCGCCCGTGCATTTTACTCTTTAATAAATGTAGCTCATCCAAAAACTTCATCGTAGAAAAGAAATTGAGGCCTTGTTGCGAAAAAACTGAAAATTTACTTTTTTGAAAAAGTTAAGACCCTCGTGTCTATAAAAAATATTTTAAAACTTTTAAAAAATTAAAACCCTAAAAATAACTAAAAGTACTACATGATTTTATTTATATAATAATTACAGTTTTTTATTTAGTTTAGTTTAATTTAATTCAAGCCGAAAAGAACAAGGTTAGAATCTGTGTTCTCCCCAAAATGTCTTCTCTGCTTTCTTCTTCCTCAATTTCTCGATCCTCGGCGATCCCCTCACAATCGGTAGTGTTACGATGGTATCAGATGTGGTGTTTGATCCGTGCCTTGCTTCCGCCATCTTGCAACCTTGATCGGTAAAATTCCATTGGGAAGGTTGGCTATCGATTATTGATACACGACTACCGTAAACCCTAAATCGGTGGTTCGATTGGCAGAGAGAGGAACAACACGGCGTTGACGAGACAAGCTGCAAGGGTGTGGCAGATCATACCTTCTTTTGTAATTGAAGTCCCACCTACAGAGAGAGTTCCGGAGTTTTTGCAACAAGTAGGGCTGGAAAATTAAATTGCAGCTCAGCTTGGAGGTGCTACCGAGCTCGAGTCGAGCCCACTTTTGGGGCTCGGTAAAATAGCGAGCCGAGCTAGGTTCGGCTCGTTTCTGACCGAGCCAAGTCTGGCTCTGCTCGGTTCGTTGGCAGTTTTTGAACGTGAAAACGCCTTTGGCTCGTGGCTCGGCTCGGACAGGCATGGCTTATCTCGTTGGCAGTTTTTGAACGTGAAAAGGCCTTTTGCTCGTGGCTTAGCTCGGAAGTGTTGCTGGGCTCAAGCCGAGCCCACTTTTGTGGCTCGCCAAAATGACGAGCTAAGCCTGGCTCGGCTCGTTTTTGACCGAGCTCGGCCGAGCCAGGCTCGGCTCGGCTCGTTTCCACCCCTGGCACCAAGACCACACTCGGCACCCTCTTTTATTACGGGTTTATATGGGGAAAGGAGACCAATCTAGATCCTCTACAGTAGCAGTACTAACTGCACGCCGTGAATTTTGAACTGTGCTCAGTTGCTGGCATACCGCTGAGCCAACCCCATTAACAAGCAGCACGGCCCATCACAGGGCTTTTTTTCTTCTCACGCAGAGCATAATGGAATGAGATTGTCCTGCGGCCGCACGGGACGGCAGGAAAAAAGTTAGTTCTCGGGCATGCACAGGCAGTGGTAGTCAGATTCGTTCCCACTTCCAGTCTAGGCAGCAACTACTCTGATGCAGCCATGACAAATGAGATAAAAAAAATGAAGATCATCAGCAAAAAGATGATGACCTACACTTGGATGGTTTGGTTGAAAATGAAAAAATTGATGACCTCCATATGAACTGTGTAGTCTTTTGTTCATTTCAAGTGGCCTCATGTTTTATGTGGAAGTGCATTGAATTGGAGTACTTCTCACTGGAGGAATTATTCACTTCTATGTTTACTTTACATTTGATATAAGAATGATATCCATGAGCCATATTTTGAGGAAACTTATAAAAAAAACTCGATGCTTTTGTCAAGGAAAAAAATTATTCTTATGTAGTAATATTCAGGTTCACTTTACATTTGATTTGAGGATGATATCCATGAGCCATGTTCTGAGAAAACTTGTCAAAAACATGATGCTTGTGTCAAGGAAAAAATATTATTCCTATGTAGTAATATTCAAGTTGATTTCGTGGTTCCATTTTTCTAGTTTTTTTATTCCTCCTTTGGTTACAAACCTTCGATGGAGCTTGTTTCTTTAAGCAGATCAAATTTTCTCTATTGCTGATTGTGCGTTCAATTAGTTGAGCAAGGCAGAAACTAGCTAATGGGCCGTGCAGCTACGCGTGGAGAGGACGGCCCATGTAGCCTGCGCTGGCTGTTTGGTCACAACACAGGAGCAGCTGAGCACAGTTCAAAATTTACGGCGTGCAGTAGTACTACTACTGCAGAGAATCCAGATTGGAGATGAGACAGTCAAGACCATAGGTCATGTTTCCACCACCAACACTCATTTCCCTAGACAGAAGTGATTCAAACAGAGGAAGTGAAAACAACAAAAGAGGATAGATGCCAAAAAATGGACTTCCCTAAGTTTAGTGGATCACAAATGTGAAACATTTTTCACTATGTACTAGATTCCTGAAGGGTTTAAGGTTTTTTTTTTTTGAATCAAAGGACAGGAGGACTGCCATGTATTGATCAAAGTGAGAAGAAGTACAGGTTGGGGGGATTTGACCCTCCCCCCAAGGGCACAAAAAATGATTTGTTGATTACATGATTGCAAAATTGGCTCCCGCAGCCATCCAGAGCCGCAGTTCGTCGATGAGGTGCTGTAGGAAGATGACACGGGGCCGCTCGATTTGGCGGAAAAGCCGGTTGTTACGCTCAAGCCACAACTGCCACAGGGTCCCACAGATTATTGATAAAGTACCAGGCGGAGCCCTACCTTTGAGAATATCCTCGTTCCACCAAGATAGGATATTAGTCTGATGCCTCCAGGAAGACGGGTCGATGGTTGGGGAGTCCGTCAAGTGGGTCAGGCGTGCCCAAATGAAAGCGCTATAATCGCATTGGAGGAAAAGGTGATCGGGGGTCTCTAGATTGCGCATGCACAGCTGACAGAAGTAGGCATTTGGTAGGCGCCTACGTTGCAGAGCGTCGGACGTCGAGACGCGTTGAAGGAGCAGGAGCCATAGGAAAAACCTGCATTTTGACGGGGCCCAGAGTCTCCAAGCGCGTTGGATTGCCGGCGCGGGGCAGCGGCCGATGAATTGTAACCGGTAGGCGGATCTGACAGAGAAGGACCCGTCGTTGGAGAAGCGCCAAGTCCATTGGTCAGGCACACCCGCAGAGCGTGTGCTTTGAGACAACCGTGTTAGTAGGGCGATGAGTTCCGGTACCATCTGTGGAGTGATCCTTTGACCGAGGTCGATCAGCCAGTTGTTATTTGTTAGGGCGTCGCTGACGGACCTATGGCGCCTTAGGGAGGCCGAGAAGAGCTGCGGAGCCAAGACCTTCGGGGAGAGGCCAAAAAGCCAGGGGTCTTCCCAGAAGGAGATCGTAGAGCCATCTCCCACAGTTACAGCTACACCTGCACAAAAGAGGTCAGAGTCTTGTTGCGAGTTGGAGGCCAGAAGAGTTGATCGATTTCTCGTCGTGGAGGTTTTGCTAAGCCATAGCCAGCGAAGACGAAGGGCTCTAGCAAAGGAATTGAGTTCGATGACGCCAAGGCCTCCAAGTTGAGTTGGGGAGCAAATGGTAGTCCAATTCACCCGGCTTTTCCCCGCAGCGACTGTTTCAGAGCCGTTCCATAGCCAAGCCCGTCTTATCCTATCAATTTTCCGAACAACAGAGCAAGGGGGCTGGATAACTGAAAGGGTGTAGGTTGGGAGTGCTGAGAGGACTGCCTTGAGAAGGGTGAGCCTACCCCCTTTGGACATGAAGGGGCCGCGCCAGCTAGCGAGTCTGTTGGAGACTTTGTCAATGAGCGGCTGGAAGTGGACGTGTCTGAGGCGCTTGATGGAAAGTGGAAGGCCCAGGTATTTGATGGGGAAAGTGGCTCGTGTCGCAGGTAGGTCTTGGAGAATATTGTCCAGGTCTAAGTTGTCACACCGGATGGGGACAACTTGGCTCTTGGAGAAGTTTGTATGTAGGCCAGAGATGTCGCCGAAGCTGCTTAGGATGGCAACCAAGGCAGAGGCATCTTGCGAGGTTGGGTTAATGAAGATGGCCGCATCATCCGCGAAGAGGGAGATGCGAGGGTTGTGAAGGCCCCCGCGAATCGGAGAGAGAGCTCCCTCATCCATGGCCTTTGATAAGATAGCGACGAGGGGGTCAATGGCGAGGTTAAAAAGAAAAGGGGAAAGCGAGTCCCCCTGACGAAGGCCTTGGCGGTGGAAGATGGTGTTTGTTGGTTGTCCGTTGAGGAGGACCCTCGAGGACGAGGAGACCAATGATAAGCAGATCCAATTTCGCCACTTGGTCCCAAAGCCTCGCGCGCGGAGGTTGTCAAGAAGGTATGTCCAGGAAACCGAGTCGAAGGCCTTTGCCAGATCCAATTTGAGCAGAAGGGTTGGAGTTCGAGTTCTGTGGAGGGATTTTGCTCTTCCCTGGACAAAGAGGAAGTTGTCCTGGATGTGGCGTTTCTTGATGAAAGCGCTCTGACAGGGTGAAATCAGGTCGTCCATGAACGGAGCGAGGCGGGCGGAGAGGATTTTGGTAAAAAGTTTCCCAATGCTGTGGATTAGGCTTATCGGGCGAAAATCAGACGCGACAATCGGGTTGTCCTTTTTAGGGATGAGGACAATATGGGCGCAGTTTAGGGCTTCGAAGTTTGGGCCATCAAGGTTAAAGAGGCATTGGATTGCTTTGAACAGGTCTGCCGAGATGAGCTCCCAAGAGGGTTTGAAGAAGTCCCAGGTGAAACCGTCTGGGCCTGGAGCCTTGTCGCTAGGCAGGCTAAAGACAATCTGCTTAAGCTCGTCCATGGTGAGCAGCTCTTCCAGGGATGAGAGGTCTCGGGGTTGGAGTCCCAGGTATTCCCAATTTAGTCTGCGTCTCGGGTTTACAGTGGGCGTTGGGGCACCGTTTCCAAGAATGGAATTGAAGTGTTCATGGAGGATGCGGGCTTTCTCTTGGAACTCCGAGTGGGTGCCTTCGGGGCTTTGGAGGGAATGGATAAAGTTTTTCCTCTGGCGACCGCTAGCTTTTAAGTGGAAATATTTGGTATTGGCGTCTCCAAGTTTTAGCCAATTTAAGCGGGAGCGTTGTTTCCATTTGATTTTTTGTATGACACTGAGGCCTAAGCTCCGGAGCTTGAGTTGTCGGCGCAGATCGATTTCATCGGGCGAAAGGTTGCGCGCTTCCATGGCCACACCCAGTAGGCGCAAGACCTCGGAGACGACTGCAAGTTGGAAGTCTATGTTCCCGATGAGGGAACGGTTCCAGCTTTTTAGGGCTTTGGCAGTGCGGAGGAGTTTAGCTTGGAAGCGGTGGAGAGGGTGCTGGGAAAGGTTTGGGGACGAGTCACACCAGGCCTGTTGGACCACATCCAGGAACCCAGGCATCTTGGTCCAGAAATTCTCAAATCGAAAACGCCTGGGAGGGGGGGCTAGGTTGTCAGCTGTTAGGAGGAGAGGGCAGTGATCTGAGGCCGAGGTGGAAAGCGGGAGGAGAGAAAAGGAGGGGAAAAGGAGCTCCCAAGCAGTGTTGGAGAAGGCTCGATCGAGCTTAACTAGTGTTGGATTGGTCTGTTCGTTGCTCCAGGTGAAACGGCGCCCTGAGAGGTGGATCTCTTTGAGGAGGCAGGTGTTGAGGGTTGAGCGAAAGCGAGACATTTGGCGGCGATTGAGGTTGAGGTTATTCTTGTCGGAGGCTTTGTATATTAGGTTGAAGTCGCCGAGGATCACCCATGGAGAGGCGAAATGTTTTGCAATAGAGGTTAGCTCTTGAAGGAAGGCCTCTTTCTCCGAATCCAAGGATGGTCCATAGACAGTGGATAGGACCCAGCTCGGTTGGCCATCTAGGGGTGAGATTCTTGTAGAGATGGAGTGCTGAAGGATGAGAGGGTCCGAAACCCGAAGAACGGAGTCATCCCAAAAGAGGAGAACACCCCCTCTAGTCCCTACCGCAGTGGTGAAGGGCGCCTAAGTCTGTGGATCGCAGATTTCCATGAGCGTCTGGTTGTGCGGATCTGAGAGCTTGGATTCTTGGATGGCAAGGATTGAGGGGTTGTAGGAGCGGACAAGAGAAGCGACGATGTCTCTTTTGGCGGCGGAGTTGAGACCGCGGACGTTCCAAGAGATGATCTTCATTGGCAACAAGGTAGAACACCCGAGTGGAGGCCTAGCAAAAGAGAGAAACCCCCATACAACAGCTGATAGGGGGGACAAACCTGGACCCACGCAGGGGGAGGTTTGTCCTAGACAAACCGCACACAGGCGGAACAGCTAAGACGCGGGTTTGAGGACCACGCACAGGCGGGAACCCGTGTTCTAGTACTCCTACTCCACACGCAGGTGGATGACAGAACAAAGCTAAAACCACTCGCAGGTGGTGGCTACGATACAGACCCACGCGCAGGTGGGTTAAATAAGTAGGAACAGATAACATCGGGGGTAGAGGTCTCCTGGCGATGACGAGCTGGGGTGGGTGCTAGGAGGAGCACTCCTCCACCGCAGCGGAACCTACCACGGACAGGTCAACAGAAGCCCTCGAGAGGCCGCAGAGGTCGACGATGACGGAGCGGGCTGAGCTGTCCAGCGGGGTAGCAGTGAACAGGGAGCGGAGCTGCTCTGCCAGGTCGTCGACTGCAGGAGAGGGGGGAGTCCTAGCTTACGTGCTAGAACACTCTGGGCCCTGCGGATGGCCGGGATAGCAGAGGAGCCAGGAGGGACGGAAGACGGCCTAGCGGAGGCCAGTCGAGAGCTGCGACGAACGACACAAGAGGCTGTGCGGCGGGAGCGTCGGGATGGAGGGGTGTGTATCAGTGGAGCGGAGAGGGGCACAAAAGCCCGTGAGAGGAGGGCGCGAGTGGGCGTAGGAGGTGGAGGGGGCACGAGGCCAGCCTCAAGGGTCATGGGGTCAAAGCTAGAATAGAGGAATGGTGGCGTGTCCAGCGGAGGGGCGATCCGGGCAACCGAGACACACAAGTGTCCGAGATCGGGACTAGAAGCTGGGCTACGAAGGCAGGGGTCTAAGAGGTGCGGCCCATCAGCGAGAGACAGTGGATGGGTCGATAAGGAGGTGAGGCCCATGGCGAGAGCTGGTATGGTGGGTGGGGCTGCGAGCTGGGCTTGAGCTGGGCTTGATGTGGATGGGCTGCGAGCTAGGCTTGATGTGGATGGGAAGGCAACTGGTGGGCCGGACCAAGGGGCAGAGAGGCACCCCATCTGCTGGGCGTGAGCAGGCTGGGTGGGTTGGGTGTTTGAATTCCCAATATCCGAGGATGCTGCTTTGGCAGGGGGTGGAGCAGCCGAGGCAAGGAGCGGGGTCAGCTTTTGACCTGCTAACAGAGCAAAAGAGGCGGGGTTTGCATTGGGTAGGGAGCTCGAGGTGCGGGAGCTGGGCGCCGGCGAGAGGTGACGGAGTGGGTGTCGCCGGGGAGAAGAAGGCATGGCGGTGGAGGAGCCCCCGGCTGTGGCGGAGCTCCCGGCTATGGCGGAGGTAGTGAGGCCAAGGAGGCGGCGGCGCGGTGAGCGGGATCGGAGGCGGACAGGCGGTTCAATGACGGCATGAATCGAGCGGCGGCGCGGAGAGAAGGAATCTGGGATGGCAGCGGCGAGGAGCGGCTCCGCTCGCCACGGAGAGGCGAGAGATCTGACGCGGCAGAACTGGCACGGAGACCTCCTTCCCGCGGCGGCGTAGGGACCGGGACGGGCTAGGACCGTCGGCGGCGTCGTCGTCGTCCTTGTCGCCACGGCGCCGCATGCAGTGCGAAGAGCGCCCGGCAGAGCCTTGAGGCTCAGCGGCGATGAAGATGGGGGGGGGCACCGAGTCGGGGTAACCCAAGTGCCAAGGATGCGGGTCAAGCCGGGGAAGTCCGCCACCGACACGCGCTGACAACGCGGAGAAGTCTTCGACGGTGTCAATATGGAGGAGCAGCTGGTGGACGGAGGCACGCGGAGGCCGGGGACGAGGAGCGCCGGGCAGCCTCGCAGGGCCTCGGTCGGTGTGGTTGCGCGTCTCCAAGTAAGGTGAGGGCTCAGAGAGCTCGAGCTCCACCTCGAGCGGGATGGAGGCCGGGTCCCACGTCCAGATCCAGACGCGGTAAGCAGTGGCGTCTTGGCGGAGCCTCGTAGTTTCTTCCACCACATTGAGGCGGCCGGCGCCGGCGAAGACGCGCTCGACGACGGAGGGCGACCAGGCGTGCAGGGGGAGGCCTTCAACAAAGACACGCACCCGGTAGCGAACGTTGCCGGCGCCTCCCACAGCGTGGAGGTCGCTGGAGATGGCCGAGATGTCGAATCTGCGCCCACACGAACGGAAGGAGATCCGAGCGGCGAGCCGGGCCTGCTCCGGCAGGGTGAAGAAGGCGAGAAAACGCAGGTGGCCGAGGTGAGATACACGAATGTCAAAAGCTGGAATGTCGGTGTGGAGATTGATTTCCCGGGCGACGAAATCTGTGTCGGGATGAGGTCCTCCCGTAATGGTAACAATGGTGCCACGGCAGTGGAGGTCGGATGCATCGGAGCGCATAGCCGAGGTGATCTCAACGCTAACACGCTGGCGAAGGTGGTATTTGTCGCGGCAAGAGCAGAAGCGATTCGGAGGGCCATTACCGCAGCGCGGTATTGGGAGGAAACTAGGTGGGAAGCTTCGGTGGCGGCGGGATGATGTGGCGGTGGTGTGGGGAAGGAGCAGAGCGACAATGTCTGGAGGTGTGGCCGGAGCGCCTGCACCGTAAGCACCGGATAGGGTCCCGACACGCAGCGGCTCTGTGATCCTTGGCGAAGCAGCGGAAGCAGCGTCCTTTAAGGGCCGGGACGGCGAGCTGGCCACCATACCTCGATGTCTTAACTCCGGCCGCCCGAAGGGGAAGGCGCTGCTTGCGCCGCCGCGGCTTAGAGCAAACGCGTTGCCAAGGGGGGAAAGTATCGGGGGGCAGGATAGCGACTGAACGGAGCTTGGGCTTGGAGGGAACTTCAATGTGCTCAGAAGGTGGGAGTGGGGCAGTAATGGCGGGGTGGTGTGGTAGATGGGGGAGCTCCGTGGAGGAGGCATGCAGTAATGGTGGGGAGCTGGCTACCTGGGCGTAGGAGCGGCGAAGGAGTGTCACTTCTCTCTCGTTGGCGGCACCGGCCGTGGAGATCGGGGAGTGGGGCGGACCCCAGCGGTTCCAGGACACTGCGGCGGAAGGGCTTGGGTTGGCGCGTGGGATTTCGGTGGAGACGCTCGCCGGAGCAACGGAGCTTGGTGGGGAGGTGGCCGCCGTCGCCAACGGGGCGAGCAGCGGGGCAGGGGAGCGCGCAGCCATCTCACGATGCTAATCCTTGGCAGCAGCTATATACTTGACAGAGGGTGCAGCACACTGGTATCAATCATTCAAAATGAACCAGCCAACTCACAAATGGGAACAATTTCAGGAAGCAGTAGTGTTGGAATTTGAAGGCAGTGGATACAGGAACAAGATGAGGGAGCTCCTACAACTGAAACAGAAGGGCTCAGTTGGGGGAATACAAATGGCAATTTGAA
This sequence comes from Raddia guianensis, assembly GCA_036346415.1. Taxonomy (NCBI): domain Eukaryota; kingdom Viridiplantae; phylum Streptophyta; class Magnoliopsida; order Poales; family Poaceae; genus Raddia; species Raddia guianensis. The sequence goes on along the minus strand of CM070541.1, from coordinate 18,064,660 downwards.
AAATTGGTATATCAAATCAAACTATATGTTGTATCTATGGGTAGGCAGATTTTAGTCACTAAGTTTGTTATGGGGCTGAAAGATGAGTTAAGAGCAGCAGTAGAGATTCAGCTACCTGGCTCAGTCTGGAAGGCAGCTATTCTTGCAACAGTTCAAGAAAACATCCTAGAAGGATCATGGAAATCATTAAGCAAAAGCAACTCTAGCAAACAATTTTCTTACCAAGGATGGTCTAGTGAACCTGCTAAAAATTCAACACCAGCCCAGAAACTTGATAAAGGAGAGCTCTGGAAAGCAAGGCAATCAAAGGAACATACAAGAGCTAATGATCTATGATACAAATGTTTAGAAACATATAACTCTCAGCATCAGTGTAAGACCACAGTGATTGCTCAGCTAAAAGCATTGCAAATACAGGAAGTTATCCAAGATGAAGTGTTGGATACTTTGGCTCAAGAGGAAGAGCATGAAGAGGTGGAAGGGCATCTATCTATTCATGCTCTATCAGGGAGCTGATTAACCCAACACCATTAGGTTGAGAGCACTTATTGGTAACAAGGTCCTGCTAATCTTAGTGGTTTTTGGCAGTTCTCAGTTCTCACAGCTTTGTGGATAATCTTCAATTACACACCCAGCAGTTATATTGCGTGTCACATACTTGCACATAGTCTAGATATCAAAATATACGAAAAAAACTCATATTATATATATAACTTGCTTCAACTTGGCATGGCTATACAAAATAAAGTACCTTTCCTTAAATTACATATTGTCTATCACAAAAGAATTTCAGAGCGCTACACCGGTACTAGAACCTCAGCAAAAGTCTAATTATATACATCATCCGATCACTTGCTAAAGTATGCAAATGTACAAGAAAAATAAGAGTAAATGGTACTTTTTAATAAATTATAATTACTCTGAACTTTGTATATGTTCTAGAATTATTACCTAGTGCACGTTTGAATATATACAGTGGTGATCCATCAAAAGTGATCCATCCTTTTGAACAACCTGTCAGTGAAATCAGACTCATAAGCAAGTGTTGTGCACAGTGATAAATTGTTGAACTTAGAGTGAAGTTCATACATTTTTTAGCATCCCTTGCACTCGAGGAGCTCATCGACCAAGAAGTTCATGAATTTGAGCCGGCTGAAGTGCCGCCGCCCCCCGGTACAAAAACTTACCAATAACTTATGATCTTATTGTATGTACGACAACACGCGCAAATAAGATACACGCACAAATAAGATTTGCAGGGATCGGGAAAGAGGTGGATCTATACAAGTAATTTAGTAGCAACGGCGACTTTAGGGAGCACAGGTTATCAAGCTGATGTGCAAGATCAAGAAATCATTCTATGGATTCCTTGTTGACGCCGCAGAAAGCCTTGAGCGGGTCGTTGAATTTGCGCCCTTCCTCCGAGTGGCGGAACACGATGTACTCGTCGGGCTGGCAGGGGCTGTACACCAGTGGGTGGTCGCCGTCGACGAGCTCGCCCATTGCTCTAATCTCGACGCCGCTCTCCGGCCGGCAACCAAACAGCACTGAGAAGCGCTCGCGGTTGCTCGGCGTCCGGACGCGGTGGAGGCAGGGGGGCACCCTTCCGTTCGTCAGGACCTGAGACGGCGACATTGCCGGCGGCGTGAGAATCAGTAAGGACGTACGATCACGGCCAGAAGGGCGTGATCAGTGATGGTTACCGCGAAAAGTTCTCCGGCGACGAAGGTGATCGTGTCCGGTTCGGGCGGCACGGCGAGCCAGCTCCCGTCCTCGCCCTGTACCTCCAGGCCTTCCACCTCGTGCTGCACGATGGCGGTCATCAAGCTGTCGTCCCGGTGCGGCTGCATCGACACGCTGGTCTCGGCGTCGGGCGGCGCGCCGTAGCGCGACAGCCGGACGCCGTTGCTGAGCGTGTCGAGGTGTGAGTCGATGTGCTCCCCTTGGACGCCGAGGCCCTCAAGGACCATCTTTTCCACTGTCCGTTGCAGTTCCAGCATGTTCTTGGCAAACGACACGATTGTCTCGCTGGGAGATGTCGAACACCATGATAAATTTAGCGCTATGTGTTATTAGTAAGGTGTCAGCCAGTATCACACCACCCTTTAAAATTCGCATTTTTGAATAATCCCACATGTTAGACACAAGAAAAGACATACGAATTCAGTATCAGAGACTGAAATATTTATGTCAAAAAAGGAATGCCCAAGGACCGAATAATTAACAGCATTCATGCCAAAATCGGCGGTTTTGATTCACCAGAAGGCAGGGTTGCCCTGCGGCCAGAGCAGGTCGGCGAAGTCGCGGACGCGGCCGGCGTCGGTGGCGTCTCCGACGCGGAGGCTCTCCCAGTCCATGCTGGGGATGGGGTTGCGGATGTACCCCCTGAACGGCCCCAGGGTGGAGGCGTTCTGCTGCTTGGCCTCGAGCGGGAGCGCGAAGGCCTCGGGCATGACGCGGCCGAACAGCGCCCGCCGGAGCTCCGGCCCGACCGCGCCGTGCGCGACGACGGCGCAGCCGTGCGCCACCATGGACGCGGTCACCGCGGCCCGGGCGTCGTCCCACCCCGCGCCACCGGGCTCCACCCCGCGGAGGTCCACGCGGGTGATCCCCATCAACCTCTGCCCTGCCTCTGCGCCTTGCCCATGGTCCATGGATTTTATCTTGTGCTGCTTCACTTGGATAATTTGATTGGATCTTGGCATCTTGCTTCGCAGTTCGCTGGTGGGTAGCTACACAGCCAAAAGTCAGCGGATGAGCTGTAGTCGGTGGAGCAGTTGCACAATATTCGCCATGTGTCGCAGTTGAGTTTTTTTTAGATATTCTTGGGGATGGATCCCGTCTAGGCGGGATACGGACAGGATCTATCCCGCGCGCGCCGTGCAGAGGAGGAAGACGGGAGGAGGAAGGAGGAAGAAGGAAGAGGGAGGAGGAAGGAGGAAGAAGAAGGCCTACCTCGCCGTCGCCGCTGTCGACCTCGGCCGCGGCATGGTGGTGGGTGGGGTTCATCGGGGTGGGGACGACGGCGGAGGCGGCGGGGCGCCAGGGGAGGAGGGGTGAAAGGGCGGTCGGCCGGTGGTGGAGGGACCGCACCTCACCCTCGAGTTAGGTAGGCGGCGACAGAGCAGGCGTGGCGGGAGGTCGGGCGGCGGAGCGGTGGCGGCTCCGGCCGAGGCGGAGGAAGGAGGCGGCGGGGGCGACAGAGGTGCGCGGAGCAAGAGGCGGAGGGGTGGAGAAAGGAGGCGGAGGGGCGCGAGAGGATGGGAGGGATCCTGTCAGGGTGGGATTCCGACGGGATCCCGTTGTGTAGTTCAAGACTGGTTTATCATTCAGAGTTTCTATCATGAGCTGAACCGTACTGTCCGAGAGCACCTCGATGCTGCTTCTGGAGAAGCCTTCTTTTCACTCAGTGTGAGTGCTGCCTGCACTCTCATTGAGAAGATGGTCTCCCTTTTTTTTTTTTGAGACAACAGTTGAGTTTTATATTTGCTTTTGGAGAGCACGATACATGTATATGCACGTGTTATTGAACTTACTGAACTTTCATGTTAGTAGTCTTTGAATATCCGAGAAGTGTGCTTACGCCATATAGGCCGGCAACCCGGCAGGCAATACAGCGGTCATTTCTCTCACTTGAATGAAAAGGGCAAAGTTTTGACCTGAAAATTAAATCATGCAAGTTAATGAATCACAAGAAAAATTTTGAATGAGAAGTTGTTCTTGATCGTTTCAGCATTTTCGATCCAAAGGACTCTTCCAAACCGGTTAAAACTTCAAAGCTTTTCTGATCATGAGTTCTTTTACCAAGCATCTAGAGTAGATATCTGAGTTGGACAAATTAAGCACAGGTTAAAATCGGCAGCTTCAAGCACGACCAAGCATGACGAAATGCGAGCCTTGTCAAATTGGCACGACCCAGCCGTATTGGTTGTCCTCACACTACAAGAAGACTAGCCTATAGCAACACACCCTTTGCATCATATGTGGGTTGTGTTGCTGGAAAACACACGATGATTATTTACTCCAACACACACCTGCATCATATAAAAGTTGTGTTGTAGGGAGACTATACAGCATCATATATTATGTGTTGCTGACACTTATGTGCAAAAATATAGTCTTAAACATAAGACAACAGCACTTAATGTACATGTTGCTAATATGACAATACTAATATATCTGATAAGGCCAAAAATTTAGTGATTAAAATTTGCATAGGGAAGAGGCTGATAAGGCCAAAAATCAACACATGTACGTTATTTCCAATTATCCAAGCAAGCAATTTGGAAAAAAATCAATTATTTTAACATCAAAGAAATTAAGTGTTTTTAATATGACTCATCAGGTAAAAAAAATTTATGGTTACCATTTTTTAGAAATAATTGAGAAAAATCGAGAAATCGAGAGGAAACAAGATTGAAATCTAGTTCGTGATATTTTGCAATTTAAATTTGAAAAATTGAAAAAATGGAATAAAAATTAAGATCGAATACATATCTCATATTACTATCCCCATATACTTAGTGCATTTTCTTTAATGGGTGGAAAATAATTTGCTTCCAACTAGGTGTTTAAAGTGGGTTGCACTTTTATGTTGTTACTTAGATTTTTTTGTAAAATTAATATTAATATTTTTTTGTAAAATTAATATTAAGATTTTTTTTGCATAATCTTTACATGTTGATTACTTCACTTGAAAAAATATAATTGACTTAAAATTAATATTAAGCCTGTCGCCGCTTTCTTCCACTGCCAAGCGCCACCGTGATCTGCTCTTCCCGACCCCGCCTCCTGCAACGACGCGCCACCGCCCTTACCCTCGCTCCTCCCACCGCGGACAGCTCCTCCATCCTAGCGAGAACGGCTCCTTCTCCCTTTCCCCACCTCGTCGCCCTCCTACCGCCGCTGCGTTCGAGCCGTTGTGGCGCCTCCTCCCAGCGAGATCTAGCCACTTGCCTCCTCAGCCGCCTCTCCTGTTCTTGCCTCCGTCACGAGCGGCCGCTGGTTCCTCACGGTCGAGATCCAGTTCATGGCGGCCGTTGCTTGACGCGATGCCCTCGTCACCGCCGCCGTCCCGTGCCGTGGCCTCACCATACCATGGCGCCCTTTCTCCCTCGTCACCCGCCTCCTCTTCTGTCGAGCCGAGCACCGCTTCCTTCTCCTTGATCCACCAACCGCCTGTGCCGAGTGCGCCACTCTCCTCTGCCGCCTTCACGGTCCCCGCCATGGCTGTCCATTCCCTCCGCCCACCGCTGCACCGTTCACGTTCTGTTATGGGTCGCCTCATCCGGTGACACGCCCCACTGTGGTAGGCGATCCGGTCACGCGGTTTCTTCTCATGCCTTGGTCCTCACAAAGAGATAGCATGCTGCATTCTTGCAAAGATTGTTGTTTGCACATACGTGATTGGTGCCATTGGAAGGTATAAGTTGTGCATTTCTGTACTTACGTAGTTCGCCTCTGCGTGATTGCATTTTCTTAGGTGGAGCTTTTAGGATGTTATGTAGTCCAGATTGTTGCAAATATTGTGACCGTGGTTGTTGGTCTGTGGTTGGCAATCATCTATAATGTATGGTACACCCTTCATCTTTATGGAATTTATCCCTTCAGATTTGCTAAAGTTTGTACAGATCACCGGGCGGTGAGATGAATTGAAGCTTTTAGGTTAATTAATTAAATTTTCGAGTTCAAACAAGGTTGGTATTAGCCTGTGTTAGCCTATTTTGAATTTAACACCTTGCAATGTGCTTCGATGTGTCTCTGTGATTCAAAATATTCAGGTTTGATTTTCATCTATTCTAACATGTACATACCTACTTATATTAGGTGCTCCATGCTTGATGTGATGATATTCCAAAGATGTTTTGTTGTATTTGTTTTCTTTAATACACTAAAAGGAGGTAAGGTATTTTCTTTAGGTTTACCTGTGATGGCCTGTTATACATATTACAATCTTGGTATAATTTCTTCTTGGCCTTTTGCTTTATACAACAAATATTACGCTTTCACGAAATTGCTCTTTTTCTTCTTTCGGATCGATCAAGACATCCGCCTTGAACCTAATGTTAAGTGCTCCATGCTTGATGCGATGATATTCCACTATGTTTTGTTGTATTTGTTTTCTTTAATGCACTAAAAGGAGGTAAGGTATTTTCTTTAGGTTTTCTGTCATGGCCTCATATACATATTACAATCTTGGTATAATTTCTTCTTGGCCTTTTGCTTTATGCAAAAATATTACAGCTTTCTGAAATTGCTCTTTTCCTTCTTTCGGATCAAATGCAAGACATCCGCCTTGGAACTGAACTACAATCTTGGTATAATTTCTTCTTGGTCTTTTGCTCCATACAACAAATACTACGGTTTCTGAAATTCCTCCTTTTTCTTCTTTCAAATCGATCAAGACATCCGCTTTGAAACCGACTACAAAGCTCATTTTATTGACATTAGCGCTTTGGATGGTTTGACAATTGATGCTTTATAATTTAACCGCATACTTAAAGTTGCATATATATTGCATTAAAGTAGATGTCAGCTACTAGTCACTATTATTTTTTTGTACAAATTCCCCATTTATAACATCATTGTTGTATTTTGACAGGGAGAAATATGGTATTGAAGAAATACATGACCATAGCTCGTGTCATGAGATGTGATGCGTCATGGGCACGGAGACTCGGCTAATTTCATTATATATTGGCCAATACATTGATGGGTTCTTAGGTCCCTATGTCCAATGTTGGGAAGCTTTGTATATGTCTGTAACATCCCAAATTTTTAAAACCAATTTGGCACGTTAATAATTTCTTAAGTGCATGATTTAAAAATGTTAAATCACTCATTATTGCATCATCACTTCATGCATTGCATCTAAATTAGGAAAATAATTTAAACTGTTCAAGTCTATGCCTTTGGTGGAAAAATATGGTAATGGTTTTAAATAATATTTTCTATAAACCAATACCCCATGCGAAGTTATTTGAAAATAAATTATAAATTTTGGGGAAACAAAATAATATTTCCTAAAAGTATTAATTTGCTAAAAAGGTTTTGGAGAAAATAGGTTCTTTGGAAATCAGGAAATTCAAAACATCTATTTCCTTCCTCGGCCCAAGCTTTCGGCCGGCCGCCCCTTTCCTCTTTCTCCCGCTACCTCTTCTCCTCTGTCTCATTCTGCCGCCTCGCAAGCCCAATTCGCCATGCCTCCTTCCATTTGCCTCTGTCTTGTGGAGTCCTTGACAGTGGAGCCCAGCGTCGGCCCCTCCTCCTCTTCTTCCTCCCTGTTTCTTTCCTCTGTTAGCCTCGCCGAATCGCCGCCATTGTTCCTCTCTCTCTCTCTCCGGGGCCTCGCCATGGCTTCTTTCCCCATGCATCGCCGCCCCTACACCCTTCCGCCGGACCCTCTCCGTCCCCTACCCCTTTCTTGTCTTGTCGCCGCCAACCACCTCGGTGCCGTCGGGTCCGAAAGATTCACTTCACTAAGACCGGCGGAATCGAGCCGACGAGTGCCAAACCGCTGCGTGGCATTGAATGTGTCCTCGCGTGAGCTTCGCTTATAAGTGGGAAGCTGCTCCCCTTTGCTCTCGCCTTCGCGCCACAGCTCTGTTGAACTCCCGAGCGGTCGTCGTCTCCACCGCGTCTTCTATTCTCCTTCCCTACCTCGCTCTCGTCCGTTCGGTTTAACATCACCGGGGATTGACTCATGGTCGCCCAAATAAGCTCTCACCAAGCGAACCGACGCGTGTGATCCGCGCGCTGTCCCGGAGCTCGCACCGTCGTCGCCGTCCGCGGTCTCATCGCCTTGCCATCTCCCTCGACCAGCGAGCTCAAAGGTAGCCCTTGTTCCCTCCTCATTGTCATCCTCGGAGTAATTGTGACCCGACTGTGATTCATCGCGCGGCAATGACCGCCGTTACGCCGCCACATAATGTCGCGTTGCTCACCCTGTCCTCCCAGCGGGATGGTTAGACCCTCATTTGCTTCGCCTCGCTCGCGTCTCGCCACGCCTAATCGCCCTCGGTGGCGGGCCGTCGCTTGTTGTTGGCAGCGTCGCCGCGGTCGCCTCCCTCTGCTTTCTTCCCCTTTTACCTCTGCGGTGCCGCCGACAGGTGGGACCCGTTTGACAGTCGCCCTCGCCTCGCCCTCGCTCTCGCGGTGCCGGCGTCGCTGCTGGGTCGTCTGCCGAGCCGGCCCACTGCCGTTTGGACCTTTCCCTTTTATTTTTGTTTTACATTTCTGGTTAAATCATTTTATTTGGTACCTAAAAGTATTTATTAAAATAGCTTGTGCATGCTAAAAATTCTGTAAAAATTAGTGAAACCTCTTTATTAGTTTCTGAACCTGGGAAAATTGGGTATTTGCATGTCATGCATATGTAATCCATTTTTGGTTAAATAGATAAGCTCTAGGTGCATCATTAATTTCATGTGCTGTAAATATTCTATAAAAATTCAGGAAAAATACTTTGGAGGTTGCTGGACCTTAGAAATATTAATTGTATGCATGGCATCCATCCAGCATCTGTTTTGGTCATGCAAGTAATTTTGAGATGGCATCATTCCATGTGTGCATTACCGTTTAGCATCATGTTTCCTTTAAATGAAAATGCATAAATCATGGAATTGCTGCATTTCCTTAAAAACAGCATGGCATAAAATATTTTATTTATTGTGTGTTGTATTGCTTTGCATGCTTGTGCGCGCTTAGGAGGTCAAGCTGCCGAAGACCCAATCGCCGACGTCCCCTTCGCTTTCCCCGGGACCGATCAAGGCAAGTCCCCCTTTGATCATATTGAGAAGCCATTTTCGGTTATTTAGAAAATGTTATTAGACTTGAAATTATGCATGCTAGTTTAAAAGTTAAATACCGTATTTCCTAGACTTAGTTATCATGACCAAATATATAGAAAGGTAAGAAATATGGTAGGATTAAACCTAAGGCTAAAATATGAGTTGCTCTTATTTATATGCTTTGATTGTGGTAGGATAAATGCTTAAAATCATTTATGCGGAATGATTCAATCATTTGTGTGAAAGGTGAATGTTTTGAGAAATGGTTGGAAAAGGGTGATTTAAAGATAGTGCATCAGGGGTGATCTTTGAGTAGGAAATGATTTTCCTCTTACCCCAAAATCTTTCCGACTAGGGAGATATTTTGTCGGTTGGTGCGAGAGGGCACCATGTTTTGAAACCGGCTAAAATATCAAATCTCCCTAGTCTAAGGACTGCTCATCCTATGATCCTATGAATGAGCCATTACTGATGCGACCTCGAGCCCCGGAATGGGACGGCCCGATCGTTGGCCCTCGTGGTTGATGGTCTTGTGGCGAAACACCGTCTGGGTGCGTAGCCTCTCGAGGGTAAGGCGTACCCACTCTGCAGAGTTAAAAGCTGTCATGATAGCCGTGCTTTCATGATTATGAGCCTGCCAAGGACTAATTATATGGTAGTTTCTTCATTTTAAAATAAATTTAGAAAAGGGGATTTTGAAGAAAGGATTTGAGATGAGTAAGGATTTGAGAAGGATTTCGTTTGAGCTAGGTGCCACCGGTGATATTCCGAAATGGGTATCGGCCTATCGGAAGTGTCACGGAATGGACCTAGCGAGTTTGAGAAAAGAAAAGAAGAAAGAATTTTGTTCTTGCTATGGCACTGAGGCCAAGTGGCGAGAACCGTTTGAGAAGAGCCCAAAGAAAATGTTGAGATTTAAAGTTTTGAAATTGCTTTGTCAAAACTAGGTTAAATAACTGCGATTTCCGCAAATATCCTAAACCTTCCTTGTACTGAACCGCATTTGCATAATTCCGGACTTGCGAGTACAATTTGTACTCACCATCCTTTTCTCCCCTCTCTTTTCAAAACTTCAACAGCTGGTCCATCCGAGTATGGCCCGCCGTCCGAGGAAGAGGACCGGATTACGTCGAGGCGTTCTCCGATGAAGAGTATGAAGATTAGGGTTACGCTGTTCCTCTGACCTCCGTGCTCGTGGGATGAATAAAATTCTAGATGTTGTATTAGGCTTGTATCGTTGTGTACTCGATTTGCGGCTGCGAGCCGTTGTATGTTGTTTGTACCGGACTATGTTTCGCTTTGTAATAATAATATCGCTGGCACTATTCTGCATTTACGTATATCCGTGTACTAGCCATGATCCTTGAGACTAGTACGGGTTTACGCAGTGGAATCCGATCTTGTAAATTGGGTGCCGATGCAATTGGTATCGAGCAGTGCTCTTATTGGCCCTAGGACGTAGCCCTAGAAATTAGAGACCATATAATTTTTAAAAGAAATAATTGTTAAATATATTCTTATTCTTCGCAATCTATCTTTGATCGATGATCTTTTGGAAACTTGTAGATGCTTGCGTTAAGCTTCGGCCTTTGGTGTTGGCTACGGAGGTTTCGTCGCGCCACCGCCTTCCGATGTTTGAGCACGCTATTTTGGTGACCCCATGTACCATGGTGCCACCGCTTCCACGCAAGGGACGACATCTTTGGGTGGTGTCGCCACCATCTTTTCTGCGTCCCCACCTACCCGGGTCCGCTCACATTCGCCACTCGCGTCACCGCTCGAGACGCCATCCAGACGTGTCCAGACTTGCTCTACACCGACCCATGATCTGCTCCGCGTGAGTCTGACGTCTCCCGCCTCGCTTCTTTCCTCTCGCTTTGCCGCGACGAGCTGTTCACCACGCCAGACGCCGAGGGTGAGAGTGACCGACGGTGTACCACCTTGTTGAGCTCGTCAACTCGGACGACGCAGACACCATCGCCTCAAGGAATTGAATGCCGCCACGACGCCAACCGCCACCGGACTCGATCAAGAAGGAGTGCGCGACCTTAAAAGCGCGACTCCCATCACTTGGTGGAGAAGATCCACCTTCGCAAGAGGCTCCGTGAGTTGGTTCGCGAGAACCAGCGTCTCCGGAATGCCGCTTCTTCCTCCGGACTCCTACTCCTGCCGCCGTCCTCACGCTCAAGGAGAAGGATGTCGGCTCCAGCCCAAGCTCGAGCCCAAGGATCTGCCGACCTTCCCTGTGCTCCTTCGAGCTCACCCCAAGAATCTTCGATTGATCTGGGTCCAAGCGAGTGAGGGCGCCTCCTACCCTTGTCGAGCTTGGGCATTCCCACGATGGTTAGCTCGCCGCCGCCGGTTGGCGACCCGCCGTCGACATCGATGATGAAGAAGAAGAAGACCCCGTCGAGTTGGTTTCGAGTCCGACCACGAGCGTGTTTAGCTCGTAGCTCTCCCTACCCTTTGCAGTCATTTGTCATCCTTTCTTTTCTTTTCTTTTACTTTGCGCCTTGTTCGCCGCTTTCTTGCCGGTCCCCCACTCAAATAACCGGCCGCCTCTATAAGAGGACCGCCCACTCTTTGTTACCGCCCATTCTGTGTTGCCGCCCTACTGCCGCTTCTTTGTGCCGCCGCCGAGTTCCCCGCCAGCCTTGCTGCTTCTCTCCACCGCGATGAGGAGGAGGCCGAGATCCGCTCCGTGAGTCCTCTCGCCTCCGCCGATCCTCCTCGCCGCCGCTCCTGCTCATGAGCCCTCGCTGCTCGGTGAGCCCTCGCCACTGACCGCGAGTCCCTCGCCGCCTTCTCGAGTCCTCCTCGCCATGTTCCAAGCCCTCGTGCTTCCCGAAGTCTCGCCCTCGGCCGAGCCGAGCGAGTTCCGGTTGTTCCTCGAGGAGATGAGGCACTTCCCGCTTTGGATCACCGTGGTAACCATCCTACTTTGGTTGGTGCTTACCTGGTGGGCCCTGTGTATCCAGTCCTACTAATCGTCCGGTGCAGACCCACAGAACCTGTGAGGTAGTTAGCTCATGATTTGGGTGACGATCGCTTGTGGTACCGCGCCCTATTGTACTCTGAAAACTATTATTTTATGTATGTGAGTGTGCATCGTGCCAAGTTTGCATGTTTTAACTCATGTTTTGGGAAAAATCTGGGTTTTAGCTCTTTCCCCTTATTGTCTCTCGTCCTCTTGGCAAGCGGATGGTGATTTCGCGCCGTGCTGGGCGTGGTGATTTTATCCGTGGTCGAGCCCGTGGTGGTGCCGCTAGCAGAGCTAGTGGGCCCCGCCGACTTGGGAGGTTAGCCCAGACAGCCCCTGCTCCAGCTCGATCTTCCGTTGGAGGGCCACCCCGTGAGCTCAACCTTTTTCCCTCTCCAGCGCCACAAATACTCCCCCAAAACCCCCAAGAGAATCCACGAGAGAACCCACAAGAAAAGCCCCGAGAGAACCCCCAAGAGAACCAAGCCGAGTCTCCTCACCTTCCACCGCCCCCACCTAGAGATCCCACTGCAAGAGAGATCTTGGAGATGCGCCAGATGTTCCGAGAGCTAATGAGAGAGAAATAATGCTCCTACTCCTCCACCGTGCCACACCACCCACCTCCCGTCTGCACCGTGTCAATGACTTCACGAGAGCAAACCTCCCAAGTTCGGTGGATCTCATGGATGCCATGGAGGCAAACTGATTGGTTGATGGCTATTGAGAAATGTTTGATTATGTTCCAAAGTGGAGACTGGAGAGTGTTCACTCATGACCTATTAGCTTACCGGAGTTGCGCCACCAGGTGGGACACATTTGTGAGTCTCATGATGCTCCCGAGACTATCACCGACGAGTTTGTTGAAGCCTTTGAGGAAAATTATGTCCCCGACACTCAAAGGAGGCTAAGAGGCGTGAGTTTCATGCCTTAGTTCAGGGTAACATGACGATGCATGAGTATCTCACTCAGTTTACTCTGCTGGCTCGTTATGTGCCCCGTGATGTGAGGAATGATGCTGACAAGATCTACTTCTTCAAGAAGGGTATGGACCCTGAGATCCGAGCCTTGATCGATTCCACCGAGTTCACCACCTTCAAGCGCTTGTTTGCCGTCTTTGTGAAGCAAGAAGAGAACCGCTGCCGGTGTTTGGTCGCTAGGAAGAGAAAGAGAGCCCAGCAGATGGTCATCCTAGCTCTCGTCCCAAGGGACACCGCACCCGTGGTCGTCGCGCTCTTTGCTTCTCCTCGCCCACGTTCTCGATGGGTGATGCCTCGCCAAAGGCCGCAGCCACCCTCGTCCGTCCGCACCTGATGTCGATCTCCCAAGAAGGACCTGCCGAGCATCAAGTGCTTCGCATGTCGCCAGATGGGACACTACGCCAGCTTCTTGTCCCAATAAAGGTGCCGTGGTCCGCACAAGGTCAAGCCAAAGTTATGTTGCCAAGGCCCGCGAATTCCGTGCGGCTGTGGGAATTTTCCGCAGCCGAATGTCGCTCGCTGGACGTGGTCGGTGAACCACGCCGATCGAGGACGCCCACGCCGACCCCATGCAAAGATGGGTAAGTTTCACATCAACTCAATCCCGCCATCGCATTATTTGATTACGTGCAACGATTCATTTATTGTCGCATCATTTGCTAAAAATCATGGTCTTGAAATAAGTGCACTAAAGAAACCTATGCTGATTAAATCCCCTGGAAAAGTCATTCGTACCATATTGATGTGCCCTGATGTTTGCATTAAAATTGAGGGTGTGGGATTTTTAGCAGACCTAGTGGTCATTGATTCAAAAGGGATAGAAGTGATACTAGGCATGGATTGGTTAGCCAAATATAAGGGTCATATTGACTGTGCCTCTAAAACGGTCAAGTTGACTAGTGATGATGGCAAGGAAGTTCAATTTGTTGCTAACTCCGGTCCTGAGAATCTGATTGCCCTAAATAAGTTGGAAGGGTCTGATCTGAAGAATATGCCTATTTTATGGAATTTCTGATGTGTTTCGAAGAGTTGCTGTGCATGCCGCTTTGAGAGAGATGTTGAGTTTGTTATTGACTTAGCTCTGATCTCGCGCTTATCTCCCAAAGGTCAGACTGCCTTTCCGCCAATCTAATGGCCGAGTTAAAGAAATGATCAAGAGTTGCAAGATAAGAGATTTATACGCCCTAGTCGTCCACCTTGGGGTGCTCCAAATTATTTTTGTGAAAAGAAGGATGGATCCCTAAGGATGTGTGTGGACTATAGGTCACTTAATGAGGTGACCATTAAAACAAATACCCTCTCGCCTCGCATTGATGATCTATTTGATCGCTTGAAAGGAGCCTCTATTTTCTCAAAGATTGATCTAAGGTCTGGTTACCACCAAATCAGAATCAAGGAGTCTGATATTCCTAAGTCAGCTTTCACTACTCGGTATGGTCTGTATGAGTTCACTGTCATGTCTTTTGGTCTTACCAATGCTCCTGCTTATTTCATGAACTTGATGAACAAAGTATTCATGGATTTCCTTGATAAACTTGTGGTTGTGTTCATTGATGACATTCTGATCTATTCCAAGTCTGAAGAAGAGCATGAGATCCACTTGAGGATGGTTCTAGTTCGCCAAGCTGAGTAAGTGTGAATTTTGGATGAAAGAAGTGTCTTTCCTTGGTCACTTCATTTCTGCTGAAGGTGTTGCCGTGGATCCTGAGAAAGTAGCGTCTGTGGTTGACTGGAAGCAACCGAAGTCTGTGACTCAAGTCAGAAGTTTCCTTGGTTTGGCGGGGTATTACCGCCGATTCATCGAAGGGTTCTCCAAAATAGCCCGACCGATGACCAATTTGTTGAAGAAAGAAAAGAAGTTTGAATGGATCGCCAGCCAGAAGACAGCTAAGAGTTGAAAAGCGCCCGACTTCACTTCGTGCTAACTTTGCTCGATATTCGCAAAGACTTTGAGGTTTTCTCGTGATGCATCTCGTCCAAGGTCTTGGTTGTGTCCTTATGCAAGAAGGAAGAGTGGTGGCTTATGCATCTCGCCGCTTTAAGCCACATGAGCAAAATTACCCTACCCATGATTTGGAATTAGTCATTGCCAGTATGCCCCGAAAATTTGGAGGCATTATCTCATGGGAAATCGTGACCGAGATATTCACCGACCATAAGAGTCTTAAGTACATTTTCACCTAGCCCGACTGAATCTAAGGCAAAGGCGTTGGTTGGAGTTAATCAAGGATTATGATGTGGAATTCACTATCACCCAGCAAAGCCAATGTGGTGGTGATGCTCTAAGCCGCCGTCCGCTTGTAATCACCTCCGGAGCGAGGAGATGTCACCGATCTGTGTGAAGAATTTCTTAAGCTAAATCTTGAATGGTAAAAGTCGGTCATTTGAATTGATGGAATTGCAACCCACCTTGTTGAATCAAATCAAGGAAGCCCAAAAGGGTGATGAAGAAGTTCAAGAGATCAAAGGCGTATCGTCAAAGATAAAGCACCAAATTTTTCTCGTTGATAATGAAGGTGTGCTTTGGTTTAAGAAGAGGATCTTTGTGCACGTGTCGTCATCTAAGAGAGCTCATCCTTATGAAGCTCATGATGTACCCTATCTCAATACACCTCGTAGCACCAAGATGTATTCGGATTTGAAAAGTTCATATTGGTGGATGTGCATGAAAAGAGAGGTCGCAGAATTTGTGGTCCGCAGATATTTGCCAAAGAGTGAAGGCAGAGCACCAAATGTCCTGCAGTCTCATGGTACCTTTGAAAATTCCAGTGGAAGTGGGAAGAAATTGAATGGACTTCATTGTTGGTCTTCCGAGGACCCAAGCGGCCACGACTCTATTTGGGTCATCGTTGACAAGTTGACCAAGGTGGCCCACTTTGTTCCAAATCAGACCACCTATATCGAGGCAAGCTCATTGAATTGTACATGAGCCGAATTGTATGTCTGCATGGTGTGCCTAAAAAGATCGTGGTCGATCGGGTACGCAGCTCACTTCAAAGTTTTGGGATTAAGCTCCACGAGTCGCTTGGGACTCGATCAATTTTAGCACGTTTTTCACCCTCGGTCGATGGGCGACCGAAAGAGTAAATCAGATTTTGAAGATATGTTGAGAGCTTGTGCTCGTCATACTTACCGCTTGGGATAAGCATTGTTTTATGCCGAAGTTTGCATACAACAACGACCATCACCCAAAGATCCAGATGGCTCCTTTTGAAGCTTTGTATGGAAGGAAGTGCAGGACTCCTTTGTATTGGCAAGAGACCGTGAGTCAAAAATAATTGGGTTGGATATTTTGCAAGAGGTCAAGAGCAAGTCAAAATGATCCAACAGAGGTTAAAGACACCTCGACCCGATGTAAGAGTTATGCCGATAACCGTCAAGGGATTTGAAGTTTGCCATTGGAGATTTTGTGTATTTGCGCGTGTCTCCCTTAAAGGCATGCGAGATTCCGCGTAAGTGGCAAGTTAGCTCCGAGGTTTATTGGTCCTTTCAAAATTCTTGCTCAAGGGGTGAAGTGGCATATCGCTTGGAACTTCCCGAGTATCCGCGTGTGCATAGTGTGTTTCATGTTTCTCGATTGAAGAAATGCTGCGAGTTCTCAAGAGCGCTTGGTTCCCGAGGTGTTGATTTGCACTGATCCGCCTTTTTAAAGAATACCCAATGTAATTTTGATGTGGCGGTCAGAAAAACCGTAGTAAGGCTACGCGCTTTTGCCGAGTTCAAGGAGTAATCACTCGAGGCCGAGGCCACTTGGGAGCGTGAGTCGATCTTCAGCCGAGTTCCCAGAGTTGTTTTCAGAAGAATCGGAATCTCGAGGACGAGATTCATCCTAAGGGGGGGAGGTTTGTAACATCCCAAATTTTTAAAACCAATTTGGCACGTTAATAATTTCCCCTTCGCTTTCCCCGGGACCGATCAAGGCAAGTCCCCCTTTGATCATATTGAGAAGCCATTTTCGGTTATTTAGAAAATGTTATTAGACTTGAAATTATGCATGCTAGTTTAAAAGTTAAATGCCGATTTCTAGACTTAATTATCATGACCGAATATATAGAAAGGTAAGAAATATGGTAGGATTAAACCTAAGGCTAAAATATGAGTTGCTCTTATTTATATGCTTTGATTGTGGTAGGATAAATGCTTAAAATCATTTATGCGGAATGATTCAATCATTTGTGTGAAAGGTGAATGTTTTGAGAAATGGTTGGAAAAGGGTGATTTAAAGATAGCGCATCGGGGGTGATGCTGAGTAGGAAATGATTTTCCTCTTACCCCAAAATTTTTCCGACTAGGGAGATATTTTGTCGGTTGGTGCAGAGGGCACCATGTTTTGAAACTGGGCTAAAATATCAAATCTTCCCTAGTCTAAGGACTGCTCATCCTATGATCTTATGAACTGAGCCATTACAGTACGACCTCGAGCCCCCGAATGGGACGGGCCCGATCGTTGGCCCTCGTGGTTGATGGTCTTGTGGCGAAACACCGTCTGGGTGCGTAGCCTCTCGAGGGTAAGGCGACTCCACTCGCAGAAAGTTAAAACTGCCATGATAGCCGTGTTTCATGTTATGAGCGCCAAGGACTGATTATATGGTAGTTTCTTCATTTTAAAATAAATTTAGAAAAGGGATTTTGAAGAAAGGATTTGAGATGAGTAAGGATTTGAGAAGGATTGCTTTGAGCTAGGTGCCACCGTGATATTCAAATGGGTATCGGCCTATCTAAGTGTCACGGAATGGACCTAGCGAGTTTGAGAAAAGAAAAGAAGAAAGAATTTTGTTCTTGCTATGGCACCGAGGCCAAGTGGCGAGAACCGCTTGAGAAGAGCCCAAAGAAAATGTTGAGATTTAAAGTTTCAAATTGCTTTGTCAAAACTAGGTTAAATAATCGCGATTTCCGCAAATATCCTAAACCTTCCTTGTAATCGAACCGCATTTGCATAATTCCGGACTTGCGAGTACAATTTGTACTCACCATCCTTTTCTCCTCTCTTTTCAAAACTTCAACAATTGGTCCATCCGAGTATGGCCCGCCGTCCGAGGAAGAGGACCCTGATTACGCCGAGGAGGCGTTCTCCGATGAAGAGTATGAAGATTAGGGTTACGCTGCGTTCCTCAGACCTCCGTGCTCGTGGGATGAATAAAATTCTAGATGTTGTATTAGGCTTGTATCGCTAGGTACTCGATTTGCGGCTGCGAGCCGTTGTATGTTGTTTGTACCGGACTATGTTTCGCTTGTAATAATAATATCGCTGGCACTATTCTCATTTCAGATATCTGTGTGTACTAGCCATGATCCTTGAGACTAGTACGGGTTTACGCAGTGGAATCCGATCTTGTAAATTGGGTGCCGATGCAATTGGTATCGAGCTGAGCTCTTATTGGCCCTAGGACGAGCCCTAGAAATTAGAGACCATATAATTTTTAAAAGAAATAATTGTTAAATATATTCTTATTCTTCGCAATCTATCTTTGATCGATGATCTTTTGGAAACTTGTAGATGCCGGCGTTAAGCTTCCAAATTTTGGTGTTGGCTACGGAGGTTTCGTCGGCGCCACCGCCACCGATGTCAAGCACGCTATTTTGGTGACCCCATGTACCATGGTGCCATCGCTTCCACGCAAGGGACGCCTTTGTCGGGTGGTGTCGTCACCATCTTTGCTGCGGTCCCCACCTACCCGGGTCCGCTCCGCTACTCGCCACTCGCGTCACCGCTCAGACGCCATCCAGACGGTCCAGACTTGTTTCTACACCGACCAGCCTGCATTCACGCGTGAGTCAGACGCCTCCCCGCTTCGCTTCTTTCCTCTCTTTCGCCGCACGAGCTGCTCACCACGCCAGACGGCCGAGGGTGAGAGGACCCGACGGTGTACCACCTTGCTGAAGCTCGTCCAATCCTCGGACGACGCAGACACCATCGCCTCAAGGAATTGAATGCCGCCACGACGCCAACCGCCACCGGACTCGATCAAGAAGGAGTGCCGCGACCTTAAAAGCGCGACTCCCATCACTTGGTGGAGAAGATCCACCTTCGCAAGAGGTTCCGTGAGTTGGTTCGCGAGAACCGGCGTCTCCGGGAATGCCGCTTCTTCCTCCGGACTCCTACTCCGCCGCTTCGCCCTCACGCCTCAAGGAGAAGGATGTCGGCTCAGCCTCAAGCTCGAGCCCAAGGATCCCGCCGACCTTCCTGTGCTCCTTCGAGCTCACCCCAAGAATCTTCAGCTGATCTGGTCCAATCTGAGTGAGCGCCGCCTCCTACCCTTGTCGAGCTTCGTGGCATTCCCACGATGGTTCGCTCGCCGCCGTTGGCGGCCCGCCGTCGACATCGATGATGAAGAAGAAGAAGACCCGTCGAGTTGGTTTCGAGTCCGACTCACGAGCGAGTTTAGCTCGTAGCTCTCCTACCCTTTGCCGTAGTCGTCATCCTTCCTTTTCTTTTCTTTTTTACTTTATGCCTTGTTCGCCGCTTCTCGCCGGGTCCCCCACTCAAATAACCGGGCCGCCTTATAAGAGGACCGCCTCATTGCTGTGTTACCGCCCATTCTGTGTTGCCGCCTACTGCCGCCAGCTTTGTGCCGCCGAGTTCCCCTGCCGTGCCACCGCTTCTCCAACCCTTGATGAGGAGGAGGCCGAGATCCGCCTCCGTGAGTCCCTCTCGCCGCTCCGCCATCCTCCTCGCCGCCGCTCCTGCTCATGAGCCTCGCTGCTCGGTGAGCCCTCGCCAGCACCGCGAGTCCCTCGCCGCTTCTCGAGTCCTCCTCGCCATGTTCCAAGCCCTCGCTGCCCTCGAAGTCTCGCCTCGCCCGAGCCGAGCGAGTTCCGTTGTTCCTCGAGGAGATGAGGCACTTCCGCTTTGGATCACCGTGGTAACCATCCTACTTTGGTTGGTGCTTACAGTGGGCCCTGTATCCGATCCCCACTAATCGCCCGGTGCGATCCCCTCAGAACCTGTGAGGTAGTTAGCTCATGATTTGGGGTGACGACGGCTTGTGGTACCGCCCCCTATTGTACTCAAAACTATTATTTTATGTATGTGAGTGTGCATCGTGCCAAGTTTGCATGTTTTAACTCATGTTTTGGGAAAAATCTGGGTTTTAGCTCTTTCCCCTTATTGTCTCTCGTCCTCTTGGCAAGCGGATGGTGATTTCGCGCCGGCCGGGCGTGGTGATTTTATCCGTGGTCGAGCCTGGTGGTGCCGCTTCAGAGCTAGTGGGCCCCGCCGACTTGGGAGGTTAGCCTGCATGCCCCTCGCCCCACTCGATCTTCCGTTGGAGGGCCACCCGTGAGCTCAACCTTTTTCCCTCTCCAAAGCCACAAATACTCCCCAAAACCCCAAGAGAATCCACGAGAGAACCCACAAGAAAAGCCCCGAGAGAACCCCCAAGAGAACCAAGCCGAGTCTCCTCACCTTCCACCGCCCCCACCTAGAGATCCCACTGCAAGAGAGATCTTGGAGATGCAGTTTCAGATGTTCCGAGAGCTAATGAGAGAGAGAAATAATGCTCCTACTCCTCCACCCGTGCCACACCACCCACCTCCCGTCTGCATCTGTCAATGACTTCCTGAGAGCAAACCCTCCCAAGTTCGGTGGATCTGCGGATGCCATGGAGGCAGCTGATTGGTTGATGGCTATTGAGAAATGTTTGATTATGTTCCAGCAGGAGACTGGAGAGTGTTCACTCATGCACTTATTAGCTTCTTTGAGTTGCGCTACCAGGGACATTTTGTGAGTCTCATGATGCTCCTGAGACTATCACCTGGGACGAGTTTGTTGAAGCCTTTGAGGAAAATTATGTCCCCGACAGCTCAAAGGAGGCTAAGAGGCGTGAGTTTCATGCCTTAGTTCAGGGTAACATGACGATGCATGAGTATCTCACTCAGTTTACTCTGCTGGCTCGTTATGTGCCCCGTGATGTGAGGAATGATGCTGACAAGATCTACTTCTTCAAGAAGGGTATGGACCCTGAGATCCGAGCCTTGATCGATTCCACTGAGTTCACCACCTTCAAGCAGTTGTTTGCCAGTGCTGTGAAGCAAGAAGAGAACCGTCGTCGGTGTTTGGTTGCTAGGAAGAGAAAGAGAGCCCAGCGGATGGTCATCCTAGCTCTCGTCCCAAGGGACACCGCACCCGTGGTCGTCTTTCGCTGCTTCTCCTCGCCCACGCTCTCGATGGGTGATGCCTCGCCAAAGGCCGCATCGGCTCCACCGGTCCGCACCTGATGTGTCGATCTCCCAAGAAGGACCTGTCGAGCATCAAGTGCTTCGCATGTCAGCAGATGGGACACTACGCCAGTTCTTGTCCCAATAAAGGTGCCGTGTCCGCACAAGGTCAAGCCAAAGTTATGTTGCCAAGGCCCGCGAATTCCGTGCCAGCTCGTGGGAATTTTCCGCAGCCGTGAATGTCGCTCGCTGGACGTGGTCGGGTGAACCACGTCGATCGAGGACGCCCACGCCGACCCCCATGCGAAGATGGGTAAGTTTCACATCAACTCAATCCCCGCCATCGCATTATTTGATTCGGTGCAACGATTCATTTATTGTCGCATCATTTGCTAAAAATCATGGTCTTGAAATAAGTGCACTAAAGAAACCTATGCTGATTAAATCCTCGAAAAGTCATTCGCACCATATTGATGTGCCCCGATGTTTGCATTAAAATTGAGGGTGGGATTTTTAGCGCACCTAGTGGTCATTGATTCAAAAGGGATAGAAGTGATACTAGGCATGGATTGGTTAGCCAAATATAAGGGTCATATTGATCGTGCCTCTAAAACGGTCAAGTTGACTAGTGATGATGGCAAGGAAGTTCAATTTGTTGCTAACTCCGTCCCGAGAATCGATTGCCCTAAATAAGTTGGAAGGGTCTGATCCAAGAATATGCCTATTTTATGGAATTTCCGATGTGTTTCGAAGAGTTGCTGTGCATGCCGCCCGAGAGAGATGTTGAGTTTGTTATTGACTTAGCTCCCTGCATCGCGCCTATCTCCCAAAGGTCGACTGCCTTCTTTCGCCAATCTAATGGCTGAGTTAAAGAAACAGATCGAAGAGTTGCAAGATAAGAGATTTATACGCCCTAGTGCGTCACCTTGGGGTGCTCCAGTTATTTTTGTGAAAAAGAAGGATGGATCCCTAAGGATGTGTGTGGACTATAGGTCACTTAATGAGGTGACCATTAAAAACACATTGATGATCTATTTGATCAGTTGAAAGGAGCCTCTATTTTCTCAAAGATTGATCTAAGGTCTGGTTACCACCAAATCAGAATCAAGGAGTCTGATATTCCTAAGTCAGCTTTCACTACTCGGTATGGTCTGTATGAGTTCACTGTCATGTCTTTTGGTCTTACCAATGCTCCTGCTTATTTCATGAACTTGATGAACAAAGTATTCATGGATTTCCTTGATAAACTTGTGGTTGTGTTCATTGATGACATTCTGATCTATTCCAAGTCTGAAGAAGAGCATGAGATCCACTTGAGGATGGTTCTAGTTCGCCAAGCTGAGTAAGTGTGAATTTTGGATGAAAGAAGTGTCTTTCCTTGGTCACTTCATTTCTGCTGAAGGTGTTGCCGTGGATCCTGAGAAAGTAGCGTCTGTGGTTGACCGAAGCAACCAAGTCTGTGACTCAAGTCGAAGTTTTTGGTTTGGCGGGTATTACCGCCGATTCATCAAGGGTTCTCCAAAATAGCCCGACCGATGACCAATTTGTTGAAGAAAGAAAAGAAGTTTGAATGGATCGCCAGCCAGAAGACAGCCAAGAGTTGAAAAGCTGCCCGACTTCACCCTTCGCGTGCTAACTTTGCCTGATATTCGCAAAGACTTTGAGGTTTTCTGTGATGCATCTCGTCAAGGTCTTGGTTGTGTCCTTATGCAAGAAGGAAGAGTGGTGGCTTATGCATCTCGTCAGTTTAAGCCACATGAGCAAAATTACCCTACCCATGATTTGGAATTAGTCATTGCAGTATGCCCGAAAATTTGGAGGCATTATCTCATGGGAAATCGCACTGAGATATTCACTGACCATAAGAGTCTTAAGTACATTTTCACCTAGCCTGACCTGAATCTAAGGCAAAGGCGTTGGTTGGAGTTAATCAAGGATTATGATGTGGGAATTCACTATCACCCTGGCAAAGCCAATGTGGTGGCTGATGCTCTAAGCCGCCGTCCCGCTTGTAATCACCTCCGGAGTGAGGAGATGTCACCGGATCTGTGTGAAGAATTTCTTAAGCTAAATCTTGGAATGGTAAAAGTCGGTCATTTGAATTCGATGGAATTGCAACCCACCTTGTTGAATCAAATCAAGGAAGCCCAAAAGGGTGATGAAGAAGTTCAAGAGATCAAAGGCAGAATGCTGAAAGATAAAGCACCAAATTTTTCTGTTGATAATGAAGGTGTGCTTTGGTTTAAGAAGAGGATCTTTGTGCCTGGTGTCAGCGCTCTAAGAGAGCTCATCCTTAAGGAAGTTTCATGACCCTCTATCTCAATACACCTCGTAGCACCAAGATGTATTCGGATTTGAAAAGTTCATATTGGTGGACAGCATGAAAAGAGAGGTCGCAGAATTTGTGGTCCGCAGATATTTGCTAAAGAGTGAAGGCAGAGCACCAGTCTCCCGCAGTCTCTTGCGCCTTTGAAAATTCCAGAGGAAGTGGGAAGAAATTGGAATGGACTTCATTGTTGGTCTTCCGAGGACCCAAGCGGCCACGACTCTATTTGGGTCATCGTTGATGAGTTGACCAAGGTGGCTCCACTTTGTTCCGGGGCCAGACCACCTATATCGGAGGCAAGCTCGCTGAATTGTACATGAGCCGAATTGTATGTCCGCATGGTGTGCCTAAAAAGATCGTGGTCGATCGGGCACGCAGCTCACTTCAAAGTTTTGGGATAAGCTCCACGAGTCGCTTGGGACTCGATCAATTTTAGCACGTTTTTCACCCTCGGTGATGGGCGATCAAAGAGTAAATCAGATTTTGAAGATATGTTGAGAGTTTGTGCTCGTCACTACTTACCAGCTTGGGATAAGCAGCTGTTTTATGCCGAAGTTTGCATACAACAACAATCATCGATCCAAAGATCCAGATGGCTCTTTTGAAGCTTTGTATGGAAGGAAGTGCGTGACTCCTTTGTATTGGCAAGAGACCGTGAGTCAAAATAATTGGGTTGATATTTTGCAAGAGGTCAAGAGCAAGTCAAAATGATCCAACAGAGGTTAAAGACAGCTCGACCCGGCTGTAAGAGTTATGCCGATAACCGTCGAAGGGATTTGAAGTTTGCCATTGAGATTTTGTGTATTTGCGCTGTCTCCCTTAAAGGCATGCGAGATTCCGCGTAAGTGGCAAGTTAGCTCCGAGGTTTATTGGTCCTTTCAAAATTCTTGCTCAAGGGGTGAAGTGGCATATCGCTTGGAACTTCCCGAGTATCCGGCAGTGTGCATAGTGTGTTTCATGTTTCTCGCTTGAAGAAATGCTCATGAGTTCCTCAAGAGCGCTTGGTTCTCGAGGTGTTGATTTGCGTACCGATCCGTCTTTTAAAGAATACCCAATGAAATTTTGATGTGGCGATTCATAAAACCCGTAGTAAGGCTACGCGTTTTTGCCGAGTTCAGTGGAGTAATCACTCTGAGGCTGAGGCCACTTGGGAGCGTGAGTCAGATCTTCAGGCTGAGTTCCCAGAGTTGTTTTCAGAAGAATCGGAATCTCGAGGACGAGATTCATCCTAAGGGGGGGAGGTTTGTAACATCCCAAATTTTTAAAACCAATTTGGCACGTTAATAATTTCCCCTTCGCTTTCCCCGGGACCGATCAAGGCAAGTCCCCCTTTGATCATATTGAGAAGCCATTTTCGGTTATTTAGAAAATGTTATTAGACTTGAAATTATGCATGCTAGTTTAAAAGTTAAATGCCGTATTTCCTAGACTTAATTATCATGACCGAATATATAGAAAGGTAAGAAATATGGTAGGATTAAACCTAAGGCTAAAATATGAGTTGCTCTTATTTATATGCTTTGATTGTGGTAGGATAAATGCTTAAAATCATTTATGCGGAATGATTCAATCATTTGTGTGAAAGGTGAATGTTTTGAGAAATGGTTGGAAAAGGGTGATTTAAAGATAGCGATCGGGGTGATGCTTTGAGTAGGAAATGATTTTCCTCTTACCCCAAAATTTTTCCGACTAGGAGATATTTTGTCGGTTGGTGCAGAGGGCACCATGTTTTGAACTGGCTAAAATATCAAATCTTCCCTAGTCTAAGGACCGCCATCCTATGATCTTATGAATCGAGCCATTACAAGACGACCTCGAGCCCCGAATGGGACGGGCCCGATCGCTGGCCCTCGTGGTTGATGGTCTTGTGGCGAAACACCGTCTGGGTGCGAGCCTCTCGAGGGTAAGGCGTACCCACTCGCAGAGTTAAAATCATCATGATAGCCGTGCTTTCATGTTATGAGCGCCAAGGACTGATTATATGGTAGTTTCTTCATTTTAAAATAAATTTAGAAAAGGGATTTTGAAGAAAGGATTTGAGATGAGTAAGGATTTGAGAAGGATTTCGTTTGAGCTAGGTGCCACCGTGATATTCCAAATGGGTATCGGCCTATCGGAAGTGTCACGCGAATGGACCTAGCGAGTTTGAGAAAAGAAAAGAAGAAAGAATTTTGTTCTTGCTATGGCACCGAGGCCAAGTGGCGAGAACCGCTTGAGAAGAGCCCAAAGAAAATGTTGAGATTTAAAGTTTCAAATTGCTTTGTCAAAACTAGGTTAAATAATCTGCGATTTCCGCAAATATCCTAAACCTTCCTTGTAATGAACCGCATTTGCATAATTCCGGACTTGAAAGTACAATTTGTACTCACCATCCTTTTCTCCCTCTCTTTCAAAACTTCAACAACCTGGTCCATCCGAGTATGGCCCGCCGTCCGAGGAGGAGGACCCGGATTACGCCGAGGCGTTCTCCGATGAAGAGTATGAAGATTAGGGTTATGCTCCTCTGCCTCCGTGCTCGTGGGATGAATAAAATTCTAGATGTTGTAATAGGCTTGTATCGCTAGGTACTCGATTTGCGGCTGCGCGAGCCGTTGTATGTTGTTTGTACCGGAGTATGTTCCGTTTGTAATAATAATATCGTTGGCACTATTTCGTTTCTGTATATCTGTGTGTACTAGCCATGATCCTTGGGACTAGTACGGATTTACGCAGGTGGAATCCGATCTTGTAAATCGGGTGCCGACAATGTCGATATTGATGTGTGTTTTTAGCTTGTTATAAGCTTGTGCAGTGTAGTGTTTGTATGGACAATATTGTACAATAACTTATTTTAAATGCAATGAAATATTTTTTTTGGATTATTGTTCATATTTAATTGTATTATATTATCGAATGAAAATTATATTTATATTTAAGTCAAATATATCCAACAAAGAAATAGAAAATAATAATTTACATTGATATTTAGTTGTGTTGCAATAGGTCATATATGTGATGCTAAGAGATATTCTCCATGCTCTACATACATGTGATGCTAAATTTGTGTTGCTGCTTTGCAACACATATATATATGTATAACATCATATGGTTTGTGTTGCAGTGTCGAGCTCAGCAACACCACCTATAACATCACCTACATTATGTGATGCTAGAAATGACTGCAACACATATACGTACATATAACAACATATGGGCATGTTGCTATATGTCAGTCTTGTAGTAGTGTCATGTCATGCTCTATGCGAATAGAATCGCAGATTGAGTTACTTATTTTCATTTTTTGAGGTTTTACCGTTCTCGAATTCTGACATATTCTTTGAAATATTCTTCTCCAACTCCGACAAGCCCAATGTTGCGCCGGTTGGATCTAGCTATCGAGCTCACCAAACTCGTTTCACTGTTTTTACCGAGCTCATGAAATTAGTTCGCTCATCTTTGATTTGTTCACATGCATCAACCACGAATCAACTGGGGACAAAACAAACGAATCTCGATATCATATGCAATAATCACAAACAAAAGGTAAAATTGAGTAGAGCTATCGCCAGACGGTTGAGAACGAGGTCATCGGTGTTGAATCCAAGTGATGTACCCAGGTGGCACGGATCTAATATGGCTAGATCTTAGGGGATAGACTCGTCGGTACTAGATTGAGTCTTCAAAAGATAGAGGTGGCGCTGGCGACGGAGGGCTGGTCAATTGGGTGGCTGATGTCCCATTTTGTTGGATCTGGAGGGGGCGGAAGCACTGGCCCCATGCCAGATCTAACCTTTGAGAAGGCCAGCGTCGAGGATAGAGATGGCCGAGATGACTGGGGAGAGGGCATGGATCGAGTCGCTGGCCAAAGCTCCATGGCGTTACGTCGCCATTTAGTCGACGTGCTGGTCAAAAGAAACGAGAAAGGAATGAATTGGAGGCTAGAGAACAGGTCATGAAGAGACGGCTAAACAAATGGCAAATGGGACAGTTGAATTAAGCGTCGTGAGGGTTGGCCTCTATGATAGCGCCGCAGCAGTGTCAAACTCACATGCCACCTCGAATCAGGTCACTGATGGGCATAAATCCCGATAGGAATCCGACGGTGGGCAAAGGTGCACGGAACTCCACCGCGTTGTGGATTGTACTCATCTCCGGAATGGCCATTCATCTAGAGTTCTGGACAATACCAAATCATTGGCGATTATCCGCACGTGGTTCCTACGGGTTAGCTGGTGCATATCGTGCCGTTTTATCAGGAAATTTTACCATCAACACTAAACCCATGTGAGGCGCGCAATGAGGGTTAGACAGTTAGCTAATATGAATAGTTGATCTCCCTAAAATATAACTCACACGATAAGATATAGAATTCGTTGATTTCTCATACCAGACATTAGGGTTCCATTTCAAATTATAGAAATTTAAAATTTTCAAATTTGCTGTAGTAGGGGACACTGTTGACACAAAAAGTGAGTTTTTGCGAACACACGTGCGGAAGCTTCAACTCTGAGATTGCGTCGCAACCAAAGACCAAGCGTGCCAGTCAATTTGACCTGTAAATTGACAAGGAATAAACTGTCAGCGACTAGACCTAATCGGCTTTCTAAAACAGCCAAATCAGGTTATATAGAATCGGCTTTAGATAACCCGATTACAGAATCTATCGGCTTAATGCCAGATAGTGCAATTAAATGTAAATAGGTATTCAATTATAAATCCTCTACTTCTTTTTGATATTTTTATATAATATTAGTAATAAACCCTCGTATCAATATATTAGATTAAACCAAGAAATAGATTGAACAGATTGGTCAGGCCAAGACAGTATTCATATCTAAATCTAGATGCAAACCAATAAACCGATTTAAAGGCTTAAGATTAATAAAGGTAGATGCAACACTAATCGGCAAACGTTTACATATGCGAGATCCTAAACAAGGCATATGCAAGATCGATTAAACGAGACAGTTGCATACACCGGATTCAGGAAAAGACATATGAAGTACTTGACAATCAGCATTGCAGGATAAACACATATTACATATCGATTAAATCGAGACAGTGCAATATGTGAGAATACATTAAAGATCGGTAAATCCCGAGACAGTTTAACATGCTTTGTACACACGAGATCAATATGATACAGCCATGCATACGGGTTACAAGGAGAGAATCGATTATCCCATCGAGATAGCTCTACCTGCGAGTTGAAGCCTTTCGACGAGGTCGATCGGATTCGAGAAAGTAGTTTGTGTTTTGAGTATGATGTGTGTTTCTTTCGAGACCTAAGGTCCTATTTATACTATTACAATTTCGATACCAATACGACCTATTTTACCGCGTCACCCTTGATCAGATCGTATCTCTTCCGAAGTCTCGCAATTATCGGTATTCTTCAATATGCTTTTCTTCTTTGCCGATGAAGCCCATTTTCTGATTCGGCCCAATAATTTCGATAAATTTAGCCCTTTCACAATATCCGATTTTCTGCCAAATTTGGGTGTCAACAGACACCTATCCCGTACGAATCAGAGGAAGAGGCGAACCAGCTTGTAAGAATAAAGAAGGTGCGTATCCGAAGGGAACCTCACTCCTTTGGTGCGAAGCAATGGTGGACCGAGGGAGGAGAATACCCGAAGGGAGCCTCATCTTCACCCTAGGGAGAGGCAAAGGCAGGCGGGGACTATTACGCCTAGAGCCATAAACACGTAAGTCTGAATCACGAAGCTAGGGTGGTTGCGTGGGAGCCAAGAAAATTAGAGGACAAAGGTAGGAATCATATCGCGTGTAAGGAGGATACGCTGGCTGGTCCTGGTCTTAACAATCAGCATCGTGTGGCAAGGAGATATGCTAGCCGACCGTAACCGAGTCCCCCCTGTAATTACTCCTGTAACCCCGCCTTAAATAGAAAAGTAGGGGTAGATGGGTTTTTGCTTCGGCTCCGAAGGTTCATTTCCTTCGGAGCCCCTACTAAGCAGAGCAGGTCAAGGGCAAATAGGTCTTTTCTTAGTAAAGACCTCCCTGCACTCACTTTGTATCTTGAGGAAGGGCAATACCAAGCGACAATGACCCCACTCACTATAAATAGCACCCCGCCCCCACAGTAATAATAAAGGACAAGCTACAGTTTCTCAGTGTAGCCACCTTTTGATTGCTTAGCTTCCCCGAGTGCTTCGCGAAACTTGCTTCCTTTTGTTGTAGCCCCTCATAAATTTGCTGTCTGGCTCGGGCCAACGACAAAATTCATTTTTCGAATGGTTCGATCCAAAATTCAAATTAAAAACTGAAAAAACCAATTTTGAAATTGAAATTTTCATATTTAAAACTTTAAGAAATCCAATCTCCAATGCGAGAGATTGATTAATTACTAATCCTTTTTATGTGGGCCAACTATTATGAAGTTCAACGAATTAGATTAGCCAGACGGTCTCCCTATCCCTCCATGCTAACGCTCCAGACCTGAATAGCAATTTTTCATTTGTGGGATCACTCTCTACCAATAGCAAGAGCAAGTAAAAGGAGATTTATCGATAGTTTGGGGAATGAGGCACTCCGGGTAGGTCAGGAAAGCTTCAATTCACGAGATTTCCAAGCGAAAGAGGTAGTGTTATGCCCATGTCAAATCATTTTGAATCTCGCTTTCATTGACCTTGAAGTATGAGAGAGGCCTTTGTCTTTCTATTAAAAGATCAAAAAGGAAGGTTTACCGGTGCGCTCTAAGAAACTCCTTATTTATTTTTTAAAGACAACTCCTCATTTATTAATCTTGTAAATTTTCGGCTTGTACTTCAAATATCTATAGCACTTACTAACCATTAATAGGAAAGATAGACGGCTGACACGAATGGACTTCAAATTTTTAACGGAACTGTACACAAATCACAAGTTGCGACGCGACGAACAATAATATAGA
The DNA here is from genome assembly GCA_036346415.1 of Raddia guianensis. Lineage (NCBI taxonomy): Eukaryota > Viridiplantae > Streptophyta > Magnoliopsida > Poales > Poaceae > Raddia > Raddia guianensis. Next base: position 18,034,539 of record CM070541.1, on the reverse strand, counting down.
ATTTGAAGTATCCACACACCGAAAATGTGGTTTGAGTGTATTTCTTATTCTTCTGTACGGATGCTAAGCTCAGAGCGTGCGTGCATGACATGCATGATCGTGCATCGGTGTATGCTGGCGCGGAAGTGTATCCTCTTACTTATTTTGTACACTGACATGTGGATCATAGCACCACATGGACCAATACGTCAGTAACTCAAAATCAGAAAAACAATATGTTAGGGGATTTTGCTTCTTGTTGGCGCGTAAGGGTTTCATCCTTCTACACTCCACAGGTCCATAGTACGTCACTACAAGAAAAATGGCCTTATGTGACGTATTTTATGTGACAATTGAGTAATCTGTCATTGATCTATGACGTTTATCCTCAAAAATGTCATAAGCAATAACCTAGGTGTCGACGGTTGGGATATTGACCCAAGTCAACCAAGGTTCTTCAAGGAGGAGATAGGAGACACGCCGAACAACCACGAACAAAGAACGAGCAGAGACGGGGTTTTATCCCGTTCAGCCTCTCGAGAGATAATAGCCCTCGCCCAAATTTTCTTTATATCAAAGAGGATTACAAGGTGGGGCTCGGCGAGATCAGCAGGTCTCGGCGAGTAGTATGCGAAAATCTATCTGCTAAGGGTCCCTCTAAACGCCGTAGGGGCCCTGTTTATATAGTACGGAGTAAACCGACCTACCGAAGGAATATCGGGCTGGGCTAACTACGAGATCGTAACGAACTCATACATGCCAAATACAACCTACGGTAGATAAGGTAATCTCCTAATCTTGGGGATCACGACTCCTAATCCAATCCGGGAAACCAACGTCCGGGTCTTCACGTAGCCGTGCAGAACTCCTGTTCGAGACGGACTCAAACATGATTCCTTGGCCATCGCGCATCTCGCCAGCCAGGAAGCTGTTCGGCAAGACGCATATGGGCCAGATAGAACCTTCCAGGGGACTGGGCCTTGGTAGGCTGTTCGATTGGGCCGTCAGGGAGTGGGCCATGGCAATAGGCCGTAATTCTATCCCCGACAGCTAGCCCCCGAGACTCAAGTGGAAGGACTTACTAGAGTGGGGTCTTCCTCTTGAGACTCCAAGTCACGAAGAGGGAAATTTTGCTGCTACAGAGGCATGTAACGATCGACCGAACAGGTTAAGTTTCAACCGAACTAGACGTGCTCGGGTCCGAACAAACCTGCTCAATGCCGAGCAGCTCTGTTGCGTCGAACAGGGAATAACATCTATCCGGCGAGCAGAAAGCCTCAAATTTCAAAGGACCTTTGGAAAAACTAGCCGCTATGCACTACAACAGTAATTTCCTATCATCGCCAAGAAGAAAATGACGGCCGCTTTACCCACCGTTGCGGTAAAACTAGCCGCTTGTGACAAAAACCGCTGAGCCACTCACACGGACTATAAAGTACCCAAGCTGCCCGCGGCTAGCCACTTCTGCTCTCACGCCTTTCCTCTCTAAGCCCTAGCTCCAACCACGCCAAAGATCGAGCACCCAAACTCCACCACCAAACCTCGCTTGTCCACCTCGAACCTGCTATGGCTAAATTCACCCAAGACTAGCTCGACCGAGGAGGACACAAGGTCTGGGAGGAAGAGGGCCACATCGACGCCGGTGGTGGAGGTGCCCGAGAGGAGGATACTTTGGAGCCGCCGAGGGAGAGTTTGTCGACTTCAACGATTCGCCTTGCTGGGTTGAGGTCTCCAGAGCGACTTCGCCGAGGCCTTCTTAAACATCACGGATTGGAGGTGGCGAACCTCAATCCGAATTCCATCCTCCAGATGGTTGTCTTCGCACACTGCGAGGGCTATCTGAGCATCGATCCACCGGGGGCTGTTCCTCCACTATTATACTGGATGAGGAGCAGCTCGCCACTTCAGCGCTGGGTGCTACTACCTCAAGCTCAAGCCACCGCCGACGACGCGCAGACCCTCGCCCCACCGCCGACTCGATGGGCGCGTGGTGGGTGAGGTGGTTCTACAAACAAGCAAAGCAATGACAAGAAGCTCGTCTTCACCGGGAAAGCACCGGCGAAGGGGACGCCAATGCCTCGGCCGGAGATGTCCGCCGAGGATTGGTACCTGACAAGGAAGATCGCCTCCTCGTGAGCCTCGGGTTCACAGCGGGGAGATCATTCGACTTCACAAATGTGACAGTGCATCCACTGCGGAGGAGGCCCTATCCCTTTTATAAGATAGAGGGATGGTAAGACATCACAAGGGAGAGCACGGGTAAGTGCCTTTAAGACTCAACCTCTTCATTGGTTATTTCCTCCGAACAGGAATTAACGATCCATTCTGCTCGGGCAGAGAAGCCAACCGACGCAGGGTGACCAAGCGGGTCGACGCCATGCTGAAGGCGGCGAAGAAGGACGGAGAGGTTACCGGCGAGGTGGCACACACCTGCCCGAGCAACGTGCTTGTCCGCACAGACGAGGTAAATCACTTACCCTCAGCCTATGTTGCTAGACTTGCAATGTTGTTTAAATGCTAATGCTCGCTTCTCAAAACGCGCAGGAGGACCAGCTGATCCTTGGAGGGATCGTAGAGGAGCTCTCCGGGTCTGAGAAGGAGAAGGCGAAGAAGGGCAAGGCTAAGGTAGCCACTAAGCCCAAGGTGGCCGAGCCGACGCGAGCTCATCACGACACGGCGGCCGCCACCGCCGAAGAGACCACCTGCGACAGCGGAGCTGCATCGAAAGCGTAAGCGGGCGCGTGGTCAGCCCAAAGGGAAGAGACCAAGCCCTCCCTCCTCGCCGAGCGAGGCGACGAAGAGGTAAAGACCATGGCCCTCGGCTTACGCTTACCATAAGCTCACCCCGCCACATGGATCGATTGCACAGTCGCCGAGCGTAGTAGGCTCGAAGAAGAAGTCGCACGCAAGGAAAAACTTCTTGCTGCTGCGAGAGGAGCGCCACTTACCAGGGAGCCGAGTCACACCGCTAACACCCAAGGGCCAAGGCGGAGAAGCCGCCAAGGAGCCCCGAGGAAGCGGCGGAAAGTTCCAAATAAGAAGATCGATTAAGCCTCTCACGGCGGTATGTAGAAACCGATCTTCGATCTCTCACCCATCGACCGCATTAGACATAACGATCAACTCTTTCTCATCACCGCCCGAGGAGAGATCGCCACAGACGACGCCGAGGAGGCGCCGAGCGGTCGCCGCCGCCGAAAGATCTGCACGGCGATCGCGGCGATAAGGCTAAGCGTGCCTCAAGGACAAGCCGGGCGGCATGGAGCCCGATCTCGCCAGTTCCGTGAAGTACTCGACGCGCTTAAAAGCGCCGGGAGCGGCCGGAGGCGGAAGAAGCGGCAGACGTCACCACGGACAATGGGCCAAGACGACGGCTCGGAAGCCGCTGAGGCGGACCGAGCAGCCGGGTTCGCCAAGCACTTCGTCGAGGGCAGCTCACCCCGAGGCGACGGGATTCTCCGTGGCGGGTGAAACCCGGCCGCCAGGAACAAGAAGAAGCCCCAAGCGGTCGCGCAAGTCGCCCCGCCAGGGACAACGGCGCCACCGCCACCGGAGTGGCTCGGCCGCCAAGACGTTGGGCGGAAGAGAAAGAGGAAGAGGAGAGGGAGCGCGAGACGAAAGCGCTTCGCCTGCGCTCCTGCTCCCGAGAAGATGCGCCCAGCGGGAAGAAGGAGCGGACAGACGACGACGGAGCAACGCACCTGCCTCATCCCGGACGAAGGGGCTTCGTGGACGATGGCTCGAGGACCGCTGCGGCCGCATGGATCAAGCAACGACTTGGGAAGGTAAACACCAAGACAACGTCTAGCTTCGGTTAGGTAGCTTTACCGCAAAGCGGCTAACTAGTCTTCTCTCGTGTCTTGAAGGACACCATGGAGGAGCTCGAGGACGGCGTCACCATCGAGCGGAGCGCCAGATCTTGGCGTCCTCCGGAGCACCTCCCGACGAGGAGTCCGAGGCGAGCCCTCTGCACCACCAAGTCGAAACCGCCAAGGCGAAGGTGAAGAGGCTCAAAGTCCAACTGGCCAAGAGAGGCGTTCTGCGAGTCTCTCCTAGAGGCCGAGGAGCAGCATAAGCCATTAAGGCGAAACATCATGGAGGAGAAGCCGCCGCAGTGGCTCAAGAGCAGCTTTGTCGACGCTTCCCAACGGCGGGACCAGCTTGCGGCGGGCCAAGAGACTCAAGGCCCAGCTTCGCCAAGGAAGAGCGGAGATTCATGGTCTCAAGCAAAATCTCAACCACATGGGCTTCACAGAGAGAGATCGAGGAGATGCGCGGGATGGCGGTGAGGGCGATCACCGCAGAAGAAGGTCAAGGAGCCGACGAGCAGCTCAAGATTCAATGCCGAAAATGAGTCACCAGAGCGAGGTTCGGTGATCACCAAGGCCAAGACCGAGGAGGTCGAGGCCATCCGGGCAGAGGCTGCGGCGCAAGCCAAGCGGAGCAAGGAGGAGATCGAACGCCTCCGAGTTGAAGCCCGGAAAGGAATCAAGGCTCAGGGTGAAGTCGTGCGCCTCAAGTTAGAAGTTGAGGAGTTAAAGGAGCAGCTTGCTCCTAAGTAGCACCGCGGCTGTAACTCGAAAGGGCCTTGTACCTGAAACTTTTAAGTAATACAATGAAGTACTTACCTTTTTCTTCCTGCAAAAAAGAGCAGCAAAAGACAAGAACGAACAGAAACTAAAAGAAAAGCGAACAAATAAGTAGGAAGTTTAAGAAAACCGGTAGAGCGCTTTGCCTAACTCCCCCGTTGTGCAGTACCGCTCGAGCACCTAAGTTTGCGAACTCGAACAGGTGCACAAGAGAAAGAGCGACGCCCTAGCCCCGGTACGGACGATGCTCGAGAACCTAAGCTTGCGAACTCGAGCACGTGCGTAGGGAGAAAGAGCGACACTCGTACCTTGCTCGATCTATTCCATAATCTGCTCGTTGATGTAAGTTAGGCAGTTCCGAGAGTAACCGAACAAGGAAAGTGCCTCTGCCGCGGGGGGCTTACGAGAGCAGGCTTTGCCATGTGGTCGTGCCAAGCAGTAAGTGCCTCTGCCGCGGAGGGCTTACGAGAGCAAACTTAGCCGCAAGGTGGAAAGGCCGTGTTACGCAACCCTGAGTGTAGGAGCTTATCGAAACTAGATACGGGTAGGAAACGATCCTTGAGATTGCGGAGCCAAGAGTTCGCAAGACCGGGCAGCCATCAAAGTGTTACCAGAGAGAAAGAGGTAGTCTTAAAAAGACAAGAAGTGAAAAAGGCGCAGAGGCCGCGAGAATTCACTTAAGTATTGGATTGAACTTTACATGGTGCCCGAGAGACTTGGACGAACTAAGGCGTGAAGTTTGACAAAAAACGCGAGGCTAAGCAAACAAACGAAGACCTACACAAAGAACTTACGAAGCTGGTCGATGTTCCAAGTGCTGGTCAGCTCTCTGCCGTCTTCCATAGCCAGGCGAATAGCCCCCGGGCGAGCAGTAGAAACGACCGTGAACGGGCCCTCCCAACGAGGAGTTAACTTGTTGGCATTGGACAAGTTCTGGACACGGCGCAGAACGAGGTCGCCCGCCTTCAAAACCCTTGGTCGGACGGACTTGGCAGCGTGCCGGCGAAGATCTTGCTGGTAGCGCGCCATTCTGACTTGTGCCCGGTTGCGTGTGCCTTCGAGGAGATCGAGATCGAGGAGGCGCTCTTGCTCGTCGTCAACTAAGTTGACCGAGCTCGTGCGAGGCGAACCGAGTACTATCTCGGCGGGCAGGATAGCTTCTGCACCGTAGACCAGTTGGAAAGGAGTTTCCCGCTGTTGCGGCCAGTCAGTCTGCGAATCGCCCGAGGACGGAAGGAACTTCGTCGACCTGTGCTTTGTTGTGCTCGCGAGAGCAAAGAATACCCACCGCTTGATACCTGGACGATCTGTCTGTTAGCTCGCTTCGATCGCTTCCATTGCTCGTGGATGCGCCCGCGAGCGGCAGACCTTGGTGCCCAAATGCTCGCAGATTCTTGAAATAGCTCGCTCAACACGAGGTACCGTTATATGTGATCGACTTGTGGGGATCCCGGCTGCGTGACCACGTTGCTTTTGAAAAAGCGCCTGACCGTTTTGGTGTGAAGAGGCGACATGTGCTCGCCTCAATCCACTTTGTAAAAGTGTCGATGGCGACGAGCAAGTGTGTAGCCCTTGTACCCCTTAGGGAATGGGCCAAGCAGATCCAGACCCTATGTGGAAAAGGGCCAAGATGGGGGGATTGTTTGGAGCTCTTGGGCGGGCTTGTGTGCCTTCCGGGCGTGAAATTGGCAAGCCTTGCACTTGGTCACGATGTCCCGGGCATCTTGTAACGCGGTGGGCCAATAATAGCCCATGCGAAACGCTTTGCCGACCAGAGTCCTAAAGGAGACGTGGTTGCCACAGGCACCCTCGTGTATGTCCCTAAGAAGGAAAACACCCTCCTGTTGCGAGATGCACTTGGAGAGAACTCCCAGAGCACCTTGACGGTAGAGGATGCCATCCACAAGCTTGTATGGAGTAGCACGCCTTGTAAGCCGGGAACGCTCGGCTTCATCGTCGGGCAGGGTCCCATCTGCAAGGTACCGGGACAAATGGCGTTGTCCATCCATGACACAGCTTGATAACGGAGACAAGACCACTGCCTCTGCTGCCTCATCCGGAGACGTGATTGAGGGCTTGTAAAGGTGCTCGACGAGCACCCTGCCGAAGCGAGTTAGCGTGAGGATCCAAACTTGGATAGCTGGTCGGTCAGGAAGTTGTCCTTTCTGGGCACGAAGAGCACTTCGAAAAATCGAAAATACCGCTCCAACTTCCTCACTTCAACCAGTATCGCGCCATTTAGTCATCGCAAAGACCGATACTCCTTGTTAACTCGATTGATGACCACCGTGAATCTCCTTCACGATTAGCCGTTGGACGCCGAGCGACTTGCACGCTCTTAGTCCCGCGAGGAGGGCTCAGACTGCAGCGTTGTTAGTCGCCGCAAAGTGTAGTTGGATAGAATATTGGAGTTGCTCTCCTTGAGGGAGATGAGAACAAAACCAGCCCCGAGTTTCGGTCTGCGAGCCATCAAAAACATGGTCCAAGGGGTTCATCGGGTTGCTCTAAGCTTCACGATTTGGGCGAGCAAGTCCATTCAAATGCGACAAAGTCGGCTAGGACACATGACTTAATAGCGTTCGGGCGAAAATAATGTATAAAACTCGCTAATTCCATTGCCCACTTAGCTATCGTCCGCTAGATTCCTTGTTCCAGTAGGATTTCTCCCGGAGGGAACGTGGTTGGGACCAGTATTTGATGCGCCAGGAAGTAGTGGCGAAGCTTCCTGGAGGACATGAGCAAGGCGTAGAGTAGCTTCTGGACCTCAGGGTACCGCTCCTTTGATCCGTGAAGTACCTCGCCACATAATAGATTGGTCGCAGATGCCTTCCCTTTCAACCGCCAAGATCAAGGCCACCTTGTGGCGTGCAACCTAGATACAATAGGAGCTGCCGCCATGCCGCTGGGTAGTCAAGACGGGAGGATTGGACAAGTATCGCTTCAGATCTTGGAAGGATCTATCGGCTTCTTCAGTCCACTCGAAACCATTGTGCTTGCGCAGGGCCTTAAAGAAGGGTAGCCCGCGTTAGCATTGACAGAAATAAACACGCTTAGAGCAACCATCCGCCCAGAGGCTCTGTACTTCCTTCTGATGAGTTGGAGCTCGCATATTTTCAATGGCCTCGATTTTTTCGGGGTTGGCGAAATACCTTGCGAACCAATAACATAACCGAGCAACATTCGGATCGAACACCAAATGTACACTTCTCTGGATTTAATTTTATTCGATGCTGGTGAGATTACGAAAAGTCTCGGCGTGTCTTTTACATGATCTGAGCAAACTTGCTCTTTACAACTATGTCGCCGACATAGACCTCCGTGTTTTTCAGCATTGCTCGAAAGGTCTTCTCCATTAAGCGGCTGGAACGTGGCACCAACATTGCGCAGAATCGAAAGACATGGTCGATAGCGAGAAAGTGCGAAGGGGTGATGAAGCGCGCTTCTCTTCATCCTCGGGAGATGCTTATTTGGTGATAACCGGGTAAGCATCTAAAAACTCAAGAGTCAAGCATCCGCAATCGCATCGACCACCGGTCAATACGAGGCGGGGAAGTTGTCCTTAGGACAAGCGGCGTTCAGATCTATGTGATCGACACATCCTCCACTTGCCGCCTTTCTTCTTTACAATGACAGGTTGGCTAACCACTCGGTGTGATCAACCTCGCGGATGAACCCGCGTGAAAGCGCTTGCCAAGCGATCTTTGATGATCCCCTGTTTGAATTCAAAAGCGGCAAGCTTCCGCTAACGAGCTTTTATCCGGCGGACAGCCGGTTTGTGCTCGATGACCTCCTTGGGACTCCTGACATGTCGATGGCTCCTGTGCAAACACATCCGCATTAGCTTCGGAGGAAGGCAATGAGCTTCGTTTTCCTATTTGGGGTCCAGATTGGCCCCAAGTGAACTGCCTTGGAAGTATCATCAAGGGACAATGGAACTTCCTTGGTTTCTCCTCTGGTGAAGGGAGACCCTAGGCGTCGGACTTGGTCTCGGAACATCGAGATCACATGGGCGGAAGTTTCGATCAGTATGCAGGGACCGCTCGTCGCAATCTAGAGCGCTTTTGTAATTGCCCTTAACCGTGATCACACCGTTAGGACCGGATATCTTCACGCAATGGTAAGCGTGGTGGGACACGACCATAAACTTACCAAGAGATGGCTCGCCCAAGATCGCGTTATCTGGCGGATGGGAAGTTGACCACGTCGAAAGTGATCAACTCGTCCGGAAGTTGCTTGGGTTGTCAAGGTAATCGGCGGGACAACACGCCTCAACGGCTTGACAGCGACTTCTCCGGAACAATTCCGTAGAAGGGCATTGCGACTTCCTTCAACTTAGAGCGAGGAATCAGCATCTCGTCCAAGACCTTAGCGAGAAGCAAGTCCAAAGCGCTCCGCCGCCTCTGAGTACACGGCCAACTCTTGCGTTCTCGATGGTCCGGGCGACCACCGAGGGAGCCGCCGAGGCTTGGTCATCGATGGGGCAATCCTCCCGAGAGAAGGAGATGGGGACCTCGGTACACTTCATCGATTCGGCCGAGGTTTTGCCTTTTCGACGTTAATGGACCTCCCCAGCGGCTTCCTTGAGGTCGCGCCGAGAGGTATAAGCGAGGAGCCCAAGATGACGGCGATATGGTTCACTGCTCTTGATATTCATCATCATCTTCCGATCACCATCGTCGGTTTGGCGCTTCACCTTCAAGCATCACCTTATTCGGACGGGGTGGGCATTGGGCCCTTGCCGTTGTAGAAGTCTTGAGCTTTATGCCCAAGTTCTCGCAATGGCGTATGTCGTGTCTGTAGTGTTGGTGAAATTTGTAGAATCGATCGCTGGACCTTTCTTGCCTTGTCCGCCTCCACGAAAGCGTGCTTTTTGCCCTTGTAGTTATTGTTGGGCTTCTACGCCCATCCTTGGGAGGAGTTCTTGCGATCTATACCAAATACGGTATTGTTCGCATCACCTTTATTTTTCTTCTTCGTGACTTCTTGTCACCGTGGTTCTTCTTTGCTTCTTCTTCTTCTCATCCACACCAGTTGGTAGGCGGCTTCGCCCTTGTCAAACGCCTTTTTAGATGAACACGCTCTGCGGCGTTGGCATAGCGATCGGTATATGAACAGTCGTTGGCGGTCCAGTCTCATTGATCTCTAGATCTGGGTGAGCCGCTTCGTCGCGGACTCCGTTTTTGAAGGCGCGGACAATGATTCATCCGAGATGTTCGGATCGTGTTGCGGATCTTAATGAAACGCTTCACAAAGTTGCGGAGGGTCTTCCGTTCATCCGGATCATCTGAGTGCAGATCATCCTCCTTGCCCGACGACGCACGTAATGCCTCCGAAATTAGCGATCGAGGCGTCACAAAGCGGGTTCCATGAGTGATGGAACCCTCCTGCCGATTGAACAACCACGTCGGCGGCGCCCTCAAGGACGGTCGGGAGGTAGTTAGCCATAACGAGCTCGTCACCCCGCCGCCATGATGGCCATAGCGTAGATGGAAAGGAACCGCCTGGTTACGAGTCCCATTGTACCTCTCAATGTGGCCGGGCTTGAACTTTGAGGGCCAACGGACACTGGCTTCGTCCGAAAAAGCCCTACTGACCAAGGCATACGATCGCCACCTTCCCCAAGAAACCTAGTCTTGAGAAGACGTTGGTCTGTTCGGCGCTGAGGAACTCCTGCTGAACAGGATGATTCGGCTGGAGAAACTCTCTCCGGGACAATCCACCACGCCCTTCCTCGTGGTGGCGGCGAGCGCTCCTCACGAGGGGACCGTCCGTGATCATCGCGTCGCGCTTGCCCCAATGGTCGCGATGACTACGAGGACTTAGCGGCGGCGGCGACCATTGGTAGCTTTGCTCATGGGCGATGATCGCCGATGGTGGCGGGTCACGCGATCGTCGAGTCGTCCGAATCATTCGGACGATTTGGCTGCTACCGCTGGAGGAGTTGTTGGCTTCTCTTAGAGACTTTAGGCCTTGACCCGATCGCTCTAGGTTAGACGCATAGCGGACGCCCATGCGGGCGAGATCGGCGATTGGTGGATCTAAGGACCGTTGCTATAACCGAGCCGTTCGACTCGATCTATGGGTCCGGGATCTCTGAACCATCCGCGTTACGCCGACCGAGTCCGGCCACGCGAAATTGACCGAACAGGAAGCTTCTGCCGGAGACTTAAGCGCCAAGACGCGAGGTGGGTCGCGACGCTGCCGCTTACCGGTCGCTAAACCGCGCCAAGGTCGATTGATAGAGGTGTCGAGGTCAGCGGCGACGACGCCTTGCTCGCGAAAGCGACCAACGCATCCTCGTCTTGAGGCCGAAGAGTTAACTCGCCTTGTCTCGCTTAGCCGCCACGTCGCGCAAGATTCTCGAGGTTCCTATATCGGCTATGTTAATCTTTGCGGGGGCCATGCGAAGGTGCGCTAGACGGTGTCATCATTGTGTCTTCACAGTAGAATCTACCGACATAGCCTTGAATCCGATAGATCTAAACCGTCGTAAAGATCATCGGTTCCGTAGTCGTTATCAATGACGGAGTGCGATCCGAGGCTATCTACGCCATATAGGCGGAGACATCCGCCTCGGATCGCGGAAAGTGTTCGAGACCGAACGGATCGATCTGAATCGACAGGATGAAACATCACGCCCTCCGAGTCGTAGCCCTCGAGAAGTATCTACAGATCGGCCGACGGAGTTCGACATGCTCGATCTGCGTGTCCCCACGTCTGGCGCCACTTGCGGACGGTTGGGATATTGACCCAAGTCAACCAAGGTTCTTCAAGGAGGAGATAGGAGACACGCCAAACAAACACGAACAAAGAATGAACAGAGAGCGTGGGTTTTATCCCGGTTCAGGCCTCTCGGGAGATAATAGCCCTCGCCCAAATTTCTTTATATCAAAGAGGATTACAAGGTGGGACTCGGCGAGATCAGCAGTCTCGGCGAGTAGTATGCGAAAATCTATCTGCTAAGGGTCCTCTAGCGCCGTAGGGCCTGTTTATATAGTACGGAACAAACCGACCTCTCAAGGAATATCGGGCGGGCTAACTACGAGATCGTAACGAACTCATACATGCCAAATACAACCTACTAGAGATAAGGTAATCTCCTAATTTTGGGGATCACGACTCCTAATCCAATTACGAAACCAACGTCAAGTCTTCACGTGGCCGTCAGTAACTCTGCTCGAGACGGACTCAAACATGATTCCTTGGCCATCGCGCATCTCGCCACCAGAAGTCGTTTCGACAAGACGATATGGGCGGATAGAACCTTCCAGGATCGGGCCTGGTAGGCTGTTCGATTGGGCCGTCAGGGAGTGGGCCATTGCAATAGGCCGTAATTCTATCCCCGACACTAGGGATTTAGCACTACATTTTAGTGACGAATATGTTAGAGATGTCACTAAGGTCAATCCAAAATCGTCATAAAGCAGTAGTGAAATGTGTTGTGACGAAATAGTTATTGTCATATCCAATCTAAAATCGTCACTAAGCGTCACCACTGTGTTTTGACATAATATTTATTATCATAGCGTCTTCTAACGTCGCAAAGGTCACACCCCAAAATGCTTTTCACATTTTTCAAAAGCTTCTCCAACATTACTTTGGGTAATAACGTAGAAAATAATAAAAATGCATATGATAACTATGCTATTTTGACCGTTGAATTTGATTAGTAAAAATTACAATTAAAAGGTCAAACAATCTTTGAATTTGAATTTGTATTTCAAAATTGCAATTAAAAGGTAAAGCTAACGTTCCGATATTTCATTTAGTTTTCTCCAATTTTTCTATAAGCCAAACTTATTTTTCCCTAAAAGTCAAACTATTTTATCAATCTTTATATTTATCTAATCTTTATCTTTATTTATATTTTTATCTTTATCTAATAATAAAGATAATAGAGTTTTCATCTTCCTGTTTCTTCGTCCGTCACTTCATCAAAATTACGCACCAATGTCATCGCTCTGATCTCGGCCGTCCATCTCTCAATCAACGTTCCCCGCCCCTCCTCACCCCTCGCGGGCTCGTGGCCTCCCAGTCTCCCTCGGTCACTCCCGTTCCCGTCTCTCTCCAACCCTAGCCGCAGCCTTCTCTCCCTCCCCGCGCTGTCGCCGTCGCCTGTCTCCTCTCGCTACACCATGCCGCCCGCGCCGCCGCCGCCTCTCGCCCCGTCGGTGCCACCTCCCCTCCTTGCCTCTCCTCCTCTCCCTGGCGCCGCTCCTCCCTCCACGGTGTCCCACCGCTCCCCCAGCTGCGCTGCGCCAGTCCAGATCCGGTGGCAGTGAGCCTCGGCGATGCTGGATACGGCGACGACGGGCAAGGGTTTTTTATTTTAGCCGGTGCCTCCTCCCCTACTTGCCTCTCCTCTCCCTGGCGCCGCTCCTCCCTCCACGGTGTCCCACCGCTCCCCCAGCTGCCCTGCGACAACGGGCTCTCGTGAGGCCAAGATCCGGTGGCAGTGAGCCTCGGGGATGCTGGATACGGCGACGACGGGCCTCCAGCCCTCTTCCTCAAGGCGGCGCTTCCCGTCCAAGCCGGAGGATCGCTTCCTCCTCGCGTCGCCGCCCCACGGTCCGTGTGACGACATTGTTGAATCTTGGATGAGAGAGCAGAGCTTCAAGACTTGAGGTGCAACACCAGTTGTCAAATCCTAGCCATGTTTATTTCAGATCTTGTGTCCAATTATAATTGCTGATATGATATTCGGGTCCTTGTGCATTGTTACGCAGCCTGGTGAAGATCAAAAGGATCAGATGAAAGTCACGGCCCTAATTCTGATATTGAATTGGATGACCATTTGCTCAAAACAATGGATGGCCACAAACCTTTGAAGGCTCCGGAAGGTATTTATTTTTTCTTCTGCAAGGTGGCCTTTATTTTTGCATGATTGGGAGAATATGCTGAAACTGAGATCACAAATCAGGTAGTGACGTTTTATCATTCCTGCAATCCAATACGTTAGAGCTGAAGGTTAAACGACCGGGCTTCTTTTTTACAAGACGAGTAGTTGAGATCAGGGAATTATTGCCACTATTCCTTTATAGCCCCTACGTTCATCTACACATTTGGGATATCCATATTCCACACTATTATGAACTTTCCAGGTCTTGCGTCAATTTGATGTGGGTTTTTTTGTGTGTATATTATGCAGCCTTGTGAAGATCAAGAGGATCCAGATGATGGGCACGACCCTAATTCGTATATCGAATGGGATGGCCACAAGTATTTGGAAGTCTCACCAAGGTATTTATTTATTTTCCTCTGAGATGGCATTTATTTCTGTATGATTGTTTTGTCAGTTCAACTTCTGATGGCTTTTTTTGTTTGCCCTGCCACCTATCATTCTTTATTAAAGGAGAAGCAATATTCAAGGTATTAGAAATAAGAGATTTTTGCTAAAACTGAGACCAACGATCAGGCATCTTTTTTGTTTATTCAAATCAATCGGTTTTGGTCTAAAAATATTACCATGGGATATTCTTTCAACATTGGACAGGAGCATGCTAACTTGCTATCGCCTCCAAACAGTTAGAGGTCCCTGTGCCCTCATTCCCTGTGCCTTGTTGTCTATTATGGCATAGCATGAGCTACAAATATTTATATTGATTATGTTTCCACTTGTCTTTAGCTCCATATATATAACATGATGTACTTTCAGTATTTCTTTCATCGGATGCCATATTTTTTGCTCCATCTATGAGAATTTACCACCTGAAGCAAGTAACAAAATAGTTCAATGTGATGTACAGGTCTGTCATCGAGCTTCGCAATTGGTGAATGAGGTATTCTTAATTTCTTGCTGATACATTTTACCTTCAAGCCCAGATACTATCTGTAATGCTTTGTGCCTTGCAAGCTTCACCGGTCTGCACTTTGTTTGCTCCTCACACCGATTGCCTCAAGTTCCTCTCGGCGCTGGCTTGTGAGACAAAGTAGGCACAGGAGTAGGCACTTTGTTCGGCAGAATTCCCAAATTCCCCTCTTAGCAAGCCTGATTCTTTGCTTGTGTTCTTCTCTCATGTTGGTTTCAGAAATTGGGTATTTTGATGCGAAGAAGATATACAACATACTCCTGGAATCAAACACGGAGAGTAGGAATTTTAGGGTGTAACTGAATTATATTTCAACATTATATACACAGTCCTTTTCATTATCTGATTTTGTTGGCGATGTTCAAGAAATGATCAAGCTCTGTTCTTTCTGCATACTCAGAGGTAACTCTTGTCTTGCAAAGAAGAAATTATCACATCATTGAATTTATGCGGATTGTGGATTGTCCTAATTCAACCAGTTTACCCCACACTTGTTCTATCGGAACCAACTTGCACAACTATGCAATCGTCGATGGTTTAGTGCATGAACAATTTACATAAACTTAGAATTAAGGTTGAACAAATTTTCTAGCTTTCTAAATCTATAATTTGGCCATCGTGATTCAAGGGTGATTCTTCAATACCCGTCATTTGCACCTTATTCTAAAGAAAGTTTAAATATTTTGGTTGTTAGGAATGTATACTCATATAATCAAAGTTTACTATCACCTATCAAGACGATTACAAAACCCCTTTCAATGGCGGGCAAGAGATTGTAGAGATGATAGTACTAGGGCAAAGCATGTTATTGACATGACCGAAACTAAACTGTACAAACCCGACATATATTATTGCATCTTAAATTTGGTTATCGAGTAAACCTGAAACGCATCTCTTAGTTCTTTGTTCATTACAACTCGAGTTTTGTGGCAAAAATAGCATGCACCGGTAGTTTATTCATTCTAGCTTGCCACACCTTGTCTAATCGACAACTTGCAAAGTTTTTATTCATTCCAAATTAGCTGGCTCTGTACTTGTAAGGATCTTAGGCCGAGAGGGGGGGGGGGTGAATCGGCACTTTTCAAGTTTTACTTCTCTCGATTCGTTTGATTTACTTAGTCAAATTAAGATCCCAAGCTATCGATTGACCTAGAGTCTAGTTCCGGAAGTGATCACAATAATGCACAAGCGACTACTAGGAGGCTCGATGGCACTCACATGCAAGCGATCAAGACAATATGCGTAATTAAACAAGTGAGATGAGGAGACGCAAACCGAGGTGTTTATCAAGTTCGATGCTCAACACATGAGCACCTCGTCTCCGCTGAGGAAACTTCACACAGAGAAGTCGGACTCTCTCGCCCCTAGCCCTCAATCCACTCATGGTAGCTCTTCACCAACACATGGTGGGCGAGCTCCAAGCCTTCACACAGAGGCGAGTTCTCTCTGGCGCGAGAGCACTCACACCCACCCCAAGACCGACACATGGCACCGACCACCGACACACGGTGGGTTTCGCCTCAACACATGAGACACCCCCAACACATGGAGGATTTGGCTCAGACACACGAAACCGTGGCACCCCGACACGGAGATGGCCGCCGCACACGGCGGACTTGTGCCTCCAACGGATGGAAGCGGATGTAGTCGACGGTTGACGAAGCCCGGCGTGATTTACGATCTCTCCGTGGCGAAGTCCCAAGAGCACAAGATCAAGATCGCTCTCACCACTACCCCTTCTCTCTCCCCATGAAAACTAGGGCAAAAACACCATGGGAGATGGGGAAAGCCTTGAGATGATGGGAGGAGATAGGATCACCTTCTTCTTCTCCTTCCTCTCTTCTTCTCCCTCTCAATCTCTCAAGCACATGGAACCCTAGGTGGAGGTGGGTGCCATGAGGAGCTCTTATGGGTGGCTAAGGCAAGGGGTGGTCGCTAATGATGGCTCTCTCAATTTTCTCCCAGACACCAAGCCTCTATTTATAGGCCCAAGGCGAAACCCTAGAAATGGACTACTCAGATTAAATCGCGAGTTTCAGATCACTTTCGGTCGGGCCGTCCGTTCCGTCTTGACGCCGTCCGACAGGGTCTTGCTGACTTAGCTTGCTTGACGACCGTCCGTGGTTTAATGGATCGTCTGATGCGGGTCGCCACGTGAACAGGCGCCCGCCAGTGTTCGGTCTCGTTTAGCCGTCATCGGACGCGTTGATAAACTATCTGACGCGTCCGGACAGTGAAAGTGGCCTGTCGTCGGACGCTTACGACGCCGTCCAAGATCCTCGCGCAAATTTCTTCTTCCGGACGCCGTCCGGCCTCCGACGGACGTCGTCCGAGGGTGGATCGCGTTGGGACTTAGCCAAATTCGAGCTCACTCGTTAGGAACCTCATTGTCGGATCCGTCAGAAGACGATCTTGGACGCCGTCCGACAGAGACGTTATATTGGGACTTAGCGATTTTGGCTTGTGCTCACGGACGCCGTCCGATGGCGACGGACGCCGTCCGGGGAAGTGAATTTTTCCCACTCAAGTTTTGGCTATACCGACTTCGTCTGACGCCACACCTAGGGTTGTTGGCCTATCTTGTCGACTTGTGGAATCTGCGGGAATATTTGGAATAGGCTTAGACGGAACCCATGTGAGTTAGGCGCTAAGAAACCCGAATCTTGGCAAACTATCACCGCCAGAACTCTCTCGAACCACGGACACTGCATCTCTAGAACCCGCGAACTCACTCAGATGAACTGGAACTTGTGCTCGATGGGACCTACAACTGAGAGGTGATCTTGCAGACATCAATGGGCGAGATGGGCGAAGCGATTTCGCACACAAGGAAAATGGAAGAACTAGAAAATAACATACTTAGCCTTGATGCGATCCGTCGAGGCCAGCTTGGCATCAATTACCAAAACATTAAGCCCATGAGGCTTGATCTTTCAATCTCTCCTTTTGGTAATTGATGACAACACCGCAAATCCAACATGACCGAGCAAACAAAATACAATCTCTGGTGCAATGGGTTAGTTCAGAAACATTGCACGCCACTCAACACATACAAGATACTAGGCCAATTAATAGAGTGTAATATATGTGAGACTAGAGCTCCTCCTAAATTAATGCATACCACTTGAAAATTCATCATATTTCATGGAGCAAAGCATCTCCATCCAAATCTCTATCCTAGGAGTAAAGCATCTCCTAAACCTACCACTTGTAACCAAAATCAATTCAATTCTCCCCAAGCATCCAAAACATGTACATGGATTTGCTATTATTTCTTCCCCTTTGTCATCAATGACCAGAAAGTAGCAAAACAAGGGAGTGAGAACTAATTAAGCGCTTTGGAAGTTATACTAGTGCAAACACGCCGATAAGTTCATCACACTCAAAATCTAGCCATCTCAAGGTCACAATGTCACAAGATCAATTAGAGCCAAATTGGTAGATGTGTAATTTAAGTTATTATGACCTAGAGCAAATATAAGATGAACAATAGCTAAAAGTATCAAGAGTTGCTCCAAAATTCAAAGAAGACACATGATGCACCATAGCACTAGAAAATGCAATCCAAACTACACATGCTATCACCATGCCAATTTGAGACTAAACACAATTTGGTTGAACTCATTTTGAAATATTTCACATTTTTGCATTTTGAATATTCTCAAATTTTCCATGTCTCGCATAATAGGCGACGCCACCCAAAGATGACACCGAAGATGAACGTCTCGGTCATCCAAAGCTCCCCTAAGTTCATGCCTAGTGCAATGGCAAGCTATCTCATCGAGGAGACATTAAGTGAGACATGTATGACCACTTGTGGCCTTATTTACTTTTAGCATATTTTGCAAATTCGCTCAACATTTTCTCAAAATTGCTCAACTCAAATAAGTATAGACATGTGCAAAATGAAAGAACACAATCTAGGCTTAGACGCACATGGTCAACCAAAGAGTTTCGAGCAATCAAATGGAACTAGAAGCTATAGCCCTTCTAACACATGCTCGTGGCTTCCAATTATATATTTGAGTTAGACACGGTTGACCTAGTGACAAAGTAAACATATGCTATAGCTATCAATTTCATGTGATGAACATATAGGCAATAAACAACATTCAGTATAACAAGCAAAGCACCTAAATGTTCACACATGCTTCAAAAGATTTGCAACGAATAACAAAACCACACGACCAACTCAGGCAATGTTTGACTTGTCTAAGACGTTCAATTCATTTCTCAATTTGCGTAATCGTGCCTCATCAAGTGGCTTGGTGAATATGTCGGCAAGTCGATCCTCTGCTCGCACGTGCTCAAGCACAATGTCGCCTTCGCCACATGATCCCGAAGGAAATGGTGACGACGCCAATATGCTTGGTCCGTGAGTGTTGGACCGGGTTGCACGCTATCTTCACCGCTCTCGTTGTCGCATAGGAGAGGCACGTGATCAAGTTTAAGCCCAAAGTCAAACGACTCATCGTGTCAAGTAAAGAAGTTAGCCAAGACAACCCACCGCTATATACTCAAATTTCGGCGAGATAGCGCCACGAGTTCGCTTTAGACGCCTATGACACAAGACACCTACCCGTAAAGTGACACGCCTAAGTGCTTTTATGATCGATCTTGCACCCAGATAACTGAGTCGAGAATAGCCTAGGAGCTCAAACCGCAAGACTCTTCGGGAACCAAATTCTATGCTAGGTGTGTGTTTGGATATCGAAGGATTCGCTTTCTGTTAGATCATATGTATTTCTCTAGTGAGGCTTGAAATCTAGCGCACATACACACACTAAACATGATGTTCGCCTAGATGCGCCAAGTATAACAAAGCACCAATCATGTAACGATAAAGCTTTTGGTCGACATGTTTACCTTCTTGATTGAGGTCGAGGTGGCGCTTTGTTCCCATTGGTGTTCGAATTGGCTTGCAATCCTCCATGTTGAAGCGCTTGAGCGGTGTCGGATGTACTTCTCTTGACACATGAATGTCCCTCCTTGAGTTGCTTGATTTGAAATCCCAAGAAGAAGTTCAATTCTCCCATCATTGACATCTCGAACTCCTTTCTCATCATGTTGTCAACTCGTTGACCAAGGACTCATTTGTCTTTGCCAAGATGATATCATCCACGAGACTGGCACAAGAATGATCTCTATCCACCACCTTAGTGAATAGAGTCGTGTCAACCCTTCCGATCGTGAATCCCTTGCCGATCGAAAGTCCCTTAGCCTCTCGCACCATGTCACGGGAGCTTGCTTGAGACCATATAAAGCCTTCGACGGTTTGAACACATGGTCGGGTAATGAGGATCTTCAACTCCTGAGGTCGCTCTACATACACTAGCTCTCCAATGTACCCGCTGAGAAAAGCACTCTTCACATCCATTTGTTTGAGGATGATGTTGTGACATGTAGAGAATGCCACAAGCAACTGATAGCCTCCAGACGTGCACGGAGAGCATAGGTGTCACCACACCAACTCCCTCAACTGTAAAACCACAGGCGACCAATCTAGCCTTGTTGCGCACCACCACCCAAGTTCATCTTGCTTATTCTTGAAAACCCACTTGGTGCCAATCACGTTGCAATCACTTGGTCTTTCCACTAAGGTCCGGACTTTGTTTCTCTCAAAGTTGTTCACTCCTCGTGCATAGCATTGATCCACCAGAGTCACTAAGAGCCTCTTCCACTTTCTTTGGCTCAAGCTCGGACACAAACGCCGTGTGCTCACGTAAGCTTGCCAAAGCATCGACCTCACCGACGCTTAGCCGTCCTTGACCTTGTTTGCACTCCTTGAGTCAATTCCCCAATCACTTGATCAACTGGATGATCACGAGCTATGGTGTGATGGGTCTTGATCAACCGAGGTGGTAGCTCTACCGACTCTGATCGGCTCACAAGCTCTATCGCCTCGAACCGGCTCCACACTCGAGCCGTCTTGAGGCAATGCTCCCCGAGTCCTGCATTGGTTCGGGGTGAGAGGTGATGGAACTGCCTCGGTCTCCTCTCAACCTCTCATCGCCTCACATCACCAGCAGCATCTCCTCCACCGCTTGCCAATCGCCACCGCCCACATCATCCAAGTTCTCATGCTCTCCTTGGCTCCCATTGATTCGTCGAACTTCACATCGCAGTCTTCTCAATCGACCACGCTCTCGTTGTACACCCCGGAAGACCCTCTGCCGAGTACCCCAGAAGACTCCGTGTCCACTCGCTCGAAACTTGCCCAAGTGCTCCCGCTTCTTCTTGATGTAGACCTTCTGACCAAAAACCCCGAAGTAGGAGACATTGGGTCGTCTTCCTACTAGCACTCGTGGGGCGCCTTCTTCAGAGTTTGTGAAGGTCTGACTGTTGATGCAAAGGACAGTCAGGTTGATCGCTTCACCCGAATGATGTGAAGTCTTGTACTCATCCAACATTGTCCTCGCCATCTCGATGAGCGCCCCGTTTTTCCTCTCAACCACCCCATTTTGCCGAGGGTGTAGGTAGTCGAGAACCGTGATCAATCCCTAACTCATCACGAAGATCTCAATGAAGTGTTAGTGAACTCCGTCCCATTGTCACTTCTCATCTTCGAGGGTACAATCAAAAGCATTTTGGGCTTTTTTACAAATTTTTGAAAACATCTCCAGCTTGGAGTTTTGTCGTAGAAAGAAGACCTGTGTGTATCGGGAGAAGTCATCAACAATGACCAAGCAATAGAGATTTCCCGATACTCACATAGGTAGTTGGCCCAAAAGATCCATGTGTAAAAGCTCAAGAGGTTGAGATGTAGACATGACATTCTTGGCGGGATGTGAGCTTGCCACTTGCTTGCTTACCGACAGAATCTTTGCATAGCTTGTCTTTCTCGAATGTCACATCTTGCACATCAAGAATCAACTCGCTTTTGAAAAGTTTCTTCAATTTACCATGCCGACATGCCCAAGACGCCTATGCCAAAGCCAACCAAGAGAGACTTTGGCGACAAGACAAGTCGAGACGGATCTGGCAGCTCATTAAAGTTGACAAGAAACAAGTTTTCAAAACGAAAGCCTTTGAACACAAGTTTTTCATTTTGTCCAAAACCAACAAACCTCAAAGTGAGAAATTGTAATGGAACCCCAAATCACATATTTGGGCAACAGAGAGGAGGTTATAGCTCAAAGTTTTCACAAGTAGCACATTATCAATTGAAAGATCTCAAGAAATTGCTACCTTCCCACCTCCAAGAACCTTGCTCTTGCTTCCATCTCCAAAAGTGACCTTGGGGAATCTTGCCTTCCTCCCTAATGAGGTGAACAACCGGGGTTCTTGGCCATGTGTTGGGTGCACCCACCAAATGATCCAATGGCACCTCCACTCCTAGTTCACCCGTCATGAAGAAGACACTTATGTGACTCGGGGACCCACACAGAGGTCCCCGAGGGTTAGCCTTCAAAGCGTAGCAACACGAGCAAAGCGATCAATCAATGACTTAGGCACCCAAACATGTGCCTTGTGCTCATTCTCGACTTGAGCCCAACAAATCTAGCGATCATCCTACCACGATCATTTTTCTTGAGCAAGTATTGATCATACAACTCGATATGTGTAGGGAATCTTGGTTGTGTGTGAATGGGAGTGTTGCGCTTTGGTGCCTAGGTGGATGTGTCTTACCAATGTTGTGCCTAGGAGGTCCATTCGAAATTCCGCCTAGGTGATTGCCAAGTGTTGTGATACCTAGGGCCTTGCCACCAGTGATAGGATCTAGGATCATATTGCCAAGCACTATTGTTTCTTTCTTTGCCATGTGGAGTTATAGTGCCTAGGAGGTCCTTGCCAAGTCTTCGTGCCCATTGTTCATCCTAGAAACATTGTTGCTAGTGTGCAAGTTGTTACCATGTCTCTTCTTGGGATGAGCTCGATAGTAACCTTGCCTATGGGTAGATGCTCGAGGAACACTTGATTTCTTCCTCCCTTTGGCTTCTCGTGATAAAACCCAAGCCACCCTTTTGGGAAGGTTTTCTTTGTTTCTTGAGCATCTTATCCAAGGCTAGGCTACCCTCATAGCACTTCCCAAGCCCTTATCAAATTTCTCAAGTTTAAACTTCAACTCAAGATTTTCAATAGCGAGCTCCCTAGCGACTAGTGCAAATTTACAATTATCGTGTACACACTAGTGCATTGCTAGAGTAACGCTAGAGGTGGAAGCCAATCCAAAGGTAATTATGGGCAACCTCGGGGCAAGCAAGAGTCAAATCAATAACAACAGCAATAGCAATGTATAATGTGCATGGCACAAGCAACATCCAAAGCATCAACAGGTGTATCAACTAGTTGAGCAAGAGGCAAAGCAACCAATTTATCATTCTTAGCCAGAAGTGTCTCATGCAGGTGTATCAACTAGTTGAGCAAGAGGCAAAGCAACCAATTTATCATTCTTAGCCAGAAGTGTCTCATGGTTCTCCTTAAGTACATGATAAGTAGTCATGAGATCATCTAGGGATTCATTCAAAGCATCGCGCTCTTGTTCTAGCACATTGCACTTAGATGACAAATTCTTGTTAGAACCTAGCAAAGTATCATGCTCAGATTCTAAGCTATCACATCTAGACACAAGGTTTTTGCACTTAGTTTGCAAAGCAATCAAGGTTTTACCAAGCTCAAGATTCTTTAGTGTCTCGTGCTTATAGCGCTCACAAGCTTCCCTAAGACAATCACGCATGCCTTCAACATCCTCATCAGAGTCGAACGAGTCGCCACCTCGCCACTAGGTCGAGCCATCGAGCACTTGGAAGTACCGGGAGGAGTCGGTGAAGCCTTTGCCGATGTAGAGGAAGTAGTGGAAGAAGCCCCATCGTCATCGAATCACCATTCTCGAGCCTCGGTGACGGTAGAAGACATCTTGGAGCGAGATCGGAGGAGGTGGCACAGACTCGGCTATCGCCATGGTGGCCAACTCTTGATCGGCTAATTCCTCATCTTGAAGCGGGCGTGTCATTGGAGTCATCATCGGTCACCCATTCTCCCACAAAGGCTAGTCTCTTGCCTTGTGAGGAGCGACCTTGAATCCGACTTACGGAGTCTTCTTCTTGTTGTCATTGTGCCTCTGCCTCTCGCCATCACCCTTGTCCTTTCCTTTGTCCTTGTACTTGGTGTTTCCTTCCGAGGACACATTGAAGCGATGTGCCTTCTCCCGACACTCATAGCATCGGTATGACGCATGAGTGTTTCGCTCATCCTCTTCTTGCCTCCATAGCCGTTTACGCTCATGAATTGGCCACTTGCTTCATGAGCAGTCAAGTGTTGGAAGCCCTCCTCAAGCTCGTTCCAACTCATCTCACCACCGTCCTCGATTGACTTGACTTGAGACCACTCTGTCTAGATCCACCGGCCTTGAGAGCAATCACTTGATTCTTCACAAGGGGGAATCCTCACGATCATTAAGGAGCATCATCTCATGAGCGGTGATCTTCTTGAGCAAAGTCGTGGGAGCCGACTTCTCCACATCACCACTGTTGGTGAGATAGGTGATGATGTCCCGATAGTCCTTCTTGGGAGGATCCGCAGATTTTCCTCGCACACTTCATCATTGGCAATAAGTGTGACCGAGCCCTTAAGCTCGTTAAGGATGGGGTTAAGCCGAGTAAACATAGCATTGATATTTTCATTTGGAAGCATTCAATCGATCAAACGCCTCCTTGACAACCACTAGTCTACCCTCCTTATCACCGAGGTGCCCTCGTGAATCTCAATGAGTGTGATCCATATCTCGTGTGCACTAGTGAGATTGCTAACTCTATCAAAACCTCCATGCTCAAACCACAAAACAGGCTGCTCATGGCCTTAGCATCGGTCTCTAGGAGTTTGTTTTGAGCGGGTGTAAGGTGTATATTGTTAGTGAGTGTGACACCATGAGGAGACTCTACAACTCTCCAAACATCCATTCCCATTGCTCGGAGAAATACTTTCATTCGCAACTTCCAAAAGCTGAAATTAGTGCCACTAAACGAGGAATCCTATTGGCGGCTACACTACCCCGTCGGCCATCTCTATGCGGTTAAGCAACTAGAGACCCGTGCTCGATACCACTTGTAAGGATCTTAGGCGAGAGTGGGTGAATCGGCACTTTTCAAGTTTTACTTCTCTCGATTCGCTTGATTTACTTAGTCAAATTAAGATCCCAAGCTATCGATTGACCTAGAGTCTAGTTCCTAAGTGATCACAATAATGCACAAGCGACTACTAGGAGGCTCGATGGCACTCACATGCAAGCGATCAAGACAATATGCGTAATTAAACAAGTGAGATGAGGAGACGCAAACCGAGGTGTTTATCAAGTTCGGTGCTCAACACATGAGCACCTCGTCTCCGCTGAGGAAACTTCTCACACGAGAAGTCGGGACTCTCTCGCCCATAGCCCTCAATCCACTCATGGTAGCTCTTCACCAACACATGGTGGGCGAGCTCCAAGCCTTCACACAGAGGCGAGTTCTCTCACAAGCGAGAGCACTCACACCCACCGGCACCGACACATGGCACCGACCACCGACACACATGAGACACCCCCAACACATGGAGGATTTGGCTCCGACACACGGAAACCGTGGCACCCCGACACGGAGATGGCCACGACACACGGCGGACTTGTGCCTCCAACGGATGGAGCGGATGTAGTCGTGCGGTTGACGGCCCGTGGCGTGACGACGATCTCTCCGTGGCGAAGTCCCAAGAGCACAAGATCAAGATCGCCTCTCACCACTACCCTTTTCTCTCCCCATGAAAACTAGGGCAAAAACACCATGGGAGATGGGGAAAGCCTTGGAGATGATGGGAGGAGGTAGGGATCACCTTCTTCTTCTCCTTCCTCTCTTCTTCTCCCTCTCAATCTCTCAAGCACATGGAACCCTAGGTGGAGGTGGGTGCCATGGGAGGAGCTCTCATGGGTGGCTAAGGCAAGGGGTGGTCGCTAATGATGGCTCTCTCAATTTTCTCCCGTACACCAAGCCTCTATTTATAGGCCCAAGGCGAAACCCTAGAAATGGATCTCCAGATTAAATCGCGAAGTTTCAGATCACTCGGTCGGACGCCGTCCGGTTCCGTCAGACGCCGTCCGACAGTGGTCTTGCTGGTATTTAGCCGTCGGACGCCGTCCGTGGTTTACGGATCGTCAAGGCGAAGGTCGCCACAGCGTGAACAGGCGCCCGCCAGTGTTCGGTCTCTGGTTTAGCTGTCATCGGACGCGTCCGATAAACTATCGGACGCGTCCGACAGTGAGGTGGCCCGTCGTCGGGCGCTTACGACGCCGTCCAAGATCCTCGCGCTCAAATTTCTTCTTCACCGGACGCCGTCCGGTCTCGATCGGCGCCGTCCGACAGGATCGCTATCGCGTTGGGACTTAGCCAAATTTCGAGCTCACTCGTTGGGAACCCTCATTGCCGGACCCGTCCAAGACAGATCGACGCCGTCCGACAGAGACGTTATATTGGGGACTTAGCGATTTTGGCTTGTGCTCACGGACGCCGTCCGATGGCGATCGGACGCCGTCCGCCGGGCTGAAATTTTTCCCACTCAAGTTTTATTATACCGACTTCGTCCGACGTCACACCTAGGGTTGTTGGCCTACCTTGTCGACTTGTGGAATCAAGGGGAATATTTGAAATAGGCTTAGGCGGAACCCATGTGAGTTAGGCGCTAAGAAACCCGAATCTTGACAGCTATCCCACTCAGGAACTCTCTCGAACCCCGGACACTGGCATCTCTAGAACCCGCCGAACTCACTCGGATGAACTGGAACTTGTGCTCGATGGGACCTACAACCGTGAGAGGTGATCTTGCAGACATCAATGGGCCAGATGGGCTAGAAGCAGACACGCACACAAGGAAAATGGAAGAACTAGAAAATAACATCCTTAGCCTTGATGCGATCCGTCGAGGCCCAGTTGGCATCAATTACCAAAACATTAAGTCCAAGGGAGGCTTGATCTTTCAGGTAGTTTATTCATTCTAGCTTGCCACACCTTGTCTAATCGACAACTTGCAAAGTTTTTATTCATTCCAAATTAGCTGGCTCTGTACTTGTTTCAGAAAGTTTATGTCATCCATTAGGTAAATATGGACCGGCATTCATCCACCAAAGCATTATACCTAAACGTTAGGTCCTATCCGGACTTGTTGCTATCTCATGCTCCTGTCAATTGCCTCATTGATTCCTCAGCAATATATTTGCTTATTCTATGTAATGGTGCACTTTTCTGTGAAATCTATTGGTGTAACTTGAACTCATCTAAGAACTTTTCGCTTGCAGTTGGAATACCTCGAGGAATGTCTCCTTAAGGAATCTAGTCATGAGGAAATGGAACAATGGTGTTTTTCATGTAATTTTATTTCCTCAATTTGCAAGCATTGTGTTGCACACAGGTGTTTTTTTTTTGTTCAAGCGCTTTTCAAGGACTAGTTCAAGAATCTGTTTGTGTGTCATGTTTTGGTGACAAATTCAATTGTATTTATGTTGCCATGTACAATGTGCCGATGAATATCTGTATTATTTGGTCACTTGTTAATTTATAATGAATTTATTTGTGTAAAAATTGTTTGGATTTATTTATGTGATGACAAATTGTAAGCTATAATGGGGTCTAAATACATTATTGGGCTAGAATTAATGAGTTTTCCAAATTGATTTGGTTTTGAATAATTATGACGATAAAATTCGTCACAACATTTTGCCACGTCACCTGACATGTCATCTATCTAGCACCATCCTATTCATTTGTTTGTGACGTTTTTGTTTTAAATTGTGACGATTCATAGCGTCATAATTCTTTGTGACGATGAAACGTTCGTCACTAATTTTGTGACGTTTTTCCTTGTTTTGTCACAGAAGGGCTTTAGAGACGCACCTTCTGTGACACATTGATTTTCGTCACAGAAGTGTCACAGAATGGATACGGTGACAAAAAAACCCCCTATTTGTGACGATATCTGATTGTCACAGAAGGCCATATTTCTTGTAGTGCGTACGCCTTCGTGGGGTCGCTACATTTGTGTCGCAGGGGGTGTTGGCTATTAACGAGCTCGTCCAACGACCGCACCATGCTGCCTTCCCTAGGCTTGCTCGTGAATATCGCCGACTGGCGCTCGCGGTGGCTCGGTGTTCGGACGTGGTGGATGCAGTACGGCACTCTGACATTCGTCAGCACCTAGGACACCACCATGCACCTCCGCTGAATTAGGATGATGTATTTGGTCAGTCGTACCGTGTTGAATGAAATGAAATAGAGGAACTGTCTTACCTAAACTCATCTCGTCCAACCTCATTCCACCGATCAAACGTATGTACGTACAAGAAATCGTAACATCCCACTCAACCTCATCCCACCAACCAGACACATGTACGTTAGGAACCCACTACAGGAATCACACGGAATATCGACGGCCATCGAAACTATCAACGACCATATATGGCCGGTCGCGAAAGCACCACTAATATCGACGACCTGCTCCAAGACGTCGATATACTTACTCTATCACGTCCGCTTCTACCCTCGCCCATTGCATTTTCAGGTTTTGGCGCGCGTGGGAAACCATCTCTCTCGGCGGCCACATTTAAGCTGTCGAGATGTACATTTTTCGACGACTTTTCTGGCCTTTCTCGATGGCGGCCGTCGAGAATTTTCCGCGATCCGTGTTGGACCATACCATCCAATCCCACTAAACAAACATCCAAAACTATATACTATATGGCTGTACACCACCTCATTTAGGGCTTGTTTGGGAGAAGCTCTGGTCAATCTGATGGTGCATTTGAAAATTCACTAGTGTAAGATTTCCCGCCCCATCTCGCGAAGTTGATAATTTATCACCGTGGCATGGGCAGCTACTGCCGTCTTCGGGTCATAGCTTCCCCTATGATCTACAGCGGTGGTGTGGCGTAGCTCCCCCAACAGCCGATGCAGTAAAGCTCCCTGACGATGAATTTCGAGGTGTGGTGGTGACACTGCTCCCTCAAAGGTGCGATGGCGAGCTCTAGGCCGCGATGGTGAGACGACCCCCATTGATGGCGTGGTCGCGGTGCAGCCGCACAACTCCTCCTACAACACGGTGGCGAACATCAAGGCAAGGTTGGCGGTGTCTTAACCTCTTATTGCGCAATGGCGTGAAGCCCCGGTGACGTGGTTGGCTCTAGGACAACGCCGACGGTAGGGCTTCATGGTAATGGCGGCAGCGGCACCAGTGTCACGATAGTGAGCTTCTCTCAACGGTGAGTTCCAAATATGCCACAAATTTCACTTTCAAATGGATGGATTTGGTGCAATCAAGCTTTCCTCTCTTCCTCACCTCAAACCTTGCTCTACCGTTTCAAAATGACAAGCCTCTAACTATTCTCGAGTTGGGAGAAGGCTTAAAATTGTGGGTTTGCAAAACAACTTCTAAATTTCCATATTATTACACATAACCCTGTTTTTTTTTTTGCCATAGATATGTATAAGAGCAATGTTTTATATGATGCAATGGCCTAATGTACATGTGAGGAGCCGTTGAATCCACTTTAAAATGTATGTAGCTCGAATCCTGTATGGCTCTTATATGGGTCTAACTACATGTGAGAAAAGTTTTTCATGGCTTCTTGTCTTTCACTGCCCCACAAAAGGCCATTAACGGGTCGCTTATAGGCTGTTTGGTTGTCTGCATCCAAGGAGTTTTGCACCTAGAGATATAAAACTAGAGTGTTTGGTTGTCTTCTCACCCATCTGAACCAGCCTTTCCAGATGCAATTACCCCCTCTGGGCCAGGCTCTGGAAATACGACCAAATTGGGCGTTTCCCTAGAGCCAGGCTCCGCAGATGCAGCAACGCAACACATTTGATTCATTTTTTCGCTATATCTTTTTATTAGTATTTTCGATTACCAAACCGATTTCAAAAAATGGGTTATTGATGTTTTTTCGAACAAAACTAGACCACACTTACTATATAAATTTAAAAAGTTTTAAATTTTCATTTTTGAATTTATTATTTACGAGACTTTTATTTTGAATTTTTTATTTTCGTATTTGATTTTTTTGTTATTTTGATTTTCTAGAATTTATTTTTTAATCTGTTTTATCCCTATTTTGAATTTCTTCATGTCATTCTCTTCTTACTGAAGTCAACCAAACAACATCTCTACGCATCCTGTATAATCTCATACACCTAACCAAACAACAACCATTTGCATTATCTCAGTCTGGCTCAAACCAGTCTGACTCAGCTCATACAGACTGGTTCAACTGAGAAAGACAACCAAACAGCTTATTAATTTCGTGTAACTACATGCGAGAAAAGTTTTTCGTGGCTTCTTGTCATTTACTACCCCACAAAAGGCCATTAACGCGTCGCTTAATTTCGTCCCGTCACCACCGAATCGGAACTTTGTGTACTCGTCGTAGTTGCAGGGTTTGTACTTGTATATCAGTGGGGGTTTCCGGCACTTTCCGCCAACGGGATCATCCAGAGCGCTCGCGGACCCGAACCGTGGCATGGACGCGAACAGCATGGAGAGCCGCTCGCAGTTGCTCGGTGGCCAGTCGTCCAGACACAGTGCACGCAGGACGGCACCCTCCCGTTCGTGACAACCTTCAAACCAACAACAAATTGTTGGGAAACTACCAGGGAGGGGAACCCGGTCAGGCTAGGGCCGGCGCACGTCACGCATGCGGATAGGGCCGGCCAGTGCCCCCACGGTGGGTCTCACATTGGAGCTAGGCAAAACTCTAATCAACACTATATAAAAGAGGTGGAGCCCCCTATTGTATGCAGATCAAAAAATCAATAAAAAAAAAACTCCACCCTATTCCCTTTTGTTCTTGTTCTCTGTTATTGTTTGTGTACGCCATACCTTTTACTACACTAGGTAACAAGGTTTCTTAACACGTAATCAGCACGCTCGCTCCTTTACGTGCTGATCAAACCGCAAGGAAGAACGATCTTCATCCACTTCTACCGTGAAGGTATAGTTTTGCGCATCCATTACTGTGCCTGAATTTCATTGCAGATCAGAATCTCTAGTACTTTGCAAGAAATTTTTAGTAAATTAGTATTTTTGGGGTTTTTAACAAATCAATCTATTAGATTGATTTCCCCACTGCCGCCCGCAGCGACTGCCGCCTGTCATGGCCGCAATAGGTCGCGCCGACCTTGCACCACCCGCTGGGCAGCGGCGCCGCACTCCACATCGCAGCCGCACAAGACGCCGCCATCGCCACGCAAGCGTCGGTACGCTAGACGAGCCCACACGCTGCCGCACATGCCGCCGCAGACCGCGTATTTTCGGTTTTCCACCTACGGCCCAGTATGGCCCTGTGGCACGTGTTGCTTGGCCTATCCTGACTACGTACGGTACGGTCCTGCTAGCAGCAAGCCGTACACTGACTGAAAGGTCCATATTGAGCTAGAATTTTCAAAAATTGCAACGGCCACAGAAATTTTGTGAAATAGCCCTGAAATTGCTTAATTTTGCTAAAATCCCCATTCTTGCAGAATCATGTGAATTTACTTTAAATTGTGTTTTACTGGTTAATATTATGCAATTATTCTGCAAATTATTGCTAGTTATATTATCAGTCTTTATTTTGCATCTCGTAATGGCACAATATTGAAACCACGAGAATTAGTTTATGTCACGTACCACTATAGAACAATTACCTGAATTAATCATGCATTTAGTTATTATCTTGCAGATGACTATACTCACAAGCCGTGATTTTGATGAACTTGCCCCCCATAATTTTCGGTCATGGAAGTTCGATGTTGAAATTGTTTTGGGCAGCAGGCAGCTGTGGTGTACCATTGGCGTTGTCCGGGGCTACCCTACTGCGAAACAAAATTACCAGGAACTGCATTTCCTTAGTCACCACTTGTCACTTACTCTAAAAGTGAGTATATGGCAGTGGCATGTCCCCTGTATCTGTGAAATGCGCTCTGCAAGCGTTTTGAGAGGTTGAGGTACTCAATTCTCCCACAAGCCCAGCAGGACTGGAATTGCCTGAGGGTGGCCGACTTTAAGTTTATTGCTGACTATAACTCTGCGCTGCATCGTATTTGCAACAATCTGAGACTCTGTGGCAAGCTAGTCACGGAGCAAGAAAAGATTGAGAAAACTCTCTCTACTTTTCATTACAATGAAATTCAGCTAGCCCACGGCTACCCACAGAACAACATTGAGGAGTATAGCACTCTCATTGATATGATGATGGTGTCGGAAACTCATGATAATATGCTGATAAAGAATTTCAAGTCCCAAGTACCAAGCAACCCGACTAGCACTAAAATTAATGCTAATAGTTACAAACTGAAGAACCCCAAAAAAAGGGCAAGAAAGGGAAAGGAAAAAAGGGGGCAGCAACTAAAAAGTCTGGTAATCAGGGGCCGTGCAAGTCGTATGGCCAGCAGAACCAAGCTTGTTTTCGTTGCGGCTTGAAGTGGCATTGGTCCAGGATTTGCCATAAGCCTGAGGAAGTGGTCGCGGTTCATCAAACCAAGAAGAAGTGCTCCCATTGAAACGCATCTAGCAAAGATTCAAGTTGAAAATACTAAGCATGAAGACAAATTTGAGGAGGATGACCTCCTCGGGGAGGAACTGGCATCTCTCCCACTGCCCCCTCCTAGCCCTGTCCCTGAGAGCGTCGTGAACATAGATAACTTTGATGATTCTGACATCCGGCAAAGTGTGGATACCATCTTCACCGAGTATTTTTTAGTGTTCTTTTTGCAGCCTGCTGCTGCCATCATATTAGAGTGGTTGCGTTAGAAGATATTTAAATAAATCGTTTAGTATTGCCCTCTTGCATTGTAAGCTCTATGAGAGCATATCTTAATCCTCGTGTTTTGTCTTCAAAAACCCAGCATTTCAGTATGATTGAACTTTAAGTATTTTGAATATTTGTATGAATAAATATGCCTTGCATATGTGATTGTCCCATTACCTGATTGAGACTATGAATAAATATGCCTTGAGGAATTGTTGTGAGGACCCAAAAATGGAGTCGAGTCCCCTCTGTGCTTTACCTATTCTAGCCACTGAATCAAGTAGATAGAACACACATATATACAACTCTTGGATCATAACCATTCAATGAATAAACTTTATTGCATCATAGTGCTTTAAAACATGGCAAATATTACCATAGTTTTGGCTCAACAGCCTTACAAAAGCAGAAGTCTTTAGATGTAAACATAGTACAACTGATAAACAATGAAGACCCAAATAAATTCACAAGCAAAACTGTAGAGGCGCACTCCTAGACGTCAGGATAGCCTTCGTCTTGAACTCCAAATCTAAAATCGCTCTCTTGAAAACTCATCTTCTCGAACTCCCCTTCTAAAATAAAGATTCTTCTGGCTGCAATCTGCTTGTTGGAATGAATAGCCCACATGAAAAGCGGGGTGAGTACGCGAATACTCAACAAGCTATCATCCTTAAAATGTATTGCAGGAACAA
Organism: Raddia guianensis; assembly: GCA_036346415.1. Classification (NCBI taxonomy): domain Eukaryota; kingdom Viridiplantae; phylum Streptophyta; class Magnoliopsida; order Poales; family Poaceae; genus Raddia; species Raddia guianensis. Next base: position 18,001,730 of record CM070541.1, on the reverse strand, counting down.
TAGGATAGGATGGTTATTTTTGCCCAGCATAAATTCATAACTTATTTGTTTTCAAAATTTATTAGATCATAAATTAGTTAACCCATGAGATTCAACTAATCCAGAACGTATTTTCATGCCACACGCTTCACCACTCGGATTACCTAGAACCACACCGAGCTTCACCACTCGAAACACCACAAAAAAACCACCAAGCTTCACGACTCGGGTATCACAAAACCACAACAGTTTCTCGACAATCCATTTTAATTAAAACATGGTGGGACTACCAGTGTGAAATCCTCCTAGCTGCTTGTGACCGTGAGCACGGCTGTTATGATCAGAGTTCGCCTAGTCGACCTCCTAGGCCGATTAGGCTGCGATTAGTCGCTAGTCTGCAACTTTCCGCCTCGTTTAGGCCCTAGTCGGTGAGTTAGGCGGAAATCCCGATTAAGCGGTCCTAGGCGGTCTTAGGCGGACTAGGCGGGTGGACCGGGACGGGTTTAGGCGGGCTTGGGGCGGCCTAGTCGGCGCCTAGTGACTGCCTAGGGGATGGCCAGGCAGGTGAATCGAGTGAACCAGCCCGCCCATGGCCCAAATATGTGAAGAGGCATTACACTCTATGACTTGAGAGTTGAGACTATGACAACATGGCTATGCTAATGAGTAATGAGTAATGACTATGTGTCAATGCCTTTATGAGATCGATTCTCTCAATTTTCATGCTTAATATGTCTATATATGTATTTTGTGTGTTTAATTTAAGGGATAAGTCATATATTTGGAGTTGTAAAATGATGTATATGATAAGTTGGATACTAATATTTTTTATATTTTTGGGAAAAATAAAAAAACGACTAGGCCGCCTAGTCTCCGTCTAGCCCGCCTAGTCTCTAGTCTGTAGGTATCCGTCTAGCACTTGACTAGCGTTTAGGCTAACATTGGTTATGATAGTTTAACTAAACTCTGCAGAGTGTGTACACTTTACCCCTAAAACCGTATTCCCAGTAAACTGGTGAATAGAACAAAGCCACTACTCGGATCAACTAATTCAAGCCCGCACACTCAGAGTGACCCACCGACATTGGATTCACCTCACGAGACGTGAATCACCCCTTATGTAGGAAGACAAACCGAAATCATTTTCTCCGAGCAGCGAACTAGGGCGTTACAATTATCCACATACAGGGTTATACTGTAAGGCGAGGTCGAAATAGTCACAAAGAGTCGGTCCTTAGGAGGACTCAAGGCAATTACTACACACACAGTGTTTCCTTCACCGTTGTCCCACACACACGTCGCCCAATAAGAGTGCTATACCAGCCTTGGAATCCTCACAAGTTATAGCCACCCTTATTGGCGAGGCATATGTATGCCCCTGATGGCATTACGCCACACCCGCAAATCGCCCAACAGGAGTGGTCTAACGACCTTGGAATCCTTACAAGTCATAGCCACCCCTATTATCGAGGCAGGTATACACCACATACACAAATACACACGGTACAAATCTTCGTATGCTTCACCACATGCCTCGCCTGTAGCAGAGATCCATGACCCCACACTACCTATCACGTCACCCTGAGTCTACACACGCCACGTAGATTTATTTGTTTAATTTCAAATACCAATGGCTAATCCAAGCCCACTGATGGCGGGTTTGAATGATGATGATAGTATGTCCCAATTCCCAAGCAACTAAGCAACTACCCTTCTCTAATCAAAGAATTGGGTTTAAGCAAGATATATTACAAATGGCTACAAGGTTTAGGTTTAACATGATAATGAAGAACTATCATATAATGGGATCGATAACATATAACAAGGACATGCCTAGATTATCCAAATATACGTAACCTTAATATAAACACATGCAATAGTAAAATTCTAGGTAACAATTTAAAATCTAGGTAGCAACATGTAATGGATGTGACATCCACAGGATCTAGATAATTTGCCCTCATGAGTGCAACGGATACACTTCTTCAGAACGTTGACAAATTTTTCTTCGAAACTCAAGTCTACCGCACGGACATAACAAAAAGAATTTCAATAAGCGAGAAAACGAAATTATGATGAATGCATATGCTCATGAAAATTTTATAGTAAGCATGTTTCTAATTATAGAAAATTATAAAATTGGTTCTGCAATTTTACATACTTATAGTAATTACTAAAATTGCTAGAATGTTGATTAGACAATAAATCATAGGTAATTCATACTGTACATTGATAGTACCAAATTTTACCATACAATAATACATATTTTTTTGAACACACTAAAATTGGTTTCATGATTTTTGGAGCTACGGAGAATATTTGACAATTATTTGAATCTAAGGTGTTTCCAAAAATTGCAGAAATGGGTGAAAATTCCCTAAGGCTGACTGGGCTAAATTGGGCCCAGCTTGGGCTGCGAACTGGATGAGAGAGAGAGAGAGAGAGAGAGAGAGAGAGAGAGGGGCACGGGGATATGCCCTGTCTAGCCTCACCCAAAGCAGGGGAGGGGGAGGCGTGGCTCGGGTCGACGGCGATGGCGGCGCTCCGGGGCTCGGCGGCGCGGCGAACTCACCAGCGGCATGGCGTGGGGTGGCATAAGGCGGCGACGCGGCGGCTGCTCAATGTGGGGGCTCGCCGGCGGCTCTAAGGCGCGTCGAGGGGGCGACGCGGCTGTGTGGGGGTGTGGGGCTGCAGGGTAGGCGTTGCCGGCGACAGCTCGAGCAAGGGAGGGTTGAGGCGGCTGCACGGCTACCAGCGCGGCGACGGCCATGACTGCTCATGGCGGCGGGCTGCGATGAGGTAACTCCAACAAAATTGCACAGGGTAAAACATTCTAGGATCTCTAATAAAGCTACTGGAGAGAGGAATTAGGAATTTACCGAGAATGTGACGAAATCGACGACGACTCCTTCGAACGGCACTCCGGACAACAACGGCTTCGTCGTCCAATCGTCGGTGCTCCGGCGACGCGATCTTCAAATCGATTGAGCGGAAAAACTCAGGAGTAGAAAAATGTAGAAGGTACCAGAAGATTTCGGCCATGGATGTCTCACGTGAGGTGAATTTCGAAGGATGCCAAAGGGGAGAGAAAGAGAGTCGGCTAGGGACTTTATGGGTGATTACAGGAAGTAACTGCCGTGCTCAGCGGGCAGTTAGCACCTACTAAGTGGCCACTACACAGTAGAAACGCTCAGCACTAGATTAGGGAAAATTAATTATATGCCACTCCAAAGAGTGGTAATTGATAATATACCACTCTAAAGAGTGTTATTGATAATATGCCACCTCAAAGGATTACTCCTTAATAATATGCCATTTTCCTATTTTTTCTTAACTAAATCCCATTTTCCCTTACTAAAAGACCAACCTACCCCTTTGGAGATAGCAAAATGGGAGATTTAGTTAAAAGACCAACTAAACCAATTGCCACTCTTCCGTCATACCTTGTATGCCATGTGTATGCCATGATAATGTATGCCATGTGCTTGTCCAAGAGCATTGTGTATGCCATGTGCTTGCCATAGTCTTAATCTTACTCTTTGTGATATAGGCAAAATCTTGTGCGAAGGCTGTTTCATTTTTTGGAATTGTTCAGCGCATATATGTTTCATTTGCTGGTTCTACGAAAAGGTGGCATGTTTTGCTTAAACATGTTCCTAGTTTAACTGTCAAACCATTGTCCAATACTCGGTGGGAGATATGGGTGGGCATTCGGTTATTTTGGTTATTTCGGTTCGGTTATTTCGGTTTTTGAAAATTCCGGTTAGTAAAAAATAGAAACCGAAATCTTCTCTAAAATATTACTAACCGAACCATATTAACCGAAATATTTCGGTTCGGTTAATTCGGTTTTCGGTTTATAACCAAATTATTCACTTCATGGCAATTGAGAGGTGAGCACAACAATATGCCTAACTACAATAAACTAAATTATTTTCAAATCAGCTTACGCTCACGTTCTCAGAGGTCAACGCACAACAAATCAATAAAGCAAAGAGTGAAAGAACATATCGAACAAGCAAAGAGTAGATCAAGTACATACTTTGCACGAACACTTGGATCCATTTCCTCCAACTTCGGTTTAATCGGTTATTTCGGTTTCTAGGAAGTAAAAACCGAACCGAACCATATTAACCGAACAGTTCTGAAAAAATAACCGAACACTAACCGAAAAACCAAAATAACCGATAATTTCGGTTAGTTCGGTTCGGTTCGGTTTTTCGGTTATCGGTTTTTTTTGCCCACCCCTAGTGGGAGAGTCGAATCAAAAGTGTTACAGCAATAAGATATCAAGCAACAGAGATAAGGTCAGCTTTGTCTGAGTTACGTCATGCTTCTGACATTGAACCTAAGGACAAAAGTGATGCAAAAAATTTATTTGATGCACTTGGCAGCTTTGAGTTTTTACTTGGTATGGTTATCTGGCATGATGTTTTATTTGCTGTAAATAAAGTAAGTAAAAAGTTACAATCTCCAGCCATGTGCATTGACTTTACTTTGAAGCTAATACAAGGTATGACGGAATACTTTGAGAAGTACAGAAATGATGAGTTTTCTGATTGTCTGAACATTGTCAAAGGTATTGCAAATGACATGGGTGTAGATGTATCATTTCCAGTAAAGCGTCGTGCCGTCAGGAAGAAACAATTTGATGAAAGTTATTCCTAAGAAGAAATCCTAGAAGCCGAGAGAGCTTTTGAAGTTAAATATTTTTTGGTTTTGGTTGATATGACGATCACTTCTTTGAAGACCAGATTTGAAGAACTCATGGTGTTTAAAAATATATTCGGATTTTTATTGAGCTCAAGCACCCTGAAGTCATTAAATGATAGCGAACTTGAAGAGTGTTGCACTAAATTTGGAGACAATTTCTCTCATGATGGTTCATCTGATGTTGAGGTACATGATCTTATTTCTGAATTAAAGATTTTGAAATTCACTTTGCCAAATGGCATATTGTCTGCTATAGAGATTTTCGAGCATGTCAGAGATGTGGATTGTTATCCTAGTGTCTCCATTGCATATCGAATCTTATTTACTGTACCTGTGACTGTTGCATCGGCTAAAAGAAGTTTTTCAAAATTGAAATTGTTGAAGAACTATTTGAGATCAACAATGACATAGGAAAGGTTAAATGATTTGGCGACTTTATGCATCGAGAAGAAGTTATTGGACGAGATTGATATCAATATAATAATCGATGACTTTGTATCACAAAATGTTAGAAGAAATTTTTTAAGATAATGTCAAGTGCCAAGTAAGTGTTTATGAATACAATTTACATTTGTCATTTCATAAACTTTAAAGTGTTTTATACAAGTAATTTTTGTGCATCGAATATTAATTTCTTTAATGATGTATGTCTAAAAGACTATATATACATACATATATACATAGACATATATATAAGGAGGTGAATGGGGTCTCCGTATAAGTATTCGCCACAGGCCCCCAAAATGCCAGAACCGGCCCCGGAAGCATCAACGATATATCGAGCTAGCTAGTTCAGTTGTACGTCTTGCGATTACGCGCTGTCTGTATTGTGGTTTGACCAAGCCCTTGCGTAGCATCGAAGAGGTGTAATTAAGTTGTACTAGTATATATTCTAGTTGCATCGTGTAGACCAAGTTGTAGCAGGATAAATAGCGAGACGGCCGGCTGATGGCACATGAAAAAACTCTCATATATAGTCGTAATTGTTAAGTTCATCGGTTCTTCCTAGCATCATATATTCATATGACGTCGCTAAGCACTCATCTCCCACCGAAGAGATCCATGCTCTTGCCGTTGTAGCTGAGTGCCGACGACAACACCCAGCTCTCCCCTCCGTTTTACCACCTCTGTTTTTTCTATTTGACGCCTTTAAATTTTAGACACGTTCTTAACCATTCATCTTACTAAAAAAAATTAATGCAAACATGCAAAAAAAAATAAGTCATACCTAAAGTACCTTTACTGATATTTACGTAGTTTTTTTTTTAAATAAGACGAATGGGCAAAAGCGTGTCCAAAAATCAAAAGCGTAAAATAAAAAAGGACGAAGGGGGTACTTTTGCGAGTGGATCAGTAGCTCCAAACGGGTAGATGAACAGGGCTGGTCTTCAATGAATAAAATGTTAATTTATGTCCCCACAACGTTTAGGAAAACCTAATTTTGCCCTTGTTGCCACCTGCACTCCCTTAATATTATTTCTATAAAGTCAGAACAACAGAAATAAGACATGCAAATGCAACTTTATGTATGATTGCAATTCATCCTCGGAATATCTAATGTGGAAAAAAAAAAAACAAGTTTCACGCACTGACCATGCATGCATGTCAAGGAGAACAACTCCAGAACTCGTCTGGAAAATGGAGATACTCACTACAATTTTATAATATTTATCATTTTATACATTGACACGGTATTGAAAAATACAACTTTAACCATCAATTACTAAAAAACTTTATTTACAAAATCCGCAAAAATATAATATTGTGGAAGTATTTTTTTAAAATGAATTTATATATATGGTTTTTATGTATAGAATTTAAATAGTTTAAAAATATTTTTTAGATATTTTAAAACTTTAACTTAAGACAAACCTAAAACGACAAATTATAAACAAATAGTGTTTTATAACATATTGTCATCAGATGCAGCATGAGGTGCCTTTTAATTAAATGATTCGACGATGGTGATATATTAGGAGCAGCACAACAACCCAAATTTGCCTCCAGTACTGTTTCTATCCCAATCGTCGTCGGTCAATTCAACACCAAGAAACGATAGATCAGCAAGGCAGGAAGGGCAGGCGGCTGCTCTCACTGGAACTGCCCTACATGTTGTATTGCTGTATTATAAACTGAAGTGAAGTCAAGCTTCATATGTATAGTAACTAAGAGGGAGTTAACAAGTATATGCTGTTGACTTCATTGCATGCAAAAGTAAATCAGCAGGCATAAAATACACGTGAGAGCATCATGTAAATCAGCAGGCATAAAATACACGTGAGAGCATGTCAACTCAAATATAACCTAGATCGACCCAACCACTATTTGCACCTTCTTTTAACTATTCATGTGCATGCCCTTCTCTTCTATTTTATTTACTACGGTAGTAGGATGGCTTAAGTTAGGCCCCATTGTTCATGCCCTAATAACTAAGGACCTGTTCTCACCAGTTTATTTGACTTATTAGACTTATTTATCTATTTGTACTAATTATCTTTGCTTATTTTTAAAAAATTGATTTTTTAGTCTTTTTTCTATATCAAAGACTTGTATAAGAGCTCTAATACACAAGTCGCTCTTGATTTTATCTTAAAGGACTCTCAAAGTTAAGAAATAAGTTAGATAAGTAAAAAAAGTAAAAAAAATAAAAATAAGATAAGCGGTCGTAAACATGCTCTTAGCACACACACATCTTGGATCGATGAATGATATAACTCATCGTCGATGCATCGCTGTTCAAGACGCGGTCATATGTTAGAGTTGTTAGGGCATGCCAATCTAATGGTGTTCTTAAAATTTGTCCATTCAGTGTTTCCAACATTGTAAAAGAAGGGTGTGTACGGACAAAAATATAAAAGATAGAAAATGTAGGGAGAGGTGTAGTAATGATTGAAAATTACTTGTAGATAAATAGCAAGGTTTTAAAACTCCAGCTATAGCGGACGCTATAGTGGGCTATGGTGGTTTGAGCTGGGTCCAACTATTGAAAAAAGTCGGCTATAACGAGATAAAACGTCATTCAGCCGGCTATAGTTAGTTTGGAGAAGCCAAACGCTAAATATCATAGCCGGAGATTGAAAACACTGATGAATATATAGTGATTGGATAGTTAACAAATAGATCTAGCTAGCATTGGTTATACCCTCAAATCGCTTTCAAGTTGTCCTAGATGCTGTGCAAATTAAGTGCAAACACCATAATAAGCAGCGTCTAACCAGCGTCGCTACCAAGAAAGTCTTACCTGTTCGTCGCTACCTGTTCATCAGCATTAACCTGTGTTCGAAAGTCTTACCAAGAAAGCTTAAGAGGAAGAAGGCTCAGTGGCTCAGAGCAAGATGAAGCAAAATTAAACACTGCTATTAACAACACGTGCCGTCCCATTACTTCCAGTCCAAACTACCAACCATGCAGAGTACATATCAAACCAAACACGTTATAATATTGACTTACCCCATACAGATCGATCGCATCCCATTCTGCATGTATTGTTCGATCGGAAAGAAATAATTGGAAAAGAAAATCAAATCGACACGCCATATGGACAGTCACCAACCAATTTGACCCACGCATGCAATAATAATTCATGCGTCGCTGCTTGTCATGCACTTATATGCCGGTGCCGGAGTCAGTCGCCGGCGTGGCGGCGGGCTGGAACGCGCAGACCCTTGCCTCCGTGTACACCTTCCCCGGCCGGCAGCGGTAGCCCTTCTCCGGCGCGCAGTGGGAGTCGTCGGAGCAGACGCAAAGGCCTTCAATGGCGCAGCCATTGCCGACGATGGTGGGGCTCCCCTTGATGCCGAGCACCTGGTCGCTCCACTCGCTGGAGAAGATGCTGTCGGGGTCGTACCGTGCCCTCACCTTGAGGAACTCGCCGGCGTTGGGGTATCTGGCGGCGGCGCCGTCGAAGGCGAAGTTGCGGTTCTTCCCCCAGTGCGGCAGGCCACCGTACTTGCGCAGCGCCATCTGCTCCAGCTCGTCGATCACGTCGGCGTTCGCCCGCGGCGTGCCCTCGCCGTAGCTCCGGTAGTAGGTGATGTCGAAGTCGACGGCGTCCTCCGGCTTGCCGAGGTAGGCGGAGGAGGCCCTCACGTAGCGGATCAGCACGCCGAGCTTGGCGTCCAGGCCGCAGAAGGCGCGCGGGTTTAGGTCGCGCAGGCGCTGCACGTCGGCGACAAACGCCGCCACCTTGGAGAGCGCGACGCTGAATCCGGAGTTGTAGAAGAAGAAGCCCCGGATGCGCGGGTCCCAGATGCAGGCGGTGAGGAGGCCATCGTCCCTGCCGTCGATGCAGGAGCCCGACGCCTGGATGCGGTGCTGGAACCCCACCACCGGGTACCCCGTGAAGAAGACGCCGTCGTTGGTGAAGCCGTACGCCTGCTGCTCGAACGTCACCGCCGGCAGCCGCGCCGCCAGGCACCGGGCGATGTCGGTGCCGTTCTCCTCCAGCCGCTCCTCCGCCGCCCGGGCCGCGATGATCCCCAGCGTCTGGTTCGCCCGGAAGCCCAGGGAGTTGCTCAGCCCGTTCCCCGGCGACGAGGCATTCACGCGGTCGTCGGAGCGGTAGATCACCTTGCGCTGCCGCGGCAGCCACGCCATGTCGCCGAACTCGTGGAGGCCGCCCCACGACGCCACCTTCTCCGCCATGTCTTTCTCATCGCGCCTCTCGAACGTCACCGACCGCTTGAACACCGGCTGCAACGACAGTGTAACCTGCAAGATCGAGATACACACCGCAAAAAAGGGAAAAAAAGTACACCATGAGTTCATTACTGATCCATTCCCTTCCAATCTCGGTAAAGAACTGATGAAAATTCACTATTGTCTTCATGCCGAAAATCAAATTACTTTTAGGTTTTTAATTAGGGAGGCACTATTTGGCAGGCGCCTGTAATTTCAGCATTTGTGCAGACGCCTGCCACGTACATGCATGCACACCTCGGGTAAAAAAATTCCACTATCGTAAAACATTTTTTCCAATAAATGGAATGTGGAAAAACAATAGAAATTTAGTGGAATTTTTTGCGTCTGCACGATTTCATAAATTATAAGAGCAAAAAATCTCTCGACGTGAAAATATAAAACAAAATAAAATTTATAATAATAGAAAAAAAATAAATCTATAATAAACGGAAAACAAAATAAATCTATAATAGATCAGACCTTGCGCAAAAAATTCCACTATCGCAAAATATTTTTTCCAATAAATAAAAATGTGAAAAACAGTAGAAATTTAGTGGAATTTTCACTATACATTTGTTCCAGTTAACCACAAAGTGGAAAATCAGTTGAAACTCACTAGAACAACAAGCGCCTGCACGATTTGGCTCCATGCAGGCGCTTGTCAAATAGCAAAGGCATTTTAATTAATGGCGAAGTCGATAGGCGTACGTGCACTATAGGAAAAGCACAAAATCTCATCGGCCAAAACCACATAATCAGGTCCAAAAACCATCGAGATTATCCTTTTTTTCACGACAGACTGTTGACAGATCTAACTGCGCTAGCTCCAACATATCTGAGAATTTCATTAGTAAGTGAGCGAGGAAGGGTCTTTCTCGACCGCTACTATAAGTTAAGCGGTCGAGAAAAATCCTTGTCTGCTCCACCGTGTCCGAAAATGTCATTTTAAAAATATTCAGCCACAGGTTTTTCTCCACCGTTATAGAAAGACGGTCGAGAGAGACTAAGGTCATTGCCGCACTTGTTAAGGAGAGTGCAGTGGTTCGACTTCAACTGTTTACATATGGCCATTGAGATTCGTGTTTTTCCAGCACGCAGTGGCTTCTATGCCGTTTGCCGTATGCTTGCAAGTAGTCCCCATGATACACGTACCTGGGAGATGACGCCGAGGACTCCGAGGGAGACCTTGGCAGCGTCCAGGTCGGGGTCACCGGCGGAGAGCTCCCTGACAACGGCGAACCCCTGGGTAGCCGGGGCCGGGGTGACGATCCTGAGGCCGACGACGTACTCGTGGACGGCGCTGCCCTTGCCCCAGAGCGAGCTGCCGTGGGCGCCGGTGGAGAGGAGGCCGCCGATGGTGAGGCCGTACCAGTAGGGCGAGTGCGGCAGCGAGAGCCCGGCGGCGGCGGCCGCGCGGATGAGGTCCCGGAGCAGCATGCCGCTCTCCACCGTGATGAGCCGGCGGCCGGCGTCGACGCTCACCGTCCGGTTGAGCCGCTCGGTGCTGATGATGGTGCCGTCGCGGCCCCCGGGGCACGCCAGCTTGGGGAAGCTGTGGGAGTGCCTGGTGGCGACCTTCACCTTGCGCCGCGCAGCCGCCGCCGCCGCCACGACGGCTACGATCTCCTGCTCGGAGCTCGGGTACGTCACGTTGGCCGCGCGGCAGATGGTGCGGTCCGGGAAGGAGCCGTACACGTTGGTCACCGTGCAGTCCGACGTCCCGCGGGTGCAGGACACCGGCTCCGGCGGAGGGCTGCCGCCGGCGAGGAGGAAGAAGAGACCGACGTGGAGAAGAACCGCGAGGACGACGCGGCCGCCGGCAGCTTCCATTGCTGCTCTGTGCTGGCTATGCTTCGATCAACCTATATATGCCTCGTGCATGTGATTTGCGGGACGCACGAATGGCTAGCTGCCTCCATCGAGCTCTCTACTTGTAGGCCTCGCGCATCGCATGCATGTGCGCGTGTTCTTCCAAGGATGCACGCAACCTAGCTAAGCCCCAGTTCTCCGAACAAAGGCCTCGTACAATTCAGCTTATCTTAGCGTAGCGTTTCAGTAAAATTTGAAAGTTTTTAAATAGAGGTTTAAATGTTATTAAAAAGTAATTAAAATAGTTTTATAATCTCTAAAAGGACTATTAAAAATCTGAGAAAAATCATTACAAATTATTACACCAAATAGACTATATAAAAAAGATAATTTTTATTGAAATGCTACGCTAAGCTACTTTAAGCAAGTTAATTGGCCACGTTGATATAGTCATGGGTTACCTGGTAGCTACTTGTCCAATATTCACTGCACCTCTCGGCATAAATCTTCATCGCGTTCAAGTTGCGAATAACAAGCAAACCAAATATTTGACTACTGTTTTGCTCAAAAAAAAAATATTTGACTACTGTCAGTTATTTGACAAATTTTCCAGCAGACATTCGCGACCATGCATGGTTGGTGAGAGATAGACGTCCACTTATGAAACGAGAAAATTGGGTCGTGGAAGTACTGGAATATTTATTTTTGAAAGATCCAGTGAACTGACTACCTGCATTACGAAGGATAAGATGTCAAGATGATATATACGATTGATGTGTATGGGGTAAGGGGATATAGGGGTTTGGTAATTTGGACCGGAAGTAAGTGGACCGCATGTGTTGTTAATGGAAGAGTTTTTTTTTTTTTTTAAGCAAGGCAAAGGAATTGCCATGTATTAAATAAAAGAGAAGGAGTTACAAGTTGGGGGGAGTTTGCGACCTCTCCCCCCTTGGGTCACAGTACAATTGGTTAGCTAATTACAAAGAGGGCGCCTGTGGCCTCTCAAAGGCGCAAGTTATCAAGCAGATGGGTAAGAAATACTAACGAAGGCCTGTCGACTAGGCGAAAGATGCGGTTATTCCGCTCAATCCAAATGTGTCAAATAATGACCGTGGCGACCGGAAGAACCTCACGGGCATTGGCAATCCGAAGGATGAAAGCCCACCAATCAACAAGGCAGCTGGAGTGAGGCCATCATGAGGGGTCGAGGTGGGGCATTGCGAGCTGCGCGGCGAGACGTCCCCAAACAAAACGACTAAAGTCACAGAGCAAAAAAAGATGCTCGGGTGTCTCTAAGTTGCGCCTGCAAACACTACAAGAAAAGTGATTATTTATGACGAAAATGTTGTAACAGTGTCAACTTTCGTCATGGAAATAAACTTTTCAGTGACAATTTTTTCTCAATCGTCATAAAGTGTGTCGTGCGCCCTTTGCCCATGTATTTTTGTGACGAAACATGAAATTTCATCATAAAACAAATACAAATATCGTCATAGAAAAGCAGAATCCATGCTCCGTTGGTGATTTGTTGCTGACATCATATATATGTATTTACTGTGACAATTTGAGTTCATCATACAGAAATCATTCAGATTTCATAATACAAAATTCATTATAGCCTGGAACAATATAAATAGTTTTCTAAACTTGCAAGTTGGTTGCTAGCATAGATGCATCAAATTGCCCTTTTGATGATGGTAGCCTTCACCAAATAGCTTCATCCTCGCATTCTGACAAAATCTCTTCTTGAAACTAATAGAGTGTGAAATGTCCATAATGTTTTTGGGTATATTTACAGATCTAAACTTAAACCTAAGTGGATTAATTCAACTTCTTTTACCATGTACATAGTCCTTCAAATTGTACGACTCAAGTTTTTTTACAAGGGTTCGAGAATTTGGGTTAGAACTCGTTCAATTCATTTGTTCACATAATTAATAAAAGATAATAATTTATTAGCAAAAGTACTGCAATGAATCACGGAAGAGCAAAAAAGATACACATAATTAGTTGATGAACAATTTTATTGCTCTAAAAAATTAAATTTGTAGCCGTTATTTAAAATTTCATGGCCGCGCCACTCTTCCAAGCCCAAATTTCCCAAAAATTTCACACTTATCCCGCCTACTTAAATCCGAAATTCCTCCTCTCAAAATCCAAAATCCCTCCGCTCTCTCCTCATTTCAGTTACCAAGTCCCCAGGGAGGGCGGTGGGAGCAGTGCGGGCAGCGGCGGCGGCGCTCCAGCGGCTCCCCGAAGGGGGAGAGCGGTGGCGAAGGTAGGGCGGAGCGCGGGTAGTCCAGAGGTGGTGTCGGCCTTGGTAGAACGCGACGGCGACGAGGCTTGCAAGACCTTTGGTGGTCGGGCGGCGAGGAAGACGGCGTGAAATGGCGGCACTTTCGTCTGGCGGCGACATGGGTGACTCCCAATCCCTCCTTTCTCTCTTTCTCCCCCGTCCCAGATCCAAATTCTCGATCCACCGCGAAGCCCAACCGCAAAACCCTAGCCGCCTCTGTTCCTCGCTGGCCGCCTCAAGGCTCGCCACATGTGCAGCGCCTTCGAGCCGTCCGCCGCCTCCCCTCCGTTCCTCGCCCGCCGTCTCACGAGGTGGTGGTCAGGACACGAGCCGGCGGATGCAGACTGCACGGCCAGATCACTGGCTACAAGCGAGCTCAAGCGCACCTCTCGTATGTGCCTTGGTTCTTGGTTCATCGAATTCGATTGCGTTCAGTTTATTGGTTCCTTTTCTTCTCCTTTGGAGCGCTCGATCGTGGATTATTAATCGATATCTATCTCTTCGCCTCTGATCGCAGTTTTCATCCAACTTTGGCTTCTCCTTCAATCGATCACAACTTCGACAAGTGTTCATCCAACTTTGGCAAGAAAGACGGGTAGGCTGGACTTTGCTTTTGCTTGGCTTGCAATTTAGTTTCAACTATAACCTATTTCGCGTATCATCACAAATTCATGCTATTTTGGTGCCGACAAATGGAAATCTTCTTTGTGCTCCACAAAGGAAACAAAGGAACATAGATTTTGAATCAATTGTGGAGCTGTGAAGCCGATATGTGCATCTGTTGATAACCGTAGGCACTTTAGGATCTATGCATTTTTTTTTGCTTTGAGGGGGTGTAGAATAACTAGTCCTTAAGTAATACCCTGAATGATGAGCCCCATCTCTGACATGATTGTAAATCTTCTTTTTCAGTGAGGACATTTCCCTGCTGAATTAGTAACCAGATCCATTTGAGTTCTTGCACTTTTCTCATGGATTCGTTATGTGGGACTATTTGATTCCTACGCAATGAATTTCTGGTGGTGCCACTCTAGCATATACCAGTTGGAACCAATATACTGTGGTTCATATGGCACACAGAAGTTGCACTATTTTTCCTGTGTTTGACAGTCTGAGTACAAAACTTTACCTAAATTGAAGCCCAGTGCACCCAAATTGTCAACTGGCACACTAAAAACTATACCTAAGCATCTTTGTAAGTTTTTGTGTAAGATAGTAGTAACTAAGCAAGCCTACCATAGATTTGAAATCTAGCATTTTATTAATAGTGTACCTCTTTGTCATTTGCAGGGACAATGGTGATCGATGAGCAAGACCTTCTATGTAAGAATATTGTTGTGCTTATCAAACGAATCAGCATCTCTGATTGATGCCCGCTGCCATGGTTATAAAATAGAATGGTATTTACGTGTTAGAACTGCCATGATCTAGATGTATCAGTGAAACATAGAAATGTAAATGTATCTGTGATGCTATGTACCGATGAATATTATATGACTTGATGACTTGTTAATTCTATGTATCGGTGAAACACTTAAATCTTGTGTGTATTTTGTGCTGCTCTATTTAATATATGAGTCAATTTGTGTCATGACATTATTTATCGGGTCTAATTGTATTGTTGGGCTGAAATTAATGTAGCCCAAAAATGGGTCGATGTTGGGTCCGCATTAATAGCTAAAAACAATAAAATTAATAAAAAATGACATGGTAGATATGATACGTCATCATTCAATGAATATGATGACGTGGAACATACGCCAAGATATGCGATATCCTAGACGTTGACGTGACATTAGAATGTTTAGTGACGAAATAATCTATCCACGTGTCATCATATTATGACGACATTTTTCGTCACAAAAGATCGGGTTAACGCCCTTCGCAGTCCATCGGCACCGTTTTTTATGACGAATTGGTGATTTTGCATGACGTTTTGTATAATTTTCATGACGATTGTTATTGTCATAGAAAATAACTCTTCGATGATGAAGAGTTAAGTCGTCATAGAAAATAGCATTTTCAAAAGAAAGCAATTCGTCAGTAGAAGTTTTCTATGACGCACTTTCGATGACGACTCTGATTTCGTCATAAGATCGTCATAAAAGACATGTGATGACGCTTTGCTGACTTATGATGACGAATTCGTAGTGTCACTAAAAATCATTTCTCTACTAGTGAAAGGGGGCAAAAGTAATCGTTGAGCAGGTGACGACGAAGAAGGGCATCCGCAGTGAAGATTCGCCTATGGAGCGTCCAGAGGAAGAACCTGCATTTGGAGGGAGCCCAAATCTTCCAGACCATGCTCAAGGCTGGTTTGTAATTTTCCTCTAAGCGTCCAGATGGAAGAGTTTTTGCTTGGTTGTAATTTTCCTCTAAGCCATCTTCCTCTTAAGTTTATTTCTTGGTAAGACTTTTGAGGACAGATGATCGATGCAACGCTTTTGGTAAGATTTTCTTCCCTCTTCGACAATTACAAGAGTGTTCATGGTCGTGGAGCGTCCAAAAAAAAGCTGATTTTCAAAATTAGAAAACAAATAGCAAACAAATTTAAAAAAATACGAAACTTGGTTGGTGGCTATATTTTGACAAGATAAACAAGATCAACGGTTTGGATCGATCACTAACATTCTCGAATTTCAAAAACCCGTCGAAATCTACGGAGGGATCCGTAGATTGAAATCTACGCTAGCCCAACTCTATATATATATATATACAAAGACTACAGTACTCTTAGGAGTACTATAGCTAAAGTACTCCCACTTTTTTCTGGGCGTCGGATGCACATCCATCGGCTTCCCCCACCTCCCCACTTCCCACCTACCAAAACACACGCTCCCCACGCCCGGAAGCGCCCAATCCGCCGCCGTCGTTCGTCCCGCCCACCGCCGTCGCTCGCGTTCTCCCCAGACGCCGCTCAACCCTCTTCCCCACCGGCGCCGGCCTCCCCCATCTGCCTAGCCCCCACCGTCGGCCTCCCCGTCTGCCCATTTCACCGTCGGCCTCCCGTCTCGCCTCAAGGCCCACCCGGAGATCTCCTGCTTATGCTGCCGGGATCCCCATTTCATGGCCGCCGCCTCCACGCCTCCGTCGCCGCCCGGTGGCCCTCAATGGCGACCGCGCCCTCCGCCGCCACCGTGACCTCTACTGTGCGCGCCCCCCTTGCTGCTCTCAATCTTTCATTTTGAGTAATTCGGGCAAGCCGATATACTCTTGGTGAAATCAATTGTGTGTTTCAAGAGCAGGGGGATTCAAGATCTCTCTCAATCTCTCACTAGATTTCACTCTCACTGTGCTGCGCATGAAGAACTAGAGATTAGGGAAACAGAGAATGCACTCGTGCGTGTTTTGATTAAAAAGAAGATTTCTGAAAAATTCTTCTTATCTGAATACAATTTTTTATTTGTCCTAAAAGTTGTTTTTGATCAAAATGGTACCATCCATGCTCTTCTGCATAATTTGTGTTGGAGTGTGAGATTTGTATCCCCGTTGCAAGGCACAAGAAGCGTATAGCTCCGTTCTAGCACGGTGTAAGGAAATTTTGTATGGTTTAGATGCTATTTTTTGCTTTTCTAAATGAATTTGCTATGACCTGGGCAAATGCAAATGTAATGTCTTGTACTATATTATAGTAAGCCATGACTTGTATCGATTTATTTTAGTGCTGTTAGGGAATCATTTGCAGTTCAAGGCCATTGTGAATTAGCTTTTTGCAGCGATATTGATATCAGGGGGAGCCATGTGTCTGTTGTTGTATTCTAGTAAACCATGACTTATATAGTAAACACATAAGAACATGTGTGCCTGTTATTGAAAGAATAGATTTACCATTTTTTTCAGTTTACTATAGTGGGGGAACAACGTTTACAATAGATTACTACACTCATTTACTAGAACCCGAGCCATAATGGATATAATTTTTGGTTTACTATAATTATGAAGCAATGTTTACAATAGCTTACTAGTAGCTTTTACTAGAATCCGAGTCATAATAAAATAGTAACGTAGATTCCATATCCTTTGGGTTGCGGCCTCTCATTTTTCATGTATTGTTATTCATCTGTTCTATGTAGAAAACAGTACTATGCTATTATTGTAAATGGCCTTAACCAATGTAAACGTCGTCTTTTTTCATGTATTGTTCTTCAATTGTCCTTACCTAGTAAACAACCATATCTTATTATCGTAAATGGTCTTTTTTATTGTAGTAAACATTGTTGTAAATACATATCTACTAGCCCTAATTTTTTCATTTGTTTTCCGCACCATTTCTGCATCATTTACTATAACTGTGAAGCAATGTTTACAATAGCTCACTAGTAGCTTTTACTATAGAATACTGTGATACTCTAGTTTTACAATAGGAATCCTTCGCCGAGGCATCCTCCATTGTAGCTCCATTAGAGAAGTTCATTAGTATCTTATATAAAAGTCCTTATCACATTATTGTAAAAGTTTTTATCACATTATTGTAAATTTGTATGCATATTATTGTAAATTTCATTGGTATCCCTATTGTATTTTTTCCAGATTTTGTCGTTATCATTCCCAACTTTTTCTAGTTTTTTCGTAAAGGGATGGTACTTTTATTGTAAACATAAGAATCCATTACAGTAAATTTTATTTCATCACTAATTTCCTTTGCAATATTATACGTGATGGAACTTTATCGTAAAATGTTACAATCTATTATAGTAAACTTCATTGCATCCATATTTTTCAATCTCATCTTCATGCATTACAACTCATTTTGTAAAACAAAGACACTGCTATAATAACCCCGATACAATTACAATAAACATATGCACATAAATATTGTGAACTTAATAATCCATTACAGTAAACCTTGTTGTCATAGACTTAATACAACTACAGTAAACGTTTGCATAAAAACATTGTAAAATAATAATCTATTATAGAAAACCACGGTAGATCCATATTTCCTGTCCCATCTTTTTGTGGCACGTATTTCCAGTATTCATTGTAAATAAACTTTACACAAATTACAGTAAACATATGGTCGAAATATTTGTAAACGTAACAATCCTTTACAGTAAACCTCATCCCATTGTAAATTTCGTATGTAGTTTCATACGGGATGATACTTCAATTGTAAAACATAGCAATCTATTATAGTAAACCTTGGCATATCCATATTTTTTATAGTTCTTTTTTTCATCATGCATTACAACTCATTTGCATACAAGCCACTGTTGTAATAAAGTTCGCAAAATTACAGTAAACGCATGGTAGAAATATTGTAAACATAACAATCCATTACAGTAAACCCCGTTCCATCACATATTTTGAAATGAAATTTTCACAGCGGATGAACTTCAATCCTAAAAGATAGCAATCTATTATAGTAAACCTCGATAGTTCTATAATTTTTCTGTCTCGTCTTTTTCGTCATGCTTTACAACTCATTTGCAAAAAGTCATCCGCCTTAGATGCAAACACCATACCGAGGTGCTGTTCATGGCATGATTGCAATTCATCTGCACACTCGACCTACCAAAAAAAAAAATTCAGGAGTGCATTACAGTAAACCCATATCTAGTAGTATCAAGAGGGGGTGCAATGCATTGAAGTCGGACTGATTCTAGTTACAGGAAAATCCTTACTGCATTGTATTAAACATCGATATGCATTGCGATGGCAAAGAATATAGTAAGGGCGGCCAATGTCCGGACGTCCGGCAGACGTCAAGGCCACGGACCGCCTTCACCGTCGGATGGTCAGCCATCACGCCCGATCGAATCTAACGCATGCACTCCCCACGTCGTGTTCTTCCCAATGACGGTGAGTTATCTGGTCGTCGTTCGATTAAAACTTCCGATTAAACTTCTGATTTTTGTACAAAATTCAAACAGTGTTCAAAATGCGTGAAATAAATTTCATAATTCTTCTAAAATCGAGAGCAACCCATTTTAAATACTTTTTGATTTTTTTTGATTTTTTTCACTTTTTTATTTTTTTGATGTGAACTAGTAGAAGTCACTTAAGAAACTTACATCTATTCTAGCGAAACTTGGCTGTGTTCAGATGAAACTTGGCTGTGTTCTGATGAAACCTGAAGAAACTTCAATGTAACCTGATGAAACTTGGATGAATCCTGTTGAAACTTGGATGAAACCTGTTGAAACTTGGTGAAACTTGAATTAACCTGATGAAACTTGAAGAAACTTGAAAAAACTTGGATGAAACATGATGAAAGTTGACAGTTCGGTAAAGTTTTATGAGTATGAAACCCAAGTTTTACTAGTCGAAACCTAAGTTTCAGTAGGCGAATCTCAAGTTTCACCAGATAAGTTTGAGAAGTTATATGGCAACGTATATCTTGTTTTGTTCGAAAAAATACGAGGAACACGTTGGCGCAAACGGTTTGTGGATTGAAGCACCCAGTCAAAAAATATGGTCGTCGAAAGGAAAAAAAGTCGGTGGACCCCGCCCTGCATGCACTGTGCCCCGACCTCCCCGTTACGTGCGCGCCAAGTGCGGGAGTCCGGAGGCGCCGGACTCCCGCACTGTAGCCTTTCCGATATAGTAATATGAAGATTTTAAATCAAATTATAGGATACCTCATTCACCCCAACTACTTGCACTGTTCATGTACACACATGTACACCAGCCGGCTAGTTGAAAAAGGAATCGAGCTGTGCCTTCTTCTTCAACCTTCGCACCGTGCAAAAGGGATCGGGCTCTCGTCCTTCCTGTGTTCCATCCCAAGATGAGGAGAGAGAGAGCAAGAGAGGAAGAGAGAGGGAGAGAGAGAGAGATGGGGCGGCGACACAGGTGCGACGACGGGAAGGCGGCGTGGTCAGCAAGCAAGCGGGCGGCGAGGCGCAGCTGGTACGGTGGTCAGGCAAGGGGAGCCGTGGTGGCGTGGTTCTGCTCGGGCTCCGGTTTGCTCCTGTCGAGGGGAAGGCGGTGCGCGGCAGAGGATATATATATATATATATATATATATAGGAATATTACTTAAGGCTCCATGGAGCCTAGTCTCCCCTCTCATCCACCGTCGATTTGTTGATGATCAGATTCGGAATATGGCATTTAATTATCGGGTTCTTATACCCGTTTAGCTTCAAATATGCCATCAATGTATCCATTAATTACTTTCCTCCATCGCTGCATACCCCGTCACTTTTGAGCATCCCCGGCCTCCCCGTTTCTCCAGCGAGGCGGCGTCTCCGTCGTCGGCCTAGTGCGGCGGCGCCTCCCCCAGCTCCCTCAACCATGGCGCGGCGATGTTCCCGGCGGCCGACGCCCCTTCCTCCCACCACGGCGCCGGTGGCGGCGGCGGCGGCGCACCCCTCTCCATCGATGGCGGCGGCGGTAGCACGGGAGCGGAAGGCAGTGGGCGCCCTCCACCACGGCGCGACGGCGCCCAGGTCTCGGCGGCTGCCCCTTCCTCGGCTCCGGGCGGCGGCCTCCCCCTTCCTCAGATCGACGCGGCGCACCCCCTCCCCCCCTCCTCCTCGAGCCGACGTGGTAGCGTCCCGCACCCCCGTCGGATTTGGCCGGCGAGTGGACGCGGTGCGGCGGCGCCCGATTCTGCCCAGGTCCAGACCGGCGCAGCGTGGCGGCGCGGTCCCCTCTTCCACCGGTTCTGCGTGGCGGCGGCCTCCCCTCCATGTCCCCCGGTTTGGTTCGTTTCTTCCTTCGTGCTTTCAGTTTCTGATGTGGTAGATCTAGCAGAGCGTTGGTGAATATATGACATTATCATCTATTTGGTGAGAACAGTCGGTATACATTTTTCCAAGATCCTATTCTATTCATTTGAGGTATTTACACCAGTTTATATTTTTCCATGATCCTATTCTAGGCTTCTCAATTTATTTATCTTGGAGTCTGAAAAATTCTTTCATGATGCGTAAACAGGTAACGCCATCTTATTCATTCTGTAGGGATTTCTATCAGTGTGCAATTTACCAAGGTCCTATTTGATTAGGCAGTACGTTCATATTCAGATCCATGTAAAGGAGTATCCATGTAATCGTGTATGTGAGGATCCATGTAACATAGTATTTGTATAATCTAGTACTTCAGTTTCCATGTAACAGAATATTTCAGAAAATACACTAGCTAATTAACAATTTAATCTTGTAATTTGTCTATAGAATCTATGACTAATAGAAGCAGCTGAGTTTTGTATGCAATCAAGATTTGCCAACTTCAGATTGTTTGTGTGCAGATCTGTTTATATCAAGTTCATCTCTCTTAAATAGTGTCAAATTCAGATTGTTTTGTTTGCGGATCTATTTATGCTAAATGTGAATGGAAAAGGAGCAACAATGCTACCAGATATTCAGATTGGTCTCTCATAGCAATTTTCTGGTTATAACATTCCATTGAATGACCTAAGCTCCTACTTGGTTTACTTGAACTTATGAATTTTATTTTAGAATTGGTGAACTAGGACAGAAGCAGCTGTATAATTGCTAAAATTCCATTCAGTGTATACAAGATATTGCACTCCTGGTGCATGTCCTGTATGAGCAAGTTTTCTTGGCATGTATATATTTGTGTATATGTAGATATATGTGACAATTCTAAATATATGTGAAACAGATATACCCTGAGTATATCTGTTTACGAAGTATGTACAATTGTTTAGAACTATGTTCAGATTTGAAATGCTTTCTGTTACAATCTGGATACTTAATGTTGATTTCATCAGAGGTGCAAAATCAAATGAAGCAG
Organism: Raddia guianensis; assembly: GCA_036346415.1. Lineage (NCBI taxonomy): Eukaryota > Viridiplantae > Streptophyta > Magnoliopsida > Poales > Poaceae > Raddia > Raddia guianensis. The sequence goes on along the minus strand of CM070541.1, from coordinate 17,979,547 downwards.
TGAAATACACAAGCTGTCCATTAGTTTCCAGATGGTCCAATGTTTTGTAATCTTCATGCTCATGCTCATGCTCTCAATAGAAGGCGCCCTTGTTGCGGCAATGAAGAATTGAAGATCTTTCAAGAATTCAATGTTTTTCAAACATCGCCGTTGCACTCTTCTTTAGTTATATGGAGTAGTAGAATCTTTTTAGATATCTTCCGGTGAATGTAACCAAATCGTGTAAACTACACATATATGTAGCATCTGAACCTGTACAAACTACCAAGGGCATCATGTATATATGGTATTTTTGTATGCAGCATGGTGCCCATGTAACAGAGTATCTGTATAATCGTGTATCTGTATAATCAAGTATCTGTATAATCAAGTACTTCAATTTCCATGTATCTCTATATTTCAGAAAATACGCTACAGGAATTTCAGTTTCCAATTTTCATGTGTATATACACTTCCGTATGCGAGTATATGTCGCTTTTACCATCTTCTCATCAATCTTGATGAGAACATTAGTGGTGTGTATACGTGACATGTACATGCACTAAACATGTACACGTGTATTAGCACTGACGTGTATTAGCACTAAACATATACACGGATATATAATACATTAAACTGTTCAAAAATTTGAATGATTTGGGAATTAACAATTAATACGTGCTTTTATTCCAAATTTGAATTTCATACGAATGATTAATTAATTCATTTCTTAATGGGTTTTACATAGCTATACCCGTTAATCAAATGGTACTTTTGGTTGGGTATCAATGTTGGATGGCAATGGAGCCTAGGCTCCATAGAGCCTAAAACTGTGTCTCATATATATATATATATATATATATATATATATATATATATATATATATATATATATATATATATATATATATATCAATATCCAAGTAAATACCTATCGAAGACTTAACACGCTAACAATAGATCTGGTATCGGATTCATTAGAGCTGCCTGATCCTGAGAGAATAAAGTCACTTTTCTCACTTAAACACTTTTCACAAAAACCCTTAACTTTCTAAATGAAAAGGGATTCCACCTTTCGATCTGACCACCACCTCGTGATCGGATGGTTCAGATCTATCATAACATATTAAGACTGAATAACCATTTCAGACTTGATATGTTATATATATATATATATATATATATATATATATATATATATATATATATATATATATATTTGCCTACGGCGCTATATATCGCCTCCCTAAGGCTCACCCTCGCGGTGGCCACGTCGCGAAAAAATCTCGTCCGTCCACTCTCGCCGCGCTATCTCCTGCCCAGTCCGTTGGATCTGGCCTGACGACTTTGCATAAAACCCCCTATCCTTTGTGATTTTATTCCCACATCCCCGTAACTTCGCACCCGACTCCTTTACAGTGTGGGATATTTTTCGGTCCACCCCCTGGATTTTTCCGCTCCTCGCAGCGCTGCCCTTTTTGGCTTCGTAGGTACACCCAGACTTCGATGGTAATTACCCGCCTATGCCATTCAATATAACTCGAGCTTCTCGCGTCGCCGCTCTTGCCCGGTTGCCCTAGGCCCCCCGTCCCTCGCCTTACCCCAGCGCCGCCTCTTCGGCTCTTCTCCACCTCAAGCCGCCTGCTCCAGCCCGCCGCCGCCTCCTTCCACGGCCAAGCGCCGCCGCGCCTGCTCTTCCCGGCCCCCGCCTCTTTCCACGCCGTAGCCCCGCCCTTACCCCCTGCTCCTTCCGCCGCAGACGGTTCCTCCATCTCAGATCCGTCGCCGCTTAAACCGCCTCCTTCCCCGACGTCTCTCTACGCATCCTCCTTCCGTCGTCTTCTCCGTCTAGAGACTTCGCCTCCGCCGCCGCCGCCGCCGCTTCCCCATTCCTCTCCTCGCCGCACAACCTCCCTAGCCAGCCGCCGGCTCCTCTCGGTCCAATCTCCGCGGCTCCGCCCGCGATGGACCGTCGCCGCCTCTTCTTCTGGCCCCGTCTCCTATCCCCACTGGCCCATAGCCGCCTCCGGCCGCTCTTCCCCGTTGCTTTTGCATCCGTAATTTCGGCTCACTTGTCTTCAGTTTCCTTTCATGTGAGGTATTGGAGCAGATTGGGAAAGGAGCATTTGGTTCTGCGCTGTTAGTTAAGCACAAGGTGGAGAAGAAGAAGTGAGCCCGACTAGCACTATCTGTCCATTCCTTACCTTCAAGGTTCCGTTTTTTTCAGACACATCGATTATTGGGAGCTCTGTATTTTTTGCGGGTATGTGCTGAAGAAGATTCGGCTTGCACGACAAACTAACCGTACTCACCGTTCTGCTCACCAGGAGGTAAAGCATCTTCTACTTCATCTTCATGAGCCACATTTTCACAGTTTGTTGCATAGCTACGATTCTAAGGAAAATAACTTCTGTTCATCAACAATGGCTTATTGATGTCATTCTTCATACATTCTTCATCAACAGTTTTTTCTTTATATTAAATTTCCTGCTTTTCTGTACTTTACTTGTGGTAAGTATCATCCGTCTTATGGAAATGGTAGGCATACCAGTGATCGATTCTTTGAGTCGGGGAATGAACTACCTACTGCCGGCAAGTGCGGGTACTAATCATTCCTAAGATTCATAGAGGACTCCTAAGACTCTGAAACAACTTTATCTATGCAGTGATTGGGATTAGCATTAGTTTTTCATATCAGCTTTAAATCTGTTCTGAAGGATGTCCATGCATTGTTTGGATAAAAATCTCTTAATTGAAACAATCCTTGTGTCTGCCAGGTTCCCCTGTTTTCTGTTGTTCTACTGAATAATGCACAATAGTAGTTTATTTTCAGATTTCGAATATCTTTCGTACATTGCAGAATTATCATGCAAATTTGATGTTATTAGTTTTTATGTATAAAAGCACCACGTAATTCTATACCGCTTTATGAAGCAGACTACGTGAGCCCTTATATTTGCTTATGTGCATATTTTAACTGTGTTTTTTTTTCATTCAGGTGTTTTAAAGGGCCGGAATTATTGCTCGGCTTCCATGGTTATGACTACTCTTTGGACTCAAAATAGGTAAGGTTTGAGTTTTCATATTCAATAGCCGAGTTTTCATATTGAATTGTTTTTGTTTTTGGTCACGTAGGAGCAACCCAGCATTCTTAGATGTGTGTGTACACTGGACATTTATGCATATTTCAACTGTGTTTTTTTTTTCATTCAGGTGTTTTAAAGGGCCAGAATTATTGCTCGGCTTCCATGGTTATGACTACTCTTTGGACTCAAAATAAGTAAGGTTTAAGTTTTCATATTCAATAGCCGAGTTTTCGTATTGAATTGTTTTTGTTTTTGGTCACGTAGGAGAAACCCAGCATTCTTAGATGTGTGTGTACACTGGACATTTATGCATATTTTTGTTTATTCCCCTTTTTGTGATGATTGCAGTCATCAGCAATTAATGAACGATTTATACTTTTGAGCAGGTGCTAGGTACAGACAAGCTGAATGCTTATTTGGATGAATACATAATTGTACTTGATCCTCAGCTTGAGGCTCTGATTGGAAGGTATCTGACTGTGCTCTAAGTGATGAGTGTCTTAATCTAATGGTTTCACTTCAGATCGCATTCTGTATCAGGAAATAAGCAAAGTTTTGCTTCACGCTTTCCTGCCTTTTAAAACGCAGGGATATCAGCAAACCTTGGTCCAAATTTATCAATCCAGAAAATAGCCATGTCGTCTCTGAAGAGGTTACATTCTCTTTCCTGAATGCAAACTTCTCCCTTATTTGTCGTTTGTCTACCCTGGGACTAGCTGCTGTAGTGTTGTGATGCAGGCAATCGATTTTCATGACAGGCTTCTTTGCTTTGGCCATCAAGACAGGCTTACAGCCCATGAAGCTATGGTACGTTCCTGTCAACGATTCATTTACAGAAACAGGGTAATTCCTACTGGTCGAACATCCATTGCATATAGTGTAATTCCTATTCTCTTTCCTGAATGCAAACTTCTCCCTTATCTGTCGTTTGTCTACCCTGGGACTAGCTGCTGTAGTGTTGTGATGCAGGCAATCGATTTTCATGACAGGCTTCTTTGCTTTGGCCATCAAGACAGGCTTACAGCCCATGAAGCTATGGTATGTTCCTGTCAACGATTCATTTACAGAAACAGGGTAATTCCTACTGGTCGAACATCCATTGCATATAGTGTAATTCCTACTGGTCGAACTGCCAAAATGGTGTGTTCATGACTGTTGTCCTTGAAAGTTCGTATCAAGTCCGTTTTGGTTCCAAATGAAAGCCACTCAGAAAGTAGTGCTCACTGTAGTGCCGCAACTATTGTGTTGGATTATATTATGGTCCATATTTTCATGTCCTAGGTTAACAAAAATTGATCATTGCCTCATCATGGATTTTGTCGAATCTGCAGTTTAACCTCCTATTCACACTTCTGTTCACAAGATGTGGAATATCATTGGTTAAACCCTACAAAAATATCATTGGAGCTTCAAAAGCTTGATGCAGGCTTCTGATGGCCTAGATTAACAAGTAAGTTGTCAGAGAAACAGAATTTGGGCTCATATGCTGAACTGTATTTTTATGTGAACATTTATTGAATTATTCCATGGTTTTAAATAGCGGGCTATGGCAAATAGCGGCAAATTTTTTTGAAAGGCTATAAGGCTATAGCGGAGCTATGGCCAGTAGCGTTTTTTATAAAAAAAACATACAAAAATAGTTAAATACGAGTAATTGGTGAAAAAAAACATGGTAACCAAGATATTTGATGAACTCATGATCACAAATATGTTTCTAGATAGCAAGGCTACACTTAAGTGACATACAGTGATACTGACATTACGACATGATTCATGAAATTCAATTAGGGTTTCAAAATTTGGGCTTAGCGGATAGCGGCGCTTAGCGGAGCTAAATCACGCTTTAGCGGCCATAGCTGCCATAGCGGCAAAAATGGGCATAGCCTAGCGTTCCCTCTTTCCAGCCGCTATAGCGCCGCTATAGCCCGCTATTTAAATGCTGGGATTATTCCATTATGCTTTTTCCAGAATGAATGGAGTATTGTCCGAAGGTGTCCATAAATGTAACATATATTATGTTCGCCTATGTACCACATCGTAAGATCAATTTTAGCAATAAAGTGCATCTTAATCTCATGATCATTGCTGTTTTAGGCTTTCCATGGAGATGCCAATCTGTGTTAGATATGGTCTGACGTGAATTGTTTTTCCTATGTTTTTATCTGCAGTATTCAGACAATTGCTGAATCTTTAACATGGCCTTATCTCTATGTTTAAACCAAAATGTTGACATGATTTCATATCCACTGCTCCAAATAGTAATACTTATTTTTTTCCTGTGGTTTTATCTGCATTTCATTTTGGCAGGTTTATTTTGCCTCAGTAATTTATCGAGCTGAACTAATTCATGTATATAGTTCTATCTTTGCTTCTCACAGGGCTTGATATGTATTGACATGTTTATGTTCATTTACTAACATGATAGGTCACCAGGTCACCTATTGATGAAAAAGGAAGAAAAAAATTGTAGTGGCTTTTGGGATGGATTTTTTCAACTATTGTAATTTTACATTTGTTTTGTTCAAAACGGTTAATAATTTTGTATTTCCATGTAACTATCTAGTTTATGTGATTGTTGTGTTGCCATGTTATCAATACTGTTCTCCGTTGCAAATCCACACGGGGATTCACCCACGCGCGAAGCTCGTGAGCTCCGCTCGTATATATATATATATATATATATATATATAGAGAGAGAGAGAGAGTTGGGCTCCCATCAGTGGCAACTGATAGGAGCCCCCGTCCGTCGCACGCGCAGCCGTCGGATGGAGCAATCTTAGGCGTCCACGTGTTCTCCTGCCCGTGCCCCTGCCCGCGCCTGCCCGTGAGAGGCGAGCAAGCACGCGCCTGCCCATTCGGCCCCGCTGCCTCTCTCTCTTCGGCCCATTCTCTCTCTCTCTCTCTTTCTCGCAAACACTTCCTCTTCCTCTTCATACTCTAGTCTAGAATCTGGCATTCACCATGGTTTTCCATCGCTATGGAACCACAAGGATGGCTGGAGCTCGTCACAAGTTCCTCCCCGGGTAGATCTGGTGGCGCCCCGCCTCGCTTTCCTCCTTGTAGCCTCAGATCCCACGTCGCCGGCTCGGTTTCCGGCGGATGGTTGGCCGGAGCTCGTCCCCGAGCCCCTTCCCCGACTGGATCTGGCAGTGGCAAGCTCCGCTCGGCTGCTCCCTTGTTCTAGCCTGGATCTGACAAGTCTACGGCAAGCTCATCTCATCTACGAGCAGAGAAGAGCCGAACGGGATTATTTTCCCCATGTTTTGCTCTTCGGTTTGTTCGTTTTTGTGTTCAATATGGCATGAAATTTCTGTAGCCATGTGAACAGATCTTGTAGTGTGCTCCTCGCCATGATGAGCATTCGTTGAGGAGGTACCACGTGATTTTTTATTCATTTCGATCTGTTGTTTTTCTTTCTAATTTGTATTTTTCCCTTTCCAATCTGTAATTTACCCTCATCCGATCTATAAGGAGCTACTTCTCTGATATGTAATTTCCCCACTATCTAGATCCAATTTTTCTCATCATGATGTGATTTCCTCAAACTTTAGTCATGCATAATACTGAATCGTTGAATAAAATCGATCAATATTGGGTAGATGAGTTCCAGCTTTATTGATTTTTTTTGTTTCCATCTGTCCCTTTGTTTTTTCCCAATCGTTCGTCAGATCTATCAACCCTTGTAAGAGAGATAGGGAGAGAGTGCATTTGTAGAACACTGATTCTGTGTATGTGAACGTGGATGAGCATTTGTTTCATGAAGATTGATGAATGTTAATCCAAATCGAACCGAACCGAAGAGAGAGAGAGACACGCTCGCCTCTCACGGGCAGGCGCGGGCAGGGGCACGGGCAGGAGAACACGTGGACGCCTAAGATTGCTCCATCCGACGGCTGCTCGTGCGACGGACGGGGCTCCTATCAGTTGCGACCGATGGGAGCCCAATTCTATATATATATATATATATATATATATATATATATATATATATATTTGTGGCCGCTTGTAATTGTGTGGTCTCATTTTCGCTGTAACCTAAAACAATGATTATTGATCTGTCGACTCATTTTATGGTTGGACGATGTTGGACCAGTGTTCGCCTACACGGGCTACACGGCCGTGTACGTGTACACGGTGCACGACGGGGTTCTGTGTTGTTTAGCATATAAACGCTGCGTTACACGCTACACGGAATTACACGGTCAAAAAGGTCAAACACGGCCTAGTCGGCCTACACGACACAGGAAAAAAACGGTGTACACAGCGTTTTGCAGCGTGTAATGTGGCGTATAGGCTATAGAACAACAATGGCGCGAGATGAAATTGTGGCCGCGCCAAATTTTTGCAACCGATAAAGACTCTCGCCGCCTAATCAGAGTGCTTGTCGCTGCCGCTCGTCAGCCATACGGCCGGCCCTTCCGTCATTGTCGTCTGCCACGGCCGCCTCAACTAGTCCGCCGCGCCGCCCCCACTCGCCCACATCCGCCGCCTTCCACATCTGCCGAGGTTCGATCCGCCTTCCACATCCGGCTAGCCACATCGCACGGCAAGCACCAAGCTTGGATCAGGTAACTTTCGTCCCTCTGTAGTCTATTCTTGGTTGCCTGCACTTGTTCCAGTTACAGTAGTGATGAACTAATGAAGTGATGGTGTTCGTGTGTGCCTCTGCTAATTTGTGTGCCTCTGCTAATTAACTGTTGTGGTAGTTTTGTTTTTCAGTGATGCTGCTAGCAGCTAGCTGATACTATTGCCTTTGTAGTCCAATCTCCATTGACTAATTATGTCAATTGTCTATTATGTGCTGATTTGCAGAATGTCATCAGCTGCATCAGCTCCTGCTCCTTCCATCAACACTAAGACTAAGAATAGCCTGAAGAGAAATTCAGATGATGTTGGGTGGGATTATGGAGTGCTGGTGGATCCAAACAACTTGAATGTGATCCAATGCAAGTTGTGTCCTATTGTTGTGAAGGCAGGGATATATAGGCTGAAGCAGCATATTGCTAGGATCCGTGGTGAGGTCAGACCATGCCCGAATTCAACACCAGAGGACATAGCAAAGTGCAAGAAAGCAATTGATGATTCAAAAAAAGCTAAGAAGGCAAGAGAAAAGGAGAAGCAAGATGCTAGAGATGTTGTTGTCCTTCATGATGGTCCAGAAGATGAAGATACAACCATGGCAGAAGGTCTAGAAGATGGAGAATCATCACAGCGGAAAGTGGGGCCTATGGATAATTTTGCAATGTCTATGGATCCTAGCTCACTGAGCAACACCAAGGTGACAAGGCAACAAAAAATCAGTGAAGCAATATGGAAAGAGAGAGCTCACAAGTTGAAGAGTTATATAGCAAAGTGGGTGTATGTGCACGGTAATAAGCTACTCCATTACTAACTTCTGAATATATTTAATTTTATTCATACCTCAAAATGGTTTGCTGAATTATTTGTTTCTATCATTGACATGTTAATTTTAGGAATACCTTTCAATGCCATCAACAATGAAGAGTTCGATCAGATGCTAGAAGCAACTGGCCGCTTTGGTCCTGGTGGAAAGAAGCCAAATCAGCATGAGATAAGGGAGAAACTATTGCAAGAGGAAGTGGAGAATACAAGGAAGCTGCTCAAGATACAAGAGGAAGCTTGGGCCAAGAATGGCTGCTCCATTATGACTGATGCATGGACAGATCAAAAGAGAAGAAGTATAATGAACTTGTGTGTCAATTGCAGCATTGGTACAAGTTTTCTGGAATCAAAGGAAGCCTCAGCTGAGTCCCATACTGGAGAATTCATCTTTGCTTATGTGGACAGTTGCATTGAGAAGCTAGGTGCTGAAAAGGTGGTGCAAGTAGTCACAGACAATGCTTCAAACAACATGGCAGCGAAGGACTTGCTGTATGTGAAGAGGCCAAATATATTTTGGAGCTCATGTGCCACGCATACTCTCAACTTGATGCTTGAAGGCATTGGAAAGCTGAAAAAGTTCAAGAGTACAATTGACCAAGCAAAGTCATTGACCATCTTTATTTATGCACACCATAAAACATTGGCTTTAATGAGAAAGTTCACAAAAAGGAGAGACATTATTAGGCCAGGTGTGACCAGATTTGCTTCTTCTTTTCTCACTTTGCAAAGCTTGTATGAGAAGAAGAATGAGCTAAGGTCGATGTCTCAAAGTGAGGAATGGGAGAAAATCAGCCATGTCAAGAAGAGCTCCAAATGTGTGCAAGCAACAGCTACTTTGGTCAAGCCTTCTTTTTGGGGGAGTGTTGCTCTTTGCTTGAGGGTATTTGAACCATTAGTCAAAGTACTACGCATGGTTGATGGGGATTTGAAGCCATCAATGGCTTTTCTTTATGGAGACATTTTGAAGGCCAAGAAAGAAATCATGGTAGGCATAGGAAATAAAGACAAGACTGGGAGTCTCAATCTGTACAGGAATATCATTGAAATCATTGATGGAAAAATGAAGGGCAGGTTGGACAGTCCATTGCACTTGGCTGCTTATTTTCTAAATCCCTATTTTAGCTATCATGATTCTTCTATCTTTGAACATGAGGAAGTCATGGATGGGTTCATTTCAGCTGTTGAAACTTTTTATCATGGTGATTATGACAAGCAAAACCAAGTTCTCAATGAGGATCTGCACAAGTTTAAAGATAAGGTTGGCCACTTTGCAAAACCTGTAGCAATGACTGGTTGTAAGGACTATGATTTCTGCCCAGGTATGCAAGTTTAAAAATTTAAATTCACATTTTAGATCCCCAATTCTGCATCCAAAATTCTAAATTTATCTTTAATAGTTCATTTTAACCCATTAACCTTTATACTTGTGCAAAGAAAGTGGTGGGGAAATTATGGAACACAAGTTCCGACACTTCAAAAGATGGCTATCAGGATTCTATCCTTGACATCAAGTTCCTCAGGTTGTGAAAGGAACTGGAGTTGCTTTGAAGGGGTAAGTCACTAAGTCTCTAAAATTTTAATTATTTCTGAATTGTGATCATGTTTGCTTTGCAAGAATTCTATTACTCACAATCAAAGTACACTTGTGAATTTCAATTTTATAGATTCATACAAAGAAAAGGAACAGACTCACTTGTGAAAGGGTTGAGCATCTTGTCTTTGTACGATTCAATACCCTTCATGCAAAGAAAAAACTAAGACCCAAAAGAACAACAAAGTTGATCCTCCGTAGCAATGAAGCTACTTGTGCCCAAGGGTGGATGGTTGAGGTGGAGATGATGACGGCTCGATGTTGAGGTCACATTGTGGCTGACTTGGAAACAAATTGCAGAGACATGTGGGGATGAGCAGGTCACACAACTGCGTAGGAGTGCAAGATTGGCTCAGCCAAGAGAGATTGAAGAGGATGCCCAATCTGAACCAGAAGAACCAGTGAATGAGGAAGAAGAAATTGAATTTGAGTCTGATCAAGAGGATGTGGTCACAGCTGGTTATGATCAAGAGGCAGAAGGGGAGAATGATGATTGAGGCTTAGGCCTTGAGAATCTTCAGTATTCATGAATCAATTTATCAGTTATCAATTTATATTTTTATCATGCATGTTTAAGAACTTTTAGATGTTGGTCTATGCGGAACTGTGAACTATGTGTGTACTGTCATACTGTGTGTGTAGTGTGCTACCTGTATGGCATTTGTTAGAACCTAGCACTCTAATATTTGTGACTTGTGTCGTGAGAAGTGAGAACTGCTATCTGCTATGTGCTATGTTAAATTGTTAATCAATCTGGTATTTGTTATGCTTGTTAGTGCTTGGATTCTTAGAAGCATGTAGACTATCTACTACTTGTTACTTGTTAGTTGTTAGTGCTATGTTGCTGTGACACGTGAGATGTGACATATAGCTTGAGGATCCATTTGTTGCATGCTTGCACTACTTGGAATCATTTTTTTATATGTGAACTACAAATCTACAATGCACGTGTAATCTTGGAAATATATTATTCATCTATGCCACTTGTCAGTATAGTTTTTTAGGCATATACATGTTTTTTTATTTGTATTTTAATTAAAAAGTACAAAAACGTGTAATCCGTGTAATCCCGTGTACACGGTGTGTACACGGCCTACACGCTACACGAGACTCTGCCGATCGTGTACCGTGTAGCGTTTAGGCTAACACTGTGTTGGACACAAAAATTTTTTTTTGTTAATTAAGCACGTTAATTAATCCCGTAATTAATTAATTGATAAAATAATTATTGCGGATAATTGATCAAAAGGATAAGTATTCGTAACAAACTCGGTCTTATCTTTTGCGTATCTATCTCTATGTCCTCCCCTATAAAAGCAAACCAACCAGCACCAAAAAAGAAAAGGATCCGCAGTCTGCAATCGGGAGAGGACTCTGCGCAAAGAAGAGGAAATCGATCTGCTATTTTCATCTGCTTCTCACGCGAAACAAGGAAGGAGAAAAGGTAAAAACATACTCCCTCCGTCCCTTGAAGCTGGTCGTTTTAGGATTTAAAATTTGTCCCTTAAAGCTTGTCACTTTGGGCTCACGGGTCCCACCACATGCTGCACACCAAAGCCGCGTGTGGGATAAAAAAAAAAACGAAGGCAACGCAGTCTTCGGACTCTCCGCCTCTCCCGATCCCCAAATCTTCGCCTCTCGCGAATCTCTCCCCTCTCCCAATCCCCAAATCCAATCTCTCCCGAAGCCTCTCCCGATCCCCAAATCGAAGCCTCTGTCCATCCCCAAATCGCACATCCCCACTGTAAGATCAAGCCTTCCATGGGCTTAATGTTTTGGTAATTGATGCCAACTGGGCCTCGATGGATCGCATCAAGGCTAAGGATGTTATTTGCTAGTTCTTCTATTTTCCTTGTGTGCAGAAATCGCTTCGCCCATCCGGCCCATTGATGTCTGCAAGCTCATCTCTCTGGTTGTAGGTCCCACTGAGCACAAGTTCCAGTTCATCTGAGTGAGTTCGAGCGGGTTCTAGAGATGCCAGGTGTCCAGGGTTCGAGAGAGTTCCTGAGTGGGATAGCTGTCCAAGATTCGAGTTTCTTAGCGCCTAAGTCTTCGAAAGTGCCAGGAAGTCTCCGGAAGCCACTTTCCAGCTGTCCAAGGGTTTCTTAGCGCCTAAGTCACCTGGGTTCCCGCCTAAGTCATCCAAGTGTTCCCGCCGAGTCCACAAAGCGACAAAATCGAAAAACCGAAGCCCTAGACGAAGACAAGAGAGAGAGAGGTGTCCGAGGGTGCCGGAGAGTGGTTTCTATAGAATTTATGGTTTATCCATTTAGAAATAGGTGGTGAAACTTAGTTAGTTGGATAGTCCCTTTCTCTTAGCTTTCCGGAATGCCCAAGATCATAAAAAACGGAGTTCGGGAGCAAAAGTTATGAATTTTTTAGTATTTGGCCAGAGGGCGTGCTGGAGCTTGTCAGACGGAGTCCGATAAGCCGTCGGACGGCGTCCGACAGAGCACATTTTTTCTTGTTGGACGGAGTCCGATAAGCCGTCGGACAGCGTCCGACCGAGCACAATTTTGCCCGAAAAATCTTGTCGGACGGAGTCCGATAAGCCGTCAGACGGCGTCCGACAGAGCACAGTTTGGCCTCAAAAAATCTTGTCGGACGGAGTCCGATAAGCCGTCGGACGGCGTCCGACAGAGCACAATTTTGGCCTAAAACCCTGGTCGGACGGAGTCCGATAAGCTGTCGGACGGCGTCCGACAGAGTACGAATTTGGGGACAAAATCTGGTCGGACGGAGTCCGATAATTCTCCGGACGGCGTCCGATGGATTGATTCGAAACTCGGGAAAAATGAATCTGGGCCGTCCATTGTTAGGGTTTCGCCTTGTGCCTATAAATAGGGGCTTGGAGCACGGGAGAAACCGGAGAGAGCCTAATCTAGCAGCCACCCCTTGCCCTAGCCACCAAGAGAGCTCCTCCCATGGTTCCCATCTCCACCTAGGGTTCCATGTGCTTGAGAGATTGAGAGGGAGAAGAAGAGAGGAAGAGGAAGAAGAAGGTGCCCCCTACCTCCTCTCATCCATCCCCAAGGTTTGCCCCTTGTCCCATGGTGTTCTTGCCCTAGTTTCCATGGTGGGAGAGAAGGGGTAGTGGTGAGAGACGGTCTCCGATCTTGTGCTCTTGGGACTTCGCCGCCGGAGAGATCATCGCCACGCCACGAGCTTCATCAACCGAACGACTACATCAACCGTGCCACAAACCCACCATCCGTTGGCGGTCACCGCCTTGTGTAAGGGTGCATCCTCTCCATCCGTTGGAGTCACAAGTCCGCCGTGTGTCGGCGGCCACCTCCGTGTGTCGGTGGTGCCAAGGTGTCCGTGTGTCGGAGCCAAATCCTCCATGTGTTGGGGGTACCTCATGTGTTGAGGTGAAATCCACCGTGTGTCGGTGGTCGGTGCCGTGTGTCGGTGCCGGTGGGGTGTGAGAGCTCTCACGTGTGAGAGAACTCGCTTCCGTGTGAAGGTTTGGAGCTCGCCTACCATGTGTTGGTGAAGAGCTACCACGAGTGGATTGAGGGCTAGGAACGAAAGGGTTCCGACTTCTCTGTGTGAGAAGTTTCCTCAACGGAGACGTAGGTGTTCATGTGTTGAGCACCGAACTTCGGGAAACAACTCGGTTTGCGCCTTCTTGTCTCATTCATTTACTTCCGCACATTAACTTGATCGTTTGTATGTGAGTGCCATCGAGCCTCCTAGTAGTCGCTTGTGTCTCATTGTGATCGCTCAAACTAGACTCTAAATCCATCGATAGCTTGGGTTCCTAATTTGACTAATTAAGCAAGCTTAATTGAGTGAAATAAAATTTGAAAAGAGCCGATTCACCCCCTCTCGCCTAGGATCCTTACAAGTGGTATCGAGCTCGGGTCTCTAGTTGCTTAACCGCATAGAGATGGTCGACGGGGTAGTGTAGCCGCCAATAGGATTCCTCTGTTTAGTGGCACTAATTTTGGTTTTTGGAAGTTGCGCATGAAAGTATTTCTCCAAGCCATGGGAATGGATGTTTGAAGGGTTGTAGAGTCTCCTCATGGTGTCACACTCACTAACAACATACACTGCACACCGCACAAAACAAACTCTTAGAGACCGATGCTAAGGCTATGAACGCTTTGTTTTGTGGTTTGAACATGGAGGTCTTCGATAGAGTTAGCAATCTCACTAATGCACACGACATATGGATCACACTCATTGAGATTCACGAGGGCACTTCGCCGTTAAGGAGGGTAGACTAGTAGTTGTCAAGGAGCGTTATGATCGGCCTGTAATGCTTCCAAATGAGAATGTCAATGCTATGTTTACTCGGCTTAACCCCATCCTTAACGAGCTTAAGGGCTCGGTCACACTGTTGCAAATGATGAAGTGTGCAGAAGATGTCATGGATCCTCCCCAAGAAGGACTACCGACATCATCACCTATCTCACCAACAATGTGACGTGGAGAAGCTGGCACCCACAGCTTTGCTCAGCAAGATCACCGCACATGAGATGATGCTTCTCAATGATCCAGAGGATTCCCCTGCTCCAGCAAAGAATCAAGTGATCGCCCTGAAGGCTAGTGGATCCAAGCAGAGTGATCCCAAGTCAAGTCAAGCTGAGAATGAGGGTGAGATGACATGGAGCGAGATCGAGGATGGCTTCCAACACTTTGGCCTGTTCATGAAGCAAGCTGGCCAGTTCATGAACAAGAATGGCTATGGTGGCAGGAAGAGGATGAGCAGAAACTCACATGCATCATACCGATGCTATGAGTGTCAGGAGAAGGGACATATTGCTTCGATGTGTTCTCAGAAGGGCAATACCAAGTACAAGGACAAAGGAAGGGAGAAGGGTGATGGCGAGAAGCCAAGACAGAAGGACTACAAGAAGAATCCCAGAAGTCAGGATTCAAGGGTCGCTCCTCACAAGGCAAGAGGCTAGCCTTTGTGGGGAAATGGGTGACCGATGACAGCTCCAGCGACACGTCAGTTTCAAGTGATGACGAGGAGTCAAGTGGCCAAGGATTGGCCGGCATGGCAATCACTCAGGCTGTGCCACCACCGCTAGCCTTCCCTCCAAGATGTCTCACGGTCGTCACTGAGTCTCAAGAGTGGTTCTCCGATGATGACGAGTCTGCTTCCTCTACTTCCACTACACCAGAGGCGACATCGACTCCGACCGACATCGCCAAGTGCCTGATGGTCAAGCCATCTAGAAATGAGGTTTGTGACTCTGACTCTGAACCCGAAGATGAGGCGGAAGTTGCTAGAGGTTACCTTGCTCAAGCACTTGACTTTCTTGAAAAGGAAAGATCAAGAAACATGAGACTTCAGGAGCGTCTTAATGACTTAAATGCTAGGTTCAATGATCTTGTGTCTAAGCATGAATCACTAAAAACTGAACATGACTCCATGATGGGTTCTAGTAATGCTATGACTAAGAAAACAAGTGTGCTAGAAGAAGAGAATAGGGCTATGAATAAGTCGGTAGAACATCTCCTTGTTACAATTCATGAGCTTAGGCTAGTAATGAGCGGCTTCTAGCCGATAATGCTTCCATGATTGCTTTGCCTGTTGCTCAATCTGTTGATGTCCCTGATTGTCATGCTTTGGTTGATGTTTTGCCTGCTATCTTGCCTGCTCCTAGTGATGTTTGATGATGATCTTCTGCATGTTCCATAATTGTTGCATCTCCTAGGGTTGATAGCTCTACTTCATGTGATGATTTGATTGACTTGACCCTGATTGCTTCTAGCTCTAGTGGTTCCTCTAGCAATGCTCATGACTGTACTCCTGATAATTGCAAATTTGCTTTAGTTGCTAGGGAATTAGCTATTGAGAATGGTGAGCTTAGAGCTAAACTTGAAAAATTTGATAAAGGACTTGGGAAGTGCTATGAGGGTAGTCTAGCCTTGGATAAGATGCTCAAGGAATAAAGAAAACCATCCTTAAAGAGTGGCTTGGGTTTTACCCCTGAGAAGCCAAAGGGGAGGAAGAAATCCAGTGTTCCTCGAGCATCTGCCAGTAGGCAAGGTTACCATCATGCTCATCCCAAGAAGAGAAGCAACTCTGGGTCTAACAAATTGCACACTAGCAACAATGCTCCTAGGATGCACAATGGACACCGCACATGGCAAGGACCTCCTAGGCACTATAACTCCACATGGCAACAAAGAAATCATAGTGCCTGACAATATGGTCCTAAGTATAACACTTGGAATGGTCCTAGATTTCACAACAACTGGCAAGGTCCTAGGTTCAACACTTGGCATTCACCTAGGCAAAACTTTTGGCATGGTCCTCCTAGGCACAACAATGGTAGACCAATCCCTCCTAGGAACCAAAATCGCAACACTCCCAACCACACACAACCAAGAGTTCCTAGAGCACATTCTGAATTATACGGTCACTACCTGCTCAAGAAAAATGTTCAAGGTAGGATAACTGCTAGATTTGTTGGGCTCAAGGCTGAGAATGAGCACAAGGCACATGTTTGGGTGCCCAAGTCATTGATTGATCGCTTTGCTCCTGTTGCTTCTAGCTTGAAGGCTAACCCTCGGGACCTCCCTGTGGGTCCCCGAGTCACATAAGTGATCTTCTCATTTGACAGTGAACTACCGGAGTGGAGGGTGCCATTGGATCATCGATAAGGGTGCACCCAACACATGACCAAAGCAACCCCTATTGTTCACCTCAATAGGGAGGAAGGCAAGATTCCCCAAGGTCACTTTTGGAGATGGAAGTAAGAGCAAGGTACTTGGAGTTAGAAAGGTAGCAATCTCTTCCGATCTTTCAATTGACAATGTGTCGCTAGTAAAACTTTGAGCTATAATCTTCTCTCTGTTGCCCAAATATGTGATTTGGGGTTCCATTGTAATTTCTCACCGAGGGCTTGTTGGTTTTGGACAAAATGAAAATCTTGTGTTTAAAGGCTTTCGGTTTGAAAACTTGTTTCTTGTGAACTTTAATGAACTCCGCCAGATCCGTCTCGACTTGCCTTGTCGCCAAAGTCTCTCTTGGTTGGCTTTGGCATAGGCGCCTTGGGCATGTCGGCATGGCAAATTTGAAGAAACTTTTCAAAAATGAGTTGATTCTCGGGTGCAAGATGTGACATTCGAGAAAGACAAGCTATGCAAAGGCTCGTCGGTAAGCAAGCAAGTGGCAAGCTCACATCCCGCCAAGAATGTTATGTCTACATCTCGACCTCTCGAGCTTATACACATGGATCTTTTGGGCCAACAACATATGTGAGTATCGGGAAATCTTTATTGCTCGGTCATTGTTGATGACTTCTCCCGATACACTTGGGTTTTCCTTTTACCTGATAAAACTCCAACTGGAGATGTTTTCAAAAAGTTTGTAAAGAAAGCCCAAAATGCTTTTGAGTGTACCCTCAAGAAGGTGAGAAGTAACAATGGAACGGAGTTCACTAACACTTCGTTGAGCTGCTCGTGATGAGTTAGGGATTGATCACCGCTCACCACCTACACCCCTCAAAGAAATGGGGTGGTTGAGAGGAAGAACAGACGCTCATTGAGATGGCAAGGACAATGTTAGATGAGTACAAGACTTCATATTTGTTCTGGGCTGAAGCAATCAATACAAATTTTGTCATCGATCAACAGTCAGACCTTCACAAGCTTCAAGAAGACGCCCCACGAGCCGCTAGGGAAGACGACCCAATGTCTCCTACTTGTGGTTTTTGGTGCAAGGTCTACATCAAGAAGAAGGGAGCACTTGGCCAAGTTCCGAGTAGAGTGGACACGGAGTCTTCTTAGGATATTCACCAGAGGGTCTTCCTTCAGGTGTACAATGAGAACAGTGGTCAGATTGAAGAGACCTGTGATGTGAAGTTCGACGAGTCGAATGGAAGTCAAGGGGAGCATGAGAACCTGGATGATGTGGATGGTGAGCAGTTGGCTAGAGCGGTGGAGGAGATGCCAGCTGGTGATGTGAGACCGGTAGAGGTTCAGAGGGAGACCGAGGTTGTTGCTCCACCCCTCACACCTGAGTGAGTACCAGAGTCAGGGGGAGCTTCACCTCAGGCGGTTAGCTCAAGCCTTGATCAGATTCCAGAGGCAGAGACAGCATGTGAGCCAGATGCAGAATCAGATGAGCTACCACCCCAGTTGATCAAGACCCATCACACCATTGCTCGTGATCACCCAGCTGATCAAGTGATTGGGGACTTGACTCACGGTGTGCAAACAAGGTCTAGGACAGCCAGCTTCTGTGAGCACACGGCGTTTGTGTCTGAGCTTGAGCCAAAGAAAGTGGAGGAGGCACTGAATGACCCAGACTGGATGCGATGCACGAGGAGCTGAACAACTTTGAGAGAAACAAAGTCTGGACTTTGGTAAAGAGGCCGAGCGACTGCAACGTGATTGGCACCAAGTGGGTATTCAAGAACAAGCAAGATGAGTTTGGATTGGTGGTGCGCAACAAGGCTAGGTTGGTCGCTCAGGGCTTCACACAGATCGAGGGTATAGATTGTGGAGACACCTATGCTCCCGTGGCCCGTCTAGACGCTATTAGACTGCTTGTGGCGTTCTCTACGTGCCACAACATCGCTCTCAAGCAGATGGATGTGAAGAGTGCTTTCCTCAACGGGTACATAGGAGAGCTAGTGTATGTGGAGCAGCCTCCGGGGTTTGAAGATTCACGTCACCCTGATCATGTGTACAAATTATCAAAGGCTTTGTATGGTCTCAAGCAAGCACCCAGGGCATGGTATGAAAGACTGAGGGACTTCCTCATCGGCAAGGGATTCACGGTTGGAAGGGTCGACTTGACACTATTCACCAAGGTGGTGAATGGAGACTGTTCTGTGCTGTGTATGTGGATGACATCATCTTCGGCAAAGACAAATGAGTCCTTGGTCAAAGAGTTCAATGACATGATGAGCAAGGAGTTCGAGATGTCGATGATGGGAGAGTTGAACTTCTTCTTGGGATTTCAAATCAAGCAACTCAAGACCGGACATTCATATGCCAAGAGAAGTACATCCACGACCTCCTCAAGCGCTTGGCATGAATGATCGCAAGCCAATCCGGACACCAATGGGAACCAACTGCCACCTCGACCTCGACAAAGAAGGTAAATATGTCGACCAAAAGCTTTACCGTTCCATGATTGGTGCTTTGTTCTATTTGACTGCATCTAGGCCGGACATCATGTTTAGTGTGTGCATGTGCGCTAGATTTCAAGCCTCCCTAGAGAAATGCATATGATCGCTGTGAAACGAATACTTGACACCAAACACACACCTAGCATAGGTCTTTGGTTCCCGAAGGGTGCGCGGTTTGAGCTCCTAGGCTATTCTGACTCAGATTATGCCGGGTGCAAGATTGATCGCAAAAGCACTTCCGGGGCATGTCACTTCTTGGGTAGGTGTCTTGTGTCATGGGCGTCAAAGAAACAGAACTCCGTGGTGCTATCTACCACGAGGCCGAGTATATAGCGGGGGAGTTGTTGTGCACAATTGCTTTACTTGACACAATCATCGCTTGATTTTAGGCTAAAACTTGACCATGTGCCTCTTCTATGCGACAACGAGAGCGGTGAAGATAGCGTGCAACCCGGTCCAACACTCACGGATCAAGCACATTGATGTCCGCCATCATTTCCTTCGGATCATGTGACAAAGGGCGATATTGTGCTTGAGCACGCATGACAGAGGACCAAATTGCCGACATATTCACCAAGCCACTCGATGAGGCACGATTCTGCAAATTGAGAAATGAGTTAAACATCTTAGATAAGTCAAACATTGCCTGAGTTGATCGCGTGGCTATGTCATTCATTGCAAATCTTTTAAGCCAGTTTGAGCATTTAGGTGCCTTGCTTGTTATACTAAGTGCTATTCATTGCCTAGATGTTCATCACTTGATTTTGATAGCTATAGTATGTGTTCATTCTGTTACTAGCTCAACTTGTGCTTAACTCAATATATCATGCAATTGGAAGCCATGAGCATGTGTTAGGAGGGCTATAGCTTCTAGTCTCATTTGATTGCTCTAAACTTTTTGGTGGATCATGTGCTTCTAAGTCTAGATTGTGTTCTTCCATTTTGCACATGTCTTTACTTCGCTAACTTGAGCAATTTTGAGTAAATGTTGAGCCAAAATTACAAAATGTGCTAAAATATGAATAAGGCCACAATTGGTCATACATGTCTCACCAATGCCTCCTCGATGAGATAGCTTGCCATGGCACTAGGCATGAACTTAGGGGGAGTTTTGGATGACCGAGACGCCATCTTCAGTGTCATGCCGGGTGGCGCCTATGGTTTGAGACATGGTAAAATTTGAGAAAATGCAAAGTGCAAAAATATAAAATCTTTTAAAAATTGAGCTCAACCAAAATGTTTTTAGTCTCAAATAGGCACGGTGATAGCATGTGTAGCTTGGATTGCACCTTCTAGTGCTATGGAGCATCATGTGTCCCCTTTGAGTTTTGAAGCAACTCTTGATACTTCTAGCTATAGTTCACCTTATATTTGCTCTAGGTCATAATAACTTGAATTACACATCTATCAACTTTGCTCTAGTTGATCTTGTGACATTGTGACCTTGAGATGGCTAGATTTTAAGTGTGGTGGACTTATGGGCGTGTTTGCACTCAGATAACCTCCAAAGCTCTTAATTTGTCGTTAATCCCATGTTTTGCTACTTTGTGGTCATTGATGCCAAAGGGGGAGAAATAATGGCAAATCCATGCTTTGGAAACACTTTGGGCATTGTTATGTTTTGGGATGCAAAGGGGAGAATTGACTTTGAGTTACAAGTGATATCTTAGGAGATGCTTTGCTTCTAGGATGATGTGAAGTGATATCTTAGGAGATGCTTTGCTCCTAGGATGATGTGATAGTATTCTCAAGTAGTATGCATTGATTTAGGGGGAGCTTATGTCTATTCTTGCAATGGCATGGAGCAATGTTTCGAGCTAACCCATTGCACCGTAGATTGTATTTGTACTTTGTCATGTTGATTTGCGGTGTTGTCATCAATTACCAAAAGGGGAGATTGTAAGATCAAGCCTTCCATGGGCTTAATGTTTTGGTAATTGATGCCAACTGGCCTCGACGGATCGCATCAAGGCTAAGGATGTTATTTGCTAGTTCTTCTATTTTCCTTGTGTGCAGAAATCGCTTCGCCCATCCGCCCATTGATGTCTGCAAGCTCATCTCTCTGGTTGTAGGTCCCACTCGAGCACAAGTTCCAGTTCATCCGAGTGAGTTCGAGCGGGTTCCAGAGATGCCAGTGTCCGTGGTTCGAGAGAGTTCTGAGAGGGATAGCTGTCCAAGATTCGAGTTTCTTAGCGCCTAAGTCTTCGAAAGTGCTGAAGTCTCCTAAGCCACTTTCCAAATTGTCCCAAGGGTTTCTTAGCGCCTAAGTCACCTGGGTTCCCGCCTAAGTCATCCAAGTGTTCCCGCCAAGTCCACAATGCGACAAAATCGAAAAACCGAAGCCCTAGACGAAGACAAGAGAGAGAGGTGTCCGAGGGTGCCGGAGAGTGGTTTCTATAGAATTTATGGTTTATCCATTTAGAAATAGGTCGTGAAACTTAGTTAGTTGGATAGCCCCTTTCTCTTAGCTTTCCGGAATGCCCAAGATCAAAAAAAACGGAGTTCGGGAGCAAAAGTTATGAATATTTTAGTATTTGGCCAGAGGGCGTGCTGGAGCTTGTCGGACGGAGTCCGATAAGCCGTCGGACGGCGTCCGACAGAGCACATTTTTTCTTGTCGGACGGAGTCCGATAAGCCGTCGGACGGCGTCCGACAGAGCACATTTTTTCTTGTCGGACGGAGTCCGATAAGCCGTCGGACGGCGTCCGACAGAGCACAATTTTGCCCGAAAAATCTTGTCGGACGGAGTCCGATAAGCCGTCAGACGGCGTCCGACAGAGCACAGTTTGGCCTCAAAAATCTTGTCGGACGGAGTCCGATAAGCCGTCGGACGGCGTCCGACAGAGCACAATTTTGGCCTAAAACCCTGGTCGGACGGAGTCCGATAAGCCGTCGGACGGCGTCCGACAGAGTACGAATTTGGGGACAAAATCTGGTCGGACGGAGTCCGATAATTCTCCGGACGGCGTCCGATGGATTGATTCGAAACTCGGGAAAAATGAATCTGAGCCGTCCATTGTTAGGGTTTCGCCTTGTGCCTATAAATAGGGGCTTGGAGCACGGAAGAAACCGGAGAGAGCCTAATCTAGCAGCCACCCCTTACCCTAGCCACCAAGAGAGCTCCTCCCACGGAAGAAACTCGGTTTGCGCCTTCTTGTCTCATTCATTTACTTTCGCACATTAACTTGATCGTTTGCATGTGAGTGCCATCGAGCCTCCTAGTAGTCGCTTGTGTCTCATTGTGATCGCTTCCACAACTAGACTCTAAATCCATCGATAGCTTGGGTTCCTAATTTGACTAATTAAGCAAGCGAATTGAGTGAAATAAAATTTGAAAAGAGCCGATTCACCCCCCCTCTCGGCCTAGGATCCTTACACCCACTGCTCGCGAAGATGAGCGACGACGACGAGAGGCTGGCACGCATCGTTGCGGCGCTGAAGCGCGCTGGCAATGGGAGCGGTGGCGGTGGCCGAGGGAAACGGCGGCTGCCGCCGGTGGTGCGGCGCAACAGCTGGGAGAAGCCGATCCGGCGCATCTTCGGTGGCGGGGCTAAATTGTACTACGACCCCACATGGGAGGAAGAAGACAAATCGGCTGCGGCGGCGGCCATGGAGGTGGCGGCGACGGCTCCTGTGCCCGGCATGGAGGTGGCGGCGACGGCTTTTGCGCCTTACGTGGAGATGGCGGCGACGGCTCCTGCGGCCGGCATGGAGATGGCGGCGACGGCTCCTGCGCCCGGCGTGGAGGTGGCGGCGATGGCTCCTGCGCCCACTGCAGAGGTCGTCCCGGCCAATGCGAAGCTGGTTTAATCTCCTACAACCACCTTTGGCTCATCTATTTTGTGATGGTGGTTTCATATAGTTTGTGAAGATGCTAGAAGTAAGAACTGATGCTGGTTTAGTCAAATTAGATGTTGGTTTAGTACTAGTGAAATTAGATGGTGGTTTCATCTATGTCAAGTAGATGAACTCATGATGGTTTAGTTAGTCTGTGAAATTATGCTGCTTTAGTACTAGTGATGTTGGTTTAGTGAACTTAATGGTACGATGGAAATCTGTCATGAGCAAGCTGTTAATTGAAATATGCATGTGCAAGCCAAAAGTATTTTTATATATTTATATATGCAGTGCATCTTCACTACTAGTATTCTTTGAGGCAGCAGTTCACATAGCAGTTCACTCTTCAGTTGCCCAAGGCCTCCATAACAGTCTCATATAGCTGACGATCACAATCCAATCTTATTGGCATAATTCCTAGTGCTTCTAGCCTCTCCTTATTCATATGGGGGATCTTGTATTTGTTTTCTCCATTGTCTTTCATGACCTCAAGCTAGCAGCTTTGCAGTGTCAAAAACACCCTCCTAAGTTTTGCTGGGTCGTAATTTTCGTAATCTTGGCACACATTCGATATAAGCTCATCCATGTTGTTACAGCTTTTAGTGTATGCCAATGACTGTAGGGAAGCAAAAAAACCAAGGTCTAAAGCATTCATAACTAGGGAATTGGGAGGCTGGCACATGAGGCGTATGTCAAGCCCTGTTTGGGATACGGCAAAAGCAAACTGTTCATCATATGGTGGCACATGTGATGGTGCATTGTCTTGCTGAATCCATATGGTCCTCCTACGGTCATTTTGAGGCCACTTTCTCACTATTGCTGGCAGCACTTTATAGATCATAAAGGACCTTACAATATCTCTGTCGACCTTTATTATCTTGGTCACTAGTGTCACTCTTTCTCTGTTATGGCTTCGCCTTTGAGCTGGTACCTTTCTTATAAAAGGCCACAAGCCTAACTTGCCATCAAAAGTACAAAAATTTTCTGCATTGTACCTAGGCTTGGCAACCACCGACATAAACATAACCTTATCTATGGAGTTTTTGTTCTGCACAGTCCTGTGTGGGTCATCCTCTGTAGGAAGCATGTAAAAAGTCTTGTCTTTTTTGGTTGCATTGAACCATTTCTCATCGAGATGGATAATGTTATCCATTCCGATGAACTTAGGCTGGTTTGCCAAAGAATTTACATCTAACATTTTCACACACCATTGGAGCCTCTCTTTGTTGTTTTCATCCCTCAACATAGGCTTGAGTGAATTAGAATGCCGACGTAGCTGCCCATCTTTGAACAACCTGTGCAGTGTGCTCTTATTCACTACAATTTGTTGAGCCAAGGAACGAATAGTGCCTCTTAAGTGCAAAGAAACATTAGCCACTTGATCTAGCTCAACTTGAATTTTTTTTCGACCACAATTCTTAGGCTTCCTAGAACCCACATCCACATCAACTCGTAATCCACGACACTCCTTAGCTCTATACCATACACGTTGCACAGTACGTATATTTACCTGGAATATGTCGGCAACTATTTTGGTACTGTTCTTTCTTAATCTCCCTCTATTTGTTCTCTCCAGCAATGCTTCATATATGGCATGTCTCTTATTATTTGTCAAATCTCTTGATCGATTTGCAACATTTTCATGTACTACATCTGCATCATCTGAGTCGGGCAACTCTTCCTCCTCAAACTATATTTCCACATGGTCCGCATAGACGCCATACTCCTGCAGCTCCTCATCCATGGCTGAGAAATCATCATGTCCTGCATCTGCAAGGTAACATTGAATTAGTTTTTGGTAAGAGTACTTGCAATTTTATGTTTGCAATAAACCTAATCAGTATTTCTTATATTGTCCTAAATGCTGAACAAGAATCTGAAGGAAACATTTGGAAGATATTTGAGGGAGCGAGTTTGAAGGCCCTCATCATTGCAGGAGGATTGGTCCTCTTGTAGCAGGTAGTCATCCTCTTCGGCCTTATATGCAGTTCAAGTGATCTTAAAATCTGACCTGTGCGTTAACCATCCTATTAAGTTTGTCATTTTGCTCTGTTTTAAAGTAAATTGGAACGTCCTTTCTAAAACTAAAAAAAAGAAGTTTGGTCAATATTTCAAAATTAAGGTTCAAACAGCATAGAATGGGCAATAATTCTGTTGGTTTTTTTCTCCATCAAATGCCCATACATTTTAGTAAATAATCTCAAATCTGAGAAACTAACTTGTGTAAGCAAAAAAGTCTCTTTTTAGCAAAACAAGTGTAGTATAGAGTAGCAAATATGTTTACTTTATGTACTTGATGCATTGATGCTATCAAGCAAGTTAAACTCTTATTTGGCAGATAACAGGTGCATGACATAAGCAAGGATTTTTACTCACCTTGATATTCTGATTCCTCAGGTGCATGACAAGCCTCACTTATTTCTTCTTCTTCTTCATTAGCAAGGGCTTCGTTTAGATCAGGTAATGCTTCTTCATTACCAAGGGTTGCTTCTTCATCTTCCTCTAATGCTGGCTGGTTTAGATCTATTATGCCATGGCTAATCTTCTTTCTTCTGCATGTGAATCACAGTGACTCACAGGAAGCATGAGAGGAGTATATAAAGTACTGGCCCTGTGAAATTGCTTATTGAATTTGGCGGCAGAATTGATTTTTTTTATTGCTTGTAATTTTGGCCCTGTGAAATTGGCGCTAATGTAGTTGGCTGTCCAGTATTTTAAATCTGTGATTTGGCCCTGTGCTGGCTAGATAATTTTTTAAAATATGTGATTTGACGGTAATGTAGAGGGCTAAGTTTGGCGGCTTGAATTTGGCAGGCTGGGAGGTGTCAGGTGACTGGTTGAGAAAGAATACTTTAATGCTCCACCCAGGAATACATGCGTCATTTTACTTGTCCAATATTCTGTTGGTTTGAATGTCAAAACGACATCCTATTTGGGACGGAGGGAGTAGGGAACCATGTGACTCTACTGCATGGTCATTTGCTCTCTCCCTCTCCTCTCTCCTCTCTCTCTCCTCCTGGTCTTCACCGGCGGCACGCAGGGAAGTGGGCACAACCGGCCCACTGTTGATTTTCTTCTCCGCGCGCGGCAGCATCAGATTCCGCTTGGTCTCGCTTTCTCCGGCGCATGGGTGGCAGTATGCTCCCCCAATCTTGGTCGGCGGCGGCGGCGTTATGGGTGGCCGGCGAGCTCCCCGAATCCCGATCAAGCAACAACGCCTCCTTCCCCAATAATGGTGGCGGCGGCACCCTGGACGGCGCAGCCGGCGGCGCCCGGCGTCTCCTTCACAGCGGCAGCGACGCACCTCGGATGGCCGCGCAGCACGGCTGCCCGACGGCGGCGCGGATGGCAACACGACGACGACCTGGCATCCGATCTGTTCTCTGGTGTGGTGGCGGCTGTTCCTCTGCTTCGGCACAGCGGCGTCGCCTCTTCTTGCACGCCCGGCGGCCGGTGCGCCCCCTTCTCCGAGCCCACGGCGGTCTGGCGTTGACGGCCTCCATCATCTCTCCGGCGGCCCAACAATGGCGGCGGCGAGGCCATCTTCCACGCCAACGGCGCCCGGCGCGGCTGCCGTCTTCCACACCAACAGCATCCCAGCGGCGTCGCGCACGCCACCTCCTCCACCCACACGGCGACGCCGGCGCGCGGACTCTCTGGCTCGGCAAGGTGGCGGCGCTCGGCCCCTGCATCTACTCGGCACGGCGGCGTCCCTGGCCACGGCGGCGGCGGCGCCCCTTTCTCCGGCCAGGCGCGCCGCCCATCTTCTCCAACACGGCGGTGGCGCGGACTCCCATGGCATCTCCCATGGCGGCGCTCAGATCCAACAGCACGACGGCCTCGCCCTGCTCCAACGCCGGCACGGCGGCAGCGGCTAAATCTTCCATCACGGCGCCGGCGACATCCAGGGCGGTGGCGGCCCGGTCCTCCTCTTACTCTGGTTTGGCGACGTAGCACCAAGCCAAGGCGGCGGCACACGCACGAGCCCGGTGTCTTGTCCCTGAGCGACAGCAGCAGGCGGCGACCCCATCGTCAAGACACGGCGGCCCGGCATCCTCACGTCTGCGGCGCCTGACGACCTCGGTCCCTTCGCATGGCGGCGTGTTCTAGACTTCTAGTATCTCTATGGCGGCGCCGAGAGCTGCTCGCCTGCTCTGTCACGCACGGCCGCCACGCCCTTGGGCCTCTTCATCAACACCTCCTCTCACTGCAGACCCTTCTCCAAGCACGGGCGGTGGCCTTATCCATATCAGCACGGCCATCCCCTCGGCGAGCCAGCACACAGGCGACGCGGCGGCGGCGGCGTTTACAACACGGCTCAGCGGCGGCGCCGCCATCCCCTTCACCCCCGTCATCTTCATCAGCTGAGCGCATCTTCTACGGCGGCGGCATCTACCTCGCCACTGCTCCTATCCAGTGGCCGGCGCACTCCTCGACGTTCGATCGGCGGTGATGGCCCGAGCTCAGCTTCCTCGCCAGATATGGACGCGGTGGCGGCAGCAGCGAGGCCAGCGGCGCCGACACTGTCTGCAGGCTAAGTGCATTGGTGCCTCTTTGATTGGCTACGAAAGAATAGGCATACGGCATACCCGAAGTCAAATTAATACGGTGCTTGCCACCAATAGCTATCGCCTCTTTGTGGTGTGTGGCCAGCACGTGCATGCATAATTAACACTAATGGCTAATCAAGGTGATTAGTGGGAGAAGGCACGCAGTGCACATATCACGTATATATATATCGGGATTGCTATTTGGCAGGCGCCTGCAATTTGAGCTTTTGTGCAGGCGCCTGTCCTTACAAACAAAAGAAGACCAGCTTATTTGCGGTAGCCAAACAACACCAGCCGCTTAAAAGTTCCAAATTTTTAAAACATTTTTTCTGGTGAATAGAAATGTGGAACAACAATATAAATTTAGTGGAACTTTTAGTTTTTTGTTTATTATTATTATTATTTGTTTATTATAGTTTTATTTTTGTTGTTTGTTTATTATAGATTTATTTTGTTTTCTGTTTATTATATATTTATATTGTTTTTTATTATATATTTATTTTGTTTTTTTGTTTATTATAGATTTATTTTGTTTTTGTTTATTATGTATTTATTTTTGTGATATCGAAATCTGCAAATCGTGTATTAACTAAAAGTTTCAAGAATTTATATTGCTTTTTCCACCTTTTCGCCATTTGGAAGAAACGTTATATTTCGTGGAAGTTTGCTACCAGACGTTTGACCAAATTGCAGGCGTCTGCAAACTAGTCTATCCCTATATATATTTGAGCTGCATGGCGGTGAGCATTCAAGACGTGAATTCCTACGTTGGGATTACTGACGAGGGGGCTGTGAGGAGCTCCATGTGTGATGGCACGGGCGAAAAGACAATAAGCCCACCAAGCAATCGGCCAGATCTTTTGCTCCTTTGAAGCTCCCTCCTGCTGCTGAAAATCAACGTCGGGATGATGTAATGCAATTGCCGAAGAAGATGTTCTGCTTACTCGAGACAATGATCATAGATACCAACATCCGTGACGAGTTGCAAAGAAGACACGGCGAAAGGACATCATCAACAGAGCACTACATATTAAAATATGTGCCGGCCGGCGCCCTACATGACGCTATGTACCGTCATCTTCACCAAGCAAAGAAACACGAGCGACGCCATATAAAAAGACGTTCCGTCTTTAGCGGAGGCACATTCCGTTAAGAAGAATCGTCCTCGACTCGTCCGCGGCCGAAAACGAAGAAGCTCCGAACGACAACACATAAAATCATAGATTTCCCCTCGCTAGGGAGAATTGTCTTCCAGCCCCGTCCGTGGAGTTTTTCTTAGCGGAATCACGTTCCGCTCGAGGAAACTGAAGACCGCTCGATAATGACTCCTTCGGGGATCATAGGAGCCGTCCGACGATCTTCTCCAGCTACTCCATCAACACCGGTGGGATCAACTGCCACATCAACACTGACAGACATACATCCTGTTCCAACAAAATCAAGACTGAAGGTGAACAAGACCCGGAAGGCCAGCGACATCGTGGAGATCCTAGTTCCATGGTGTTGATCTACACTCCGCTTCAATAAACACTGCCCGAAGGTGAACAAGACCCTGAAGGCTAGAGATATCATGGAGATCCCAATTCCACGGTATCAACATACACTCCGCTCAAACAAAATCAAGACGATGGTGATCAAGACTATCAACGCCTACATCCAACGCTGGACACGCCGGAACATTGCCGATGGCGCCAACATGCTGTCTACTTCGACTCTACGTCAAGTGCCAAGCCGTGCATCTCCCAAGTACAACTACACCAACGTAAAGCCTGAAGACACGAATTCAAGCGACACGGACGGACATAGCCATACAACGGCTATGCTAGGACACTACGTGGGCCGTGTTACCCCACGTATCTACACCTTACATCCACCCTAGCACGATGAAGCACAAGACAAAGAGAAGAAGAAGACAGCCTCGTGGCTTAATCGGAGGTGTTCTGCGCGTCCCTGCGCAGATGTAATTAACTGGGTAGCCTCTCGAGGCCCCAGGATCCAGAACCATCACAATCGTCTACATAGATGGCCAACCAGCATGGCTACGGAGCGCAATCTTAACAAGAACTTGTATTTTATTGCGATAATGAAATATCAACGTTCTTGTCCCATTCTTTTGTGCGTTTTTGACAAATGCACTGGCACGCCCGCAAATCCCGGCGGAATTTGTGTGCGTCGCAAATTTGGCACGCCCGGTGGGACCTGGGTCTCCTCCTATCTCTGCCGTTAGGGCTTGAAGTTCGCGTCGCCTAATCCTTTGGCTCGAAGCACCTTCGCCCTGTTCTTCTTCTTCTCTACCCTAATCAGTCAAAAGAGACGTGGTCCAAACCAAGGATGCCACTCCAACCGTGCCGGGTCGGGCCGGCACGAGAAGACAAAATCAGGCCACAACATGGTCCACAAGCACGACGGGTCAAGGCCGGGCCGTACCGGCCCAAGCACGGCCCATGTCATCAATCCAGCAATAAACCACTTCAAAATTTCAGAAAAAATTGCACTCTACTTTGAACAAAACCAAATCATCACAATCCCAGTTCAGATATTCAAAAATTGAACATTTAACTTTGAACAGCATCACATCATCACATATTAGAATTCAGATATTCTAAAATTGAACAACACCATATCATCACATCTTCTATTTTGCTTTGAATAGCACATCATCACAGTTAAGAACTCAGATATTCAAAAATTGACACAAGAACACAAAAATTGAGGGAAAATGGATTTTATTTATGGTCTGCCTCGTTAAAAACCTTACACCCCAGTTTGAGGCTCCCTCAGTAAGGAAAAGAGCACAGACCATTTCGACGAGGCAGCGACGTCGTTGCCTGGTATGCACCGCCGGGCCCATGAGCTAGTCCCGCCGCCTGGTACGTCGAGGAGCTGCCACCGGCGTCGAGGACGTCGTGCCGTCGTGGAGGTCGCTCTGCCGCCATGCACCAGATCTGGACGCTGCCGCCATGTCGGGTTAGGGTTGAGGAGTCAAACGAGGTGAGAGAGAGAGAGAGACGGCGGGCCATGTTTTGGGGCACAGCACGGGCTCGGCCATCGGGCCATGCTAGCACGGCCCATCAAATCTCCGTGTCGTGCAGTGTTGCAGGCATGTTTTTTCGGACCGTGCCCGAGCTGGCCCATTTGGTGCGGCCCGTTTCCCAGCACTAGGTGTAATGGCAAAGGAATTAGATGTACACCCGACTCTTCTACCAAACCACGAAGGACACATAATGGATTGTGAGATCATACTCTTGTAAGTAGACGAATCTGCAGCCAAAGCTCTGTTGAACCAAGAGCTTCAATCTTGTCTCTTTATTTTTTAATGAATATTACCATAAACCATAATATACTAGTAGTCTAAACTATAACGGTTTTAAATATGTACTTAGATCTAACATGTCGTACAAAATATAGTTGCAAAATAATAAATGTAGTCATGCAAATTAACGTGTGAATCACCTTGCAGTTATCTTACAGGAGCAGCGTTGTGAGAGAGTCAGGTACTACAGAACATCCAACATATGGTGATAGTTAGCGTTAATGGGCCTCTATGAAGTGTGGTGCCTTCCTGTTTGGTACGTCTAGCAATTAGCGAAATAGGATCGGACAGACGCCATTTCCTTGCACTGTAACAAAGAACCCGAGCTCACCGCCTTATAAACCCCCGCTCTCACCACCTGATGGCTGATGGCTGCTTTCTCCTTCCCCACACCACGACCCAACCACTCCGCCTCCACGGATCGGGCGAGAAGCTTCGAGGAGCGCTAGGGCTTCCGGCCAGTCCTCCCGATGGCCGCCGCCGACTTGGTGACCCTCGTCCCGCCGCCGCCGCCTTCGTCGTGGAAGGTCTTGCTGGCGCGGGCGCTCGGCCATGCCCTCCGGGACTCGTTGGACTTCATCCTCTGCCTGTCCTTCGCGGGCATGTGGCTAGGGTGCGCGGGCTCCGCGCTCGCGCTCGTCGCACGCCGCGCCTGGGGCGAGAGCTCCCTCGCGGTGGCCATGGCGCTCGACGCCTCCGCCCGCGGCGCAGACCTCGCCCTGTTCATCCCCTCCGCGCTACTGCTGCGCGTGTGGCTGATGGACGTGATGGGATACAGAGTCGAGCGCTCCCGCGCCGCCGCCGGCAAGGTACGTATCCGGTATCCCAGAAGAAGAAGATGATGATGAGTTCTTCATTTGGATCTTCGGTTCGAGACGAACGTAGCAGTAGATAGCTCTGAATCTCCCGTTTCAAATTTGCGATCGAATTTCACATGTGTGTGCGTCCTTCGAATTCGTCACCAGAGTGCTGCGGAGATCATCGGGGCGCTGTTGCCCGTGTCCGTCAATGTTGGGCTCCTGGCACAAACGTTCTTCGCCATACTAGAGGTCACCGGTGATCTGGTGGTGTCATCTGCGAGGGGGTCTCAGGCGGCGGAGAGGACTGGTTCTGCGATCAAGGACGTGGGGGTGTTCGGCGCCATGGCAATGCTTTGCTTTGTTGTCATACCAGCTTTGGTTCGATTTGCATGGAGGATGAAGATGCTGGCCTGCTAGGGCGGCGATCATCTTTGCCAAGGTACCATCTACCATCCCCTAATTGGCTTTAGCTTGGCTCCCCTGTGTGTATTGGCGAATGGTGATGTAATTAGAGTTACCTACTGTGAGTGCATGTCATGTGTTCATGTGTATTTGGCGCCTCCTAGCTAGCTAATAATTTGCAAGCATCACTTTTAGTGTTACAATTAATCATTTTCCTATACCGTATAACTAGCGATTTTTTTAGTAGTACTTGGCGAACTAACTAGCAGTTTGCCACCTCGATCGGCTAGCTGATTGCATATTAGCTTATTTCATGATAAGTAATGACCGATGACGATATATGTTCTGGTGACCAATTTTCCCAATTAAACCGATCGAATTCCTATCTTACCAAGAGACCATTAAAATGATGGAATTGTCAAGCGAGTTTGAGAGAAGCAGTAATAGTCATGAGGTCAATTATGAGTATGTGATGCTGGCTTGAAAACTACTTGCCAGCACTGTTGTTGGAAAAAAACTGCCGTCATTGAGATTTTCTAGATTGAGTTCAACACCAATGTAATAATCCCTAAATTTATCAAGGGCTAGCAAGTAGCAATGGGCCTTCAAATTAGCTGCACCCTATTCTGCATATCAATTTGGCGTCAACCTAATTTCTTGTATTTCAGTAACTAAAATGGAAATTCAGTTTAATTAACTGGTTATGTAAATAGAATACCACGGTATGACTTATACTTTAGTTGTCAGTTATTACTCTTGCATGTGGTGTTTTGCGGCCGTATTTTGGTAGAAGTACCTAACAGTATTTTTTTGTCATAGTGACTGATCCTTTTGTTAATGTTCCATCTTATTTCCCTCAATAATAACATATTGCACCACTTGCAAGTAGTAAAGTAAGATGTTGGTAGTTCGATAACATTATATATATGCTTTCTCATTAATGAAATATGATCTAAGTAATAGATGGGACGTGGTTAGCAAGATATGAAATTATGGGTTCTGTCATCAGCTGTATGTATTAATCAAAACTACAAGTTGAATAGGCATGAAATTTTGAATTATGCTGTATTCTGCAAGGTATTAATCATTAATGTTGCTGAAATTTGGTGAACCAATCTTAAACTTTCTAGACGACTGACCTCCTTACCATGAAAAGCGCTGATAAGAAAGTTTTTTTATATGGCTAATCTATCAATTTTTTGGGTGTGTCGTTAACAGACAAAGGTAAGAACAGAACAAAGTTCGTGTGGGAGATGGACTAGGAGCTACAATACCTTGCAACCTGCTGACTATCGTGTTTGAATTCATCAGATGAAATCTTTTAAAGGCAGAAAAAAGGGACAGGATGTTCTGACAGACTTTATTTTTGCTATTACTAGATTTTAACCATCAACATCAATGAAGTTCATTTCGTCATTGTTGGTCTATTGATCATGATATTCAAAACATATCATGTGCTATTTTCTCGCGATTTTGCACCATTTGTACTAAATACGATGGTGAAAATTCGTACGCTGTCAATTAATGGTGGGTATGAATGTATGGTGAATGCATTTGGTCGCTATGGTTTCTAACACCCTGTCGCGGAAGAAAACACACTCGTGAATTGATACGTGTATGATCGAATTCGCTCTGTTTTCATTTATTTTTGCATGTCAACTTATTGACAACCAAGTTCTTGCTATATTGTTGATTATGCTATCTTGTACCGCACCATGAGGATCACGGTAAATCTTGATGGCTAAAGCCGTCGAGAAAGCCCCAGAAACCGTCGAGATAGCTCAATCTTGACGGTTGGCCATCGAGATTCGGTCCTCAGAACAGCTAGGTCGAGAGAGATGACATGTCTCGACCGCCTGGCCGTCGAGATCATCTGTCGGTGGCGGAACCCTAGCCCAATCCACCTTTCTCGACAGCTTATGGCCGTCGACACTGCTCATCCCGTCTGTCACTGGCTGGTGGGTCCTCTTGGCCGTAAAGAATAATGGTAAAACAACAAAAAAATAAAAATGGCTAAAAAACCAGAAATTTATAGCTATTGCTACACCCAGCAGCGGCTGCAACCTGCAAACCCAAAAAAGGCCACACATTCAAATATCCCATATTTTCATGGATATACATAATTCCGCACATAATTGACATCAACATCACAAATGGCACATATATCACAATCACATTCAAACAGCCACAAGGTCCACGACAAGTTCATATCATAAATCCAACAACACAAGCACATAACAAGTCAAAACATTAAGTTCATTTCATTTTCGAGCTTTCATCCTCGATTATAGCTGTAGCGTCGGGCTGCTGAAGAGCTGTTGCGCGAGGTAGGCGGACAAGTTCCTAGAGACGTTGTCGCCCTGCTGCACGTCGTCCTAAGAAGGTGGCATGTAGGATGAAGGCGTAGACATTGTGGCAAAACCCGAACCCTGCGAGATATTACAAGTAGGCATTTTACAACTTCTATATATGCTATGTGACCGTGCATTGATTTGGCACAAGTGAGTCAATACTGGCTCACGCATCCACGGGCGTTCGGCGTTCGGGTAATTGGGCGTAGGGACGAAGGTTAGCTAGGTCCCATAGATGCCCAATATGGTGGTGTCGTTTGTGCCGCATAAGCGCTCTAGACCACGTAGGTGTTTGTAGGGGGTTGGGTGGCTAACATAGACGACTGAACCACCTGTGTAGGGGCCCGCAGGGCCTACCTGGCTCGAGGGGCTACCAGCAAGCCCCACGTGACCACTTAGACCGGCATGCACATATATTTGAGTTCATTAGTTCACGTGATAAAATATGCATGTTGAGAATGAAATAAAGTTGTGTGAACACATTACCCCAACCGGCCAACGACGAATGCCTCAAGATGTCGTAACCTTCTATCGTACTCCTCTTACGCGGCCCTCGGGCTCCTGCCGGTGCGCGATGAGCGCCACCGCCTCCAGCCGGAGTGTCTCCTGCTGCACCATGGAGAGCGGGCTGTGATAGTGCATTGCCGGAAGGTGCAGCCGCGCGTACGTCCGAAGCAGGCCCAACGCCAACGAACTAGAGAACTGGACGGCGAGGTGGAGCTCCCCCATCCTCCTAACGTCGCTGCCATGAAGAGATACGAGCGGGTACGTACGCGTGTGCAAATGCAGCCGGTCTCGAGCGTCGAAACCGGATCTGCACCTTGCCGAGGATGATGTCCCTGGCGGTTGGGCCGCGGTGACGAGGCCGCCCTTCTCTCTTATCTAATAGTTGTGGAAGACGGCGACAGTGAGCACGATGCCATCCCGTTCCGGCAGTGTTGAGACCACGCTCGCACCGGTCAGGTTGACGCACGGCGATGCCCATCTACCCGGACTGAACAGATCGGAACAATATACCTTGCTCACGAACTGCACGCAGGGGCTTCGGATTTGGGGATTTGCGTGCTCGGGAGCTCCGGTCTAGGAAGATTTTTTATGCGGCAGCTCCAATCCTTGGGGTATTTTGGCACGAGAGTTCTAAATTTTGGGGAGATTTGATGTAGCATCTCTGATTTGGGGGAGGATTTGGCGCATAAGAACTACAATTTTTGGTGGATTTTAGGTTCGGATTTGGGGATTTTCTTGTGCAATGGAGCTCGATTCAGGAAGGTTATTAGCCACGGAAGCTCTCTGTGGGGAGATTTGGATTTTTGGGAAGAACATAGATGAATCGTGGTCGATTTGGGGGGAAATCCAAACGCTAGAGCTCATATTTAAGGGGATTCTTTTGGGGAGGATGTTATTTGTGACTGATTCGCACGTTCCCCACGGACGACGCTATTGTCATTGGCCTGAGCCAGACAACGTATTTTTTCGAGGGGCTGCTCCGCGAAGGTCACCGAAGCAACTAGCAGAGCAGCTCGAGGGAGATGGGATCCCATAGTGTTTTGCCTAGGAATTTTTTCTTGTCCTTTCCATGACTTTGGATGATGAGAACATCGCCACCTCGGATACACCCATGAGACCATGACCAAAGACTTTCCTCTCGACCAGCAACCCTCGACCAACATGCAAGGACCAATCACACGATCCCGTGCGCGACAACTCAATTATCAAGTAAACTCGCTTCTTGTGTTGAATAGTTATACTAATTTGTAGAATAGGCCGCTATCTAATAATATTATTTTGCATATGAAGTTGAACAAGCACCAGCTACAAGGCATTAAAACACCAACCAAGGCTACAAATCAAGGTGGGAATGCAAAGGGACTCAGCTCGGGCTCAAATAATCAGTCTGACTTCAAAACATTATAGAGAATGCAAATGGACTCCGATTGGGATGTGTGAGCACTCGTTGGAAAGATAACTTCGTCATCTTTCCAAAGGATCCAACCTCACCTTCAAATTCGTACTGCACTGGCCACAGTAGCCAAAATAAGTCGACGTACAGCCAGTAAACAATCTCTTCGGGTACTGCACCATCATTAAATGCATGTTGAGTCCCCTGTAACTACTGCTCCGTGTTGGCTTCTCCTAACCAGCAACTCTCCTCTATATAAGGCGTGCTCCTCTAAGTCTTTAGGCAGGTTTTGTTTTAGATCAGTTGCCCCATGTAACTATATCGTTTGTTCTCCTGTCTCGGCTAGAGCAGTTGTAAACAAGTGCAGATTCTCGATTCGACTGTGTGCTTTACCCTTGTTCTTACAAGTTTTTGATTGATTGCAAGGATAGACCTTCGTGGTCAGATCATACAGGCTTTGGCACGGTTGATAACAATTAGGAGTGTGGTTTTATGATTGCGGGCTCTTATCCTTGTGTAGTTCGTAGCCGTATCGTTAAAGTCATCCTCCGCCTAAATCGAAGTTATCCCCACACCGGAAGATCAGGAATCCGTGCGTGCATCATTGGGTCCCCTATTTATAGTAGGGAGACTTTTTTACAATTTCTCGAGTTACCCTTCCGCCCATGGGCAAAGCGAGGGTCAATAAATCTTTTTTGGGAAAAAACTTCTTGGCCCCTGACCTGCTCCCTTAGGTAGGGCCTCCGGAGAAAACACCCTAACGCCCGAGGCTAAGTCCCAAGTGTCCTCACTGTTGACGGTTAAGATATTGATCTCAAGTCAACTAAGGTTCTTGAGAAGGGGAGATAGGAGGCACGTCGAACAGAGCGAACAGCAATCAACGAGTAACAGGGAGACACGAGTTTTTATCCTGGTTCAGGCCTCTCAGAGAGATAATAGCCCTACGTGCAGCCTTTCTTTATATCAAAGAGAATTACAAGAGGAAGCTCGACGAGACGAACAGATCTCGGCGAGATTATGTGTGTACAGCAAAGCAATACGCGACAATGCGAAGTCTCTTGGCCGTAAACTCGTGCCCTCTACACGCCGTAGAGGCCTTGTTTATATAGTGTTGAACAAACCGACCTACCGAGGGATAATCGGGCCGGGCTAACTATCAGATCGTAACGAAGTCATAACATGCCAAATACATCCCGAGGTAGATAAGGCAAACTCTAATTCTTGTGGATCACGACGTCTGCTCCAATCCGGGAAACCTACGTTCGGGTCTTCATGTAGCCGTGCAGAACTTTTGTTCGAGTCGAACTCAAACACGAATCCTAGGCCGTTATGCACCGTGCCAGCCAAGAAACTGTTCGGCAGGATGCACATGGACCTGATAGAACCTTCCAGGGAGCTGGGCCCTAGTAGGCTGTTCGATTGGGCCGTCAGGGAGTGGGCCATGGCAACGGGCCGTGATTTTATCCCCGACAGCTAGCCCCCGAGACTCAAGTGTGATGAGGACATCACTAGCTCACACATAGAAGATTCAGCTAGAATGCAAGGTCCAATGACACGTACTCGTGCTCGACGCCTTGGACAAAAGGTGAATTCGTTTCTTAGTCAAATTAATTATTCGATTACAGAACAAATGATACTACCTAATGATTTTTGCTTACTTCTTACATGTGATGACATTTCGGAAGAACTTGAAGTGAGAGATAAGAAATTGCATGAACAAGGAAAAGGGTGCACATGATGCTAACGTGAGAAGGATATTCAATTATATGGTTACAAGAAAAGAGACTACGAGAGATGGAAAACCAGATTTTTGTGGCACGCACCTTTTATTTTGCCATGAAGAAGTCTTGCTATTTTGTGTTGGCATGCATGCAAGGAAAGTTCTTTTTTGTTGCCAGCCGTGAGCAAGAGTTTATGGCTGCAATAGAGGGACGACGTGTACCATGGCGCACAGCAGAAAAATCAGCACTTTCCATTTTTATTTTGGCAGCAAATAGAAAGCTTGCATGCGCACAATTAGGGGTGCTTTGGCCTGGTTATATTCTACTTTTTAGAGAGGTCTCGGCAGACTTTGATTTTTGGTTGTAGCTACTGCTATTGTAAGGCCTCTTGGCCCCCAAACACTTGAAGTCTCAAAACATCCATGAGTGATTGTTCTTCCGCTATTGCTCTTTCAATTCTCATCGAATTGCTCGGGCCGTTCTTCGTGAACAGGTCAATCGTGTTTTGACACGGTTGATAACCAATTGAGGAGTGGTTTAGCGATTGAGAGGTTTATAGTCGCGTTCTTGGATCGTGGTTAGCCGCCCCTTCGTCAAAGTCACAACTCGCCCTCTAAGAATTCTCCTACGATGGAAGATAGGGACCAAACTCGTGCGTACGCATCTTAAATCGAGGCGTGTGCGTATCAAAGTGGGAGGACTCACTAGAGTGGGGTCTTCCTCTTGAGACTCCAAGTCACGAAGAGGGGAACTCGTTGCTTCAAAGACGTGAAACAAACGACCGAGCAGGTTATGTTTCTCGCGAACAGGACTTGTCCGGAACCGAGCAAACCCGATCAGCACCGAGTAACTCTGTTGCATCGAACATGGAACAACATCTGTCCGAGCAGAGCACCCACCCTCGGTCATGGACATTTGAAAAAATAGCCGCTGGCGGATCTCAACGGTAATTATCGCCAAGCAAGAAGAAAACGGGCGACCGTTTTTATCTAGCCGTTGCAGTAAAAACTAGCCATTTTGTGGCAAAGAACCGTTGCAGAGCTGCTTGTTTCGGGCTATAAAAAGCACCAAGCCACCTGCGGCTCGCCACTTCCGCTCTCGCACGCCTTTCCTTCCCAAGCCCTATTCCAACTGCGCACAGCATCAAACAGCTACCGCTCAACTCCAATGCTGCTCATCCACCCTGGGGATTGCCATGGCCAAGTTCTTAGGCTCTAGCATGACCGAGGAGGACTTGAAAGCATTAGAAGCTGACGGGCACATCGACACCGGCAGTTGGAGGCTGCCCGGGGAGGAGGAGATCCCGGAGCCACTTGAGGACGAGTTAGTCAACTTCGAGCAGTTCACGTTGTTTGGGCTTAGATCTTCCGAAAGTGATTTCGTGGAGGCCTTCCTGAACATCAGCGGGCTGGAGGTTGCGAACCGCAACCCTAACTCTTTCCTGCAGATGGCCGTCTTCGCACACCTGTGCAAGGGCTACATGGGAGTAAATCCATCGGTGGGGCTGTTCCTCCACTATTACACCGTGACGAGGAGTAGCTTCGCCGCTTCGGCGCTTGGGCGCTACTACCTCAAGCTCCGGGCTACCGCCGACGACGCGCCCTATCCTCGTCCACCACTGCTCGACTCGATGGGGCCGTGGTGCATGAGGTGGTTCTACACTAGAAGGAGCGACGACAGCAAGCTCGTCTTCACCGGGAAGGCGCCGGCGAAGGGAACCCCGATGCCGCGGCCGGAGCCGAGCGGCGAGGAGTGGTATCTCACCCGGAAGATCGCCTCTCTCGTGGGCCTCGGGCTCATGGGCAGAGATATCATCCGAGACTTCGTGGCGAACAAGATCTGTCCACTGCGGAGGAGGTCTTACCCTTTCTACACGATAGTAGATTGGGAAGACACCACCAGGGAAAGTTCGGGTAAGCTTCTCAAACGCTCAACCCTTCCTTAGTGATTCATCCGAACAGGAACTTAAACGCGTCCTCTGTTCGAATAGAGAAACCAACAGAAGCATGGGTGGCCGAGCAGGTCGACGCCATGCTGATGGCTGCCAGGAAGGACAGAGAGGTCACCGGTGAGGTGGCCTACACGTGCCCGAGGAACGTGCTCATCCGCTCACCGGAGGTAATTTTCAAAGAACTCCCTCTAAGTTGCTAGACTCACACAACCAAGGCTTAATTACATTCGCTTCCAACTTTTCAGGAGGAGCAGCTCATCCTCGGCGGAATCGTTGAAGAGCTCTCCGGGTCAGAGAAGGAGGAGACGAGGAAGGGCAAGGCAAAGAAGGCCGTGAAGGCCAAGTTGGCCGTCGAGCCGACGCGGAGCTCGCCGTGCCATGGCGGCCGCCAACCTCCTAAGAAGCCCTCCGCGGCTACAAAGCGAGCCGAGCAAACCAAGCGCGCACGCGGCTAGCCAAGTGGGAGGCGCCCAAGTCCTTCCCTCCTCACCGAGCAGGGTGACGAGGAGGTACGGAACATGATCCTATGGCTGAGGCGTTACGCACAGGCTCACCCGGGCCATATGGAACGACTGCGACAGGTCGCCGAGCAGAGGAGGCTGGAGGAGGAAGTCGCGCGCAAGAAAACACTTGCGTTGTGCAGGAAGAGCGCTCAGCTCAGCAAAGAGCTGAGTCTATCGCCGCAAGCGTCTGGGGGCCAAGGCGAACAAGAAGCCAAGGAGCCCCCGAGCAAGAGGCTCAAGCTCCATCATGGGGCGCAGAAGAAGAAGGTTAAGCCCTCAACGACAGGTACGTAGTGGCAAGGTTTTCCTCTTCACATTCTACCAAACTGCATAGGACTTAGGCATTTCTTTATCATCAGCCGCCCAAGAGGAGACCGCCACCGATGATGCCGGCGCGATGATCGAGCAGTCTTTGCTGCCCGAGCACCTGCACGGTGCGTCGCGGGCAGTGAGGCTGCTCGCTCTCAAGGACAGACTGGCGGCGTGGAGCGTGCTTCCGCCGGGCTCCAACGACCAGATGGCCGCGCTAAGGAGTGCAGTGGAAAGGTTGGAAGCTGAGGAGGTGGCGCACAAAGCCACGAAGAGCGGGGCCAAGGTGCTGGCCTACTGCACGCCGCCGGTCCGATCGAACAGACGGCCCCTGTACTTCGTCATAGGGCAATCGCCCCAGAAGCGACGGCACATTCTGGCGAGCACGGAGAGAGTCCCACCGCCAGGGATCAGGAAGAAGGCCGCGAGCGGGGAGCGCAAGTCGTGCTGTCCGCGGCCCCACCGGCGTCTCCAAGCAGAGAGGAGCTGGTCTTGCCCGAGGCTGCTCAGGCGGAGGAGAAGGAGGCGCAGGTGCTCAGCCGCGACGAGGGCGCGGCCGCCAGCCCTCTCAGGTCCAAAGGGACAAGGGAGAGAAGGAGAGCCCCCAAGCGAGCGCCCTTTGGCAGGAAGAGGCCGCAGCGCAGAAGACAGCCTGCTGCGGCCGCTCCGGATAGCCGGGGGTTCGCCACCCACGGCCTCGGAGAGCACCTTCGCCAAAACTTGAAGAATCGGCTTCAAGAGGTATGCCTTAAACAGAAACTCGTTTTCATTAAGTCACGAGCAACGGAACGTGATGAAATTGTTCTTCTCTCACTCAGGTCTTGCGGGGAATCATGGAAGACTTCGAAAAAGGCGTTGGTGTCGAGCGCAGCGCCATTCTGGGTGCCTTCCAAGAGTTCCGGGCGAGGGAGCTCGAAGGGGAGCGCGTCGCACCGGCCAAAAGCCGAACCCGGCTAAAGGCGAAGGTGAAAACGCTTAAGGCCCAACTGACCGAGGAGAGGCAATCTTCCGTGGCACTCCGAGAGGAGATCTCCACCCTGTGGGTATCACAGGAGGAGGCCGAGGAAATGCGCGGGCTGGCCGTGAGGGCGAGCACCGTGGAAAGAAGGGTCATGGAGCTGGCCGAACAGCTCGAGACCACCGAGCAGCGCGCCAGTCAGAGCGAGGATCTGACCAAGCAGCTGCGCGCCAAGACCGAAGAGGTCGAGGCCCTTCAGGCAGAGGCCACGGAACAGGCCAAGCGAAGCAAGGAGGAAACCAAGCGTCTCCGAGCTGAAGCCCGAGAAGGAATCAAAGCCCAAGGGGAAGTCCTGCACCTTAAATTAGTAGTTGAGGAGCTAAAGGAGCAGCTTACTTCTAAGTAGCGGTAGGGCTGTAACCCGAAAGGGACTTTGTACCGGCAAACTTTTGTTAATGTAAATAAAGGCTTACCTTTTCCCTGCAAAAAAGGGCATCAAAATGACAAGAGCGAACAGGAAACTAAGAGAAAGGCGAAACAGCGCTAGGAAGTTTTAAGAAAAAAAGGTAGAACGCCACTTAACTCCCAAATTTGTGCAGTAAATGCCGAGGACTGAGCTTAACTCGAACAGGTGCACAAAGAAAAGAGCGACACCCTAGCCCCCGGTACGGACGATGCTCGAAAATCTAAGATTGCGAATTCGAGCACGTGCGTAGAGAGACAGAGTGACACCCGTATCCTGATCGACTTGTTCTAGGAACTGCTCATTAACGTAAGTTAGACGATTCCGAAGGTAACCGAACAAGGGAAGTGCCTCTACCGCGGGGGCTTATGAGAGCAGACTTCGCCAAGTGGTTGTGCCATGAGCGGTGAGTGCCTCTGCCGCGGAGGGCTTACGAGAGCAGGCTTTGCCGCAAGGCTGGAAGCCGTGTTACGCAACTCTGAGTTTAGGAACTTGTTGCAGCGAGATACGGGCAGGGAAACCCTGAAGATCGCGGAGCCAAAAGTTCACAAGACCGGGCAGTCATCAAGTGTTACCAGAGATAAAGTAGTCTGAGAAGACAAGAAGTGAAAAGGGACCTCAGGGGGCCGCGAACATTCACTGTTGATTGGATTGAACTTTACATGGCAGCCCGAGAGACTTGGACGAAAAGACCCCGGGCGACCAGTAGACAACGAAAGACCTACACAAAGAACTTACGAAGCTGGTCGATGTTCCAAGTGTTGGTCAGCTCTCTCCCGTCCTCCATTGATAGGTGAACAGCCCCCGGGCGACCAGTAGAAACGACCGTGAACGGGCCCTCCCAACGGAGAGTTAACTTGTTTGCATTGGACAGGTTCTGGACACGGCGCAGAACGAGGTCGCCCGCCTTCAAAGCCCTTGGTCGAACTGATTTGGCAGCGTGCCGGCGAAGATCT
Source organism: Raddia guianensis (assembly GCA_036346415.1). Lineage (NCBI taxonomy): Eukaryota > Viridiplantae > Streptophyta > Magnoliopsida > Poales > Poaceae > Raddia > Raddia guianensis. The sequence continues at coordinate 17,936,373 of CM070541.1, read as the reverse complement.
TGCTAGTAGCGCGCCATTTTGACTTGTGCCCGTTCGCGTGTGCCTTCGAGGAGATCGAGTTCGAGTAAGCGTTCTTGCTCGGAGTCAACCAAGTTGACTGAGCTCGTGCGAGGCGAGCCGAGTACCACTTCGGTGGGCAAGATGGCTTCTGCACCGTAGACCAATTGGAAAGGAGTTCCCCGTTGCGGGCCGGTCAGGGTGCGAATCGCCCGAGGACGGAAGGAACTTCGTCAACCCAGGCTTTGTTGTGTTTGCGGAGTGCCGCGAATACGCGTCGTTTGATACCCTAGACTATCTGTCCGTTAGCTCGCTCGACTGCTCCATTGCTCTGTGGATGTGCCACAGAGGCAAAGCAGACCTTGGTTCCCATCTGTTCGCAGTATTCCTAGAATAGCTCGCTTCTAAACTAGGACCGTTATCGGTGATCAGCTTATGGGGAATCTCGAAGCGCGTGATTACATTGCTCTTGAAAAAACGCACAGCCGACTTGGCGTGAAGAGATGACACAGGCTCTACCTCAATCCACTTTGAGAAAGTGTCAATGGCGACGAGCAAGTGTGTGTAGCCCTTGTACCCCTTGGGGAACGGGCCGAGCAGATCCAGACCCCATGTAGAGAAAGGCCATGACGGGGGGATCGTTTGGAGCTCTTGGGCGGGCTTATGTGCCTTCCGGGCGTGAAATTGGCATGCCTTGCACTTAGTCACTACATCCCGGGCATCTTGTAACTCTGTGGGCCAATAATAACCCATACGAAACGCTTTGTCGACTAGAGTCCTGAAGGAGACGTGGTTGCCACAGGCACCGTCGTGTATGTCCCTAAGAAGGAACACACCCTCCTGTTGAGAGATGCACTTGGAGAGGACTACTAGTGCACCTTGACGGTAAAGGATGCCGTCCACAAGTTTGTATGGACTAGCACGCCTTATAAGCCGGGAACGCTCGGCTTCATCGTCGGGCAGGGTCCCATCTGCAAGGTACCAGACAAATGGCGTTGTCCAGTCCGCGGCCTGCTCGATGACGGAGACAGCACCACCTGTCTCTGTTGCCTCGTCCGGAGACGTGATAGAGGGCTTGTAAAGGTGCTCGACGAGCACCCCTGCCGGAGCATGTTCGCGTGAAGATCCATACTTAGATAGCTGGTCGGCCAAGAAGTTGTCCTTCCTGGGCACGAAGAGCATCTCGAAAAATCGAAAGTGTCGCTCCAACTTCCTCACTTCAACCATGTATCGCGCCATTGAGTCATCGCAGTACTGATACTCCTTGTTTACCTGATTGATGACCAACTGTGAATCTCCCTTCACAGTTAGCCGTTGGACGCCGAGCGATTTGCACGCTCTCAGTCCCGCGAGGAGGGCCTCGTACTCCGCGGCGTTGTTAGTGGCCGCAAAGTGTAGATGGATAGAATACCGGAGTTGTTCTCCTTGAGGGGAGATGAGAACAAAGCCAGCCCTCGAGTTTCCAGTGCGCGAGCCATCAAAAAACATGGTCCAGGGGGTTTCTTCAGGTTGCTCGGGAGCTTCCTGGGATTTGGGCGGGCAAGTCCATTCAGCGACGAAGTCAGCCAGGACCTGAGATTTAATAGTAGTTCGGGCAGCAAACAGAATATCAAATTCTGCAAGTTCCATTGCCCACTTAGCTATACATCCGCCGGCTTCCTTATTCCGTAGGATTTCTCCCAGAGGGAAGTTGGTCGGGACCAGTATTTGATGCGCCTGGAAGTAATGGCGAAGCTTCCTGGAGGACATGAGCAAGGCATAGAGCAACTTCTGGACCTCAGGGTAACGCTCCTTTGATCCATGAAGCACCTCGCTCACGTAATATATTGGCCGCTGGATGCCTTCCCTTTCCACCGTCAAGACCGCGCTCACCGCTTGCGGCGTGCATTCAAGGTACAGTAAAAGCTGCTCGCCGTGTCGCGGGGTAGTCAAGACAGGTGGGTTGGACAGGTATTGCTTTAGATCTTGGAAGGATCTATCAGCCTCCTCTGTCCACTCGAAACCATTGTGCTTGCGCAGGGCCTTAAAGACGGACAGCCCGCGTTCGCCTTGACGGGAAATAAACATGCTAAGAGCAGCCATCTGTCCTGTTAGGCTCTGAACTTCCTTGACGGTAGTCGAAGCCTACATGTTTTCAATAGCCTTGATTTTTTCAGGGTTAGCAGAAATTCCTTGCGAACCAATGACGTAGCCGAGCAACATTTCAGATCGAACACCAAAGGTACACTTCTCTGGATTTAACTTTATTCGATGCCTGGTGAGATTACGAAAAGTCTCGGCCAGGTCTTTTACATGATCTGAAGCATACTTGCTCTTTACAACTATGTCGTCAACATAGACCTCCAGGTTCCTTTTACGCTGTTCTGGGAAAGTCTTCTCCATTAAGTGCTGGAAGGTGGCACCAGCATTGCGCAGACCGAAGGACATGGTCGTATAGCAGAAAGTGCCGAAAGGGGTGATAAAGGCAGTCTTCTCTTCATCCTCGGGGGAGATGCTTATTTGGTGATAACCGGTGTAAGCATCCAAAAAACTTAACAGCTGGGCATCCGCAGTCGCATCGAACAGCTGGTCTATACGAGGCAGCGGGAAATTGTCTTTGGGATAAGCAGCGTTCAAATCTGTGTGGTCGACACACATCCTCCACTTGCCGCCTTTCTTCTTTACAATCACAGGGTTGGCTAGCCACTCGGTGTGATCAATCTCGCGGATGAAACCAAGAAGCGAGCGACTTTGCTGTCGATCCTTGATGATCCCCTGCTTGAAGTCCGAAAAGCGTCGAAACTTCTGACGAACAGGCTTTTTGTCCGGCCGGACTGCCAGTTTGTGCTCGATAGCTTCCCTTGGGACCTCGGGCATGTCAGACGGCTCCCAGGCAAACACGTCTGCATTAGCTCGGAGGAAGGCAATAAGCTCGCTTTCCTATTTGGGATCCAGATTGGCCCCCAAATGAACTGTCTTGGAAGAGTCATCAAGAGACAGCGGAACTTCCTTGGTCTCTCCCCCTAGCTGGACAGAAACCTTGGGACGTGCAGACTTGGTCTGCGGAACTTCGGGACCACGCGGTGGAAGCTGGTCGACCAGGGCAAGGGATTGCTCGTCGCAACCTAGAGCAGCCTTGTAGTTGCCCTTGACCGTGATGACGTCGCTAGGGTCCGGAATCTTCACGTAATGATATGCATGGTGTGAGACAGCCATGAACTTGCCAAGAGATGGCCGGCCCAAGATCGCGTTGTAAGCCGATGGGAAGTCAACCACGTCAAACATGATCAACTCTGTCCGAAAGTTGCTAGGTCTACCGAAGGTGACGGGCAGGACGATCTGCCCCAACGGCTTAACAGCTTCTCTCGGCACGATCCCATAGAAGGACATCGCGACCTCCTTGAGCTTGGAACGAGGGATCTGCATCTCGTCCAAAACTTTTGCAGAAAGCAAGTCCAAAGCGTTCCCGCGTCGATCAGGACACGCCCGACTCTGGTGTTGCTGATGGTCGGAGCGACCACCAGCGGGAGCCGCTGAGGCTTGGTCATCCTAGTGGGGCAATCCTCCTTAGAGAAGGAGATAGGAACCTCGGTCCACTTCATTGTCTCGGGCTGTGGTTTGCCCTTCTCAATGTTGTGGACCTCCCGAGCAGCTTCCTTGAGGCTGCGCCGAGAGGGATAAGCCGAGGAGCCGCCAAAAATAACGCTATGTGGTTCACGGGCTCAGGATAGTCATCCTCATCGTCCCGATCACAACCGTCGGCTTGGCGCTTGTCCTTGCCGGCATCACCTTTTTCGGGTAGGGTGGGCATAGGGCCCTTGCTGTTGTAGAAATCCTCGAGCTTTGCGGTCCAGGTTCTGCAATGGCGGATATCGTGCCCGTAGTGCTGGTGGAACTGGCAGTATCGGTCACTCGGACCTTTCTTGCCTTGGTTGCCTCCCTGGGCGGGCTTCTTGCCCATGTAATTATTGTTGGGCTTCTTCTGCCCGTCCTTGGGAGGAGGTGCGCGATCTATACCGGCGACGGTGTTGTTCGCATCACCTTTGTTCTTCCTCTTCTGGGACTTCTTGTCACCAGAATTGTTGCTGCTCTTCTTCTTCACATCCACACCAGGCTGGGCGGGCAGCTCGCCTTTGTCGAACGCCTTCTTGTACTGAACGCGCTCTGCCGCGTTGGCATAGCGGTCAGTCGTCTTGAACAGATCGTTGGCGGTCCAAGTCTCGTTGATCTCGAGATCCTGGGTGAGCCACTCGTCGTGGACTCCGTTTTTGAAGGCGCGGACAACAGATTCGTCCGAGATGTTCGGGATCGTGTTACGGATCTTGATGAAACGCTTCATGAAGTTGCGGAGGGTCTCCCCGTTCATCTGGATCATCTGGTGCAGATCATCCTCGTTGCCCAGACACACGTAACAACTCTGGAAGTTGGCGATCAGAGCGTCACAAAGTTTGAACTTGGAAGGCCACCTGACAGCGCAGAGCTCATCAGAGAAGGCCTTGCAGCCCAAACTATACGACCGACCACCTTCTCCCGCAGAACCTAGTATTGAAAAGACATTGGTCGTGTTGCACCGAGGAATTCTGGTTGAACGGGAGGACTCTGCCTGAAGGAACTCCCTCCGAGACAATCCTCCACGCTTCTTCCTCGTGGTTGTAACGATGCGCTCTTCTCTAGGGGATCGTCCGTGATCGTCGCGCGCATGCTTGCCCCTGTGGTCGCTGGCGACCACGGGACTTGGCGAAGGCCGGCGACCACGGTATCTGCTCGCTATGAAGTCGTCCTTCGTCGGTGACGATGGTCACGCGATCTGTCGGAGTGCTCGCTGTCCGAATCCACCCGAACAGGCTAACTGCGTTGCCCGGAGGAAGTGTTGACCTCACCTATGGACTTTAGGCCTTCGGCCAGTCGCTCAAGGTGGGAGGCAACAGCGTCGCCCATGAGGGCGAGGTGGTCCTAGTTGGCGGATCTGATCACTGTGGCCAGGGCCTGAAGTCGTTCCCGACTCTGCTCAAGGGGTCCTGGGATCCCTGAGGCGTCCGCGTTTTGCCCGACCGGAGTCTGGTTACACGGGAGTTCGTCCCGAGCAGGCGGAACTTCTGCCGAGGGACTTGGCGTAGGTGCGCGAGGCGGATCGCGTCGCTGACGCTTGCGCTGGTCACGAATTTGCGTCAAGGTTTGATTGATGGAGGCATCTAGGCTACGGCGAACAACTTCTTGCTCGCGAGCAGCTGGCGTAACCCCATCTTGTTGCCGAGCAGAATTGATCCGCTCGATCTCTTCGGCAGCCGCGGCCCGTGCAGGATCCTCGGAGGTTCCGGCGCCGGCCTTGTTGATACTGCGACAGCCGTGCGAGGGCACACTGGACGGTGTCATCACTGTGTCGCCACAAGAAGAATCCATCGACATGGCCCCGGAATCCGAAAGATCTAAACCGGCGTAAAGATCATCGGTTCCATAAGCATCGTCAATGACGGGAGCTTGATCTAAGACCATCTCCGGAGCATAGCCGGAGACTTCTGTCCCAGATACGGAAAGCGATCGAGATCGAACGGATCGATCCGATCTTGCAGGGGATGAGACATCTTGCTCTTCCGAGTCATACCCTTCAGGAAGGATTTCCTGATCGCTGATGGAGTTCGACATGCTCGATCTACTAGATACCCACGGACGGCGCCAACTGTCGATGATTGAGATATTGATCTCAAGTCAACTAAGGTTCTTGAGAAGGGGAGATAGGAGACACGCCGAACAGAGCGAACAGCAATCAACGAGCAACAGGGAGACACGAGTTTTTATCCTGGTTCAGGCCTCTCAGAGAGATAATAGCCCTACATCTAGTCTTTCTTTATATCAAAGAGAATTACAAGAGGAAGCGCCACGAGACGAACAGATCTCGGTGAGATTATGTGTGTACAGCAAAGCAATATGCGACAATGCGAAGTCTCTTGGCCGTAAACTCGTGCCCTCTACACGTCGTAGAGGCCTTGTTTATATAGTGTTGAACAAACCGACCTACCGAGGGATAATCGGGCCAGACTAACTACAAGATCGTAACGAACTCATAACATGCCAAATACATCCCGAGGTAGATAAGACAAACTCCAATTCTTGGGGATCATGACGTCTGCTCCAATCCGGGAAACCTACGTCCGGGTCTTCACGTAGCAGTGCAGAACTCTTGGTCGAGTCGGACTCAAACATGAATCCTAAACCGTTATGCACCGTGCCAGCCAAGAAACTGTTCGGCAGGATACACATGGGTCTGATAGAACCTTCCAGGGAGCTGGGCCCTAGTAGGCTGTTCGATTGGGCTGTCAGGGAGTGGGCCATGGCAATGGGCCATGATTTTATCCCCGACACTCACTGCCTTAGCAAAAGCGATGTTACAAAGGGGATTACAGGGAGACCGGGTTGTTATGCTTCGTACGGGTATTTACCGGCCATGAAATATGATTCCTACCACCTGCGGGTCCCTTAGTACTTGCTGTCTCCATGCTTCTTGGCAATAAAAAAACTCCACCCCCTCACGGCAATCCTGCATTTGCTTCGCCTTGCCTTTGGGAGGCGAAGCTTACTTCGGGCTGCCACCCCTTTTGATACGCCATTGCCTCGCCTCTGGGAGGCGAAACATCTTTCGGGTTGTCACCTCTTCGACTCACCTTCGCCTCCTCTCCGGGTGGCGTAGCCCCCTAATTCATGCCACCACCCTCCTTGCTTCGTCATCAGGCCGCCATCCTTTAGATCAGTTGGGTCTTCTCTGGTTCGTCTACTCTAGGTTCATAGGAGATGGGTGTTCCGGTGCTACAATAGCTAGTAAGATTCATCCTCCCATTTGCATCTTTTGCCTTCCTTTCATTTTCTTGCTTATGGTTGACCAAATCATATGGTAGTGGAAGCTGAAATGACGAAATCATGGGATGTGACATAACATAGCTAGGCTGAAAACTGACGCTAGCTACCACTAAAAAATTGTAAACTTTGGTTTCCAAATTTTAAAGGGTTTCTTAATTGAAAATTGATCAGTTTGGACCATAAAAATGACTGGTTTCAATCCAAAACAAACGGATTGATTTTTTTTAAAAAAAATTGCCGAACCAGCTTCTCCTAAAAGCCATCTTCGATCCCAATAAGCCCTAATAGAAAAGGGTGGGTGTCACCATGTCAGAGAAACACATGTGGGAGACCACTAGGCATGTCCAATAACAAGTTGTGTCACCTCCAGTGAGCTGGTCCCTCTCCTTTCGGAGAACTGCATGAACGTTTGGTGTTTTTTAAAATATTTTTTATGAACTTTTATTTTTTCTAAATTGGGATTTGAAACAGTTTCAAACCTTAGGTTTATTGAACTGGACTGGAGCTGACCGCAAAATCGGTTTTTATCATTATTTTAGGAGTTATTTTTATCAGTTTTTTAAACAGCCGAGGTTGAGCATGCACCCGTTCATTGCACTCGTGCGACCTCCTATGGTACAGCGCGCCGTACAGGAGAAACAACGAACTACTCCCTCCATCCCAAAATATAGTGCCTCATTTAGTGGAGGATGGTTTGTCTATTTTACAATATGCTGATGATATCATATTATTTTTAGATCATGATATTGAGCATGCGCATAATATGAAATTATTATTATGTGTTTTTGAGCACCTATCTGGTTTAAAAATCAATTTTCATAAAAGTGAGATTTATCTCTATGGTTCAGCCAAAGATTTTGAGGAAGATTATACGAGAATTTTCGGTTGTGAAATGGCTTCACCTCCTTTTAGATATCTTGGTATTCCTATGCATCATAAGAAACTGAGTAATTCTGATTGAAAAGGGGTGGAAGAAAAGTTTGAAAAAAAATTAGCTAGCTAGAAAGGGAAGCATTTATCTTCAGGGGGGAGATTAGTTCTACTAAATTCAGTTTTATCTAGTCTCCTGATGTTTATGATGTCTTTTTTTGAGATTCCTCGTGTGGTGCTTAAGAAACTAGACTATTTTAGATCTAGATTCTACTGGCAATGTGATGGGCATAAAAAAAAATATCGCCTGGCAAAATGGAAGACTCTTTGTAGACAAAAAGACCAAGGTGGTTTAGGAATTCAAGATTTAGACATCAAAAATAAATGCCCATTAAGCAAATGGCTTTTTAAACTTTTAAATGAAGATGGTCTTTGGCAACAGCTTCTTCGTTCCAAATATTTACATTCAAAGACTCTAACTCAGGTTGAATCCAAACCTAGAGATTCTCATTTCTAGAAAGGACTTATGAAGGTGAAACATGAATTTCTCAGGTGGGGAACTTTTATAGTTAATGATGGTACTAATATTAGATTCTGGGAAGATATTTGGATAGGCCAAATCCCACTGAAGCAACAGTATCCATCTCTTTTCTCCATTGCTCACAAGAAAAATGATATGGTTGCTAGTGTTCTTAATAGTTCACCATTTAATATCTCTTTTCGAAGAGCATTAGTGGCTCAAAATTTAATTGATTGGCAAAGTTTTGCCAATAGATTAGCTAATGTTGAGTTAAATACTCAAAAAGACATTTTTAGTTGGAAGTTACATAAGAGTGGTCACTTTTCAGTTCAGTCTATGTACCAAAAATTAGTGAACATGGATGTGTCTAGTATGAACAGATTTCTTTGGAAGTTAAAGCTATCTTTAAAGATAAAAATTTTCTTATGGTACCTAGGCAGAGAGATTATTCTAACAAAAAAAAATCTTGCAAAGCGTAATTGGAGGGGGAGTCAGCTTTGTTGCTTTTGTAGTGGCAATGAAACAATTCAATATCTTTTCTTTGATTGTCATATTTCAAAAACAGTTTGGTGCATTGTCCAAATTGCTCTTGGGTTGAAAACTCCTACTAGTTGTTCTCACTTACTAGGCGATTGGCTTTATGGAATTTCTTTAAAGATAAAGAAAAGGATTTTTGTTGGAACTGCGGCCCTTCTTTGGGCGATTTGGCTTTGCCGTAATGATATTATTTTTAACAAAGGCAAAGATATCTCGTGTATGCTGGTTATCTTCAGAGGATCCTATTGGTTACACCAATAGGCCTTGTTACAAAAGGAAGATGAGCGGGGGTGTTTCATCCAAACTTACCGATCTTTGGAAGAGGTGGCCTTGTCATGTTTTGCCAATCACGGATGGCAATTAAATAATAGACTTTTTAATGCTTAATCATTTTTTATCTTTGCATTGTTTAAGTCCTCTGTTGTTGAGGATCTTTTAGGTGTTGGTACGGTAATGTCCTTTTGTTGAGAACTGTGTGACTTTTGTTTATCGTATACATCTTCGGATGTAGAGGCTGGATTAATTTCCATTATCGAAAAAGGCGTAGTTTGATTTCATAAAAGTCAAACTTAGTACACTTTGACTATAAATTAATCAAATTATATGCATCGTTAGTATACAAAAGTTGTACTAATATGTTCATATTTCAAAGTGCTTTTGATACAATATCCTCTTTCTTGAAGTCAAAATACCCTTTATATTTTGTGATGGAGGGAGTAATCAGAATGATTGATTTTGCCTGAAACAGGCCGGCTCCGGCGCCCATATGGCTAGTAGCAAAAGCCAATGGCTGTCAGGCACGCAGGTCAAGATAAAAAAAGATACCCATGCTCCTGCTGTCCGGAACCATTTCTTCTCGATTTAAATTAAAACTAAAGCTAACCGTCAAAATTTGTTAAATTTTACGAACCAAATGATGTAATACTTTGTAATTATTTTTATAAGATTTTGTATTTTCAGAGCTTCTTAAATACTTTTTTATAATTTTTTTGGACCTTGCAACATTCAGGATTGCCTGTTGCAATATTTGATTTTGTCCAATAAAACATTTAGGGTTGTATATTGCGACATTGAGTTTTGGCCACTTAAACATTAGGTTTGTCTGTTGTAACATTCGATTCTATGCACTGAACTATTTTGGATTTTTCTGTTTCACCATTTAGTTTTACCCACTGCAACATTTTCTTTAACTTACTGCAACATTGTTTGATTTGACGTAACATTTTGGTTTAAAAGCACCGTAATATTTCAATCAAAGCAGTAACATTTCGATCAAATCAGTGCAACACTTTTTAATTAACTGTCATAGGGTCAGATTTTTAATTTTTTATTCGGACGTCCAATCTATAGTCCACTGCAAATTAAAATGTTCCATCAATTATACGAGCATGTTCCAATAGGCTAATTGGATTGTTTCAGCAGACATACGATCATATTTTAGTAGACAAATTAAAATATTTCAATGGATCAATTAAATTATTTCTAACAAATGTATAAATATGTTTCGGTAGGTATGTTCCTTTTGTGGGAGTTGATTACCATAGTTAACAGAAGCGTTGATTGCGATTGCGTCGGACGGCATAGAGCCAAACGGGGTCTAGCGGGCTGGCAACAAACCTCACTGGGCAAACATAGTGGCAAACGTGGTTGTTCGTCTCATTACATCGTGGCCGTTAATATAAGTAAATAAACATTGTCATCCGTGGATTAACATGTTGCTAAATATCATGTAGAGGCAGGCTTTGTATTGGCAAAATGAGGAGGAGTGCTCTTAAGTAGCTGTTTTTGTGCCCAGCATAGTGCCTGACATTAATGTACATAGGCCAATCAACGGATAGCCATAGTTATGATCAGAGCAAAAGAGGAGTTCCACTGAAAGGGTTGGGCAATATTCAGTCAACAAAAGAAGCTTGTTGTTACGGGGAGCACGCAGTAAGCAGCGACATTGAAAGAAGGACTGGTCCTAATATAGTTTTCTTTTGACCGGCAGCGACACATCATTACTCGTAGAGTCTTCGGTGCTACCAAAACCATGCAAGTACCTTTAAGTATGTTCGTAGCAATGAGAAATGTCTTTTAACGAACAAAGCATATTTTGTTACCACGTCGTAAGAGGCACACCATCTTTGGTAGGCAACTAGGCATTAGCTCACAGGATCGATCTATTTGGGCGGTACCCTGCTCAACACGATCATGTAGTATGGTGTATACAACAATGGACTATAAAATAAGACGCTACAGGAAACAAGTTTAATTTCGTCGGCCTGGAACCGTCGAAATTAGGGGTTTTACGAACGAAATTACAGTAATTTCGTCGGTTTGCCGATGAAATCTGTGCGACGAAATTACAAACGGTTTCGTCGGTTTTTTCTGGCCGATTAAACTAGTTCAGGCGATGCCAGACAATAAGTACCTGAAGATAGGTGCAACAACCTGCTCTTCTTCATCCGCTCCCTCTCCCTCACCAGCTCCAACACCTTCTTCTTCCCCATCCCCAAGTGCCTCCTCATCCCCATCCTACTCAAACTCCTAAAATAGGAACTCAACAATAATATTATCTAAGTGCAAATAATTAAACATATTTGGATCTATAGATATAATACCTCCTGGGAAGCGGAGTCCTCTAATGGAGCTGGCTCCTCTGGTGGAGACGTCTCCAACTGAACTTGTTAAAGCATCTCTCCAACTCTCTTCGACGACTTTGTTGTGAACTGCTGCCCCTAAAGAGAGAACCAACTAAAGATGCTGCACCAGTACCTGAGCTCTTCGAAGATGAAGAATCATTCCTCTTTCCTTTTCCTTTATTATAATGCGAAAACATCATCCTATTTACAAAATAAAATAGCAATTTAATGAAATGATAAAAAAAAAGATGCATATGGACACAACTACGAAATTATAAATTTAATTACACTTTTTAGAAGTCATCGGGCTCATGAGTTTGATTGGTGACATTTGTGTTACGAACAACATGGGAGTTGCCGGCGGCGTGACGGGTTCGTTTCTTTGTACGCTTCTTAGACCTTACATGGTCAACAATAACATCTGCGGGATCACCGACTATTTGATCATGGGCCAGTGCAGTATCTATTTCAAATGAGTGTGGTTTGCTTCTTGGTATGCTTCGTTGACCGTATTGTCAATCTCACATTCTACATACTCATCGTCTCCAGAATGGACAATCGACCCCGGAGGCTTTACTTTATGAACAACCCACCATGACTTCAGGTTCTCAACTTTCGTACATGGATACGACATGTATTCTACCTGTTCAACTTGGTGTGCAAGTACAAATGGATGATATCCTGCTAGACGTGATGCGGGGTTCATTTCAACAAAGCCAATTCTATTGTTACGTTTTGTTCCTGTCTTAAGATCAAACCAATCACAATGAAAGAAAACTAATTTTAATTGTTTTGACCCCCCGAACATAAACTCAATTATTTTCTGAATGATGCCGTAATACTCGGTCTTCCGACCATCAGCACCATACGCCATAGTGACAACTCCACTATTTATCGTGGTTAATTGTGGATGTCTTGCTTCAAATGATGCAGAACGGAAGCGAAACCCATTGATATCAAAACAACTGTAACTTCTTGCCGTAGTTCTTCCATGTGATAGTTCGTTAGGTCCTCATGGACGCTACTATTAACCATATATACACTGTAAAGGTAGTGTATCAAGTAAGATATTGTTTTACATAACGACTTATTTTGATGTTTAATAGAACTTACATATTTTCGAAACCAGGTGAAAAAACTAGGACCACCCCACATACCATCACGTCTCAATCTTGAACCAGTGGCATGTAAGGGAAGAGTGAATTTCGAGTGGCAGATAGGGAATTCTAACTTTTCCAGTGGCATGCAGGGAATTCTCTCTTTCTAAAATGGCTTGCTAAGAAAGGTAATGACCTAATTTCATTTATTGGTAGGCCGTTTTATGTTGATTATTCCCTTAAAACAAGTTGAATTGATTCTAGTGCCGCTATGCATGTTTTCAATTCATTACAGTGTTTTCTTATCGTAAATATACTAAGAAGGGAAAGAAGCTGTCGACGGTTGGGATATCGACCCAAGTCAACCAAGGTTCTTCAAAGAGGAGATAGGAGACACGCCGAACAACCACGAACAAAGAACGAACAGAGATGAGGTTTTTATCCCGGTTCAGCCTCTCGAGAGATAATAGCCCTACGTCCAGCCTTTCTTATATATCAGAGATGAATACAAGAGGTGGCTCGGCGAGACGGACAAGTCTCGGCGAGGTTATGTGTACAAGTCGTGAAACTCGATGCCGATCAAGTCAGAAAAAACTCGTCCCTCTACACGCCGTAGGGGCCTCGTTTATATAGTGCGGAGTAAACCGACCTACCAAGGAATATCGGGCCGGCTAACTACAAGATCGTGAATGAACTCATACATGCCAAATACATCCCGAGGTAGATAAGGTAACCTCCTAATCTTGGGGATCACGACTCCTAATCCAATCCGGAAACCAACGTCCGGTCTTCACGTAGTCGCAGCGTAACTCGCTCGAGTCGGACTCAAACAGAAGCCTAGGTTGTTACGCACCCGTGCCGCCAGAGGCTGTTCGGCAGATGCACACGGGCTCGATAGAACCTTCCAGGAGCCGGGCCTGGCAGTCGTTTCGATTGGGCCGTCAGGAGTGGGCCATGGCAATGGGCCGTGATCTAATCCCCGACAGCTTAGCCCCGAGACTCAAGTGGAAGAACTCACTAGAGTGGGGTCATCCCTTGAGACTCAAAGTCACGAAGAGGGTATTTTTCCCTGCTACAAAGGCATGTAACAAGCGACCGAAAGCGGGTTATGGTTCAATCAACAAGATTTGTTCGGGACCGAACAAACCCGACAAGGCCGAGCAACTCCGCTGCATCGAACAGGAACGACATCCGTCCGAGCAGAGTACCCAATTTCTCGGTGCAAACACCGGAAAAAAATAGCCGCTGGCGGACTCCAACGAAACTTTCTGTCATTGCCGCGTGAAAACAAAGCGACCGCTTTACCTAGCCGCTGCAGAAAAACTAGCCGTTCTAGGACTAAACCGCTGCAGAGCTGCTTATACGGACTATAAAGCACCTAAGCCGCCCGCTGCCACCACTTCTGCTCTCGCGCCTTTCCTCTCTAAGCCCTAGCTCCAACCACGCCAAGATCAAACACCCAAACTCCATCACCGACCACCTTTCGTCCACCACAGGAATCGCTATGGCCAAATTCACGTGCACTAGCTTGACCGAGGAGGACCTTAGGATCCGGGAGGAGGAGGGCCACATCGACACCGGTAGCCGGAGGTGCCCGAGAGGAGGATACTCGAGCCGCCGAGGAGAGTTCGTCGACTTGAACAAAGGCGAACTGCTCGCTGAGGTCTCTGAGAGCGACTTCGCCGAGGCCTTCTTGAACATCGCCGGATTGGAGGTGGCGAACCTCAATCCGAACTCCATCCTCCAGATGGCCGTCTCGCACACACTGCGCGAGGGCTATCTGGCATCGATCCGCCGGTGGGCTGTTCCTCCATTACTACACAAGAACGAGGAGCAGCTCCGCCGCTTCGGCAGGGTGCTACTACCTCAAGCTCCGGCCACCGCCGATGACGCGCCACACTCGCCCACCTCCCGCCGACTCAATGGGCGCGTGGTGGGTGAGGTGGTTCTACAATGAGCGGAGCGGCGACAAGAACTCGCCTTCACCGGAAGGCGCCGCAAAGGAACCTCAATGCCTCGGCCGAGATGTCCGCCGAGGATTGGTACTGACAAGGAAGATCGCCTCCTCGTGAGCCTCGGGCTCACGGGCAGGAGATCATTCGACTTCACAACAGCGAGGTCTCTGGCCATGGAGGAGGTCCTATCCTTCTACAAGATAGAGGGATGGGAAGACATCACAAGGAGAGCACGGGTAAGTGCCTTTAAGACTCAACCTCTAAATACATTCTTTCCTCCGAACAGAACTAACAATCCTTCATTCGGGCAGAGAAGCCAACCGACGCATGGGTGACCGAAGCGGTCGACGCCATGTCAAGGCGGCGAAGAAGGACGGGAGGTCACCGCGAGGTGGCGACACTGCTCAGCAAGAACGTGCTTGTCCGCATGCAGACGAGGTAAATTACTTACCTCACCTATGTTGCTAGACATGCAACGTTGTTTAAATGTTAACGCCCGCTTCTCAAACGCTAGGAGGACCAATCGATCCTTGAGGGATCGTTGAGGAACTCTCCGGTCCGAGAAGGAGAAGGCGAAGAAGGGCAAGGCCAAAGCGCCACAAAGCCCAAGGTGGCGGCCGAGCCGACGCGAGCTCATCATGACACGGCGCCGCCACCGCCGAAGAGACCACCAAGGGCGACGGAGCGCATCGAAAGGTACTCAAGCGGCGCGCGGTCACCCCAAAGGAAGAGACTAAGCGCTTCCTCCTCGCCGAGCAGAGCGACGAAGAGGTAAAGACCATGGCCCTCTGGCTCGGGCGTTACACGCAAGCTCACCCTGGCCGCATGGATCGGCTGCAACAGGTCGCCGAGCAGAGGAGGCTCGAAGAAGAAGTCGCACGCAAGGAAAAACTTCTTGCGCTGCGCGAGAGGAGCGCTCAGCTCACGAGGGAGCTGAGCTCGTCGCCGCGAACACCCAAGGGCCAAGGCGGAGAAGCCGCCAAGGAGCCCCCGAGGAAGAGGCGGAAGGTTCCGGCGAAGAAGATCAGGATCAAGCCTTCCACGGCAGGTATGTAGGAATCGATCTTTAGATCTCCCAACCTTCTGACCGCGTTAGACTTAACGATCATCTCTTTTTCATCAGCTGCCCAAGAAGAGACCGCCACAGACGACGTCGAGGAGGCGCCGAAGCGATTGCCGCCGCCGAGCATCTGCGGGCGCGTCACGGCAAAGGAGGTCGGGCGAGCCTCAAGGACAAGCCGGGCGGCGTGGAGCTCGCCGCCGCCGGGCTCCAGCGGAAAGCGATCGACGCGCCAAAGACGCGGTGGAGCGGTGAGGCAAAAGTAGCGCAAGCGGCGCCACGGACTTCGTGCCAAGGCGATGGCTCCAGAAAGCGCCCGAGGCAGACCGAGCACCGTCTGCCAGCACTTCGTCGCAGGGCACTCACCCCGAGGCGACGGATTCTCCGTGAAAGGGTGAAACCCCACCGCCGTGGAACATGAAGAGCCCCGAGCAGGTCGCGCAAGTCGCCCCGCCTGCGGAAACAAAGGCGCCACCCGGCGTAGCTCGCCTCGCCCAAGACGTCGGGCGAAGAGGAAAAGGAAGAGGATAAGGAGCGCGAGATGAAAGTGCTTCGCCTGCCGCTTCCCGCACTCCGAGCAGATGCGCCCCGAAAGAAGAAGGAGCGAACAAGGCGGCGACGGCAAGCGCGCCGCCTCATCCCACACGAAGGGGCCTCGTGGCGCATGGCTCGAGGACCGCTGCGTCGCGGGTTGAAGCATCGGCTTGGCAAGGTAAACTCAAGACCAAACCTTGTTCAATTTAATCAGACACAAGAAAGCGTTTGACTTGATCTTCTCCTCGTGTCTTCGAGGATACCATGGCGGAACTCGAGGATGGCGCCACCATCGAACGGGCCGCTGGTCGGGTATCCTCCGGAGCATCTCCAGACGAGGATCCCGGGCGAGCACTCAGGTCGCCCAAAGCCGAGCCTACCAAGGCGAAGCGAAGAAGCTCAAGGCCGAGCTGTCCAAAGAGAGGCGCCTCTGAGGCCCTTATAAAGGAAGCCGAGGAGCTGCTGCCAAGCCGCCGTGAGGGCGAAAGCACCATGAGGAGAAGCCGGGCCGCATGAAGTGGCTTGAAGAGCAACTTGCCGACGCTGCCCCATCAAGCGAACCACCATGGCGTAAACCAAGAAGCTCAAGGCCCACCGCCAAGGAGGAGCGATATCCGCTGGACTCTGTGCCAAAATCTCAACCCCGTGGGCTTCACAGAAGAGATTGAGGAGATGCGGGATGGCGTGAGGGCGATCACCATGGAGAAGAAGGTCAAGGAGCTAGACGAGCAGCTCAAGACCGCCGAAAGGCCGAGTTAGCCAGAGCGAGGCTCGACCGACCAGCCAAGGGCCAAGACCGAAGAGGTCGAGGCTCTCCGCATGGCGGCGACTGAGCAGCCCAGAGCAGCAAGGAGGAAGCCGATCATCTCCGAGCCGAGGCCGAGAGGGGTTCAAAGCCCAAGGGAAGTCCTGCGCCAAGGAAGTGGTCGAGGAGCTCAAGGAGCAACTCGCTTCTAGGTAGTCAGAGGGTCAGAATCCCGAGGGGACCTTTGTACCGCAGATTTTGTTAATAAAGACTTACCCTTTCCTCGCAAAGAAAGAGCAGCAAAAAAGAAAAGAACGAATGTAAACTAAGAGAAAAGCTAACAGCGCTAGGAAGTTTAAGAAAACCGTAGAGCGCTTAGCCTAACTCCCAGCCCTGCAGTACCGCCGAGGACCTGAGTTTGCGAACTCGACAGTGCACAAGAGAAAGAGCGACGCCTAGCCCCGCAGACGGACGATGCTCGAGAACCTAAGCTTATAACTCGGCACGCGTGCGGGAGAGAAAGAGCGACACCGTATTTTGCTCGATTCGCTCCGTAGGGTCGCCGCTGACGTAAGTTAGGCGCCCGAGAGTAACCGAACAAGGAAAGTGCTTCGCCGGGGGCTTACGAGAGCGTGCTTTACCAAGTGGTCGTGCCGAGCGAGAAGTGCCTCTCGCCATGGAGGGCTTACGAGAGCGACTTAGCCGCAAGGTGGAAAGGCCATGTTACGCAACCCCGAAGTTTAGGAACTTGTCGAAACCAGACACGGTAGGGAACAATCCTTAAGATTATGGAGCCAAGAGTTCGCAAGGCCAAGCACCATCAAGTGTTACCGTAAGAAAGTAGTCCGAGAAGACAAGTAGTGAAAAAGGGCACAGAGGTCATGAGGATTCACCGAGAATTGATTGAACTTACATGGTGCCCGGGACTTGGACGAACTAAGGCGCGAAGTTTACAAAAGCGCAGGGCTAAGAAAATGTAAAAGACCTACACAAAGAACTTACGGTCGGGTCGATGTTCCAAGTGTCGGTCACCTCTCTCCGTCCTCCATAGCCAGTGAACAGCCCGGGCGAAAGCGTAAGAAACGATCAGAATGGGCCCTCCTAACGAGGAGTTAACTTGTTGGCATTGGACAAGTTCGGACACGCATGTAACGAGGTCGCCCGCCTTCAAAGCCCTTGGTCGAACCGACTTGGCAACGTCTTGGCGAAGATCTTCTTTGGTAGCGCCCATTCGACTTGTGCCCGGTCGCGTGTGCCTTCGAGGAGATCGAGATCGAGGAGGCGCTTGCTCGTCGTCAATTGTTGACCGAGCTCGTGCGAGGCGAACCGAGTACGATTTCGCGGGCAAGATGGCTTCGCACCATAGACCGCTTGAAAGGAGTTTCCCACCCTACCGTCAGAAGCGAATCGCCTGAAGGACGGAAGGAACTTCGTCAACCTGTGCCTTGCCGTGCTCGCCGAGAGCAGCAAATACCCGCCGCTTAATACCTCGGACTATCTGTCTGCTACCTCGCCGATCGCTCCATTGCTCGTGGATGTGCCACGAGGCGAAAATGACCTTGGTACCTAGTCGTCGCAGATTCTCGAATAGCTCGCTTCGAATCGGGTACCGTTATCCGTGATCGCTTTATGGGGAATCCCAAAGCGTGACCACGTTGCTTTTGAAAAAGCGAACAACCGCTTTGGCGTGAAGAGACGACACAGCTCGCCTCAATCCACTTTGTAAAAGTGTCTATGGCGACAGCGGTGTGTATAGCCCTTGTACCCCTTAGGAATGGGTCGAGCGCATCCGCACTCCCATGTGGAAAAGGGCCAGATGGGGGATTGTTTGGAGCTCTTGGGCGGGCTTGTGTGCCTTCCGGCGTGAAATTGGCAAGCCTTGCACTTAGTCACGATGTCCTCAGGCATCTTGTAACGCATGGGCCAATAATAGCCCATGCGAACGCCATCACCGTAGTTCAAGGAGGCGTGGTTGCCACAGCACCTCGTATGTCCCTAAGAAGGAACACACCCTCCTGCTGCGAGATGCACTTGGAGAGAACTCCCGAGCACCTTGACGGTAAAGGTGCCATCCATAAGCTTGTATGGAGCGCACGCCTTGTAAGCCGAACGCCGCTTGCCGTCGTCAAGCGTGGTCCCATCTCGCAAGGTACCGGACAAATGGCGTTGTCCATCCGGCACCGCCGATAACGGAGACAAGACCACTGCCTCGCTTGCCTCGTCCGGAGACGTGATTGAGGGCTTGTGAAGGTGCTCGACGAGCACCACGAAGCGTGTTCGCGTGAGGATCCAAACTTGATAGTTGGTCGGCCGAAGTTGTCCTTCCGGGCACGAAGAGCACTTCAAAAATCGAAAATGCCGCCCAACTTCCTCACTTCAACCAGTATCGCGCCATTGAGTTATCGCAAAGATCGATACTCCTTGTTAACTCGATTGATGATCACCGTGAATCTCCTTCACAGCTAGCCGCTGGACACCAAGCGACTTGCACGCCTTAGTCCCGCGAGGAGGGTTTCAGACTCGCAGCGCTGTTAGTCGCCGCAAAGTGTAGTTGGATAGAATATCGGAGTTGCTCTCCTTGAGGAGATGAGAACAAAACCAGCCCCGAGTTTCCAAAGGCGCGAGCCATCGAAAAACATGGTCCAAGAGGGTTCATCGGGTTGCTCGAGTTCCTCGATTTGGGCGGCGAGTCCATTCACGACAAAGTCGCTTAGGACTCGTGACTTAATAGCGATTCGGGCAAAGAATAACAGATCAAACTCGCTAGTTCCATTGCCCACTTGGCTATATGTCCGCTAGATTCCTTGTTCCGTAGGATTTCTTCCGAGGAACGTGGTCGGATCAGATTTGATGCGCTTGGAAGTAGTGGCGAAGCTTCCCGAGGACATGAGCAAGGCATAGAGGAGCTTCGACCTCGTGGTAACGCCCTTTGATCCGTGAAGTACCTCGCCACGTAATAGATTGGTCGCCAGATGCCTTCCTTTTCGACCGCCAAGATCAAGGCCACCGCTTGTGGCGTGCAACCTAGGTACTGAGGGAGCCGCCGCCATGCCGCTGGGTAGTCAAGACGGAGGATTGGACAGTATCGCTTGGATTCTGGAAGGATCTATCGGCTTCTTCCGCCCACTCGAAACCATTGTGCTTACGCAGGCCTTAAAGAAGGGCAGCCCGCGTCGCTTTGACGGAAATAAACCTGCTTAGAGCAGCCATCCGACCAAAGAGGCTCGCACTTCCTTTATGGTAGTTGAGCCTCATATTTTCAATGGCCTCGATTTTTCAGGGGTTGGCGTAAATACCTTGCGAGCCAATAACATAACTGAGCAACATTCCGGATCGAACACTAAAGGTACACTTCTCGGATTTAATTTTATTCGATGCCCGTGAGATTATGAAAAGTCTCGCTGTGTCTTTTACATGATCCGAGCATACTTGTTTTTACAACTATGTCGCCGACATAGACCTCGAGTTTTTTCCGCTACTGCTCGAAAGGTCTTTTCCATTGTTACTGAACGGGCACCAAAGATTTCGCAGACCGAAAGACATGGTCGAGCAGCGAAAAGTGCCGAAAGGGGTGATGAAGGCGCCTTCTCTTCATCTTCGGGAGATGCTTATTTGGTGGTAACCGAGTAAGCATCTAAAAACTCGAAGTCAAGGCGTCGCAATCGATCAACCACCGGTCAATACGAGGCAACGGGAAATTGTCCTTAGGACAAGCAGCGTTCAGATCTATGTGATCGACACACATCCTCCACTTGCCGCCTTTCTTCTTTACAATGACAGGGTTGGCTAACAACTCGGTGTGATCAACCTCGCGGATGAACCCAAAGAATGAAAGCGCTTGCTGTCGATCTTTGATGATCCCCGCTTGAATTCAAAAGCGACGAAGCTTTTGGCGAACAGCTTTTGTCGTCCGCCGGACAGCCGGCTTTGTGCTCGACACCTCCCTTGGGACTCGGGCATGTCGATGGCTCCTCAGCGAATACATCTGCATTAGCTCAAGGAAGGCAATGAGCTCGCTTTCTATTTGGGGTCCAGATTGGCCCCAAGTGAACTGCTTGGAAGTATCATCAGCGGCAATGAACTTCCTTGGTTTCTCCCCGGTGAAGGGAGACCCTAGGGCGTCAGACTTGGTCTCGGAACTTCAGACATCGGCGGAAGTTGGACGACAGTATGAGGGATCGCCGTCGCAATCCGTAACAGCCTTTGTGGTTGCCCTTGACCGTGATCACACCGTTAGGACCGGTAGCTTCACGCAATGGTAAGCGTGGGGGACACGCCATAAACTTACCGAGAGATGGCCCGCCTAAGATCGTATTATGCGCCGATGGGAAGTCGACCACGCCGAAAGTGATCAACTCGTCCGAAGTTGCTTGGGTTGTCAAGGTGACAGGCAGGACAACCCGCCCTAACGGCTTGATGCCTTCTCCGGAACAATTCCGAGAAGGGCATTGCGATTTCCTTCACTTGGAACGAGGAATTTGCATCTCGCCCAAGACTTTAGCGTAAAGCAAGTCCAAAGCGCCTCCGCCGCCCACTAAGACACGGCCAACTCTCGCGTTCTCGATGGTCGGGCGACCACCGATGGGAGCCGCCGAGGCTTGGTCATCCCAAAGGGCAATCCTCCCGAGAGAAGGAGATGGGGACCTCACCACTTCATCGATTCAGCCGAGGTTTTGCCTTTTCGACGCTAGGACCTCCCGAGCAGCTTCCTTGAGGTCGCGCGAGAGGTGTAAGCCGAGGAGCCACCGAAAATGACGGCGATATGGTTCACGGCTCTTGATATTCATCATCATCTTCCCGATCACCATCGCCGGTTTGGCGCTATTCACCGCATCACCTTGTTCGGGCAGGGTGGGCATTGGGCCCTTGCCGCTGTAGAAATCTTCGAGCTTTGCAGCCCAAGTTCTACAAATGGCGATATCATGCCCGTAGTGTTTGGTGGAACATGCAAAATCGGTCGCCGGACCTTTCTTGCCTTGTCCGCCTCCACGAGCGTGCTTTTTCCCTTGTAATTATTGTTGGGCTTCTTCGCCCATCCTTGGGAGGAGGTGTGCGATCCATACCGCGACGGTATTGTTCGTGATCACCTTTGTTCTTCTTCTTCGGGACTTCTTGTCACCAGAACATTGCCGCTGCTTTCTTCTTCTCATCCACACCAGTCAAGCGGCAGCCGCCTTGTCGAACGCTTTTTTGTCTCAACGCGCTCGCCGCTTGGCATAGCGATTAGCCGCCTTGAACAGTCGTTGGCGGTCCAGTCTCGTTGATCTCGAGATCTGGGTGAGCCGCTTCGTCGCGGACTCCGCTTTTGAAGGCGCGGACAATGATTCATCCGAGATGTTCGGGATCGTGTTATGGATCTTAATGAAACGCTTCACGGTTGCGGAGGGTCTCCCGCTCATCCGGATCATCCGTGCGAGATCATCCTCCTTACCTGACGCACGTAATGACTCTCGGAAATTAGCGATCGAGCGCCACAAAGCTGGTTCCATGAGTGATGGAACCTCCCCGCCGATTGAACGACCACGTCCGAGCAAAGACCTCAAGGACGATCGGAGGTAATTAGCCATAACGAGCTCGTCACCCCCGGCCGCCATGATGGTTGTAGCGTAGATGGAAAGGAATTCCTCTGGGTTCTGAGTCCCATTGTACCTCTCCATGTGACCGGGCTTGAACTTTGAGGGCCACCGGACAGCTCGAAGCTCGTCAGAGAAAGCCCTACAGCCCAAAGCATATGACCGGCCACCTTCCCCGGCAGAACCTAGTCTTGAGAAGACGTTGGTCCTGTTGCGCGGAGGAACTCCTGCTGAACGGGATGACTCGGCCTGGAGAAACTCTCTCCGGGACAATCCACCACGCTCCTTCCTCGTGGTGGCGACGACGCGCTCCTCACGAGGGGACCGTCCGTGATCATCGCGTGCGCGCTTGCCCCTGTGGTCGCGATGACTACGAGGACTTGGCGAGCGACGGCTACCACGGGTAGCCTGCTCATGGACAGCGATCCTTCGATGGTGACGGGGGTCACGCGATCGATCAGAGCTGTCCGAATCATTCCGGGCAGTTTGGCTGCGCTGCCTGGAGGAGTTGTTGACTTCTCCTAGATACTCTAGGCCTTCAGCCAGTCGCTCTAGGTTAAACGCAATAAAGACGCCTACGCGGCGAGATCGGCTTGATCGGCGGATCTAAGGACCGCTATAGCTTCAAGCCGTTCCCGACTTTGATCTATGGGTCCCGGATCCTCGAACCATCCGCGTTCGCCCCCATCGAGTCCGGCCACGCGGGAATTGACCCGAGCAGGAAGCTCGCCGGAGACTTAGCGCCGCACGCGAGGTGGGTCGCGACGCCGCCGCTTACCGGTCGCGAAACCGTGCTAAGGTCGATTGATGGAATCGCCGAGGTCGCGGCGACGACGCCTTGCTCGCGAAAGACTGCGCGACCTCGCCTTGATGCCGAGCGAGTTAATCCGCCCGACCTCGCCAGTAAATCCGCGGCCGTGCGGATCCTCGAGGTTCCTACATCGGCCATGTTAATGCCGGGGCCACGCGAAGGTATGCTAGACGGTGTCATCGCTGTGTCTCCACGGTAGAATCTACCGACATAGCCTTGGAATCCGATAAATCTAAACCGTCGTAAAGATCATCGGTTCCGTGGTCGCTGCCGATGACGGAGTGCGATCTGAGGCTATCTACGCCATGTAAGGGAGACATCTCGCCTCGGATACGAAAGCGTTCGAGACCGAACAGATCGATCTGAATCGACAGGATGAGACATCCCGTCCTTCGAGTCGTAGCCCTCGGGAGCATCTACAGATCGCCGACGGAGTTCGACATGCTCGTCCAAGTGTCCCCACGGACGGCGCCAAATTGTCGACGGTAGGGATATCGACCCAAGTCAACCAAGGTTCTTCAAAGAGGAGATAGGAGACACGCCGAACAACCACGAACAAAGAACGAGCAGGAGATGGGGTTTTTATCCTCGTTCAGCCTCTCGGAGAGATAATAGCCCTCGCCCAAATTTCTTATATATCAGAGATGAATACAAGAGGTGGCTCGGCGAGACGGACAAGTCTCGGCGAGGTTATGTGTGTACAAGTGCGTGAAACTCGATGCCAGATCAAGTCGTAAAAAAAAACTCGTCCCTCTACACGCCGTAGGGGCCTCGTTTATATAGTGCGGAGTAAACCGACCTACCAAGGAATATCGGGCCGGGCTAACTACAAGATCGTAACGAACTCATACATGCCAAATACATCCCGAGGTAGATAAGGTAACCTCCTAATCTTGGGGATCACGACTCCTAATCCAATCCGGGAAACCAACGTCCGGGTCTTCACGTAGTCGTGCAGAACTCTGTTCGAGTCGGACTCAAACAGGAAGCATAGGCCGTTACGCACCGTGCCAGCCAGGAGGCTGTTCGGCAGGATGCACACGGGCCTGATAGAACCTTCCAGGGAGCTGGGCCCTGGCAGGCTGTTCGATTGGGCCGTCAGGGAGTGGGCCATGGCAATGGGCCGTGATCTAATCCCCGACAGAAGCATTAGTCATAAATGTGAAGGAAGTTGAAGTTAAAGATGTTGAGTCACTTTCCTTAGTTTTTGCTTCAGTTAAATATTGTCGCTTATGTTCCTACCAAAGTATATATCCAACAAAAATCAAACAAATGCCACCAACTTGGCATGCACCACAACCACATCCAACACAGCCAACCAGTTCCAAAGGACATTAGCTACCCAATTCTAACAAACATTAATTAGCAAGGTGACTACATACTAGCATACAAGCTCAAGTCAGTTCATTATTTTATTTAGATATTAAGGTGACTGGTTCAAGTGATGAGCAAAAGTGTGGACTATGCCTTTTTCCCACAAATGTTGCTTCAGTCATCACCTAAAAACATAAAAGAGCAAGTGTGAGTTAAAAACTCAGGAAAACACATAATAGCGAGGCTTATACTTAAAAGCTAAAGAACCATCAATATAATCATCAACCACCATTCAACTCTCTCAACACATGTCCAATGCAATACAATGCCATATGGCTATTAACATAGCACGCACCGGCCGGTATCTGAGCGTTCACCTATCAATGTATCGCTCCAAACTCCATCCTGTGAAGGTGCTCACCGAAGTGAGTCTTCCTCTCCATACGTGGAGGGGTGCCTACCTCTGTAGGTCTTATCAAGAACACGTCAGATTAGCCATATAACTTTTCCATCGACCGGGTTGTGGCTCTCGGACTAGTTAGCTATACAACTTTCTCACCGTTTAGGCTATGACTTGTTAGTTATATGAGTTTCTCACCGTCCTACCTATTATGTATGCTTTCATGGATGTACGCGACATCCTCTATTTTATCATATGTCACTTGTATTTTAAAAACCTTAAAATTAAATAAAAGGGAATTGTTATATACAAAACCCTAGTTGAAATTATTTAAAATTAGGTTTTAACCCAAAACCCTAGGAAAACTTTTAGGAAAATTCTAAAAAAATTACAATAATTCTTAGAAGCCAACATTTAGTCACCCTCCAAATTTCAAACCCAGATTCCAAGGCTAGCTCTTGATTCGATGAAGTGATGCAGTTTTGCCAGGAGCTCATAAAACCCATCAAATAATAAGCAAATGATAGAATCTCGAGCATAAATTTGGAGGGGAGCTTCTGGAAACATAAGCCGCCTTACCCTCCCAATTTGAGCCCCATCCTCCAGAGGAAACACCTTTTTCTTGCTAAACAGGCCTAAATTATATCTGAATCCTACCTAGATTACAATTCGAGTCATAATTCAACCCCTCTTAACCCTAGGCCCAGGCCAAGTTAGCCATGACACTATATAAACCCCTAGGACCCCTCCCCTAACACCCCATCATGAAATTCCACAAATCCAAAACCCTAGCCGCCGAGACACTTTTCTAGATATCTCTCTCTGTGTCATGCCCAAACCCAACATTAGATTGTACCATGTTGTAGATCTCATCGAGACGGTCAATATGGATATATGGATCACAAGATTTGGTGGATAAACGCCCTCGGAAAAGCTCGCCAAAGTTTCGGGCGCCGCCACCATCTCCGCAGCCGCCAACATCGCCGCCAGCCGCCTCGCCGTCTGCTCTCCGCCTGTGATCCAGCGCCGCCAACCCCACCCCATCACCTGTCCTGCCCCACCGTCGCGTCCACACATTGCGCCCGCGTGCGCATGCTCCCACCGCATCGCTGCCACATGTCGTCGTGTCACTAGCGCCCCCGCCTCTGCGTGTCGTCGCCCGCCGCGTGTTGCCGCCACCGCCAGTCACTGCGTGCCATGAGTCCCCTTTTTCCCGCCCGCTGCCGCCCGCGCGCGCATTGCGCCGTCGCCATGTGTAAGCTGCACGCCGTCACCCGTGTCCGCGACCGCCTTTGATCTGCTGTCGCGTGTCCTCAGCCGCCGCTCACGCCGTGCCACCAATCCACATGCGCCGCGTATACCCACTGGTCCGCGCTGCGCCGCCGCTCGCTCCTGAAAGGATCGATATGCCGCCTAGAGGGGTGAATTGGCGGATAAAACAAAATTGCGGAATTTACAAACTTGCGTACACCTTGCGTCGGATGTTCTGATCTAGTCCAGTACACCTTGCGTCGGATGTTCTGATCTGGGTCGGATGTTCTGATCTGCGTCAGATGTTCCGATGTACGTCGGATATTCTGATCCTGGTTGATTTGGAATCGACGTAAACCTGCAGTAAAAATGGATTTATCACAAAACCAAGTTTAGATCAACTCAACAGTATTCAGAACAAGTAAAAAACAATAGTAGAACAGACACTAAAAGTTGAGACGAAGCACATGGCGATTTTTGTGTACTGATGTTCTGATCTTTCAAGGGAGATCCTACTCACTGTTAGGGAAGGCACACAACCCGGATCACCAAGACCCTAACTCCCTCCCAGCGTTGCACTACAGCACTCACCGGTGTTCACTAGATGAATCCTTTTCCTTACGGAGACGGAATCACACATTCACAAACTCCGGAGGCACGCCACACAAAGCTCGGCGGCTCACCGGCGATACCTAGCCGTCTAGGAACCCTTCAAGCCTCCAAGAGTAATAAATGTAATGAAGAATTGTTTAGGAATCGCTAAATGCTCAAGAATTTGATGCCTATAATTCGTGAAGCATTTTAGGTCTTGATCTCTCTAGATCTAGATCTCACAAGATGAACAAGAGAGAGAAAAATGCTTGTGTTCTTGACATCTGATGAAGAAAGGAGTGTTAGGTTCAAAAACTCAATCAATCAGAATGTGTAACCATTGGCAGGTGTAAGAGGAGACCTTTAAATAGAGAATCTCGAAATGTGGCCGTTGCTGTAGAGAATCCCGCATCAGATGTTCTGACGTGCATCGGATGTTCCAATAGGGTGCTTTTTGGATTGCACTGGAAGCATGCAGACTGGGTCCACCATCGGATGTTCCGACCCACGTTGGATGTTTCGATGGTGTAGGTTCTATAATCTATATATAGGGTATTTTGAGTGGAAACTCACACGAACTTCGAAATACTTACTTTGAGCACTTAGAAACCTTTATATGCTTCTCCATAGCATACCCCTTTATAGTACGGCATGCCTAGACTCAAGAAACAAAGATTTACAATTTACGATTAAATAGAGTCTTGATGCCATCTTCAATCTATAAAAGTTTGACGGTTACTCCACCACTTTTAACCAATGTATATCTTATCATTACAAACATTAGCCCTATAATTGTTGATCATAAATCACGAAAATCTAATTGGGCCTAGGTGCAATTTCAATTTCCTCCTTGTTGGTGTATAGATGACAACAATTATAGCTCACAAGAGATTATAAATAAGAGGATTGTAAACAAGATTATAGCTAAGAGCTCAACCTAAAATTATGCAAAGAATAACAAGAGCTCCCCCTATATCTTGACAACAAGCACTAAATACAATATGACAGGATATATCACACAAAAGCATTAAGTAACTAAACAACCACTATTTCATCAGTTCATCACCACATTCATCCATACATTTGTTAACACATAGTCTAGCACACACTTAAGTTTAAAACATAGTTTTGCACGTAACCATAATTAAGCATCCAAGTTTCACACAGAGCAATCTAAGAGGAATAGATAGATAAATTCAGATACACGGCAATCTCCTCCGAAACCTTTCTTCCCCTTTGGCATCAACATGCCAAAAAGAGATAGAGACTGAGAGACTACTCAATCCGCTCCAGATCGCTGCTGCTGGAGCCATCGCCACCATGACCACCAGTGATTTCTTCACCATCGTCGTTTGCCGTCACCGGATGGAGGAATCTCGAACAACCCTCTAGTTTATGTATCAATAGTGGTAGCAGGAGACTCGGAATCATCAGACAACATAGGCAAGACAAGATGTTGCTTGATGTCTTGAAGATGTTTGCGATTGTCGCGAAGATGCACAATAGAGTCCTTGACAAGCCGCAGGCACAGCTGCCGCCGCCGGAGCTTGCCTCAGCTGCCACCGCCGCCGTTCGCCCAAGAGGAGAGAGAGGGTAAAAGCATAGGGTAAAACCGTGGGGTAAAAAGAATGGACCCACACGGTTAAAAGATAGGCCGCAAGGACCAGGCCTCGTCGGAACATCCGACGAGTGTCGGAACATCCGACGGGACCCGTGTGTGCCACATCGAAAGTTCCGACGCAGGTCGGAACATCCGATCCCCCTCCTACTAGAAATTGAAAGTTTTAAACTCCAGTCATTTCGAGGATAGATAAGATCGCTCCGGGAGAATAGAGGGGAGTTATAAGAATTGAATTTACCCATGAATGACTCGCAAGCATATCAATCAATCAATAAGACTAAGGTCATCCACAAATAAATAGGATAGAAATATCCGAAGAACCAAATCAACCAATTACTTCATATAGACCTATATAGCTATAGTAAAATAGATGACATAATAAAAACATTTTCAATCACCAAACAATATGTGCAATAGGTCAAGCAACATTTCGAGAGTCAAGGATATTTAATTCACTCCGCAACTCGCAGAATTTTCTCTCATCAAGAGGTTTGATAAATATATCGGCTAGTTGATTTTCGGTTCTCACATGGGTAATATCGATATCGCCTTTGGTTGAGTGGTCTTGTAGTAAGTGGTGGCGAATATCGATATGTTTGGTTCGGGAGTGTTGGATGGGATTGTTGGTGATTTTTATGGCGCTCTCATTATTGCACAAAAGAGGAATGTGGTTAACGTTAAGGCCATAATCTCTCAAGATTTGCCTCATCCAAAGTAATTGGGCAGCACAATGTCCCGCAACAATATATTCAGCTTCGGCTGTGTATAGGGCAACGAAATGTTGTTTCTTGGACGTCCACGAAATGAACGACCTTCCAAGGAATTGGCAAGTACCGGAGGTGCTCTTCCTATCCACTTTACAACCGGCATAATCCGCATCCGAATAGCTGATTAGGTCAAAGTTTGACCCTTTAGGATACCAAAGCCCAAAGTTGGGAGTGTGTATCAAATATCTTAAGATTCCCTTGACTGTCACTAAGTGACAATCCTTTGGTGCAGCTTAAAATCTTGCACACATGCATATACTAAGCATAATATCAAGCCTAGATGCACAAAGATAAAGGAGAGAGCTAATAATAGAACGATATACCTTTTGGTCGACGTCCATTTGTTGGCATAGGAGTTTTGATTGGCTTTGCGTCGCTCATCTCGAACATCTTAAGCATATATTTCACGTACCTTCATTGGCTAATGAAAGTTTCTTCCTTCATATGTTTCACTTGAAGTACAAGGAAGAACTTGAGTTATCCCATCATTGACATCTCAAAGTGTTTAGTCATTAAAAGACTAAACTCTCGCAAAAACACTCATTAGTTGATTTAAAAATGATGTCATCAACATAAACTTGACAGACAAATATATCACCATCTACTAGCTTAGTAAAGAGTGTATGATCAAATTTACCTATTTCGAAACCTTTCCTTACCAAAAACTTTTTCAGGCACTCATATCATGCACGAGGTGCTTGCTTCAACCCATAAAGTGCCTTATTTAGTTTGTAGACGTGATTTAAAAATTTTGGATCTTCGAAACCCGGTGGTTGCTCAACATAGATAATTTCGAAAAGTGAACCGTTAAGAAAAGCGCTCTTACATCCATTTGTCCCAACTTAAAACCATGGTGAGTAGCAAAAGCAATTAAAATTTTAATAGCATCTACTCTTTCTATGGGAGCATAAGTCTCATCACAATCCAAGCCTTCGATTTGCGTGAAGCCTTGTGCAACCAACCGTGCCTTGTTCCTTGTGACTACGCCATGTTTATCTTGTTTGTTGCGGAAGACCCATTTTGTACGTATAACATTTTGCTTCGGTCTTTCCACCAACTCCCACACTTCATTTCTACAGAAGTTATTTAGCTCCTCTTGCACGGTAATAATCCAATCGAAATCCTTAATAGTTTCATCTATATTTAGTGGCTCAAGAGAGGAGACAAACGAGTAAACTGAACAAAAATTTGAAAGGCGAGATCTAGTAGTTACTCCCTTATTTAAATAAAGGAAGCTCAAAAACTCAATCAATCAGAGTGTGTAACCTTTGCCAGGTGGTATAGGAAGCTTTAAATAATATGGCCGTTGCTGCAGAGAATCCCGCATCGGATGTTCTGACCCACATCTGATGTTCTGACGTGCATCGGATGTTCTGATGTAAATCGGATGTTCTGATGGGGTGCTTTCTGGATTGCACTGGAAGCATGCAGACTTGGGTCCACCATCCCCACGTCGGATGTTACGATGGGGTAGGTTCTGTATATAGGGTATTTTGAGTGGAAACTTGTGACATCCTCAAAATTTCGGATTTCAAATTTAAAAAAAAAACTCAAAAGTACGAGTTCAAATTTATTTTTATAAAAAAAACACATTTTCTATTTATATCAAATTCGGAATTCAACTAGTTTGAGAATAATTTCATTGTTTCTCTAAAATTTCCGTTCTTTTCCAAGCCTTGCCCTTGCACTCCTTGTTGCAGTCGATCGAAGCCAACTGAGTTCATCCCCAAAATCCCAGCCCGAGCTCTATTCATCCATTTTTCCCCCTCTAAAAACCACTCTAGCTAGTGTAGTCCTCATCACCATTGTGTCACGATGGGAGTTTCGCCGAGTTGGCGAGTCGCCGAGCAGAAGGCAGAGCCGACTTCTCTGAAACCCCGCTGATACCTACGCGCCGAAGTCAACGTCATTGCTACAAAGAAGCTGGCACTGCTGCAATTATTTTAACCCCAAAAGAAAATAATTATTATTTTTAAATAATTTTCAAATTAAACTAATCCTTGAACTATTTTTTTTTTTTTACTTGTTCAGTTGTGGCCATCCTATCGGAACCACATGTGCTCGTTTTTACTCCTCTCTCCTCGTCTCCAAGCTACCAGCCGTACTCTGTCCCTAACCGGATTAATCGGAGCTAATCCAAACTTAGTCGGTTTGATCCTATCTCTCTATCCTTCTTTAAATACCTAGTCACCCGGTAAAAACTCATCTACTTCGTGCATCCTCACACCCAGCAAAAACTCATCTACACCAGAGCTTCATGACGTTGCCGCCGCCGCCGCCGCCGTCTTTGCCGCTTCGGTGAGCACCCGCCTAGCCGCCCGTCGTCTTCCTCATCTCCGCTGCAGGCCGCCATCGCCGTCCTCGCGTGCAGCCGCCTCGGTAAGGTTCTAGCCGCTGCTGCAGTAGCCATCGCCGTCCTCCATCTTCCGCCGCAGCCTGCTGCTCCGTCTGGGTTGCTGCTCGCCGCTAGAATGCTAGATGCTCCTGCCGCTGCTGCAGAGGCTGCACAGGTGCTGTTTGTGCGCTGCCTTGGATGCTGCTGCTGCGTTGCTACTGCTCGCTGCGGGCGTTGCTGCTGCTCTGCTGCCGCTGCACAGCTGCTGCTTGCACGCCGCCGCATAGCCGCTGCTCGCTGCGCGTTGCCGCTTGCTGCGCCGTCGCCGCCAGGGACGCCAAGCCAACGGAGAAGCCGAGAGCTGGCCATTGATTTCTTTTCTTTCTCACTCCTCTGTCCGCCCATGTGTGGCTGAGGACTGGGGTTAATTCATCCGCTCCGTAGCTTGGCCATAATAGCAAAGCTCTTCACTGTTCAGACCATCCGTCCGTCCATTCACCCAATCGCCCGAAACCAATTTTATAAGCATCTAATCTAATAACTATATTTACTTCTTATTTTTATTGATTTTTGTTTGTTGTGATTTATTTATTTGTGATTCGATTACGTGTAGACGACGCCGAGAATACCGGAGGAGAGCTTAACGCGGTGTACTCGAAAAATCAAGGTGCAAGCTAGTTACATGTTGAATCCTAGTTTTATTTTGGTTTTTATTTACTGTTCCTAGATTTTAAACATGCATGCTTATGTTTATATTATTTTACTTGATTAGATTATTAGATTATAGCTAATACCTGTGCCGTGTTAATCATCTATTAGCACGTTTTACCTTCCATTGCTGCCTAGTAAAAACTACTCTTATATTACCGCCATCTTTGAATCTAGTTACGTCAAATGCTTAGTTGCTTCGATGGGATTTATATTCACTATATGATGGGAATTCATTCAAATTATTGGTAGAGAGAATCTACTCTTTATCTGTGATTTTGGTTAATTAACTCAACTAAAATCAACGTGGCGTGAGTAGACTCGAGGTGGTGGCTTGATGAAGTGGTTGTGTGGTTCGTGGAATGCCACCTCAGTCGACGTAAGGACCGAGCATAGTGGATGATCTAGCCAAGCATAACCGTACAACCATGGGTGTTAATAATGGTAATACCTTAGTTGTTACCTTGGGAAATCTTGATTTGGTTTGTCAGGGTGGTGTGGGTGTGGCTTGCTACCACCGTAGACCCATCTGGCACACGAGGGGACCCCTGGCTTGGTGAAGAATCTGCCGTGGTGAATCCTTAGTGAGACATTCTCGAATCTAGACGTACCGAGGATAATGGCTTCGTCTCACTCTCGGGTGAGTCCCATGGGTAAAGTATACCCACTCTGCAGAGTTAAAACTATCATGATAGCCGTGCTCACGGTCAAGAGCAAGCTTAGGCAACTCTACGATGTTACCTCACCTTTTTAATAATTAACTTGCTGTAGAGGGTAGGGGCAGGGATTGCCGGACAGCGAATGTCAGGCAGCGAATGCCGAGCAGTGCATTACAGGGAATGTATTGCCAGGGTTTCGTGTAGAGTTGACAGTGAATGTTATCTCGGTTTCGTGCTGAGAAAGCGATATTATTAGTGTTGAGAAAACTTGAGTAAAGAAAAAGAATTTATTCTTTGAAACTAATGCTTTACAACTGATAGGTTTGTTAAAAGTGCTCTTTATGCAAATGAACCATGCCATGTTCCTTTGACACCCTGCATTCATACTTAAGGATGCTTGCTGAGAACTTGTTTATTCAGATTTGTTAGCAGGTGACTACGATGGAGACATATACGATGTAGGCGATCCAAACTACTAGAGGTGTAACCTCCGAGTCAGATGCCTGTGGCAATTTGACGGGACATCACCGATGCGGATTTCAATGTTCTTCTGCCTGCTTTATACTCTGATATTGTAAGAAGTGGCAAATAGTCCACGACTCTATGTTTATTTCAATTTAATAAGGCATATGGTTTGACCATCTGTTGATACTGTGTGTACTAGCTATGATTCCTTGGGACTAGTACAGAAAACATAGAGGGGTCGGTTTCGCAAAGCCGGGTCCCGACAAAACTCAACTTCGAAATACCTATTTTGAGCACTTAGGAACCTTTATATGCTTCTCCGTAGCATCCTCTTTATAGTACGGCATGCCTAGACACAAGAAACAAATATTTATAATTTACGACTAAATAGAGTCTTGATGCCATCTTCAATCTATAAAAGTTTGAGGTTTACTCCACGACTTTTAACTTGTGTATATCTCATCATTAAAAACATTAGCCCTATAATTGTTGATCATAAATCACCAAAATCTACTTGGGGCCTAGATGCACTTTCAGCGTCATTCCACCAATCCGAATGCGCCGCGTATCCCTGCTGGTCCGCGCTGCACCGCCGCTCGCCCGAAGCCGTCGATTTTACCGGTTTAATCGGTTTTTATTCTGTTAACCCGGTTTATTCTTTTCGGTATTTTCTGATTTATCCGAGTCTTCCAGGAATTATTTCGGGAGCATCAGAACTCCAAATTAGTTGATTGCAGAGCCATTAATTCCCATAAATAGCCTAGAATTTTATATATTTTATTGAGCTATATGTTCTGTTGATTTGTTGTTCTTATGCATATGCATATACCTGTAAATCGCCCGCATTCGCACTGTTCGGGAGGTTTCTAGGAGCCATTCGGAGGAGGTTCCCAAGACTAGGAGTACTACCAAGGCAAGATAGATTGCATCTTGCTTCCCTGGTTTGCAAAACTCACCTGTTTATTGTTTTTATCTTTTTTCTCATGCATGAAATGATGAAATCAGGTAGAAACCTAATATGTTCACATTGCGACATTGACCCTGTGAATTTAGCCTATTTATTACTGCCTTATTATTTCCTAGCCTATCCTTGTGCATAGTTGTTAGTTCTCGTGGGTTGATAGTTGATTAGGTTATTCATCATTTAATTACTATTATGACTTGGTATGATTGGAGGTGCTGAGTTACTTTTAATGACTTAATGAACTAAAACCTACGTGGTGTGTGTTGACTAAAGGTGGCAAGTCGGATGGTTTTGTGGATTGAGGTAAGTCCTGGAGGTAGTCACCTTGGTCTAAGGACTCTTGATGTGTGCTTATCCAACCAAAGCAAACAAGCGCAACCATAAGTGCTAGTGTCATCATGATGCATAGCATGTGTGCTAGTCCTGGCTTAGTAGTTAGGGAAAACTGTTAACACACGGTACTTTGAAAAGATCGGGCTGCGGTCCGTTGGCTCAAGAGGAGGACCCGTAGTGTCTAAACCTTACAGGGGTTATCGGTGTTAACAGAAGGAACTAATGAATCACCTTGTATTGTTACTTGGTCTAGGCTCCTAAGGAAGAGATAAGACATAAAAGTACCACTAGGCTTATGGGTCAAGTGTGCTGCACTCTTCAGAGTTAAAACTATCATGATAGCCGTTCCCACGGTCATGGGACGGGTGGAAGGTCGTACATGGTAGTCCCATATGTTAATAATTTAACCTAATGGGTTGGTGTAGTTTGAGTTGTTCGAGACTTGTGTTGTTTTACAGAGGGGCTTTTGAAGCCGAGCTTTGCATGTTATTCTTGGGAATCTGTATCAACATTAATTGTTATACAAATTTGTTTTACAACACTTTAAATAATTTGACTAGAGTAGGTCTTTATGCAAAATAGCCACCCTATTCTTGTTATTATCCTTGCATCATTATAAGGATTTTTCCTGGGTAGCCGTGTACTCACTATACAAACCACGGGTAAATTTGTATTTAGGAGAAGAATTAGGTTCGGTCTACCTACAGGATCAGGAGGATTCTGTCCTGAACTTCGATCAAGACTAGCTGACGCTCAAGGGTCGGATTGGAGCATCTTTATACTTTTATTTCCGCTGCATATTTGAATTTCCGCACTCTGATATATTATGGAAAATGTTATGTCATCTTTAAATCAAACTATTGTAATAAGTTGTTGTGGAACAATTACTTTTGCATAATATGTAATTTTCTTAGTTATTTGTGATTGTGTGATGTTGTTTAACAAACTGTCGCTCACAACGTTTTAGCATTGATCTCTATGACTAGCAATTGATTGTGAGAGGATTCTAATAAAGTCGGGGTCGTGGCAATGTATGAAACATAAAATATTTAAAGATCATTTTCTCTTTACCATTCCATCACTATCCTGTAGCATCTAGGCCCCCCCATTTTTATTGATTAAATTGTTGAAGGGTTTTGGTGACGATGACCTCAAGAATCTTAATTGGACTCACTTCAGAGCAATTAGGCTCACCTTGTGAGCATTCACCTTGCTGGTGCGGCATCAAGCTCAAAGATAAGATTAAGGACACTTTTTCTAGTTTAAGCTTGGGAGATGTATCAAGCTTATAGCTAGTTTTTTTTTGTTCTTTGCCGTACTATTAAGGGGGTTTCACATTATTACTCCTTTGGATATCACATTATTACTCCTTTGAATAATATTTCTCTCAATCTTATGAAAATAATTTGGAGCAACCAAATCCTAAAAACTTAGCCATATTTCCTTCCAGAGATATTCTAGTTAATGCCGGATAAGCCATCAAGCACCCTCTTTTCGTTAGGTGTTCCACCAGAGAAATCTAAGTTCATGCCGGACAAGCCTTTCCTTGATATTATTCTTAAGTCCAGTGCTTCCCCAGAGAAATTTTAGTTCACGCCGGACAGACTGTCGCGAACTTGTTTTCTTTAGATTGTCGTGTAGACAAAACCATGTGTACACAGGACAGTCCATCGCCAAATAAACTTCCTTGGCATAGTGCACAGACAAATCTCAGTTCACGTCAGACAGTCCGTCGCGTGAAGGTTTTCCATTGAAAGTCTGTCCGCCGCAAACGTGTTTTTCTCTGTCTCGATTTTATGACCGTTGAAATCCGTTCGTTGTTAAAGCAACTTTGACAGTGCTTTTGCAAAAGTACTCTGTCCTGTTATTAACGGCTAGGATTACATTCAAATGGCTGTTATATGTGTCTTAGCCTATAAAAGGGCATAGAACCTCTCTTCCAAACGAGCGCACCTATTAGCCAGTTCTTGAGCCTTGTTTTTCAGCTGAAACACATCTCCACTAAAAGGCCCAAAATTCCATTGCTCCAAATGTATCTAAATATGATTGAGAGTGTGTTATCCACTTGAGTGGTAATTTGAAGCTTATTAACCTTGGATTACCAATCTAGATGGCTTGGTGGTAGAGTTCTTGAAGAGCTTGCCATGGCGGTTGTGGGAGCCTTCAAAAAGCTTTGTGAACGCTAGATGCTTGCCTACCAAAGTGGTGAAAAGTAATCTTGAGTGGAAAGAGGTTGCGGGCTCTAGCGGGGGCCGGTCCTTGGTGAAGGGCTTGCCTCAACGGGAAGTAGGAGGAGGACTCCGAACCTCAGTCAAAAATCATTGTATCCCTCTCTTGCTTCTTGCATTTAATTTCATCGATTTACTTTTAGCACTTGTCTTTTATTTCATTCTCTTCCACTGAGTTTTTTCGTATCTTGCTTAGTATAGGACTTGTTAGCTCAATTGTGTAACAAATTGTTAAAAAACCTGAACTTTAACTGAAAATTTTAATAGTTGTCTATTCACCCCCTCTAGACCAACTAGATCCTTTCATATCCTCCATCCAAGCACTGATTATCATAAAATCGTCAATAATAAAGCAAATCATACATAGCGCAACATATGATTATACCATATGTTACCATACTCATCGTAACTTGCCTTAGTTACCAAGCGGGGTGGAGGACGAGACATCGATGCCATCCCCGAAGCGGCACCTACACATTTAAACATAGAGATCAACTTACTTGACATGCTTATCAAACAATATATGAAATTGACATATTGTTTAGCCCGTAACATTTCTAACCCTTATAACATTAACCCTCTAACTCTTCATGACCCTTATCAATTATCTTGCTTATTAGTTGGACATGTAAGTTATCACATAAGCAAAAACCCACCATGACCTAAACAGGACAGCAGCACTCCAAAAGCCATAACTACTAAACTGTTTGGCCAAAAAATGCATTCTTGGGCTTGTTGGCAAGTTTGAAACATGGGCTACGTTTTCCAACATGACCGGGCCCTGATTCTCGACCAAAACACCTTGTTTTCGTTGATCAAGTTGCTGCACAATGCATACCATCATCTATTCCAAATCTGACACTAGGATTTGCAATCTCCTTCCCAAAGCTACAACCCAATCAATAGATAGATGGTGAATTGCAAAAAGAAAGCATAAATCTCACCACATGAAGTTCAATTCAGGGATCCCCTCAAACCCTAGGTTCCTTACCTTCCCTTTCGCCTCTTTCTCCCTCCTTCTCATTTCTCCTACATTGTGCCGACCTCTTCTTTCTCCTTTACCTCTCATTCCCTTCCTTATTTCTTCTTGCCTCCCTTGTTGTTCCCCCTTGAGAGCAAGCCCTAGAAGAGCAACAACAACAGTAGAGAAGGAAGAGGAAACATGAGGAGGTGGTGATGGGTGGCACTAGGCGGCAGCGGGTGGTGACGACTAGAAGCATGGAGAAGGAGACACACACGAGAGAGACAGAGCGAGTCGGGAGAGAGATCGAGAGCAGAGGAAGAGAGAAACGTGAGGGAGATGGTTTCCCCTCCTCCCTTGCCTTATCCCCACAAGACAATGTCGGTAGTTGGCTGGGCCATTGTTAAGCCGATCCAGTTGCCCACTCTTTTTGTGGTATTGCAGTCTACAAAAACCAAATGTGAATCTAAGGGATATACTAAAAAGTTCAAAGCAAGGCTAGCAACAAAAGTCTTATCTCATAAGTTTGAGAGTTGATTATAATGATGCTTTTAGCCTGTCTTATTTATGATTTCATTAAGAATTGTTATGGCACCTGTGGTTCATTATAACCTGGAGCTCAAAAGCAAGCCTTTAGACAATGGAATCTTGAGTTTCATAAAATTATAAGAAAATTTGGTTTTAAAGAAAATGATGTTAATAACTATATTTATGCAAATTTAATGGGAATAAGTTTATTATTATGATGTTTTGTGTCGATGATATATTATTAGCATGTAGCGATAAGAATATGCTACATTAAATCTAAAGTTTTCTCTCCTCAAATTTTAATATAAAAGATCTCGGTGATGTCTCTTTTATTTTTGGGTATTGAAATTTATTGAGATAGATTCAAAAGCACATTAAGTTTATCTTAGAAAGCCTACATTGACAGAATACTTGAAAGATTTATTGTGTATAAGAGTTTGTCTTGCATGCTTTTATCACAAAGGTCAATAAATTTATGACTTTCTGTCCGAGGAATCAGTTTGAATCCTGCAAAAGGAAGTAGATTCCTCATTCATCAGCTGTCAGTTTTATAATTTTGATACTAGACAGATATCAGTCAAATTCAAGGTTACACCATGGGAAGTCGCTAAGAAAGTTTTGCTTATTTGCAGGGCACTAAGGTTCACATGTTCACATATGAGAAATCTGATAGCCAAGAAGTTGTTGGTTATTTAGATGCATACATTGCGAGATGCATGTTTGGATATTAAGAAATTCATGTCAGTTTATATCTTCATCCTCGCAGTGGGAGCCAATTCATCAAAAAGCTCCAAACAAACAATTTGTTATCGATTCAAACTAAGTTTGTGGCATGTTATGATGCTACTAAGCAGGCTATATGGCTTAAGAGTTTTATTCCAAGATTCACAGAGGAAGACAGCATCCTAAACCACCCATAATCATTATTTGATTATCAATAAGTCAAGTCGTGCAACCAAAAACATTGAATAATATGTTGTGAAAGATAAGATCTAGGATCAAATCTTTATTACCAAGCACATAAGTACCTAGGGATGCTTGCGGATCCACTAATACGTACAATGAAAAAGTTCTAGATTTATCAAATGCACATGTAACAAGGTGAAAAAGTTCTAAAATTCCCCCTAAAACCTATATTCCTGTAGAGAATTTATTCAAGTCATGAAAGGAATAGGCCTAGTTTGTTTCAGCTTAAATTAACCTAAACTAAACTAAATGAAAATTTGTTATTTTTTGTATAAACTAAATGATGTAGCATTTTATAGTCTTTTTTTTAGAGTTTTTTGAACTTTTAAAACATCTTTCGGAAGCGCATTTTTTTCGGATTAAATGTTTCTGTAACTTTCTGCTCAATCGAAAAGATCATTTTTTCGATAATGGAAATTAATCCAGCCTCTACATCCAAAGATGTATACGGCAAACAAAAGTCACACAGTCCTAAAAAAAGGACATTACAGTACCAACACCTAAAAGATCCTCAACAAAAGAGGACTGAAACAATGCAAAGATAAAAATGATTAAGCATTACAAAGTCTATTATTTAATTGCCATCCATGATTGGCAAAACATAACAAGGTCACCTCTTCCAAAGATCGGCAACTCATCTTCCTTTTGTAACAAGGCCCATTGGCGTAACCAATACGATCCTCTGAAGATAACCTACATACATGAGATATCTTTGCATTTGTTAAAAACAATATCATTACGGCAAAGCCAAATCGCCCAAAGAAGGGCCGCAGTTCCAACAAAAATCTTTTTCTTTATATTTAAAGAAATTCCATGAAGCCAATCGCCAAGTAAGTGAGAACAACTAGTAGGAGCTTTCAAACCAAGAGCAATTTAGACCATGCGCCAAACTGTTTTTGAAATATGACAATCAAAGAAAAGATGTTGAATTGTTTCATTGCCACAACAAAAGTAACAAAGCTGACTCCCCCTCCAATTACGCTTTGCAAGGCTATCTTTTGTTAGAATAATCCCTCTACCTAGGTACCACAAGAAAATTTTTATCTTTAAAGGTAGTTTTAACTTCCAAAGAAATCTGTTCATACCAGACATATCCATGTTCACTAATCTTTGGTA
Source organism: Raddia guianensis (assembly GCA_036346415.1). Taxonomy (NCBI): domain Eukaryota; kingdom Viridiplantae; phylum Streptophyta; class Magnoliopsida; order Poales; family Poaceae; genus Raddia; species Raddia guianensis. Next base: position 17,896,012 of record CM070541.1, on the reverse strand, counting down.
CATAGACTGAACTGAAAAGTGGCCACTCTTATGTAACTTCCAACTAAAAATGTCTTTTTGAGTATTTAACTCAACATTAATTAATCTATTGGCTAAACTTTGCCAATCAATTAAATTTTGAACCACTAATGCTCTTCGAAAAAAGACATTAAATGGTGAACTATTAAGAACACTAGCAACCGTATCATTTTTCTTGTGAGCAATGGAGAAAAGAGATGGATACTGCTGCTTTAGTGGGATTTGGCCTATCCAAATATCTTCCCAAAATCTAATATTAGTACCATAATTAACTATAAAAGTTCCCCACCTGAGAAATTCATGTTTCACCTTCATAAGTCCTTTCCAGAAATGAGAATCCCTAGGTTTGGATTCAACCTGAGTTAGAGTCTTTGAATGTAAATATTTGGAACGAAGAAACTGTTGCCAAAGACCATCTTCATTTAAAAGTATTTTTGATGTCAAAATCTTTAATTCCAAAACCACATTGATCTTTTGGTCTACAAAGAGTCTTCCATTTTGCCAGGCGATCTTTTTTTTTATGCCCATCACATTGCCAGTTGAATCTAGATCTAAAATAGTTTAATTTCTTAAGCATCACACGAGGAATCTCAAAGAAAGACATCATAAACATCGAGAGACTAGATAAAACTGAGCTTAGTAGAAGTAATCTCCCCCCTGAAGATAAATGCTTCCCTTCCCAGCTAGCTAATTTTTTTTCAAACTTTTCTTCCACTCCTTTCCAATCAGAATTATTCAATTTCTTATGATGTATAGGAATACCAAGATATCTAAAAGGAGGTGAAGCCATTTCACAACCGAAAATTCTCGTATAATCTTCCTCAAAATCTTTGGCTAAACCATAGAGGTAAATCTCACTTTTATGAAAATTGATTTTTAAACTAGACAGGTGCTCAAAAACACATAATAATAATTTCATATTATGCGCATGCTCAATATCATGATCTAAAAATAATATGGTATCATCAGCATATTGTAAAATGGACAAACCATCCTCCACTAAATGAGGCACTACTCCATTAATAAGGCCATCAGATTTTGCTCTTGAGATTAAAATGCTCAACATGTCTGCAACAATATTGAACAAAATTGGAGACAATGGATCTCCTTGTCTTAATCCTTTTGCAGTTTGAAAATATGTTCCAATGTCGTCATTAACTTTGATACCAACACTTCCTTTCAAAATAAACTCTATCACCCAATTACACCACTTTGGTGTAAACCCTTTCATCCTTAAAGCTTGTTGTAAGAATGGCCATTTAACTTTATCATAGGCCTTCTCAAAATCAAGCTTTAACACTACTCCATTCAAATTTTTCGTATGTAGCTCATGAATAGTTTCATGAAGCATAATAACTCCTTCCATGATATTTCGACCAGGCATGAACACAGTTTGACTCGGTTTGATAATCTTATCCACTACCCGCTTAATTCTATTAACGCCCACTTTAGTAAAAATTTTAAAGCTGACATTAAGTAAACAAACAGGTTTATATTGCTGAATTTTTTGCATCAAGAACTTTGGGGAGTAAAGTTATAATACCAAAGTTTAGTTCATGAAGCGGTAATCTCTCCATGAAAAGGTCCTCAAACATAGCCATAAGATCGCCTTTAATAATATCCCAAAACACCTGATAAAATTATGTCGGATTTGTTTTTTTCCATTTGAAAGACGGCATCTTTTGCCTCTTCTTCTGAGAAAGGTTGAATAAGTAAATCATTCTCCATCCTAGTCACTTGTGGGATGTCATTTCAGAAAGACTGAATCATCGTAACGTGATTAGCTTCATTTGGCCCAAAAAGCCCTTTATAATAAGTAATAAAACTTTTAGGCTTCTCGGTCTCTACAACTGTACCATCATCTTGCTAAAGTTGGAAAATACGATGCTTCCTATATTTCCCATTTGCGACTAAATGAAAGTACTTAGTATTATTATCTCCTTCGAGCAAGTGACGTACTTTAGATCTTTGATACCACTTAATTTCCTCTTCCCGCAATAAATGCGCCAAATTTCCTTTTAACTGATTTTTCAGAGTTAATTCAACCTCTGAAAGAGTAGTGGTTTCAGATTTTTTTATCTAAAACCTCAATTTGAGCTACCAGGTATTTCTTTATTTTTTTTACACAAGCCACTTGTATGTCGAGCCCAACCTCGAAGATATTGGCGAAGAGTCCTAATTTTATTTTTCCAACATGATATAGCAGTATCACCCCGTTGTTCATTGCTCCAAATATTAGCAACTATTTCATGAAAAGCCATCCCGTATTAACCAACCTAGTTCAAATTTGAACAATGGTTGACATGGACGTTGAAAGTGCACCCTTGTATTGAGTAACAATGGAGTGTGATCAGATAAAGATCTATCTTTGGCCACCATCGTAACCAAAGGATACTTTTGTTCCCAATCGCTGCTCATAAGCATTCTATTCAATTTCTCAAAAGTAGGATTTTGCAAACTATTAGACCACGTAAAATTGCGGCCTGAAAGCTAAATCTCACGTAAGTCAAGATTGTCAATAATCGCATTGAATAGAAAAGGCCATCTAGAGTCAAAATTATCTTTATTTTTTTCTTCGGCTCTTCGCATAATGTTAAAATCCCCACCAATAATAAATGGTAGACATTCCTTACCACACACATTTGCAAATTCGGACAAGAATTTTTCTTTTTGATTGAATTGTGCAGGCCCATACACCGCATATAACACCCAAATGAAATTATCTTCAAAAGTTCGTAAAGTAAACTTGACAAAAAAAAATCCCCTTCATAAATTGATCCAATGTCAAAAATTGACTTATTGTCACCCAAAAGAATACCTCCAGAGTGTCCATGAGGTGGCATAATATGCCACATATAGGCCTTGTTTGTTTCAGATTAAATTAAATTAAATTAAATTAAAATTTATTATTTTTGTATAAGCCAAATGATGTAATGTTTTGTAGTCGTTCTTATGGGGTTTTAAATAGTACTTCTTAAAGTTTGTAAAATATTTTTTTCATAATTTTTTGAACTCGTTAAGACGTATTTTGAGGTGATCACAAATTTGCTACAGTAAAACACAACGCTACATTAATCTGAAACAAACAAGGCCATAATCTAAACCACCATCCAAATGTTTTAAAGACGACTCTGAAAAGTCTCTTCTTCTTGTCTCCATCAAAGCAATGAAATCTAACCTCTGTTCTTTAGCAAGATCAGAAATATATTTAAATTTAGCCAAGTCACGTAGACCTCTGCTATTCCAAAATATGCCCTTCATCTACAAGATATTTTTTTTTGGCTAATTTACCCATTTTGTCCTTTTCCTTGGCAGTGCAAGACTTTTTTTTCTAGGGATTGCATTTAGATCACTACATAAGTAATCTAATCCCTCATCATTGTAACTCTCAGTTGGCTCACCACATAGGTGACTGAGCGTTCTATCAATGTTTTCCAAGTCATCATGAACACAAGCTAAATTACCAGATTTAGTTTTATGTGTATTAGGAGTAACCGTCTGTCTATCGAGCTCCATGTTTATAATAGCAATTACAGATCGAAAAGACCATAGGCATGATCTCCTGCAAACGGGTAAATGCCTGTTAAGCGTAATCTCTCCGTTCCTGAGTCCTGACTGGGACATCCGAAATATTTGAAGCCCTGTTACAGTGCGGCGCACTTGGCTCGTACTAGCAGTAGGCAGTGGCAGGCACCAATCTGCCAAGCCATGGAGTACTCGTCTTTGAGCTGAAGCGTCAAGCGGTCGATTTTATGAGGCACGCTGGCCGAGAGGGATCCCAACCTTTCCCCCATCTCTGCATTCCCCTCAAAAGAAGGGCCACTTGGTAGTAAAAATTACTAACTCCAGTAGAGTACACGCATCTTTCCCGGTTCCCAGGTAGAGCAGTGCTGCTTCGATGGTCACGACCCGCCAGTCGCCAGTGCTTTTTTTTTTTTTTGAGACACGCCAGTGCTTAGATTAATGACAGATAACTCGGGGTGCAGCGGGTTGCTCGCCGGGCCAATGGTGCACCGTGCACGCCCGTCCTGCCATTCAGCAGCAATGGGCACTCTTGCTTGTCCGAAAACAAAAATCATGGCCGAAGTGGCGCTCGTAGCTGCTCATACAACCTCTCTATCCTACTCTCTAAAATAAGAGTAGTATTTATTAAGACATAATCAAATGTTTTAGACAGCGGAAATAGAAGGGCTGCTGAGTATGCTCTTAGCCTGCTCCTAAATCAAAAATCTCCAATTCACATGATTTCTCTCTTTTTATTAACTCTAAATCACTGAATCCTAAAATCACATCAATTTCCCCCACCTTTCTCAACCCCAAATCAAGGAAGAGGAAACACGGAGAGACAGATAGCCCAAATCATGTCGATTTACATCTTCTTCCCTAACCCTAAATAAAATAAACTAAAAAAATCACATCGAGTTCCTTCTTCCTCAACCGCAAATAAAAAAACAAAGAAGCAGAGGCCAATCGGATGGAAGTGCAACACTGTAAGGGAGGGGACACACGGCTACGCCACCATTGAGATAGGCAACGAGCACAATCCAACAACATTGGGCGGCACCGCTTGGCTGGGCAACAACCAAGGAGGCAGGGAGCGACAATCAACGACAGATGGTGGCTCGGTTGTAACACGAAGCGTAGAGAAAACACCTGGAGAGGTGACAAAGCATCGCGACTCAGCGAGATCGCGAGGAGGGACGGCGCTCCACGGCCTCCACGCTTGATGTATTCTAGGATAGAGGAGACGACAAATAAGGTTGCTTTCTTCAAGATTTTTGGGCTCTAAATGGGATAGATGGCATCGTGGGCTAAAAGGGCCTCTCATTTGTTGTGTCAAACTGCCAGTCTCAAATATGAGAGCGCAGAAAACAAAACGGACGGGCTAAATTATTTGGGTAATGGGCTAGCTGTCACCAGTTTTAAGCCTGTAGGTAACACAGCTCTACTCTGCACATAAGAAATGTTTATGGTATGTCCTTCACTCAAGAAATCTGTTAAGATAGTCAAATAGTCCAAGAGAAAGACCATTTAAAGGTGCGGTAAAAAACATACACAACTACTCGCTCCTGTTTCCCTTTTAAAAAAGCTCACTCAGATTTATAAAAACTTATTATTTTGAACATTGACACGGTATTCAAAATATAACCTTGACCATCAATTGATATTGCCTTCTTAAGTAAAAACTAGGAAATGTTCAATTCTAGCCCCAAACTTAGTCCCAGTTCACAGCTTCAAAATTCACTGTTTACATACATGAATGTACTATTCATAAGCCGAAATCTACTGTTTTGAACTACGTTTAAGGCTAGCATCGGACATGTTTTAACTAAGCTTGAGAGAGCAAGACTTGGCTCTTTATGAACAAGGCGTCACCATTGTTCTAGCTCTCTCAACCTAGCACAGATAGTTTCCAGGAGCCTCGTGGAAAGTTTAAGTTAGCTTGTGTCGACTCACGAGCTTGATGCTATGTTGCTTGGATCTATGTTGTTGTCATTCCTATCAACTCATCATCGATGCCATTACTTGGGAGCCAGGTCTACAACGGTGATGTCTTGGCAAAACTATCCATCCGACCGGTGATCATGCATGAGCCCGTTGTTGTCGTCTCTCATGTAAGGCCACCTTCATTGCAAGGTGCTTAGAGTTAGGTGATTAAGGTGTCACAACACTAAGCACCTGTATAAAAATTCTTCATCCCAATGCATCAGAGCTTTCAGAGGTGTTTATAAACTATAACTACCTTGTTAGCACTTTGAACATGTGCCTTCAATGGCCGGTGCCTAGCGTAACAGGAAAAATACAATCAACCAGCTCGTTTTTTGCCTCCTCGGCGGCGGCGTGGCCGGCAGCAATGCAGAGCCTTTGCTTCTGCCGGCGCCGCCGCGGCAGCCAACGCTGTTCGGGCGCACTATGTCGACATTCATCATGGTGGCGATGAGCGTCTTCTTCTTCCTGCTTTTCTTCTGCACGTACATCAACCAGTGTTGCCTCACCGAAGCTGGCGAGCCGCAGGGCCCCGCGGCGGCGACGGGCCATATAGGGAGGTGGTGGCACACAAGATTAGCAACGGCGTGCTGGAGTGCGCTGTGCGCTTGACGGCGACGATCTCCGGCTGCTGCCGCACTACATGCACGCATTCCACCCCGGAGTGCATCAACACCTGGCTGGAGGCGCATGTCACGTGCCCTCTCTGCCGCGCCAACCATGAAAAGCCGCTGCCTCCGCTGCCGCCACCGGCAGCCGTGACATCGCGGTCGCTAGAGCAGGGGCCGCCACCGCCGCCTCATGCGGTGGCAATACCAGTGGACGAAAGGGACGACGGCAGCGACGATGACAAGAAGGAGGAGGCCATGGAGCTCGAGATGCTGTGCAGCGAGCAGCGGGCGGCGAGGCTGTCGTGGTCGCACTCGACGGGGCACTCGTTCTTCACCGCCTCCGCCGCTGAAGCCGGAGACCACGAGAGGTTCACGCTGCGGCTACCGCAGCACGTGAGGGAGGAGGTGCTCAGGTCGCGCCGCCTACGGCACGCCACGAGCCTCGTCAACCTCTCGGACATGGCCTCCAAGGGGAGCTCGAGAGGAGGGCGGCGCGCGCTAGGAGGAGCAGGAGGAGCCAGCTTTGGCAACGGCGGCAGCGGAGGGAGCAGCCACGGCGGGCGGCAATGGAAGGCGTTCTTGGCCAGGACGGTATCGTGGGCTCGAGGACAAGGGGTGGGACGGGTCGACGAGGAGAGGCAACAGGGATGACGCCGAGTCGAGCTGGAAGGGAAGGAAGCATCGAGGCAAACAGCTGTAGAAAAAAAGGTCGCAAGCACCGGGTAGCAGTCGATTCCAACCTACGCATCTTCTCTCTCCTTTAAGCACCTCTATTTGCTGATTTGGCAAAAAAAAAACCCAGTTTTTTTCTCTAAGAACCTACTTAAGCACCTGCATTGGAGATGGACTAAGGAGGCTAGAGCTCACATAGGGGTGCCTAGAAGAAGAAGGGGTGCTAGTGCTATTGAGATGAGGAGAGGGATTCGCTCATTGCATCATCTCCTAGTCAACTGAGTTACCGAGATCGTGTTTCATAGCTCTACTTCCTCACCATGCATGAGAAGCGACGATAGGAAATGGAGGACTATGAGAGTTTAGCTCGAGGAGGATGCTATTGGTCGTAGAAGAGAGAGCAGTAGGGAGCCAGCAAGCCACAATCCCTTCCCATCAACCATTTCTAATAGCCGTTATGACAACCTTTCATGGATGGAGTCGCTTATCACCTCGTGCCATGGCCGGAGTTGCTGCTCACCTCATCGGAGTCACCGCCGCGCCATGGCCGGATTCACGGCCGCCTGCCGGATACGAGTCGTGCCGTCGCCATGTCGTCGGAGATGGAGAGGGGAGGGAGAGTTGTGGCGAGGTCGTGTCGGCGATGCGACGTGGGGCGGCGGCGAGGGGAAGGGGCGCACCAGCGTGGGGTAGGGGCGGCAATGGGAGGGGAGGGACGAGGGGAGGGAAACTTGGCGGTGAGGGGAGGGGCGAGGGAAGGCAAGCTCCACTGCGGGGATTGAGGAAGAAAAGGAATTGGGGATTTGGGGGAGAACGGGAGGAAGAAGGCGGAGGAGGGAGTAGGAGTATTATATTATGTGTGGGTCCCATAGTTTTTAGAGTTGGTGCTTTATAGCCAAGCTGTTGGACGGAGAAATGATCTTTTATAGTCAACAAGTTGACTCTACTGTTGGAGATGCTCTTCTGTTCGTTTTCCTGCAGGTCAGTGCTGCATATGGATCTTCAATGACAATACTGTTTCATCGACCTCGGTCGTTAAGACTTGTAAATGATAGGCCCCTGCTCTGCAGCGGACGGCAAAACCGCTGCTTGTGCGCGAGATCTGCCGAAAGCGCTCGTCTTTCTTCTCCACTGTTGTCTGGTTCTAATTAATGGTTCAATGGCGTGTTTCCACGTATCCACACTCTGATGACACAAACATTTGGGCAGATTCATAACGGTTTGACGCTGGGAAGGGATAGTGCTCGCTAACGGCTACATTTATATCCCTTGTTGTCGTTGACAGGCCCTACACTCAGTTTATTCCTTTGGTTACGTTTAAAGCCAAGTTGCTCTTCACCGACACAGCCACAAGGAGTAGTTCTCGCAGACGTAGTTGGTAAATAGGCATCAGGCCTTTTGTTTACTCGCTCTGGTATCAAAAAACTAGTCGTTTTAGACATAATTTATAATACCAAAGCCCCTATAAAAGACTAGTTGATTCATTAATTGGTAGCAATGAATTTATGAAAACTTTTCCCATAGACCAATAGATGCATCTGCATGCCTCTTTTTTTTGGCTTCTCAAAGGTCTTATCTAATTACTACTATAGATGAAAGGTTAAAACGACAAGTTTTTTGGCACTTTGGATAAAAGGCTAAAACGATTAGTTTTTTTGACACCGGAGGGAGTATTTGAGCCGAAAATTACTGAAAAGCTTTTCATGAAAATCTAGTGGCCCCCTCAAAAGATATTTTAAAGTTTATAAATTATTAAATTTTTTTATGAACTATAACAAAACTACTTAAATCACATAAAAATGACTAAAAAGTATTAAAACATTTGACTTCTAAAAAATAACGAATTTTTATTTAATTTAATCCAACTTATTTAAGCTAAAACAAGGCCTTAGACATGCTCTTTAGAGTTTTAGGTTGTACCTTGGAGATAAAAAAAATTGAAAATATAAAAACATTTGCGTCTTTAAAATCAAATATAAGTAAAGGCCCCTAAAGAGAATTTTTAAATGAAGTCTTACAGGTTGCACTATGGATGTTCTAACACTCACCGCCCCTTATTGAATTTAAAATTACATTCCTAATCCGTGTTACTCTACCAAACCAATAATAATATTCGGCCAATCACAAATATTTAATTTTGGTCCAGCCTAAAAGGAATCTAATGCACAAGAGAGCAAAAATTGGAATTTTAAAATTATTAATTGCGTCTGTGTCTAAATCCTAAATAATAATTTTGAAATTAAATGCTAGGATTTTAAACACAAATAATATATCTAGGCGCTAATACTAGGGTGAGAGCAAGCCAAGACCACTAGATAAGCTAAATACCCAATTTAGCATAATCTAGTTACTACAAGGTCTAATCTAACTAGATAAACACAAATAAATAGATAATAGCAAAAAAACACATCACATAGAATGGAAATAGCGCAATTAACATGTGTGGCATTCCATGGAGTACTCTGAGTAAGACGCAAACCACAAGTGACACAATTCTTATTACCTCGGTAATCAGAGCCTTGTCGGTCTCTCATGATTCATGTTAAGGTTAAGTCCTATGAAAGGACCAACTCTCATTTGATCCAGCTCACACAATCCACTAGTGATTGATAGTTCCTCCCCTATGGTTAGAACCCAGTGCCTGAAAAATATTACATGCTCTTGTTGATGCCTGATACTCTCACCCAAGTCCATCACCGTCTGTTTCGAGCTTAGGAACCGATTTCGAAGACCACGACTAGTCACTTAAAAACCATAGAAACCGCTCAAAAACAAAATGAATTTGAATACAAGTTTGTTTTGCTGAAGAGTCGGTAAACCAATCGGTTACCTCGTCTATCTGATTGGTTTTCTCAACTAGGCAATCAATGTGAACAGACTTAAGACACAACAACAATCTTCCGCTTTGTCGGCGGCCGAAAAATTTGTCTCGGCGGCCAAAAAGCCGATGAAAAATTAATGTTGGCGGTCCTCGAGAGGCCGCTGACACAGAATACCAACGTCGGCGGCCCAAACTCAGCCATCGACACAACTTAGGCACCCCTCCCGCCCGCAAATCAAAAATCTAATTTACCGCCCTCTATGGCAAGCTATGCCAGCGGCCATGTCCCTACTGACGACACATGTCCGCTCCATTCCACGGCCGCGACCCAAAATGCAAATTTTTGAGCCCGCCAGACGTCTAACGGCTCAATAATGCTCTAACATTGATAAATAAAAAATCAGGGACCGCTAGCGCTAGGCTTGAGCGTAATCTATGTCGGCGGTACTGTACAGACCGCCGACACAGGTTATGTGGCTGATGTGTGGCCCCGCAGATTAGGGTGCTCATAGCACCATCAGTGTCGACGGTACTTGGTGAAGCCGCCGACACAGAGCCCTCCCCCCTCAAGGGTCGCCGTCTTTCTGGCCCATCCTGGACCCCACCGGGACTATCCTTTGTGCAATGTTAGCTTGTACGTAGGACAAGCAATAGACATAAGGACTCATTCCACGGGGGAGTATCGACCTTGGTTGGAACTGTACTACAAGTTCCATTGAAACCCTAACGTCGTATCAGCTTTCGGGCCGCAACAACGTTAGGTTTCAAAGGAACTTTTATTAGAGTTCCAACCGAGGTCAATACTCCCTCGTGGAATGAGTGCTTATGTCTAGTGCATGCCCTAGAAGCTTACATTGCACAAAGGATAGTGCCGGTGGGGCCACGGGTGGACCGGAAAGGCGGCGGCCCTTAAGGGGGAGGGGTCAGTGTCGGCGGCCTAGCCACAAGCCGCTGACAAAGAGTAATCTGTACTATAAAGACCACCGACACAAATTCTGTCACTGAGGTGTGGGCCCCGCAGATTAGGGTGCTCATAGCACCATCAGTGTCGGCGGTTCGTGGTGAAGCCGCCGACACAGAGCCCTCCCCCCTCAAGGATCGCCGTCTTTCCGGCCCATCCTCGACCCCACCGGCACTATCCTTTTGTGCAATGTTAGCTTATAGGGCCTGCAGTAGACATAAGGACTCATTCCACGGGGAGTATCGACCTCGGTTGGAACTCTACTACCAGTTCCATTGAAACCCTAACGTCATATCAGCTTTTGGGCCGCAACAACGTTAGGTTTCAGAGGAACTTTTATTAGATGAAAAACCGAGGTCGATACTCCCCCGTGGAATGAGTGCTTATGTCTAGTGCATGCCCTAGAAGCTTACATGGCACAAAGGATAGTGCCGGTGGGACCGCTGGTGGACCGGAAAGGTGGCGGCTCTTGAGGGGGAGGGGTCGGTGTCAGCGGCCAATCCAGACGCCGCCGACAAAGAGTCATATGTGTCGGCAGTGCTATACAGACCGCCGACACAGGTTCTGTCACTATCGTGTGGGCCCTGTAGATTAGGGTGCTCATAGCACCATCAGTGTCGGCGGTCTTAGCTGATGCCGCCGACATAGAGGACGCGCTGTCGTCGGTCTTTACGGCACCGCCTACATGTGGGCCATGCGGTTTCTTTGTGCCGCTAACACAGGTTGTGTCGTCGGTCGAAAGGCCTGTGTCGGCGACCTCTAAGTCCTCAGACCTAGCGCACGGGCCCCCACTTCCGACCTCGCGTCGCGCCGCCACCACTGTCAACGCAGCGCGCCGCCTCTGCCGCCCTCGAGCCGCGCCACCACACCTGCGCGCGCGCCCCCCTCCCTCTTCCGCTGCGCCACCGCCTCCCCTCCTCCTCCGACGCAGCCTCCTCCGACGAGCCACCACCTCCCACGCCTCCCGTGGCCCCGAGCCGCCGCACTCTCCGCCACCTCCGAGCCAGCGGCCCCTCCCCTCCGCCACCGAGCCGGTGAAGGGGCTTCCTCCAGATTGGCGCCGCCACTGTTCTACGGCCGGCCACACCCCTGCCCCCGGGCCGGCACCGCACCTGCCCTCGAGCCAGCGTCGCCACTTCCATCGAGCCAGAGCCACCGCCTCTTCCGTTGCACCATCGTCGTCACCGGAGGTAATTCTCTTTCGCTAGCGCCCCGTTTGTTTTGGTATGTGGTACCTGTGTCGTCGGTAGTTTGTGAACCGACGACATTAGTAATGATGATTAATTAGTGCTACGACGTAATTAGTCTTTTCTAACATGAACGAAACCAGAGTCAAAACCCGTTCGGGGACGCAACACATTTTCGTAAGGAACTCGGACGGTGATTCGTTGTGTTCCATTACGAAAGATGTCGTGCTTCCGAGCTGTCCACATTTTGGACAGCCCATGGATGTTCGTTGGGGTACGGCAGTCATGGCCACGGGGGTGTACGGGTCGGAATACGGACGGCATAACCTTGTCGTTCTCCTATTGCATAACATAAGCGATACGCGGTACCCGTCGTTGCACTAGGGGGACTGCGGGGTTATGCTGACGGAATTCCGACCCGTACACCCTTGTGGCCACGACCGCCGTACACAAACGAACATCCATGGGTGGGTAAGCCCTCCTCTGTAGGTAGACATGTAACGTGTAAACATAAACTGGGCTTTTGGTCTGATCTCACTGGGAAGATACATTGTGCACAAGGTTTCTCTTCAGATTCTAATCTGGAATATTGAGGATGGAAGATCGACGGTGGATGTACGATGGATGGAGGAAGTCTGGGCGGCACACGATCGAGTGGGTCGACAAGGCCGAAGCTTTCGTGGAATATGCTTTCCGAAGGTTCCCCAACAATAAGACAGTGGTCGTGCCATGTCCCTGCGCGACATGCTCGAACAGAGAGAAGATGACCAAGAGGGATCATAGCGAGCACCTCTGTAAGCAGGGCTTTAAGCCAAACTATTTTGTTTCGGTTTATCATGGCGAGAAGAAGCGTCCGGCGCTGCTGTTTATCCATTTGGATTTTGAGGAGGGTTACGACGAAGTCGTAGTCGATAAACTGGACGAGCTCACGGATGATGTGGCTCGGGCATACGATCTCTAGAGTCCAAGCCACGTGCCCAGCAATTCGAGAATTTTCTCAATTCTGCCATGTTACCGCTGCATGAGCATACCAATGTCACCATGATGTCGGCAGTGTCGTGTCGAGTGACGGTGAAGACCAAGTAAAACCTGCCGGCCAATTGTTTCAACGACCTTTGCAACTCTTGGACAGCCTGCTTCTGAGTGGACACGGGATGACTCCAAATCTGTACGAGTCGAAGAAGCTTCTGAGCGTGTTAGGCATGCCATGCGAGATGATACACTATTGCCCAAACTTGTGTATGATATACTGGAAGGCCGATACAGGGCTGACTCATTGTAAGATTTGTGATGAGAGTCGATACGTGGTATTTAAAGGACGGGACGGTGTCTTGAGATAGACGACGGTGGCCCAGAAAACATTCCGTTACTTTCCGATCACTCAATGCCTGCAACGTCTGTACATGTCCAAATCCACGGTGAGACACATGAGGTGGCACAAAGAAGGCAAACGTAGAAAAAAAAAAGGCGTGATGATTCATCTATCAGATGCAGAAACTTGGAGGCACTTTGACCAACAACACCCTGAATTCGCTGCCGAGCCCGGAAATGTATGCATCGGGCTCTCCACCAACGGATTCACCCCATTCAATATGGCAGCGCATTTGTACTCATGCTGGCCAGTTTTTACTATCCCGTATAACCTGCTGCCTCAACTATGCACGAAAAAAAAGTACATGTTCCTTTCTGTTATCATACATGGGCCTAAATCTTTTGGAAAAAATTTAGACCTATTCATACAACCACTCGTGGAAGAGTTACGATTTGTGGAGCAAAGAAGCCTTGACACATGATAGTTACAAGGGTCAGAACTTTAGGATGCGAGCTGCATACCTGTGGTCAATACACGATTTTTCAGCATATGGCATGTTCTCGGGGTTGAGCACAAATAGAAAGTTGTCGTGCCCTATATGTCAGTGTAACACTGATGCATTCACTCTTAAAAACGGTGGTAAGGCTTGTTGGTTCACCTATAGATGAACCATCCGTTTAGGAAGCAAAGGAATGCTTTCCGTAAAGGCAAGGTTGTGATGAAGTAGGGGCCACCAGAATGGTTCACTGTGCAGGATATCTTCGATTGGCATGATGATTTGGCGGACTATGGTAAAGAGCATCATTGGACTCATAAGTGCAGCATCAACAACCTTCCTTATGCAATAGACCTAAAGAAGTCTCACAACATCGAGCTAATACATCAGGAGAAAAATATGTGTGAGGCGGTTGTGAACAAAAACTGGGACATCCCTTAGAAGACTAGAGATAACAATAATGCGCGAAAGGAATGCGAATTGATTTGTGCTCGACCAAAGATGAATCTCGACGAGAATGGGATGAAACATAGGGCAGAGTACTGCCTTACGCGTGGAGAAATAAGACAGATTCTTGCTTTGATGAAGGAGAAGGTAAAATTCCCGGATCGTTATGCAGCAATCCTTTGTCATGCTGTTAGCAGAGATCAAAACAAGTTAAATGAAATGAAGACCCATGACTACAAAGTCTTCATGGAGCGTCTCTTTCCCACCGTGTGGCATGGATATGTTGACGACTCTATTTGGATGACATTATCAAAGCTTAACTTCTTCTATCGAGAGATCTATGCAAAAGATATATCCGCTTCGAGGATTGAGGAATTGGAGAATGAGATTGTGGTGTTTGTGACAAAGCTTGAGAAGATTTATGTTCCTGAATTTTTCAACTGCATGGAACATCTACTAGTGAATCTACCATATGAATGAAAAGTTGGGGGCCGGCACAGTTTACATGGATGTATCCGTCGAACGCATGATGAAAAGTTTTAGAGTGAAGGTAAAGAACAAAGCACGAGTGGAAGGAAGTATAGTCGAAACTTGGCTAACTCAAGAGATCGCCTACTTCACGGACAAATACTTTGCGCAAAGAAATAAGGTCTATGTGTCATAACCGAGATATAAGAAGGCACGTCGTAGAAATACTTTTGACCTTTAGGTGTTTCATGACCAAGCTGGATGTAATGTTGGTAAAAGCATAACATGTGACTTGAATGAAGCGGAAAAAATAACGATCTAGCTGTACGTGTACGACAGTATGGAAGAAATAAAGGTGTACATCGAGTAAGTCAATATAAAAATATCTCAATTAGTTCGTAAATACATAGTAATGCCGTAAATAATTGATTGAAACATCAAATCTTGTAGTCAATTTGTTGAAGAAGACTGAGGAAGGCCAGGTACTCCCTTTGATGGACACAATCTAAAATGACAAGGGCGTGGACAAAACCATCCAAACTTTCTAACCTGGTTCCATTACCACGCAAGTTCCTTACTAATATAAAAAAATTATATTACCACGTAAGCTCCGTGATGTATGTTGATGTCCATGTTTCTGCAGTGTCAAAGACATTCTAGCGTGCACAACAACCTCCGACAAATGTCACGTGGATGCAGCCGTAGAATCAAGGCCCATGGATGCTACGA
Source organism: Raddia guianensis (assembly GCA_036346415.1). Taxonomy (NCBI): domain Eukaryota; kingdom Viridiplantae; phylum Streptophyta; class Magnoliopsida; order Poales; family Poaceae; genus Raddia; species Raddia guianensis. The sequence goes on along the minus strand of CM070541.1, from coordinate 17,880,803 downwards.
TTGCCATGGATATCAATTTCGATCCGACGCGGCTGTGTCTGCTTGCCCCAATGCAACTACCGTAAATAGCGGAGTTGTGAGTCATGTCGCAAATTCGCTTGGTGGTCCAGACATAGAGTACTATGGGGTCATTGAGGAGATTGTAGAAATATCTTATGAAGGCAACAAAGAGCTCTCGCTCGTGTTGTTTGGTGCAAATGGTTTAATTCACAAAGTGTGGTGCGGCGCACTCCTGAACTAGAACAAGTTGAAATCAATCACAAGAAGCTGTATCAAAAGCCCGATGTGTTCATTCTCCCCGAATAAGTCGAACTAGTATGCTATCTGCCATACGCCCACCTGGATTACAAAAATTGGTGGATCATTCATACATGTCACTCGACAAGTTGACTGCTCGACCTCACAGAACAAGACTACGTGCCTCGCAAGATCGTGCCTCCATTCCAAGAACAAGAGTTAACATGAGAACTTCACGTCGACATTGGTATTGTGCCAAAGAAAGAGGAAGAGGAAGAAGAGAACGGAGAGGACGAGCAAGAGGAAGGCGAAGAGGAATATGAACGTAGTGAGGAAGAAGACGAGCAAGAGGATGATAAGGAAGAAGGGGATGAGGTCGAAGAGGAGGAAGTCGAAGATTTCTAAGTCATTTAATTTTATAGATGTAATATTTTGTCATTACTTTCATTTTTCAGTTATATGTTTAGATTTGTGTTATTTACTTTTATTTAATTCATATCAATCAAATTTTGATGTTTGCTTTTATCTGTGCAGGATGACAGGATCTTTGAAGAAGTTGGTGCAGAAGACTTGACGGAAACTCTTTGGGAAGGGGGCAGCAAGAGCGAGGTGGACGAGGCCGCCGATCCCCAGTTGGGGGAGGACGAGGAGCTGGCGGTCTCCGACTCCTAGTTGGGGGAGGACGAGGAGCCGGGGGCCGCCGACGTGGATCACGGCGTGCAGGTAGCTGTGGAGGACAGAGAGGAGGTTGGGGCCGACTTAGGAAGAAGAGGGGGAGGGAGATTGTGGAGGAGGGGGGGAGGACCTTCACCCACTGCTAGTGTGCAGGAGGGATATTAGGAGTTTGAGGTGGAGGTGAGCGACGAGAATTATGAGGGGGGATGAGGTCTACGAGGATATGAACTGGAGGAGATTTATGTACTCCCGGTCTCGGTTGGGGATGGAGGGGGACGAGCAGTGGGAGCCATGGCACTCGTCCTCCGGAGCCGAATCCGCGAACTCCAAGATTGAACGTCGGGGACGGAACAAGTTGCGCTCCGCCCCGCCAGATCCATCTGAGAGAGTAGTGATACATGTTGCCCCTGGGGAGAAGTATGTGCTAATCTCCTGTTTTCAATTGGTTAATATTTCTTTCTAGTCACAAACTTAATAAAACTTGATAACAATTGTTCTGAATTCTACGTGCAGTGGCATGTCCTGCATGAACAAGGTTAGGGGCCAACAGGAGCCGGAAAATTTGCTGTGGGTGCTCCTCAGGCTTAGGCACTTCTAACCCGGGCTAGTGGGAAGGAGCGGTGAGCGACGCCCTGCCATGAACTGGAGTGACTACTCGCTAGTCGGCGACGAGAAGGGAGGAACTATGGCCGATGCCGTCATTGAAGAGTTCTAGGTAACTCTACAAATTTTATTTCTTCTTTGTTTATTCTTTTCGAAATGCATGTATTATTTAATAATCTTCATTTCTGCTGTTTTAGGCAAGGTATCGGCTTGCACATGGCGTGACCCACAAAAACTATGAGGCTTGCCGCCGCACGCTCGACCATATGGTGACTAAGAAGGTGAGGGACACCATTAGGCTATCCTATGTGGATGCGGTTATCAAGCACTTTGGCAGGGGGATGTCGAGGATAGAGGCAACTCGGCACTACCTCACGACAGACGAGTACATGGACTACCGTCCAGACTGGTTTGACAACTTCAAAAACACCAGTAGGGTTCTGTGCCGCATGTGGCCAAGTGAGGAGTGGATCGAGAAGTCCAAGCGTAACAGGGCAAATAGGGACGCCAACCCCAAAATGTGCACCACCTACATGGGAGGCTATGGCATGGGTCACATTGCGGGGGATATCGTAAGTACACTAAATTTTTCTATTTACAATAAACTTCATTTCACAACTTAACTTAATCACTTTTGATTTCACGAAGGAGATAGAGTCCGGACTTGAGCCCACCCCTCTCACCTTGTGGAGGACTGCACACACGCCTCCTGCCTTGCCAGACAACACACAACCACCGATGGCGCCGGCTGCCCAGGGTGTTCCTGTAAGTGACCAACTCTTTTCAATCTCTACAACTACGTGTTTTTTACCGTTTTCGAACTAATCCGCTTCATATCTTATTTGTGCGTAGGATACGTACACCTTTGCCACAAAGAACAAGTACGGTGCTGTCTGTGACCTTGAGGACATGCCGGCCGACCCTGTCATCATCTATGACGAGTTCGGTGGGAGGGGTCACGGCAGGTACGGCGCGATGGACTCCGTGGTGCCGCCACATTCTTACAGGGGCGAGGTCAGGGCACGTCGTCCAGCAGGCCTCCTCTTCTTCCCGTGCCCTGGTTGAAGCTCAAAACAAGCTTATCACAGAGCTGCCACAATAGAACACCTTGATGAGGGCGCAGCAAGAGGCGAACGACAGGCGGGTGCGTGCCGTGGAGGAACAGAACGCCTTCATGATGTAGTTTATGCAACAGGTAATTAACATCGTATATATGTTATCCTTTCTGATTCATACACTAATTTGCATCTCGTATCCACAGGCGTTCCGGCAGGGGGCGGGGAGCTGTGGTGTGCCGCAAATGCTAGCTGTGTCGCCATTCGTCTTCACGCAGACGCCAGGTGCCCTGATGACACAGCACGACACTCTCCCACCCTTCGTTGCGCCTGCCTTCGGACAGTTCGGCTCTGCACCGACGCATTTTCTAGGGGTAAGGCATCGAAACCTTCGTTTTCCTGTTTCAACTCAAATGCTTGATGAACCTAAGATGTGTTCTTTTGTTATTTAGGTCTCTGGCTCGGCTGCGCCAGCCTTTGCGGCAACTCTACAGCAGGGAGGGGACTCCGCAAGTGCAAGTGGCCTTAGTATGTCCGGAGAGCAGTTCGCCGACGAGGTCCTTGGCAATCCTAATAGTACCTTGGATGGTTCGCAGAACCATTAGAAACCCCCTCCGTAGTTGTTGCTTCCTTTCGCCCAAAACTTACGTGCTTTGTACTGTTTTATTGGCATTTGTATTTTGTTCTGTGTTTGATGGTTTAAAGCTATGTTAATGCTTCTAAATTGTGCAAAGTACGGTTCAATGTGGCCTAAACCATTTGTATTCGTTTTGCAATGATTTGGATGTATATGTGGTCCAAATTATGGTGCCGGCCACATAAATATATGTGGTTATGGCTGGGGGAACTGGGGATTATATATGTGCTGTGAGTTGGGATTTGTTGCAGGCTTAAATTGAGATTTTAATAAAATTCCAGGAATTTCCAATTGCTGGAAACAATATAATTGTCGGCGGCATTTTGTTGGCCGCCGACATAGATGGTGGTTGTCTCGGCGGTCCGAGATTGGGCCACCGACATAGATAGTGGCTGTGTCGGCGACCCGAGCTCAGGCCACCAACATTTCTCCGCCACGTGTCGCTCCTTCCTTTGTTCTGCGGGGCCCACGCTGCCAAAGCGTTGTCTACGTCGCCGTGCCGTGAGGGGAACCTATGTTGACGGCCGCGTGAGCCGTCGACATAGACCTAACCCAGGCGGCTCCCCTGGAAGCGGAAGTGTCGTCGGGTCCGACGACCGAAAGTTTTGTGTCGTCGGAGCTGTGTCAACGGAACAATGTTGACGGCCAGCTGCCGACACAAACTAGTGTCAGCGGCATTCTGGCCTGTGTTGGCGGCTTTATCCGCCGACGCTGGCGTCGATTCCTGTAGTGATAAAAGCATGGACAAATCTAAAAAATAAGAAATACATTGAAAATAGCAAAAAAGGAAAATATAAAAAATGGTGTATTAGTAAAACTAACCCAAAACGTAAACACATGTGGGCAGTGCATTGAGGGTTAAAACTGTGGCATGGACTTTGGGCCAGGTCAAATAGGGGTCTCTATAGATAAAGTTTTAAAACTTTGACTTAGAACAAATTTAAAACAACTACTATTTCATCACAGATATTTGTGGAATGGTGTGCCATCCGCTATGGAAAAAACCCGCAAATATCCATTGATAGCATCACTAATGGTGTATTTGTGAAGACCCGAGCTAGGCCGCTAGAGGGGGGGTGAATAGACGCCATAAATTTTCGACGCTACCGTTTTCACCAAAACACGAACAACTTGACTATTATGTGTACACATAGCATGCATGACTAAGAGTAATGGAGTATGTGTGAATTTTCATATTCACAATCCTGATTGTCAAGTGTCCAAAAGAGATGAATCAATTCAAAGCTTTATATAGGAAAAAAGATCAAGTCAAATGATCAAAGTGACTTTCAGAAAATTAAAAGCAGAGTTGTTCCCGCTTAGAGGAGATGGATGGTGGTTTTCTGTTGCTCTTCAATTTTTGAGAATTTTTGTCCCTATTACATAATTAGCCATGAGCAATTCAGCCAAAAATTTCCTCAAAACTCAGTAGAAAAAATATAAAAATTCAACCGTACAATCTACTTTCTGAAAAGTAAAAGTAGATTCTCCAGAGTTTGTTTCTACTCGGAGGAGATGAATGATGGCTTTCTGGTGCTTTTATATTTTTGGGAATTTTTTCCACTATTTACCAATGAGTTGTGAAGCACTAAGTAAAAAATCTCCTCAAAACTCCTTACACAGAAAATTTGAAAAATCAAAAACCACGAGCTGTCAAGATCTTCGGGCAGAAAGTTTGGGGCTCGGTTTTCACCTCATACTTTCTAAACGGGGAAACCAATGGACTTAAAATTTTTATCTAGATGGGTTTATGAGTCACACATCTTTTTCAACTGAAATCATTCCAAAATGATTTTTCTATATTTTTCTAAAAACCTTTCACTGACTGTTGCGCAGATGAAAGTTTCTGGACAGATAAGCAACAAGTTAAGAACTTGATCTCTTGCCTCTCATATGTTTGCAAAGTGTGTCTCAAAGCATATTAGCAACCTCAAGGCATCATAGACCACCAATAACTAGTAAGAAATCACGAAGATTTATCTCCAAACAAGATCTTCATAAAAAGGAAAACGAAAGAATGAAGAACTAGGAGCAAATCAACGCAATATAGTCATAGAGGAGAATGATTTCATTGCATAGATGTTGGGGATTACAATCCACACTCCATATGGTCATAAACACTCTATGTGACACCCTTACACACCCAACTCACCCTCTCTATTTATAGCCAAAGGGTGAGATGCCCTAAACTCTAGAGCCCATCTCCACCCTTTATTTGAGAATGAGTGGTGTACAACTCACACACTATAAGACACACTTCCGAGAGGGAATATTCTCTATATATTCCATCGAAAAATATCTTTGCACCTTCCTTAGTCGCCAGCCCAAGCCTGGGACCACTGGTCCAACCAACTTCGCTACCAGGTTACCAACGTTGCAGCCGCCAGCTGTCTCGGATTCCTTGTCGTGGTCGAAGCTTCTTGAGCACACCACCTCATGTGACCGCCGGATCATCGAACCCGGTCGCCTGCATGCGTCCGGAGTCCGGACGCACCAGGATCCAGCTGTCCCCGTGAAGCGTCAGCCACGTAATCGCCGATACCTGCATCACTGATGTGAACACATATGAAACCAATACACCTTACCTCACCTGCAAGGTTAGTCAATCACAAAATTACCAACATCATAATCTATTCGTGACACCACAATTAGTAAGCTCTAACACACCACATGTCAGCTTAACAAATTCCACCGAAACACGTTCGATCAAAACTATTACCTAACCCAAACTCTGCACAATGATCCGGTTCCAATTCCACAACAATTTTCACAAATGCACCATTTAAAATTCGTCAAAACACTTTAAATTCCATCTTGTCGCATGTATTCATTATTAAACCGGGGTACCATACACATGGGTCTCAACAATTTGGTTTATAGACATGTGCTATGTAACAATGTAATGACCATGGGTAACAGATGACATGACCAATGGATCAGTAAAACTTTGGTGTTTAGTTTGTAACCAACCAAGAGTGATCAATACAAAATGAATAATAATATTTGTAACAAAATGATAAGTACTTAAAATGGGTTGCTTGGAATTTTGGATGAATTATAAAATATATTTCTTGCAAGCTCACACGGTATGAAATATATATAAAAGTAAGAAGTAATTGGAGCGGAACGCTGCTAACTAGTTGTTGCTTCTGTTTTCCCAGCTGGCCCTCCTGCAATGGCACGAAGGCGGGGGCGGATGATTTCGACGCACTCTCCTTTGCTCGCAGCGTAGTTAGGGCTGGCAATCTGGCACGAGGGCAGCTTATTTTTGACTCGGCTCATAAAACCAATGAGCTCGTGCCCCCCCCCTCCCCCCTCCCCCAGGTCGTTAGAATCCAAGCCAAGTCAAGCCTAAAGTTAGCTTGCTCATGGCTCACAAATTTATGGGAATTCATGTGCCAGTTTAGCCCGTATCACTAGTAGTTAGCCCATTTTTTATTACTTACATATGACTATGATACATAACCTCAATAAAGCTCAATTAAAAGTCATCAAAGGCTCGCCTTAAGGCCTTTCATAGTTGAGGCCCTTAAAACCAAAAATTTTCCTAAGAAATAAGTCCATTCTACACCCTCAAATATCCAAAAACTCATAATAACTCAGTCACTTTATACCCTCGGTAGGTTAGAAGGGGTGATTTTGATGGTTTGACATCTGATTTTATCAAGTTTTATTTATATGTAGCCTAACTATTGAATTTTGAACTACAAAACCAGAAAGATCTTAAAGATATTTTAGTGCATAAGAGTTGAAAAATAACTTTAGGAAAAAATGAATGTTTAAATGTATAAAATTAATGTAAACTTCAAACTGATATACTATGCACAATATTTTTAAAATCTTATCATCGATTTTTAGATTACAAACATTACTTATTCATCAACCTATTATGGCGGTGTCGACAAAAACTAGATGCCACGTCACCAAAACCACCCTACTAAACCATCAAGGGTGTAAATTGTAAAATGACTCAGTTTTGATATAAGAGTGTTAAATTTAACCGCTTTATAGTTTGAGGCGAAGAGCACACTTTTTAGATAGTTGAGAGGTATAAAAATGGACTTACTCCTTTTCCTAACCCTAAGCATCAATCAACTTGTTCATCAGGCTCGCAAGCCTTCACGAGCCGGATCGAGATTTAAATCAGTTGAGCCGAAATGTTTCTTCAGGTGTTGGATGATCGAGCCGAGGCTAGCAGTGAACGAGCGATTCTAACTTGTTCAAACTCGGCTCGTTGCCACCTCTAAACGCATGAAAAATGATGGTGGGCCAAATTTTTTGATCGGGCCGCCGTTTATTCACGAATGAAAACGATAGGCAAATAGTTTAATACATGGACTTCTATCTATCTAGCTATCTATCTATCTATCTATTATTCTAATTATATTATTAAAATAGAGGAAAACGGAGCCAACACGTTAGTACACATCACCTAGATTATTTCAACCATTCTATCAACGGTGGGACCAAAATATAATGGAATAGATCAATCAAAGAAATTCTCACATAAATCAAGAAAAAAATAAAAGATTTATGCCGCAGATTTTTGTGAGGCCGGATTATTGCGGCTTAGATTAAAAAAAATGTTAGAAATTTGGATTAAATACTAAAGATGATATATAATATGATTATTTTAATCGTTCAATCAAAATTATAACGGCCTATATTAATCAAAGAAATTCTCACAAAAATAAAGAAAAATAAATGATCTGTGCGGCTTAGATTAAAAGAAAATATTAGAAATTCAGATAAAATATTAAAGAGGATATAATATATTAGAGATAAACTATAAATCCGATCTAAATACTCTCTTCGTTCCAAGTTGTAATTCACCGTTGACTTTTGGAAACGCCTTTTGACCATCTGTCTTAGTCAAAAAAAATAGTGCAAACATGCAAAAATATTTTTAATGATAAAACAAATAACAACAAAATAAATAATATTTACATATATTTTTTAAATAAGACAAATGGTCAAATAAAATATCTAAGAGTCAACAGTGAACTACAATTTGAAACGGAGGAAGTATTACGGATAGATTATAAAGAGTAAATTGCACTGTAGCCTCGGAAGTTGGCACCTTGTTTCACTTAGCCCTCGGAACTTGTATTTTACTTTATCGTCCCCTGGAAGTTGGTACCGTTTGCACGGAACCCCTCGAGCCGTTATGTCCACCGTAAAAATCATAAAAAATAAAAGAAAATAATAGAAAACATAAAAACCATTTAAAAATTCATAAAAACTAGAAAAAATCATAAAAATCAAAAATAAAAGTTCATAAATTTTTTTCCAAAATAAAAACATTAAAAAATGAAAAATAATTAAAAAAACATAGAAATTCATTGAAATTTAAAAACATAAAAAATATAACAATTTAGAAAATCATTTAAAAATCTAAAATATCTAAAATATTATAAAAAATTATTAAAAAAATAAAAAGTAAATATCAAAAAATCAAACAACTAAAAAAATTTAGGTAGACAGGTGCATCGGGTGAGGTGAGGTTGTGAAGATGAGGTAGAACTAACCAGAGCGACGAACAGCTGCTGCTAGTGAAGGTGATGTTGACATGCGCATCAGGTTAAGTAGAATTTTTTCATGATTTTAAATATTTTTTTAATTTTTTATATTTTTGAATTTATATGATTTTTTGATTTTTTATGGTTATTCTGATTTTTATATGGTTTTTTAAATTATTATAAATTTTTAATGATTTTTATGATTTTTTTATGGTTATTCTTAATTTTTACATACCATATCAACGCCACTTAACGCCACGTCATCATTTAACGGTGGATATAACGGCTCAGAGGGTTCCGTGCAAATGGTGCTAACTTCCACGGTGCTCCGTGCAAACGGTGCCAACTTTCAGGGGGCGATAAAGTAAAATACAAATTCCGAGGGCTAAGTGAAATAGGGTGCCAATTTTCGAGGGTTACAGTGCAATTTATTAGAGATAAACATTATATGCCAAAAAAATCTAACCCCCCACGCGGCCACTTCACTCGTTTTTTTAGTAAGGCAAGTGACAACTGCAAACCCAAAATGAGCTTGCGGCGGTTTGCCATTGGCGCGTCTCCCTCCCACCTCCTCGTCTCCTCCATTGTAGGCTGTAGCGCAGAAAAGCAGAGCAGCAACCCAAAGCGGAGAAAGCTTTGCCCCGCAGCAGCAGGGAAAAAAGTTCTCCGTCTCTGCCATCTCCTTTATTACTACGGTGCAAAAGATTTCTCCTTGGGAAGTGCAAGGCGCATTTTTCTGTGCGGGGTGGCGACTACGCAAAAGGCGAACTCCAATCCCATGGCTACAAAAGAAAAAGCAGCGAGCCAGTGAGGCAGGGAGCGGGAAAAGAGAGCGGAGGAAAGCCAAGCAATGGAGACAGAGAGGCTCTCCTCTCCTGCATATGCGTGTGGTGTGGTGTGTGAACTGTAGATTCCTTGTTTGAGCCGAGTGGTAGCAGCTACTACGAGTGCTGCTCCACTAGTCCACTCCACTCTCGACTCTCGGTGTGGGGGAATAAGAAAGAAGGGGGGCAGCGAGCCAGCGCGAAAAGGGGAGGAGCAAGCAGCTGCAGCGAGCGGCACACCCTCGGCAATCGGCATTCCCTTTCTCTCGGCCTTTTCTTGTAGCGGTTGTTCCTTTCTTCTTTGCGTCCTCGCTTCTTCCTCCTCTTTGCACGCAAAGAATCGCCCATTGGTCTGTTTCAGTGCGGTCTGGTTTGGACTTCCTGTTCTTGTTGCTCTCTCTCTCTCTCCTCTTTCTTGTGCAACTGTGCCTCTTTTTTAGTGCAGTGGAGTGAATCAGCGTGGTGAGGTGAACAGTTTGGGTGGTCGTCGAGCGGAGGCAAGGATGGCCGGCGGAGGGGCGGCGCCGCCGCCGAAGCAGGAGGAGCTGCAACCGCACCAGGTGAAGGACCAGCTGCACAGCGTGTCCTACTGCATCACAAGCCCACCGCCTTGGCGTACGTCACTCTCTCACCAATCACTAGTGACCTTTTGATTTTGATGTTACGGATTTTCTTTGTACTTTGGCATGTATATGTTCCTGCAGAGTAGATTCCCCCCCGTTGATATTGGTGTTTTCCATTGTCATTACGTGGCATACCGGGGTGGGATTATGTGATGATTCTAGCTCCTAATCACATTTGCATCGATGGCTATATCGGGTAGCCTATTGATCAGATGATCTCTTGTGCGCAGCTGAGGCCATCATACTTGGATTCCAACACTACATTGTGATGCTGGGCACATCTGTCATTATACCGAGTGCGCTTGTTCCCCAGATGGGAGGAGGAAATGTGAGTCATCTCCTCAACATCTTTGCATGTTCTGAATCTTGATTGCCTTCGCTTGAGGCATGTTAAGTTGTTAGAAAAATGTCCAAGATTTGAGCTAGATTTGTGATGGTCTTTTCATGCCAAGCTGCTGAACTGTGGCTGCATTTTATTGCCCTTCTATCAGGATGAGAAGGCTCGGGTGATTCAGACATTGCTCTTCGTCGCCGGCATAAACACCTTGTTCCAGTCATTCTTTGGGACTCGTCTTCCGGCTGTTATGGGTGGATCCTACACTGTTGTCGCACCGACCATCTCCATCATCTTGGCCAGCCGCTACAGCAATGAAGTTGACCCTCATGAGGTAGTTACAATTTGTTTGATACCCTATACTCATGCACATGTTAGTCTCTTATCACGGTTTCTGTGGTTCTTCCTTGTGAAGCTAACAAATTTGTGTTGCCACTGTGAAGAAATTTTTGCGGATCATGCGAGGAACACAAGGGGCGCTCATCATTGCATCAACAATTCAGATCATACTTGGTTTCAGTGGCCTCTGGCGCAATGTAGTTAGGTAGGTATTGTGGTCCTCAATATGAAGTACTGCTTGCACATGTAGCTATTTTTTTCCATGTTTAGTTGCCATTGCACATTGTACTATTTATTTCCTTTGTTTTATTCCGGTTTGTGGCTTGACTGTTGCTCACTCCTTTCACAGGTTGTTAAGTCCATTGTCTGCTGTTCCACTGATCTCACTTGCTGGATTTGGCCTCTATGAGCTTGGTTTTCCAGGGGTAAGAATTAGCTCCCCACATTTGTTACAGAGATCATTCTGATGTGTTTGTTGCATAATAAGAGTGATGTAGTATATCTGTGCCTGCAGGTTGCAAAGTGTGTGGAAATTGGGCTTCCAGAAATCATTCTGCTGCTTATATTTTCTCAGGTGCTAGCACATTGTGCCTACTACCTTTTCCACCCAAGAACTCATTATTGCTGAAGATTATGTACTAATTGTATTTGTCCTTTCGACAGTACTTGCCTCATGTTATACATGTGGCAAAGCCTGTGTTCGACCGGTTTGCTGTAATTTTCACCATCGCTATTGTGTGGCTGTATGCATACATTCTCACTGCTAGTGGCACGTACAAGAATGCCCGACTAAAGACGCAAGTGCATTGTCGTGTTGACCGCTCTGGACTTGTCAGTGGAGCTCCTTGGTAAGCTAATCATTTGGATTACAACACTTCTCGTGTGGACCCTTGCATTGATGGTATCATGGTATTCATTACACAAATTCTGAAAAATATTGTAGGATAAGAGTCCCATTTCCTTTTCAATGGGGAGCTCCAACATTTGATGCTGGAGAATCTTTTGCGATGATGATGGCCTCATTTGTTGCTCTTGTAGAGGTTTGTTGGCAGAGCTTCCCTAAAAGTGAAAAACATTGTGCTAGTAGTCAGTTATAGTTAGAAATCTAATGAGCAATATACTACTTTCAGTCAACTGGAACCTTTATTGCTGTGTCAAGATATGCAAGCGCGACTATGATACCTCCCTCAGTTCTTGGTCGGGGCATTGGTTGGCTGGTAAACGTGTCTGTTATTATACACCTTTCACCAGAGACGATGTTTTCTTCTATCACTAACTTGTGATCAACTGATCATCAACAAACTGGATATTATCTGCAGGGAATCGGCACCTTACTGGGTGCATTTTTTGGGACAGCCAATGGAACTGCAGTGTCAGTGTAAGTCGGACGTTGCCATACAGTCGAACCAACAGCCCCTTGGTTGGTTGGGTTACTGTTTTTCTTTCAATATGTAGGTATTCATGTTTTGATTTTTTTTTTTTTTTTTTTTGCAGCGAGAATGCTGGTTTACTAGCTTTGACACATGTTGGCAGCCGGAGAGTAGTTCAGATATCTGCTGGCTTCATGATTTTCTTTTCTATTCTCGGTAATATGTCATGTCTTCAAACATTTGATATATGCTTTTATTTTCCCGAAGCGAACTCAACTTGTGGTACACTGACAGATAGTTCTGGGAATACTTGTTGCTTAGTTTCGATGTTGTGATTGTATTTGTACTTCCACAACCATTGTAGATTTGCTTTAGTTCGTGCATCATAGATTTATAATTCAGGTTCCGTGGGACATATGTTATTTTATTTTCAGAAAATTGCATTATTACTCCCCTAAACTTGTAGGAAATTTCACTTAACCCCCTAAACTTTAACTTCAGTTTCTTGAGCCCTTAAACTTGCATTCATTAGCATTATTGCCCCCAAAACTGTCATTATTCCATTAAATGTTGAGGTGGTCGTTAATTTCTGTTAGATACTTAGATGATTGCCACATGTGCCGCCTTCTTTTAATGAGATGGCATCCATGTCATTGTCACCTCCATCCCCCTCCCCTGCTCTCTCTCTCTCTCTCTCTCTCTCTCTCTCTCTCTGATTTTCTTAAAGAAATTCAATTTTGAATATATTTGAAAATTGGAAGCTTCAATTTTAATTTAAAACATTTATAAAATGTGAAAATTCAAATTTAATATCTTTTGTATTTCTTAAATCAAAAAATGAATTTAAATTTTTATAATTTTAAAAGTCTAATAATCTCGTTTTAAAATTTTTTCAAAGTTTTAAATTCAAATTTTCGGAATTATCTATACCTTTGAGTTTTTTAAAAAACAGATTTGGAATTTTGAAAATTCAGTAGCTTTCAATTCAAATCTTTTATCTTTCTTCATTCGAAAATTCAAAATTGAAGTCTCAATTTATGGAATTTTTGAACTTGAATTCTTTGAAATTTCAAAATTTTGAAATTGACTGCTGAAAAACAAGTCTAGGTGTTCAGACTTGATTTTTTTTTTCCTAGAGAGAGAGATAGGTGGAGGGAGGTGATCGTCGATGTCTCATTAAGAAAATCGCACGGTTGCAACCACCCATCGTACTAATGGTCATCTCAGCATGTTAATGGAATCCTAACTGTTTTGAGGGGCATTGCTGCTAAGAGATACATGTTTAAGGGACCAAGAAAGTATAGTTCAGGGGGCTAAATGAGGTTTCTTACAAGTTTAGGGGAAATAGTACAGTTTTCTCTTTTATTTTTCACGTTTGTACGTTTTTTCTTGTACTTTGTTATGCTGATCATATTTGTTTTGTTAAACCAGGGAAATTTGGAGCAATTTTTGCATCAATTCCATTGCCCATATTTGCTGCTCTGTACTGCATTTTCTTTGCATATATTGGTAAGTCTAGATATACACCATCCTTCAACAAGCATTTGATCCTTTCTAGCTCTTGTTATCCATTGCTGTCACCAGTTTTATCGATGCTCTTCCATTTGCAGGTGCATGTGGTCTGAGCTTCCTTCAGTTCTGCAATCTCAACAGTTTCAGAACCAAGTTCATTGTGGGGTTCTCTTTCTTCATGGGCTTATCAGTTCCTCAGTACTTCAACGAGTATACATCCGTTGCGGGTTATGGTCCGGTGCACACTGGTGCTCGTTGGGTACGTGGAAGAAATCCTTCAATCGTTGTGCTATTTTCCTTCCGCTAAACCCTGTGCATGTGACTGATACGGTTTCATTCATTATTTCAACAGTTTAATGATATGATAAACGTTCCGTTCTCATCGAAGCCGTTCGTTGCTGGGCTTGTGGCATACTTCCTGGACAACACCATTCACAGGCGCGACAACACAGTGAGAAGGGACAGGGGATACCACTGGTGGGACAAGTTCAGGAGCTTCAAGACAGACACCAGGAGCGAGGAATTCTATTCGTTGCCTTTTAATCTGAACAAATTCTTCCCTTCCGTGTGACCTGAATGCACACAAATAGCTGTTGTGTTTGCTTCTTTTTTTGTTTTGTTTTGTTTTGCCCTGGTTCCAAATGATGAGCTGGTCTTGATGTTGGACGGATGATTTTTGTACATTCATGGTTGAACTGGACCAGTTGGAGCAGAGTTGCGTTGCAAGATTGTTCAGTACAAGATATCAGGTCTTGTAATTCACATTCAGGCAATGCTTTAGGAGTATTTTCGATGCTAAGAATGTCTTTTGTACTTGCAAAATTTAATCACTGCCTAGCATTTCATTTTATTTTGCCTTGTGCGACGAATTGGTGATTTCTGCTCAGTATTCAATAGTTCATGAGTTCTTTTGAACGATGATCGTTCATGTGTTGCTGCTCAGCTATGCTGAACGCTTGCTACTCTCAGTATTCAATGTTCATGTGCTCTTTTGAAGGAAGACTGTTCGTATGTTGCTTCTCGATCTCAGCTATGCTGATACGCATTAAAACGCATGATCACATGAGATCTTGCATGCGGTGATACCGTGTACAGCCTAACAGTTCTGAATGGTAGATGGAGATCATTAGACATGGGATTGACCACTTGTCAAGCATCCATCAATTTCTCAACTTAAAGGCTTTAATCCTTGAATTACTGAAATGTTGAGCTTGTAGAGCTTTTCTTTGAGAAATGCCTTTGAGAGGAGCGATTGGTTCAACTTTTACCTGTAGGGATTTTTTTTTTTTTAGACAATTGTTACCACTTCCTCTAGCTCTAGCTGACCTCTCGAGTTCTTCTCCATCATAGTGAGTTGCAGCTCTTTCATAGCAATGGCCATTAGGTCAGAGGCACGCCCCAAGCTTCCATCACTCACCTCCCAAAGGGAAAAAAAAGAGAAGCGACTAAGATTTATGAAAATCTGATTCAAAAGCCAAAGCGTCTAGCCTAGAGAAATGGGTATGGCTATAAGCTTTGGATTATAATCTGAGAATCCCGTTCAAACTCTAGAAGCAAACGATGCTCCGAGAAAATTTTACATGTTTGATACTTCGATCTAAAAGCAAAGGATGCTCCGAGTAAATTTTTCCATGTTTGATACATCGATCGTCCAAAAGCCTAAACTGACGGAAAAGAATAGACAATTCACTTATACTTTTCAACACACCGTCAAAAACAGAGTGGAGTAATTTTCAAGATTGATTTTGAGAAAGCTTATGACAAGGTTAGATGGCCATTTTTGTTTCAAACATTACGAATGAAAAGTTTTTCGCCTAAGTGGATTTCTTGGTTGAGTCTTTCATCTAAGGTGGAAGTGTACCAATTAATGTCAATAATGATATAGGGCCATATTTTCAAACAAAAAAAAAGGGCTTTGTCAAGGAGATCCACTATATCCAATTTTTTTTAATTTAGTAGCTGACATGTTGGCAACTATAATTAGCAGAGCTACTTCGGCTGGGCAGGTGAGTGGAGTAGTACCACATCTTATAGATGGAGGTTTATCTATTCTACAATATGCAGATGACACAATCCTTTTTATGAACCATGATCTGAAAAAAGCTTGTAACACGAAGTTATTACTTTGTGCTTTTGAGCAACTATCAGGTCTAAAGATAAACTTCAACAAGAGTGAAATTTATTGTTTTGGTGAGGCTCAAGAGTTTGAGGACCAATATACTCAGTTATTTGGTTGTGCCAGTGGTGATTTCCCATTCCGGTATTTAGGTATTCCTATGCATTATAGGAAGTTACGAAATATTGATTGAAAAGGGGTTGAAGTTAGGTTTGAGAAGAGGCTGAGTAGTTGGAAAGGGAAACATCTTTCAACTGGGGCCGTCTGACACTAATCAATTCGGTGCTTACTAGCCTACCAATGTATATGATGTCTTTTTTTGTGGTTCCAAGGGGCATCCTTAAAAAATTGGATTATTTTCGATCTCGTTTTTACTGGCAAAGTGATTACCAGAAGAGAAAGTATCGTCCTGCAAAATGGAACATCCTATGTCGACCGTGAGAACAAGGCGGTCTTGGCATACATGACTTGGATATTAAGAATGTTGCCCTTCTTAGCAAATGGTTATTTAAATTACTCACCACAGATGGGGTTTGGCAGCAAATGCTACGAAACAAATATTTGGGGTCTCGACCTTTATCGCAAGTACAGTGAAAATCTGGAGATTCACACTTTTGGGGCAGTCTCATGAAGGTGAAACGAGATTTCTTTCTTTTCAGAAGCTTTAGTATTAAGGACGGATCTCAAATTAGATTTTAGGAGGACAAGTGGTTGGGAAACGCTACCTTGCGAGAACAGTACCATTGTTTGTACAATATAGCTCGGCACAAACAGATTACTGTAGCAGAGGTCCTCCAAACAACAAATCCTATTTTGTCTTGGCGCAGAGATCTCGTTGGGCCAAAATTAGCCGCTTGGAATACTTTACTTCCACGCATTGCTAATATTGTTTTGTCTGAGGAGCGAGACGTGTTTTGCTGGAATTTACATCCTAATGGTCAGTTCTCGGTGAAATCACATTATCTTGCGCTCATTCATTGTGATGTCCCAAATATTAATAAACGTCTGTGGAAACTAAAAACACCACTTAAGGTTCGGATTTTCCTATGGTACCTACGACGAGGCGTACTTCTGATAAAAGATAATCTAGCGAGACGAAACTGGAATGGTAATAAGAACTGTTGCTTTTGTTATAAAGAGGAGACAATTAATCATCTGTTCTTTGAATGCTGTTTGGCGCGAAGAGTTTGGTCCATAATCTACGCAGCTTCAGGACTCTGTTAATCTTGTACTATATCCCATTTGTTTGGTGCTTGGTTATATGGTATAAACAAGGATTTGAAACCACTGGCCCTATTGAGGGCGGCTGCAACTTGTTGGTCGCTCTGGTTGTGCAGGAACGACGTGGTTTTTAATAAGAAAACTATCTCATCTCCTTTGCAGGTTATTTACTTAATTATCCATTGGCTACGTACTTGGACTATTCTTCAGCGGTCGGCTTAGCGGGATTTTATTATGGCGGCGTGCTCGCATATGGAACGGGTGGTCAAGGAGTGTTTTACCCAGGCACATGGGTGGCGATCCAGTCTTCGGATTGATAGTCATTAAGTTGTCTGCCTTTTCTTGTATCTATTCAGGGCTGTGTGCATCTTGCTATGCAGAGGCCAGGAGTGATCTCAGGATGGTTGTATCATCTTGATGTAACTATCTTGTTTTCAATAAAGCTTCCTTTATCTAAAAAAATGTGAACCCTTAGAGCATCCCCAGGTGGCTCTGTATCCGGCGGCGGCATCATAAGCAAACCACGTCGCGCCCTCCCGCCTGCCCACTCCATGATCGGCCGGTTTGAAAATTTCATACACATGAAGGCCACGACGCCGGCCAACAATGAAACAAAGCCTCCTGGGGATGCCCTTAGGCCTCTCAACACATGAAAAATAGGAGTGGATGACAATTGCATCCAAACCAAGACTCGCACTTAAGGCCTCTGGCTCTGATACCATATTAAGTTTCATGCCCTAACTAATTCACCCAAAAGTCTAAACTGATAGAAAAGGGTGGACAGTTCACTTATACTTTCCAACGTAGCCAACTTCATATATATTGTCAAGAACCTTTGTTATGAAATGTAGTTCATGGATTTCTCGATGCACTAGACCATAAAATAGATGAACACATGAGTATAGAGGAGAACTACGCCTAAATGATGCCATCGAGACCTCCACCGACCGTCAAAAATTCATTCAAAATAATATCTTCACCTTTAGGTTCAATCTTCAGTCCTCAAACACGCTTCCCAATGCACCACCACACACTCGTCACACAAACACATGCCACACTCTGGCCAAACGTCCATGACACGGTACTGCTCAGCAGTGCCGCGTGAAGCCGCTCCTATGCAAAGCATCGCCAACACTACGATTCTCCTGCCACCCCCATTTGTCTCGACAAGTTTGGTGGACGGTCTGATCGTGAGCTTTGAATCAATCGAATCATCATACCCATGCAAGAATAACAAAGATCCAGGCCCGGAACGCCCGCAAAGCCCACCGTGCTCCCTCTACCCAGCAGATCAAGATTGCACGTTCGTTGGTTACCTTCTTGGCAGCTGCTAGAGCACGTGGGGAACGAATCGGCGGCAGAAGAGGCAGCAAGTGTGTATGTGTCGGTCCATCCTGACAGGAGTCCCTCTCCCTCCCGCCATTTCCTATGATTTTGATCCCTTTGAATCATCATTCCAACACGCGAATACCGAATAGGATAGGCCGGTCGCAATGCGTCTCAGCGAAAGAAAAGGAGCAGGAGCAGCAATGAGCAGTGAGCACTGACCACTGAGCACTGTTTTATCTAGTCATATTCAGTCAGAAAGAGAGGAAAGAAAAAGGCTATGCAACATGGCACACCTTGTGGCCTAGAAAAAGAAGAGAACTTTTGCCATAAAAAAAAAACAGAGGAGAAAGAGAACGTGCAATGTACAAACAACAGCTGATGGCACCTGCATTTCAGCTCCTTCAAAGAATGAATCGATCATGTTGAAATATATCGCTTATTTCACCTCATTTGGGTTAAACATTTGCGTAAATTGATTGTGCATGTAATTTCACAGACCAATCCTTTGTTGCTTGCCATAACACTTCCAAACCTAATGCATGCTCTCCAAGCCCCAAACCTTTTCTTCAGGATCAACCCAGTGCCATGCCGTCTGTCCCTTGCCTGCCCCCTGCCATTTCCCTCCAGGGAGGGCAGTCCACGAGGCAGCTTGCACTTAGGTAGGATCCGTGTCCTCTAATGGGGACAAACACAAAGAAGATTCCTGTGTCCACTGGTGCTTGTTGGGTTGCAGCCATGCACACACACTCGTGTTATCAGGAACATACCAAACCAAAAAAAAAAAAGATAATTAGTAACTTATTATATTAACATATCGGCTGCTTAGAGTATTCTGCTCATGGCGGCCAGTTGCGCCAGGATTGGTTAACATGCGCAATTAATTAAATGGTCATGGCCTGATTGGGATTAGGAGGGAGTCAATGTGAAGCCTCCATGGCCTGCCATTCGTTCAGAGAGAGAGAGAGCTTCTTCTCCTCTTCTTCTCTGGCGTGTGAAAGGTGCTCTTGGTCTGCCTTCTAATGTGTGTCGGGGCGGCGTACGTACGTGATCTTGTTTGCTCGTGCTCCATACGATCTGAACAGGTTCAGAGTCGCTCCGGAGATGTCCTCATTTCATCCAGTGAAATTCACATTCTCTGAAATTTTGCAATGTTACACAAATCTATTCAAAGCTACGATCATGGTTGTGTTGCGAAACCACTGTTGTGGAGAGGCTCATTTGGGTCGAAGCGTATCCTCTGTCTACGACTAAGGAAAATGGTCACTGATAGGTGCGCCATCGCTAGATCGATCCATTTGTTAGGGACAATAATTTTCCTCTGTCGTACAACAGAGGATCCGCTTCCTATTTGGGTATGGGTAATGGGCTGGTAGCTTGATAAGCTACAAGTAGCATAGTTGGATGGGAGTGCAGCGTGTCGGTTGCAGCTAGTATGTTTCACTGGGTGCTTTGGTGAAACCTCCAAAAT
Organism: Raddia guianensis; assembly: GCA_036346415.1. Taxonomy (NCBI): domain Eukaryota; kingdom Viridiplantae; phylum Streptophyta; class Magnoliopsida; order Poales; family Poaceae; genus Raddia; species Raddia guianensis. The sequence continues at coordinate 17,860,941 of CM070541.1, read as the reverse complement.
TGGAGGGTTGTCTTTTTTCTGCACATATATTTCTATCTGCAGGAAATGAGACCAGACTTGTTGGCCAGACCAATGCAAACTTGATCGGTATTGGTGGTCAGAACATAGAACCACCGACACTGTCGCATCTAGGCCCCTCAGACAATTGGAGTGCACGACATGCCATAAATTTAAATTTTAGAAATTCTCTCAGGGCTAGATAACGGACTGAACAGAAGCACCTAGTTGAGGACCCACATGTCAGTGGACGTTTCGCTCTGTGTCATCGGCCTTACAATATACTGCTGCAAATGCGCACACTGTCATGTGGACCCTTCTTGGAGGTTCCCGTGCCTTGGCAGGCGGGCTTGGGTAACTTTGTTTCGGCAGTTTGCTATAGCCTTATAGGCCGCCAACACAGAGCCCGTTGTCGAGGTTCCCATGCCAATGCCATCCATGACCTTATTGGTGGGCCCAGATGGGATCTTTGCCAATAGCCTGTATGCTTGCCGCTGACAAAGATGTTAACATAAAGAAAGTTTGTTGTCCTCTTTTGTTCAATAAAAACATTGGACCAACTGGCTTAAAGAAGTAGTACCTGTGCGTGCTTCCTTTGGAGACCAAGGTTTGAGCTCGCGGGTCCTCTTTTTTTCTAAAACAATCTATGTTGGCGGTATCAACCAAGGCTGCCTACATAGACCTAGCAGGCTCCCATGCGTTCCATGCTGGACCGTGGCTTTGCAGGTGGACCCACGTGCACCTTGTGTCGATAACTTACAGTTCACAAATGGCACAGATCCTTTTGTGCAGGCATGCTGTTAGTCGCACGAGGCAACTAGTGGTTGTCATGCGGACTTAGTGCCAGTTAGTGTCGTCAGCTTTACCTAAGGTCGCTGACACTTGTATGTTGCTTTAAGTATGTTTTTATATTTGTAACATCTTTAAAAAGTTAATATTTGAGGAAAAATTATAAAAAATGATGAAATGATTTAGGATGATTGTACTTCACACTAGTATTATTAAATGTTCACTAGTAACATATCATGGTCTTACAGAATTAATTCTTTGACATGGAGGGTTTTGCAAGTCGGTAGTTGAATGGTTAGATAGTTTGTAGCGATCAAGGAACGCCACATGGCGTATAACCAATAAATAACTTGGAATATGTTGTTAATGTTGTAGAACCAATATTTAACCCTAAAAAATATAGAAGAAAGCAGTTGTAGCGGTGACGACATTGTCGAAGTTGGGGGGGAGCAGCCTGTGTTGTCAGGTTTTGATGAGCCGCCGACACATGCTGACCTATGTCAGCAGCTGTCGCTTCACCACCGACAAAGATGAGATCAGACTGCCATCTGGGCCTGCCTGGGAGGTTCCCGGGCCAAGCTCGCCCATGACCTCGAAGATAGGCCAGGATAGGCTATGTTGTCAGCCTTGCTTTGGCCGCTGACGGTGCTTTGGCTCACTACCATCTGGGCCTTGCTAGCAAGATCCCAAGGCCTGGGAAGCTCACTATCTATGTTGTCGGCTTGCCTCCATCGATGACAATAGTTTTTGTAACCGCCATGTGGACCTAGCTAGGAGGGTTTCGTCGCGTACGGCGCATGTGACCTGGCAGCCCATGTCATTGGCAAGTGGTGCCTGAGAGTGGTGGCCGACGATACAGACTTGAATCCAAATCACAGACTTGGCCTTTACGCTAGTCCACTAGTTGCAACATGCTCTAGACTCCGGATGCATCGTGGCCGCATCCCTGTGCCTAGCTCTGGTACCCAACCTCCTCCAATGCTGCCACCTCTTTGGCTTCCCTACCCTGTTGCTGCTGCCTCCTCGACCATCCCAACAGCGTGCCCAATGTCGCGTGCCGCTGTCGGTAGCTCGGACGCCGCCGCCACTTGACGTCGGTGCCTCTATGGGTGACCGGTGCCAACCTTGCCACTCGGGCCCCCCTGAGCCACCACGTAGCCTCCCAAGCCGACCCGGCCGCCCAACGCCACCGGTGACCTCTAGGCCCTCTAAAGCCGCCCCGGCAGTCCCCCGGTCACCCGAAGATACCTCGGCCGCCTCTACGTGCCTGAATATGTGTACCTATCTTTTTTTGCACAATGTAATCTATGTCGTCGGCGGTTCAAAACTATCAAAATTGTTGAACTTAGTAAATGAAAATAGATTAATGTGTCGTGAAGGCAGTTGTGCGGCAGTGATGGGGTATTCTCACACACGGCCGTGCGTATGTGGGCCGGTTTTGGCAGGAGAAAAGGTGGAGGCGTGCCAAGCAGTGGCACTAGCGAGGGAGAAAGTGGGGGATGGGCAACACCGATGAGGGCGAAGGGTCAGTTGGAGAGACGATGCCCTCGAAGAGGTCGGGGAGGCCAATGGATGAACAACGTAGGTTGTTTAAGCTATAAATTGCTTATGTATGTCATTCGAGCCAGTGTAAAACCTGTTTAGGTGCATTCCACATTTTTGTAAGTAGTTCAAACGGTGATGTGTTGGGTTCCATTGTGAATGGTGTTGCACTCCTATGTTGTCCATGTTTTGGATTGGCCTTGGATGTTTAATTGAGTACGATCATCGTGGCACGTATGCGTACGAATCTAATTTCTAGTCACATGACCTTATTGTTCTTCGAGTGCAAAACATAAGCAATACACCGTACCCGTCGTTGCACTAGAGCCAGTGTTATGCTGCCGGAATTTCGACGCGTATATGCACGCGCCACGATGACATCTTATTCGTTATTAGGACATCTCCAATGGTGACATGTCAGCTGGCTATAAGAAGCTCACCTCATCTTTTTTGACTATGTGGAAGAAAGAAGAGGGGAGAGATAAAAACTGACTGTTAACTAATAGCCCGTCTATAACAAATTACAAGGTGCATTTCATCTATTACATATGAACCTATATTAAATTTAATAGCCAATGCTATAGCTAATTTATTTGAGATGTTATCTATAAGCTATCTATAGATGACATGGAGTTTTCTTATAATTAGTAGTTGACTGTATCATTGGAGACGCCCTTACTGAAATTGAGAGAGCTCTTGTGATCTATTATCAACATACACAAAATTTTTGCGGTGGAACTCGTTTTCTCTCTCCACTAAAATCTGTCAGCAAGTTTGCTTATGGCTCCGATGATTGCACATAAGTTGATTCCATGATCACGAGCTCTATCGCTCTCTACCTCCTTCAGTGTTAAGTCTCTGATTGTTCCTTCGCGATGCCATGACTTTGGACATCGTTGTTATCCCATTAATCTCAGCAATGCCTATCCACCCGATAATAGTTAGGAGGAGAATCTTGCAATTGGGCCCGTCAATGACACCAACATATTCCAGAGATTTGCGTAAGTACACAATGTCACGAGGAGACACTGATAGGCCTGACGAATTCAGTGGCCAAGGCGCAGAATCCTTATTCCATTCTGCATCCCTTTCGAGTAAGCAGATAGGCACAAGCAAGCGAGGGGAAAAAAGGGAGAGAATGTGATGTGGGGAAGCAGATGACAGCAGCAGCAACCAGCTTGTACTCATGAACACTGAGACGATGATCCGGCATCACACTACTAACTATGGCACCTACTGATTTAAATACTAGTGGTGTCAGTGATCGATCCCAATAAAACTGTATAATGCAAGACAAATTGCAGGATTAGGTGTGCGTTGTCAGTAATCACGGGCGGGCCATCTTATGCCTGTGCACTGGAGCCTTTTGACACGCCGGAATGGGTATGATTGGCTTTGGATTTTTTTCATGGTGCCTGAACTCTGAAGTAAGGCCTTCTCCGTCCTGGTCGCTAATAGCCACGTGGATTGCCTGAGAGTGCAACACAATTATATTATCCTTGGGAGTTGTGTCGATTGGTAGCCAAGTTGAATACTCAGAGCATGCCCAGCACGCTTTGCATCAGCGGTTGGCATCAGACAACTAATGCGCACGCAGCGCAGCGCCCGCCTGCCCGCATGCATGAGTCTGCGATTGTTTGAATCAGTCACGCGCGCAGCGGTATATTAGCGACGCTACAGTGTTTTACAGGATATGCTGGGGATGCTCTCAGGATCTCTTACTCCGATGCCCTACTAAGTTTTACATGTTAATAAACCACTTTCTCCAAAACATTGCGGTTTCCAGAAAGTTGAACGACCATTTTTAGGAAATGAGAAATATTTCGAGCAAAATGGTAATGTCCTGTATAATTGAAAAAAAAAACAATTGTGCACCCACGTATCCTCCCCCCTCTCTTGCCCTGTTGAACAGCTTGCTCCGAAACCCTAACCCCTCTTTTGAGCCGATGAATGATCACTCAACCATAATTGTGTCATCAATATGGAGTACCAACACCGATGGCAACATGTAGTGCACCACCACCGAGCATCTCTCTCTTCGCCACATGCCTCTCGCACTTTTCCGAGTGCCCCTCTATGTGTCCCTCATTCTTACTCCCCACATTGCCGTCGAGATGAGCAACCACCATGAGGAAAACCACGTTGTTGAGCTTCTATCATGGGCAGAGCCAACCAGGGTGCTATGACACCACAAAAAAAAAATTATCGAAGACCCCCCCTCACTCCCTCAGTCCTCCCCCTGTCCCCTAGTCCTAGCCCCCAGGAGACGTGCGACCTGAACCCGAGCCAACCCTAACCGCCCCGTTCCGCCCCGCCTCGGTGTCACCCCGCCGAGCCACCCCGCCGGCCCGCCCCCTCGGGCCGCCTCGCCCCGCCCTGCCTCAGCCTTGGTGCCTAGCCTCCTCGCCTCAGCACCGAGTATGTCTAAAATTTCTCATTAAATTGTTGTTTTAGGATTAGATTCAGATTATGCATGGTTTTTTAAGAAGTATTGATAATGAATTGTTGTTTTAGGATCAGATTCAGATTATGCATGGTTTTTTAAGAAGCATTGATAATGAATTGTTGTTTTAGGATTCAAATTGTTTTAAGAATGATAATGGATTGTTATTTTAGGACATATTGCTTTAAGATTGATAATGAATTGTTTTTTAAGAAGCATTGATAATGAAGCGTTGATAATGAATTTCCCTTGGAAACATATTTTGTAAATGGATTGAAAACATTGATAATGAATTGTTATTTTAGGATTCAGATTCAAATTGTAGGGTATTATGCAAACTTGTAATTTTTCTATGTAAGACTTTATTTGAATTTATCATGCTGCAATTTTGGTACATTTGAATTTCTATATGTGATCCCCATGATTGAAATCCTGGCTCTGCCACTGGCTTCTAGCATTTTTTTTCCCAGATCTTCCCTATCCCACTAATTGAAGGGGTTGCGTCGTTGCAAGGTCTAGTCCCAGGAGGAGGAGCTCCACTGTCCTTGGAGCCACATCGTCGATCCAAGGTTGTTAGGTTAGATCAAAAGAGAGCGCCTAGGGGCAAGCAAGTTGGCCCGAGAGTTAGAGAATGTGATATCTAATAGCTACAGGAATCAGATATTCGAGGGATGACAATTGATTTTTTTTTACTTATATATCAAATCAGTTATAAATGTCCTTTTTATATTGGAAGCTCGCAATTTACATTGATTAGCAAGCAAACTACGTAAAACATTAAAAGAAAAATTACACAAGAAGCTAGCTACGACATTCTAGGCCGTCTAGCCATACACTTGGCTCGGACAGAGCACAAACAAATTCGCACAACGTGCTGCGATGTTGGCTGATTTATTCAAGAAGTTCCTACTGTGACTCTCACAGCCTCTCAAACGGTTAGATGATCTTTTACCGTTGGTATTGCTTTCGAAAGGCCTTGATAATTAAAGAAACCATGGATTATGGTTGTTGCTAAACACTAGACCAAGAGTGAGGATCCAAATTTTTTTTAAGATAATGGGATATAAATTCCGGCCTTGCAGGTTGCAGACGGATCCTATTCCTATATGTCACCACACTTTCCATGCTACACTATTACTACTAAATTCCGACAGTTATTAACAAGTAAACTAAGTGTAAATCAGACAGTGAAGCAGAGGTGCAGAAGCTGATCTGCATCTGCATCGTTCTTGTTTAGCACGGCAGTGGTAAGAAATTACGGCATTGAGCGCAGTACGGCAAGATCTTAAAAGATCGAGCATTCGCGAGCTGGTCCGTAGGGAGCACATGCGCTTTGATTTCGATTCGGTGCGTGGGAGGCCTCCGCGCCCGCAGACGGATTTTTGACTCACGCGGTCGCACGAACGCTGAAGACGACGAATTTTTTGCCCCCCGAGGCGAGCGGGCGAGAGGAGGACGCAGAGAGAGGACAGGAGTACAGGACTAGACAGAGATATGCTATTCTACATTTCTACCAGAAAGGGTTCACGGATGCGTCGCGTGCAACGCACGAGGCGAATTATCCTTGTACTTTTGAGTTTAGCATAGCGTAGCGTTTCAATAAAATTTAAAAGTCTTTAAAGAGAGGTTTAAATATCATAAAAAAATAATTTAAAAATAATTTTAGAATCTTTAAGAGAACTACTAAAAACCTGAGAAAAATCAATACAAATTATTACACCAAATAGGCTATATAAAAAAGATAAATTTTACAGAAACGCTACGCTACGATACACTAAGCTGAAATGTACAAGGCAGGTTGCACGCGACGCATCCGTGAACCCTTTCTGTTTAATTTTGATCGCCCGATGCGCCCCCAAGCACTGCTGATGGTTCCGTGTAGACGGAGGATAAGAGTATTGCCAGCAGGATCTCTATATTTCGTTCTCTGTATTCTTTCTCTAAATCACTATTCGTTCCCTATATTTCATCAGCTCCAGCAGAATCTCTATACTTGAAAAGATATAGAGATTTTCTAGAGAGTTTCTTAATATAGAGACTTAGAGATTCTGGAGGGAGTCTCTAAATTTAGAGACTAAGATAGAAACCCTGCTGGATTGCTATAGAGGCTGAGGCTGTCTGCAATAGTGTTTTAGGGAACTGTTTAAGGAACCTGTTAGAGATGCTCTAAGAGCATTGCCTAGGATCTCTATATTTCGTTGTTTATATCATTTCTCTAAATCACTATTCATTTCTTATATTTTTATTATATCCAGTAGAATATATCCCTATCTCCGAAAAGACATGGAGATTCTTCCGATGGTCTCTAGAGGGAGTCTCGAAATTTAGAGACTTTGTTGGATGGTGTAGTGGCTAAAACTGTCCTCAATAGTGTTTTAGGAAATGATTTAAAAAACCTGCTAGAGATGCTCTAACGGTGGCTTTGTTTGTTTCAGTTTAAATTAAATTAAATGAAAATTTGTAATTTTTTTATAAGTCAAGTGATGCAATATTTTGTAGTTATTTTTGTGAGCTTTTAAATAGTTCTTTTCAGAGTTTGTAAAATATTTTTTCATAATTTCTTTAAATTTTTTTGAAACATCTTTCGAGCAGTCACAAATTTTTTAGATTAAAAGTTTTAGCAACTTTCGGCTGAAATAAACAAGACCTTTCACTATCATTTTATATATCTTTATGATCGCTGCAATACAACTTTGGCTATTAATTGTTATTATAATTTATAAAACTCAACAAACATTATTAAAGTGATTTTTGGATGAACCTATGCATAAATTAATATGTATATCCTATTAAATATTTAAACTTTGTTGGCAGAAGAGAGCAACCCATCTTCTATCAGATCATCTTCAACGGTCTTCCTTCCCCACTCTCATTTCCTTTGTTTAGAGATTTTGATTCCCTTCACTACTCCAAACGGACTATCTTTACCATTCTTCTTTAAAAGTGGTTATCTTTTCTTCCTCTATATCGTTCACTTTAAAAATTACTGTTGAAAATGGAAGAAAATGTAGGAAAGAATATGGTGCACAAAATGGGAAAGGAAACGAAATATGGTTGGACATGGTTTAACGTATACTCTCTCTGTTTTTTTAATAAGGCGCTGGTTGCACATGGTCTAATGTATACTCTTCCCATTTTTCTTACAAGGCGCCCACACATGCTAAGATTCAAACTTTGTAATCTTTGATCAATAATTTGTCTAAAAATATATGAATTTCGTGATACAAAAAGTGGGCGTCACGTGACTTTGTCACTAACATGCAGGCCCCACCATGGTCCGGACCCATCTGGTAGTGAGGAAATCATGTTAACTTCATCCGCAGAGGATCTCAATAGCAAAAAGGTACGGTTGGATTCATATTTAAATGTATTTTTAATTTTATTTTATTTTGCTATGATAATTGATATAGGGTAAGAAAAATCAAGGTCAATGTTTTGGTTAGAAGACCTTGCTCACAGTAAAACTAAGCGTTAAAAAAATGGGAGGGAGTAATATGTTTGTCAAACTGTAAGTGCAAGTGACTTTGTGTGATTTTGGTGATTAATGACAAACACATTTAATGACAATGTTTGTTTAATGCTTATTTATTGTTATACCTCAAATATATTTATTGCTATGAGGCTAATATGTTTATTGTCAAGATTGGTTTAGTCTCATCCTATTTAGATGAAAATCATATATGTCGAGTGAACAAACTATTCATTCTAAAAGGTACGTCTTATGCTAATCATTCCAATGAGACTAACATACTTGATTGCTTATCTTTTGTAGTCTCATTTATGCAAATAAGATGAATTGCTAATTGAGATATGCAACCACTTTTGTGTAAGCACATGTTATTGGTTGATTAGATTTATGCTCGCATATCCTGTTGTATTTATTTGAGCATAAATATATTATAAACATATTGCTTGCTCTATAAGATCTTTTATATGCCATGTATTAGTGATCATATTAGTCGGTGCATTAGATAAACTTCACCTTGTTTAATGGCTTTGTGCATGTAGGCTGTTAATGAATATTCTCATGTGCACTTAATTTAGTAAAGTTTAATCTAGATTAGTTCACAAGTTCTCTCTTGCTTCAAATATGAATTTGCACATGTGTAAGTCACGCATATATTCTCATGTGCATCATTAGGTGAACTTGTGATTATTAAATCATCTCTCTAGTGCATATAGATCAAACACATATTTATCATGATGCACTTAGTAGAGACCTTTCTTGTGCCAAGTGTTTCCACTTGTGTTGTGCTTATTTATGTGAAACACTTGGACACTTAATCGCTCATGAATATCAAACTTAATCGCTCATGAATATCAAACTTATCCAGGTTTGTTGAGCTTTTGGACTAATATATTTCACGAGTGATTTGGAAAGAATTAGGTCCTATGAGTTTGTGCGATGATCAAGGAACGTTGAAGGATGACGGTTAAGTCAAGGTCAACAAGACGACGATGTCACCAAGAGTTGAGTACTAAGTCAAGGTCGATTTGGTGGGATGATCGTCAAGGAGGATGATCGAGGCAAAGTCGAATGGGACGAGAGTCTCATGAGGTGAATCAAGACAAGGTTGACAAGACGAAGACGTTATCAATATTTAGTAAAGGTCATCATGCGCAATACATCAAGAGTGCTCAAGACTAACAACATCGTTGAAACTCAAAATGAAGAAGACGGCAAATGATTTATCCTAAAGCTTGTTTGGCTTTATTTATAAGTTGTCTAAGAATTGCCGTACTATTAAGAGGGATGCAACGTTGAATGGCTTAGATATGTCTCAGGTGCTCGAGTGATCAAATCTTTGAGAGAGATCGAGGGAGAGGAGTGTTGGTGGTGTTGGAAAGTGAGAGTATTAGGTCTTTCGTGGCTTCCTTTGTGGTTGCCACTCCTATTCTTTGGAATTTGGGTAGTGAGACCTTATGGGTTGTGTAGCACTTGTTCTTAGCTTTCCGTAGAGCCCAAGATCACCGAAATCGGAGTTCGGAGTCAAAAGTTACGTCCGTTTCCGTCAATAGCTGTGTGCTGTATCGGACTATCCCATGTTGGATCGGAATGTTCCGATTGACCCCTCTCTGTCTCCAGCTCCAAAAATATCGGACTATCCGATGTTGGATCGAAATGTTCCGATTGACCCCTCTCTGTCTCCAGCTCTAAAAATATCGGAATTATCCGATGTTGGATCGGAACGTTCCGATATGAATTTAACCATTTGGTGTTGTGTCTAGTTGGAACCTCTCTAGAATCATTTCAGGACCTCAAAAATAGCCGTTACTCCAAGTTTCTCTCACCTATCATATCGGAACATTCCGATGTTAACATCGGATTATCCGATATCTGTCAGCTTCAAACGGCTAGTTTTCTGTGTGAGGCTATTTAGGGCCTCCCTCTTCCCCACGAGCTAAGGTTGCCTTCCACACCATTTTTGAGCAGAACTTCCAAGCAACTTAGGGCTTCTTGCCCTCTCCACTCTAGATCTAAGTGATCCTCTTTGTGAGAAGAGTTGGGAGAGGGTGTGAGTACTAAGTGAGAAGAAGTCGATCTTTGAGCACTTGATTCATCTCCGAGTTCGTTCTTTGTGTGCATTTATTACTCTTGTAGGTTGAGGACTCCTAGACGGCTAGGAGTCGACCACGAGCCACCGATGCTTTGTGTGGTGAGCCGTGCAAGTTTGTGAAGGCCGATTCTGCCTCCGGAAGAGAAGGAATCAAGGAGTAAACCGGGGGGTCTTGGTGCGACCTCGGTGAGGGAAGGGTTGAAAGAGACCCGGGCTCAAGTGTGACCGAGCCTACCTCAACGGAGACGTAGGATCCCCTCAAGAATCCAAACATCGGGAACAAATCTTCGAGTCTCCACTTCACTCTTGGTTTCCCTCTTGCCTCTAACTTGATCTACTTTGATTTGTGGTTATACTTGTTGTTGGCTAGCACCTTCGTGTGCTATTACTCTCTCTTGTGTTGTGGATTTGATTTTGGTGCAGGTATCCATATCGGACTATCCGATATCAATATCGAAATATCCGATATTATTTTTCGCTATGATTTAAAAGGTTGAAAATTTGTAATGCCTATTCACCCCCCTCTAGGCGACATCCCGATCCTTCATAAAACTTGAAACTATTTTTCGCTGTTTATTAGAATTTTTTGATGAAAATAATATGCTAATATTGTAATTTATTTTTTTAATCGAATAATATACTTTTGTGCTTATAATAAAGAGAATATCTATTTGTTATTCATTTTAAAAAAGAAAAAAAAGATTTTTCATCTATAGGAAGTCTATCAAAAAGGTTCAAATCCTCTCCCTTCTCTTTATAGTGGACTCTACGGTTGAAACCCACGTCCTCCTGATTCATACTATTTATTTTTTCCCTTCTTCCCCACCTTTGGTATCATTGGCTCTCCTTCTTTCCTTATTTACGGCCGTTCTAACTACCTATTCTCTTTATTTGCCCCCCTTCTTTCCCATCTTTGGTATCGTTGGCTCGCCCTCTTTACTTATTTATGGCCATTCTAGCTATCGAACTGCTAGATGCCATTTTCGATGGCCACCACCTGTTGTCTCCTAATTCGGTTGCCATTGATTACCAAAACCCACAAGAGAGCCTGGATGCAGTTTTAGCAGGCGATGGTCCGACAGTGTGGATGTATCATATGTGTTTGGGGGTGGAGTGGAAGGGTGGAGGGGGTGAGTAGGGATGGCAACGGGTCCATACCCGCCGGGTATCGATACCCCAGACCCGTACCCGTCTAGCAAAAAATCACCCGTGGGTATACCCGTACCCGCGCTCGGGTACCAATTTCCCCCCGTACCCGAACCCGTTGGGTATTCTTCACCCGACGGGTTACCCGTACCCTTCATCCAACGCCAAGCCCAAAACCATGGAGGGAGATGAGGCGTGTGAGAGAGAGACGACCTGTGAGGGGCGGCCGCGGATCTGGCGGTGATGATTGACGGGTGGCGGCGGGTGGCTGGAGGAGGTGGTGGAGGCGGTGCTGGCGACGGGAGGAGGCGCGGTGGTGGAGAGACGTCGATGACGGGAGGAGATGCGATGGTGGAGGAGACGCCGACGGGAGGAGGCGCGGTGGTGGAGAAGACGCCATGAGGCAATGACGGGGCGCGATCCACATGGCGGGCGCGCTGGTGGAGAAGACGCCGGCGAGGGGAGGAGGCACGAGGACGGGCGCTAGGGTTTTCCCAGGCGGCGGCGGTCGGTAGAGTGGGAGAGCGTGTGAGGGAAGGGCGGAGGGCAGAGAGCGGGGGGGAGAGATGTGAGATGGGGTATGTGGAATGGGCCTTTGGCCTGGAGAAGAGGGAAGGGAGAGATGGGCCGATGGGAGGCTTGGAGCGGCTGGGGCGCTGGGCCTAGGCCTGGGTAAGGAAGGGAGTGGGTTACCCACGGGTAAACGGGTACGAGTGGTGGTACCCCATACCCATACCCGCCATACCCGACGGGTGAAGGTTTTCCCCCATTAACGTACCCGTGGGTATGAGTATTGGACCAAACCCGTACCCTAATAGAGTAAATACCCGTCGGGTTTCGGGTTTCGGGTACCCGTTGCCATCCGTAGGGGTGAGGCACCTGTGGCGGCATCGAAGCTGCGAGCTTAGGTGAAGGAGGCTAGACGAATCTATACCATCCTCTGAGATTAGGTGGGTGGGGCCAGCGAGGTAGTGAGAGGGAGGCGGGTGGCGTAGTGAAAGGGCGAGGGCGTCGCCGGCCGCGGGTGGTGTTGGCTTGGGGGAGGTGCGCGGAGAAATTCGGAAATTCGGAAATGAGGGTGGCGGTGGAGGAAGGCACAACAGTAGCGGCGAAGGAAGCACGATGGTGGAGACGGAGAGGCCCGAGGAGGAAGGAGCTATACCGGCATTAGCTGCTCTATAACAAAAAAGAGTTGCATGTCATATCAGACGCAATTTCTTTTTTAAGATCACGATCCTTTTTTGTCCTAACTTCTATTTTATTGGGAATTTTGTCGTGATAGAATCGAACTTTGTTCCACAAGCACTTCGAAAGTTGTAGTGCCTTCTAATTAATGTCATTATTTCACATGTTTCACAGAGAAAGATTCCCTGGAAACTTCTCTATTGAATTTAAAAAACAAATGTTACATTTTAACATGTGATCCATTACAATTTTGAACTGAATGTTTGGCATCTGATATTAACACAGGGAGATCTAATTAGTTGTCTTGGAAATACATTAATTGGTAATTATTTGCGGTCCATGTACGATGACCCATATTATGTGCTACAAGTGGACAAGCTCATCCATGGCTATGAATTGAAAAATGCTGCACCTTCCCGACCTAAATTAACTACATTATGTTGATTGCCCAACCTGTCGGTGTAATAAATACCGGGGTACAAAGAGCCTTAGGAAGGCCGGGAGGCCCCACGTCAAAGCGAGCGAGCAAGGCCCAATGGCGATGGGCGAGCCCATCGGAAGGCGGGAGGGCCCCACGCGTCGGTGGGCGAGCAAGGCCCCAGCCACGCTGGCGAGCCCCTGGAAGGCCGGAGGCCCCACGCGTCGGCCAGGCGAGCAAGGCCCAATGGCGTGGCGAGCCCCCCGAGGCCGGGAGGCCCCATGCGTCAAAGCGCGAAAGCAAGGCCCCAGCATGGCGGCGCCGGGAGGCCCCACACCAAAGTGGGTGCATGGGCGAGCCCCTCAGCGAGGGCGAGGCCCCACGCCCAAAGCGGCGCGTGGGCGAGCCCTCCGACGGTGAGGCGAGGGCCCGCAAGGCCAAAGTGCGCGCAGGCGAGCCCCTCTGGAGACCAGGCGGGGCCCAGCCCGAGGCGGGGCCAGCAGGCAGAGCAGCATTGCGAAGAGTCTTGGACGGCTCCCCCTCGCTTCTTGAAGGGCGACGGCGCATTTAATGAGACATCACGCGCGGATGGACAGAGGAAGAAATGATTACCGCTACAGTGACACTTGCAGGTCTGAGCGGCTGTCACTGTGGCGCAGAAGAATTGACCGGCAGAGAGAAGAGTTGCTTGAGGAGGCCGCCCGTGTCAGGAGGAGCAGGCAGGGCCCCACCCGCAGACTCACCGGTGTGACTATGCGGGTCAGAGGCCACTTGCGAAGCACGCGAGGCGAGCCATGCAAGCGGGCGGCACGCGTTTTCGTCTCTTCGTCGTGTCTTGTCGAGTATCTTGAGAGCATCAGATCGCTTACTCTCTCGCTCTCTCCGCCAGCCCAAAGTTGGTATAAAAGGAAAGGAGAGAGGCGGAGAGGAGGAGGAGGCAGGTGGCAGAAGCATTCGTGCATTCGAAACACTCTGTAAACACTTTCCCTTTCAACCACAATCAGAAAAGAGCTAAGGCTCAGCAGGAGTAGGACTATTACCCGCGAGGGTCCGAACTCAGGTAAATCTGAAGTCGCTCCTTGTTGTGCCCGACGCTCAAATCGAATCGAGCTTGATCGAGTTGGCTAGCAGACTAGAAATCTGACCAGGGGTGTGATCCGCAGTGGTTGAGCGGAGAACACGCCGTCACAACCTTAATTGCTTCTCTTTGAATTTTACAATTAGTATTAGCTTCATGATCTACACTACAGGAATCCATCTTAATTTCGTTGGTCATAAATCGACGAAAATAAGGGTAAAACCGACGGAATTAACATAATTGAACTGTGCTACCTTTTCGTCGGTTGCCGATGAAATTACTTTATTTTTATCGGTTTTACAGGCCGACGGAAAAAAATTTCCGATGGCTTGCGACCCCGCCTGAGGGCTGACGTGACAGTAATTTCGTGTAGTGCTAGTACTGTTGCTTATATAATATGAAGCAAAAGCAAGATGAGCCCTTCAAGAACTATTAATATATACAATTATGGTTAACTATCTGGGTGCGGTTCAATACATTAGCTGTGCATCGATCCTTTTTATCTTGTCGAGAACAATTGTGGTTAACTATTTGGGTGCGGCTCAACACATTTGCAGACTCGCATCTAATTGTAGTCAAACAAAGAAAAGGCCCTTAGTTGATGATGGTCAGCATGATGATCAAGCTGTGCACTAGCAACAATTTTCTCTTTTGGGTCATGTGTTAATGGCCTTTTATCATCACTAATGGCATGCTCCGTGTTGGTGACATCATGGGCCGGCACATGACTTGAAAACCCTAGGTGCATGCAGGAGCCTTCTGATCATTGGTGGTCAAGGCGATGGTTAGATTTGACTCTTAGGGAACCCAAGCCCGTTGATCTGAGTCGTCCGCTTCAGATCCGATGGGTTGGATGATCTCACCTCACTACATTGATGAGAAGCAGAAGCTTCCTGTAAAGATCTGTCCAAAATAGAGCGTAGTAGGAGACACGATTATCCATGCAGAATTCAATCCACTGTGGTAGGAGCATGGGAGCTGTACGCTCATTGGCGTAGGAGTCGACACGTACGCACGCGATTACGTAAGCAGCTCAGCCTTACATGTGGGGCCCACAGCTGCAGCCAGTTCACCACGTCGCGTCAAGCCTCTCTCCTCATCGACAGAGCCCCCATCTCGTCGCTCCCAGCTCGTCAATGTCCAGTGGGTTCATGACACGTGTTGAGCTGACCTATATAGCTAAGTAAATTAATACAGTTTTTTTAAGGCTAATATGGTTTTATTATAAGCTGAAATTTTTTTCCTTTCATGAAAAGGTAATAGGAAGAACTGGGGAAAGAATATCGTATCATCTAAGTGTTTTCTCTTGATTAGATGGTCTGAAGAAAAATAATCGCGGGAATCTAAGAGGGATGGCACAAGGAAATGTGCGTGGCGAGGTAAAGAAAACACACATGTAGATAATTAGGTCAGTTGCAATCGTATTCCAACAGGAAAACCTTTCACTAATTCTATTTCTTAATTTCAGTTCTAATGTAAACTATAGAAGAAGAGAGGAGGAAAAAATCTTGTAAAAATCTGGTTACAAACCAAAGAAATATATAACTTAAGTCTAGCACTATAATTTACGGTTTTGGTTCGGTTTATAAAATTTATTATTTTTATATAGACCATTTAGTGTAATATTTTGTAATAGTTTTCTAAAATTTTCTGAGGTTTTTTTCTCAAGATCTCCAAAATACTTTTTAATAACTTTTTAGCCTTTTCATATCTCTTTTTCAATGCCTCAATTTTTTAAACTACAACCAAAAGCAAATTACATCCACTAATCAAAGACAGTCATAATAAAAAAGTTACGGGCCCTCAGTAAATAACTTAAACCAGTTGTATATTATAATCTAAAAAGACGTGGGTCCTGGATAGAAAATAAGAAACCTAACAAATTGTGGAAAATACTTTTTAGAGGTTCTGAAAATAGCTACTAAAATCCTTAAAGGGTAGTAACAAAGTGTTGAAGATAGTTACAAAGTGCTGCGATGTTTGGTCTATGAAAAATAAGAAATTTTTATCTATATTTTAATTTTAAGAAAAAAGAATAAACAACGCGGTTGGCTACACAGTACATGTAGCACAATTTTAATCCGTGCACTTGCGACATATGGCATGTCCACGACATGCCCGGAGAAAATGCCAAGCGCAAGTCTATCTACTGGGGCTGCCACTGTCACGTTGCAATTATCTTCCACACTCCACACAGTTCATGCTCTCTGCAGCATCTCCTATAATAAAAGTCCAATCGGGTTGACCCCTTCCATTATGATCTCACAACAACCAACCATTACGTCCAAGAGCGGATTAAGAAATCGTTAAGCATTTCGCTAATCACCGCACTGCCTGCCCCCTCTTCTCGGCTCTCGCTCTCCTCCTCCATATAACCACGACCACGACCACCTCCCCGTCCTTGCTCAGAACCCAAGCGAAGAGCTCTCCGCCGCCGGCCATTGTTGCCTTGGGCGCGCGCGATTGGTTGGGTCACCGGCGAGAAAGGGGGTAGCGGCGGCCGGCCAGCCGGCGATGGGCAACTGCCAGGCGGCGGAGGCGGCGGCGGTGGTGATCCAGCACCCCGGCGGCAAGGTCGAGCGTCTCTACTGGTCGGCCACTGCGGCCGACGTCATGCGCAGCAATCCCGGGCACTACGTCGCGCTCGTCGTCCTCCGCGTCTCCGGCGACGCCAAGGCCGACGACTCCGCTGCCGGAGGAGGAGGAGAGGGAGAAGGCGCCAAGATCACGAAGGTGAAGCTCCTCAAGCCCAAGGACGCGCTCCTCCTCGGCCAGGTCTACCGCCTCATCACCTCCCAAGGTTTGTGCCCCATGAATCTTCTTCACCCATCAACCAAATCTTGTTGTTCGATTGGATTCCTCTGTTGATTCTTGGCCGGTTGATTCCCTCCCGTACATGGCGATTAATCTGATTATTATCTGAGCCTGCCTCTCTGTTCTTGGCTGGCGCGCAGAGGTGACCAAGGCGCTGCAGGCGAGGAGGCAGGAGAAGATGCGGAGGTGCGAGGAGGTGATCGACCAGCATCACGCACACCGGCGGCGGCCACCGGCGACCGGTGACGCCGCCGCCCGCAACGAAGAACGGAGGCAGCACACAGATAGCCAGGTGATTGCTCGTTTGCTCGTCTCTGAGCTTCTCTCTTCTGAGAAATTGCTTACAATCCATAGCATCGGCAAAATCGCTGATCTGTCCATTTCCACCCCCTCGTTCTTGGCTCAGGAGCGGAAGGGGCTGGAGAAAGACCGGCATCGAAGCAGCGCCGGCGGTGGCGGCGGCGGCGGCAGAGGCCGGCACTGGCGGCCGTCGTTGCAGAGCATCACTGAATCCTCGAGCTGACGGCCAACGCTTCACGCCCAAATTATCAAATTAATTAGCGTAGGATGTTTGCACTGGAAAGATCGTAGAAATGCACATTAGGTGTGGGTGAGTGGAGACTGAGCAGCAAGCCAGCAAGAACATAGAAGGCTGCAAGGTTGCTCCCTGTAGGCTGTAGTTGGGAAAGCAAAAACAGTGAGGTAAAATTTGCAAACAAGTTGAGTTGCACAGTTTGTATTACTGATGAGTTACACCCTCCGTCCCATAATAAGTGAACATCTAGGTTGTTTTGAAAAAACTAAGAAGGGGTGTATAGTAGGGAATAAAGGGGAATATAGTAGGGAATCTGAAATTTCTTTATATAGTGTGGGAGAGGAATAAAGGGGTATTTTATAGTGGTGGGAGAGAAATCTAGGGGTATTTATTGTGGTGTAAGAGGAATCTAGAGTTAGAAGGTCATTTATTATGGGACAAGCTCAAAAGCTTAAAAGTATATTTTACTATTATTAATCTTAATAGTTTGGCACTGATTCGTACACGAGTCAAATCCAGCTCGTCCTGCGATGTTTGAATCCGAAAAGAAAAAGGGGTCAAATCACCTGTGCGTGTACAGTACATCGGAATTCGGAAGAAAAAACTTCACGGTTGGTACAGTGGCATGCATCGCTTCCGGTGCCACAGCTCAGTCCAGGAAGAAGGCAGCACGAAGGTCCTGAACTCCTGACCAGTGATCACAGTGCAGCACCGTCCCACTTCAGCGCACTCGGTGTACCGTGGATCCGGTCCGTCAACCTGGCGATTCAAGGGTCCAGATTGAGCTGGTGTGTACCAATCTCACTGGATACCTTCAGGTTTGTCTCGTTGTTCTGCAGCGAAGAACTGTACATGAGATGGCATTTTGGAAAGAAGTGAAAAAAAATAGGAGTGATTCTTTCTGACACAGAGTCAGGGAGGCAGGAGCTGGATCACGATGCCTCGGTGCCGGAAGCGGGGGCGGTCCAACGCCCGTCGGACCGCTGCTCCGTCCGACGCCCGCGCTGGCCGTTGGATTTCGATCCAACGGCCAGCGTTAGATCTTGAGCAAACATTTGTTTTTTTTATTTCGCCATGTAAAAAAATTCAAAAAAATCAAAAAAAATCATAAATATTCTCTAATCAATGTAAGATACCACATATATTTTTATATTGATATAAACATTTATAAAATTAGGTTATTCTTTAAAAAACGTTTATAAAAATGAATATTGGTCGCGTTAATGTCCGAATAAAATATATGTTGTACCGACATTGATTAGAGAGTATTTGTGATTTTTTTGAATTTTTAAATTTTTTACATGGCTAAACAAAAAACAAATGTTCTTCAAGATCTACGCCGCCGTTGATCGAATCAACGGCAACATGGCGTTTGACGGAGCAATGTCCGACGGCGCTGACCGCTTCGCTTCGCCTCGCCTCGCGCCTCGACCTAGCCCCGCTCCCCATCGCCGCCTTCCCTCAGCACCCCACCGCCACCGCCATCCCCGCTTCCTCAAAGATCGCTGCCGCTTCCACTGCCTCCTTAACACCGCCATCGCCTCCACCGACGTAGCTTTCTCCGATCCCCACCACCACCGCTGCCTTCCCCGTTCCTCACCACTGCCGTGTCCTCCACCGACGCCGCCTTCCTCGCTTCCCACCACAACTTCCACCTCCGCCTTCTTCCCTGCTCCTTACCGCCGCCGCCTTCTTCACCTCATAATGCAACCCTAGCCGCTCCCCTTCTTGCCTTTCTCTGGTACTCATCCACCCGACGGGGCTCCAAGAAGGCCAGTGCTCTGGTAAAGAACCCTAAACCCTTACAATTACAAAATTTGGAAATCAGCAACTCCAATCTTAGTATATCAGCTTCATTGCAAGGCAATATTCCGTGGGGCTTTTGCTTTTTTTTGTGCGGATCGTGGCGAGCGAGATGCTGCTGTTCATGGTTGTGTTTGTGTATTCCTTAGTCCCTCTCTGGTAAATCGCGTTAATGTTGTTCATCTGGCCGTGTTATTTGCGTGTTATTCTCTTTAAAATTTCATATTTTTGTCTACACAGTCCTATGATGCTGTAGCTTGTTTCCACATGCTCCCAACTGAAGATCTCCCTTGCATTCCTCGCGGTATCTTGTTTGGCTCGGTTTCCCCGCTTGTCCGCTGGAACAGGTTTGAACTACTCATCCTGCAACCTTTTTAATATCGTTCTGCGTTGTTCCCTTCAATCATTTTCTTGCTACATAGTTCATTTCGTGCTTTTGTGTTTCCGGAGAAAATTGGATGTACCTTTAGATTCTATCTTGTGATGTTTTAGGAAAGTTCTAGTATATCACACGCTCATGATATCAATTGATGTGATGTTTAAGGAAAGCTCCAAAATGGTGCAGTGTTATTCATTCATTTCTAGGAGGTGAATTGTTAGAAAAGGGTAAATTCAATTAAAATGACGACTGGCAAATAAGAGAGTGGCTGATGTTTAGAGTGGCATATGATTAATTCGATTCTTTTGGAGTGGCAAATATTATTTCATTCTTTGTTATCTTGTTAAGGCTAGTGCTCTGGTATCTTATTACAATCTAATTGTAGTGGTTGTAATTGCAATAACTAACATCTAGTTTTTGCAACATATCGTTGTTTGATATCATATATGTAAGTTAGGGGGAAATATTCAGTGCACATGTTTTTTCAGTGCACAAGTGCAAAAACTGATCTTAGCTCTTGAATCGCATCTTGGTGGTCCAGTTTAAACACACAAACAGGAAAAACAATCACTATGGTTTGCAACACAAGTGCATAAGCGGCAAAGGTGAGTTCCACCTCATTGTATCTATACTGTTCAAGTTGGATCCAAGGGCTAAGATTAGCTGTTTGCACTTGTGCACTGAAAAAACATGTGCACTGAATATTTCTCCAAATATATATGTGCCTCTTTATGGGGATAAAATAAATACAAAGTTATATTTATTGCCTGTTGTTCTAGTCCATCTTATTGTTATAATAAGTACATAGTCTTGCTTGTCTAGTTTATCTCAATGTTATAATAACAGTCCATCTTAGGGAATTCCATTAAATAGACAATAACAGTCTATCTTATTTGGAACAATGCACAACCACCTGATTTTATTTTTCTTCTCTAAGTTTACACAATAATCTGAATTTATTTCTCTTCTTTAAGTTTACATAGCAATCTGAATTTATGTTTTTAGTTAGTTATTGCACTTAGTCATTATATTTGAAATAGTGCACCATTCTAATTTTTTTTCTTATATTTTATTAGCAAATGGCCACTAGAAAGGAGTTGATTAAGAAGTTTATCCTTAGAGAAGCAGAGGATGATTACGGGTTGTTTCTTGAATTAATTCCTACCATGCTTTCATTTCTTTGGGATGGAAAAAGGCCTGTCCACACATCTTCTTTAACTGGTGCAAAAAGAACTGAGGAAATCTTAGAAGGTCATGAGCGTTAGTGTATGGTTGAGTTCCGAATGGAACCTGCAATATTTAAGTCCACCACACAATTTCTTAGAAGAGAGGGTTTCTTGCAGGACACAATGGGTGTTAAAACTGAGGAGCAACTAGGAATATTTATGTATATGATATCCCACAATGCTTCTAATATAGATTTTCAGAAAGTATTTCAACACTCACTAAACATATTGTGAACAATGATTCAAGGTTTTAAAGTCGGGCGACTAGTCGCGATTAGCCGACGACTAGTCGCCAGGTCGTAATTCCAGGTCGAGTCGAGGTCATCGACTCGACTTTTGCTTCAGGTTGCGCGACCGGTCGGCTAGTCGGCGGCTAATCGCGGCTAAGCGAGGTTGTTGAGTCGCTCGACCTTGACAGCCACGTGAAAATTTTGGGCCCACGAGGCTAAAACCAAGGGCGGCCAGGTCAAGCGGGAACATTTGGGCATTTAGGGAGCTGCCTGCGTGCGTGCTTCCTTCAGTTGGCTGCCACCGCCCCTGCCTTATCCTCAAAACCTAGATGGCGGCGCCGCCACCGCGAATACTGCACATGTCCAACCTCCTTCCGCTCCCTACGTGCCCTCTGGTCGTCCTCCTCCTTCCTCTCTACCTATCTCCCTATCTTCTTCTTTGTGGAAATCCTAGACTGACTGGATCTGCGCCCTTCCTCTTTGCTTCTTGCTGCTAGCCTGCTCGTTCCTGCTCTGCTTCTTGTTGCTTGGTGTTGCGTGCTCGCTTCTCGGTTCTTACTCGCCATGCTTTGCTCTTTACCATGTACAGATGTGGATGATAAAAGGCAGGTTCTCAGTTCTTGCTACCCTTAATTCTTATATGCAGGAAGGAACTCCTGGTTCTTATCGAACTCTATGCCTCTCTGTAATTCTGTCTTCCGTATCAGTTTGTGTCAATTTGCATAACAAATGGTGCTATATATTTATATAAATTATAAGTTATACTGAACGACTTGTACTGACTAGTCAGCGACTAGTCGGACCTAGTCACGACTAGTCCACAAGTCGATCCCCTAGCGACTCGACTCGACTTTACGACTCGAAAACCTTGCAATGATTTACTGAACATTCACTCTCAATTCATTTACTTTAACAATTTGCTAATGGTAGTCTCTTATCTTGACGATTGAAGTGGGGTGCTAATATGGTATAGATGAAAAGGATTCAGATGTGGTTGAGGACCCATGGTTCAGATGTACAAATCAAATGCTTTATATAAGAACCTTTTTCAAGAAAATTTATGGTCATATGATTTGTGAATGATGATTTAATTACCCTGTTTATAGTTTTGTTACCTTTACAACCACATATGTGAAAACGATTCTCTGAACTTTGCAAAACACATGCATACTTAGTTTTTTTTGCCATTTTCTTGTTGTTATATCTATCCTTTAGTAGGTCCAATACACACAGAATAACCTGGTAGCGGATGACTATTAATTAGAGCAAAATAATTTTAAACCGACTTGTAACTTTGTAGACATAAGTATATTTTATTTTTTTGCTTTGTTGTCAACCAGTTGGAGCCATTATAGTTCATGCGGAATTTTTTGCTTCAATATTATAATTCTACATTTTAAAAGTGTAACATGCTTTGTTAAGTGTGTGGGTTTTATTCAAACTCTGCAAAGGAACATTGATCATCTCTTATTTTTTTGGAAGAAGGCTGCAGGTCATCTTTGAGGCACCACCATGTTGAGAGTATCTAGGAGCCAACATCACATTCAAAATGGTTCAGTTGATGAGGGCAACCCCAAATGCATGAATCTTAGCTTATCCACAAAGAGTTTGCTATTATGGCAACAAAACTATTGAAGTTGTAAAAGCTTATATTTTAGTGCATTCCATTTTCCTGAGCAGCTAATTGTAGCACTTGGTACTTGGTAATGCTTAGAACACATGAGATTTAGCATGAGAGCCACATGCACCTTTTGTAGAATCTGAGCTGCGTTTAATTTTTTTTTATTTTGCAACTTGATCAGAATTTTTTTGGGTGGATGAATAGTGATGCTCAAAGTGATGTGTGCTGATATTTATCGGATTCCTTGTATTACATGTTTATTGCTTGACAAATCCTATGAAAGTTATTTTTTACTGATTTTTTGATTTTTTTAGATGGTTGGATTGGTGAAATGTATTTTTTTAAAACATTTTACATGCTCTGATCCTTTTGTTTCAAATTTTTTGCTGATATATCATGTATAAATTACTATCTTGATTCCTGCCTATCAAGCTTAGTTTATATGGCATAGGGTTGGGACATAGGCTATTTGGCTGCCTTGACCCAGGGGACGTAAAGCGTGTTGGGTTATTTTCCCTGGGTTCAATGAAGCCATCAAAATCCCCTTGCGTGGAATTTTGACCCTAGGATTATTCTCCCCAGCTTCCAAATGAGCCATTAGAGCATGTACAATGATTGAGACAACAGTCATCTCTAACCATTGCCATGTCACTTATAAAGATGACTTAGCGATAACTCATATATACAATGGTAGATATGGCTTAGAGACAACTATATTTTTTTTATGACACTTAATCACACATAAGATTTCTTAATTCACATGTAGAGTCATCTTTTGTATTAGAGACGGCTCAACTTTTTATACGCACCCTTTCTCCTCCACATCATTATCTATCCTACATAGCAAACCTTATAGATGACTTAGAGACAGCTGATGTGTATTATTGTACATGCTCTTAGAGCATCCTCAGCAGGGCCTTCAAATTTTCATGCATCACTACAGTAATCGCTACAGTAACTGCTACAGTACAAGCTGCTACTCACATGGACCAAATTCCCTTCTAATGCATTTGAAAAATTTTGAAATAGAGGCCATTTTGGGGGGTGTGATGGGGATGCTCTTAGAGGGTAAAGATTATGTTTTTTTTATGTGCCTTTTTTTTCTAAAGTTATTTGTTCAGCTGGTAATCGTTGTGCCTAATATATGCTTTAGCATGGCTGTGCCATTAATGGATTATGGAATCATGGTCATATGTATTATTGACACGCATGGCTTTAGCAGTTCATGCATGTTAAGGCAATGATGCTAGGGCTGAAAGCCCAAAAGGCAGTGTCGTACAGCATGTATACCTGATGAAAAGGCGAAGAAATGAATCATGGTTCATCAAAGTCTGAACTTTTTCTTGGACAGAAAATCTAGCTAGTGCAGGAATCAGGGAAAGGAGAAAGACTAGGCAGAATTCATCTTAAGTTTCTCTTTTGAGTATCAGATTTGAAAAAAAAAAAACTCTGTTCAGTATAATAGGTGTCAAACGTACATAATTTTTATATTTGTTTTTTAGTTACCACAGAAGTAATCCGATTTAAACTAGTGAATAATTGGTCGTTCTTGTACAATGAATATAGCAAGGTCTCCAATCAAATAATGCGCAGATCAAAATGATGGGCACACAATCAACAATACTCTGACTAGGTACACACCAACAAGTTTGTTTAAGCGGACATTCTTGAAAAATATAATATAGAATGGCGCCTTGCTCTGATAATTCATTGAACGTAGCATCACATACTCCAACAGCTCAAGACAACAAGTCCATGATATCAATGTTGAAAAGGGGGCAATATAAAGTACTTAAATAAAGTGGCAGAATACATGTATATATACTTGTTTGGGATGGAATTTCATCAAAGCAGATACATAATTGTCTCAAGAACATTGCTCTGAACTTTCAGATTGTGGAATAGTTGGCTAGCTTGAGTATAATAGACCAAATCAGTGGTTTACAATATAAAACTACTCAGTTTCAGAGCAAGATGCTCTTTTGATATTTTCATATTCATGGTGATTAGAGGAAAAGCATATGAGGTAGTGGCTAGAGATCAAACTCAATAGGCAGCAAAATGGACTCTCTTTTTCAGTGATTATTTGGGAGTCAGGTTTCTGGTTTTTGCACCGACGTGTTCTCAACTAAAAGTACACAATAGTTGCAGGTAGGAAGTTAACTAGCCACACTGCAGTCTGCAACATAAACTGTTGCAATACAATGATTCTCCTGATGTAGTTTAATTAACATGTTGCTCACCGTCATGTTTTAGTTGGAGATGTTGACATGAATAAAGTTTTTTAAAAATAAGTTGCAATATAGTGAAGGATGAATCGTTTGACTCCAAAAAAAAAAATGGTCATGTTCACAGGTTTGGTGTGGTGGTTTCGAAGAATATTAGGCCAGATATGGAATTAATTTGCTGAGCCATGAACATATTGGTATGCAAAGAAATAAGAGGATAACGTAAAGACCGCAAAAGGACTACTGTATTTTATATTGAGAATATACTTATTTTCCAAAACGAAATATCTCACATGCCATGCCATTGTAGAGCTGTTTAATAAGTTTCACACCATCATTAGCCATCACCAATGGTAGAGCCAATCACCAGCTACAAGCAAGCTCTATGTCATCTATAAATAGCATATAGAGAACCTCTTTAATGGATTAGAAATACTGTCTAAAATTTAATATGAGCGCATATGTAATAGGGTGCATGCACCTTGTAATCCGCTATAAATTAACTCTTAACTAATATCTATTCCACTACATGAGATGGCAAATTTCTCGATGATTGTGGTGTCAAGATATGTCAAAAAAACCGACGATGCAGGTCTCTCTCAATGCCGGCCATCAAGAAATGGATGCCATGATAGCGGGGTCGAGAGAAATACTCTCTTTAGATGGTTTGGTCGTCGATAGAACCTGTCTTGATGACCCAATTTACAGCCGTCGACATGGTATGTGGAGCCGCCGTTTAGGGCAGGGCGTGACGGCGAGAGAGAGAGAGAGAGAGTGGTGTTGTGTCGGCCGATCACGACAGGGGTTTCACACTAAACTTATGAAGGCTTCTAAACCCAACCGCAAATGACTGCTTGGGTATGGTTCATTGTGGTATCAGTGGGTTTGAGACGAAATTTTGGTAGCATAACCCTATAGTTCTCCAGGTACAACGATAGCCAAGTGCGTTGATTCCAACTCCTCAGCGCTTATTTTATATACCAGAGAACCATTAGGTCATGTTTTCGAAAAATCGTCTCTATCACGAAAACCACAGCAAACCACATACCCAAACGAACGTTTGCAGGCTCTTTACTAGGACGCCCGATCAAGGATGTTCATCGCACAATTATGGAACATTTTTCTGAACTTGTAATTGATCCCAACAAATCACCAACCAAGTTCCTTCCAAGTTGTGTCATTCTCAAATGGGTGACTTATGGGTAGGTTACACAAGCAAATATGAAAATTAATACATGGATATAGCAAGATTAATGGTAATAACTAATGGAAATAATGATTCTAATTAAATTATCAATTAACATCTCATGCAAATAATTTACTAATGAACAACTAACGCAAAATCATTGTCCGAATTAAACAACCAATTAACAACTATGGCAAATAATTTACTAATAAAAAACTAATGCAATACTTCACCTAATGTAATTACCAATTAACAGATAAAATAAATTACTAATTAATAACTAATGCAAAGATAATATGACATTCATAGCAAATTCAAAGGCATTGAGCTCACATATTTTCTATTAATTTTTCCCGATTTGTTTTACTAATTTCTACTAGTTCCATCCATATTTACTATCATTAGCATTTTTTTATTCTAGACCTGTTGTGTATGTCCGTCGAGACAAAGCCATGATTTTTTAAAAAAATTGGTGTGAAGGTTACCTTCTCTTCTTCTCCTTCGGTTAAGCGGCGGTGGCGTAAGAGTGCAGCGGCACAGTGAGGTGATGTTGGACAACTGCACCTGCACCGGGTAGGTGAGCCGGGGCGGCAGCGGAGACGACACTGGGCGATGACGGTGGAGGCGAAGGGGAAACGGTGGCGCAGAGGTCCGGCTGCGGCGTAGGCCTGCAACTAGGTTGTGGTAGCTGAGGCGGCGGCACGGGGAATTGCTCAAGACTTAGGTACAAAATGACTAAGTCCTAAGTGGGGAATGGATCTAAATGGGGGCACTCTTGACAGCCTCCTTCAAGCCATCGAGAGAGCATGTAGTAATCGTTGAGAGAGAGAGAAAGAGACATCTCTCTTGTGGGCATTTTACGAGGAAGCCATCGAGACTAACCTCTCCTGAGGGTTCCTATTGACTAACTTTGAAAGAGTCGCCCCTATCTCGACAGTTTTATTTAAGATCATTGAGAGATACATCTGTCTTGAGGCCCCTCCTTAACACCAAATATGTGGTCAAAAGCATCTTACTTATTTTGTTACAATAAGTTTTAGTGAAGATTTATGGTTTCACATCCAATTTTGTTGATTGGTACGTCTAAAGGCATGCTCATAATTATTTTTTGAAATTTGTGGACTTTCTGAGTAGACGATCCATATGTAACTATCAGTATCTGCTAAACTATCTTTAAAGTATAAATTACATGTTCTATGTACATTGCATGTTTAAATAACAGATCAAATATTCACAAACTTCCTAACTTCCCATCATTTCATAATATGACATACCCATCAACAAATATCTTCAAATTTTTGCCATATTTCCTAAGCAAAATTACTTTTTTTTTCCCCTCTAACCATAGGTTATACACTCAAACTTAAGGCAAAAACTATTTTCTCCCTATCATAATATAAACTTCATATTTAATTTAAGTAGTTTTCATATTAGTGCTTTCCTCAATTGTACGTCATTTCACATGATTAGGAGCATGTATTACAAATTAATTAATCCATCCATGAAATAAAACAAAACATAGAAATAACTAACTCTCATGATGGTTACTGGATAGTCATCAAGAGAGCTCGGGGTGGCCCCACCATGCATAGCCCAATGCAACTGAAGGGTGTAGAGGAGAGTTATACTCTCACGATGACCAGCGGTGGGCCGTCGGGAGAGATTAAGCACGAAAAAGAGGATCTAGGTGGGCTCGACCCTAAGAGCAGTGGGTGGCCCCATCGTAGGCGGCCCAATGCAACTGGATGGCGAAGAGGAGGGCTATTCTCTCACGACGGCCAGTGGTGGACCATCAAGATAGATTAAATACAAAAAGGGGATCTAGGCAGGGCTTGAACATGCAAGTGTAGGAACGCACGTGTGGAATACATGGACCCCCAGTATCTGCATGGCAGGCCGCGAAGCCCACCTAACAGGGGATGGGCTAAGCCAGCCACATGCGCAGGGGTATCACCTAGACTCCTGTTTGCCTTGTACGACAAGGAAATGATAAAGATAGTAGTTTATCCCTAATAGTGAAGGTATGAACATGTCTGCAAGAAAGGATAGAAATAAGAATCCTGCTCGTAAGCAAGAAAGGATAGAAATAGGAATCATACCTCGTAACCAACCAGTACTCTACCTTGTAATCATGCCCCCCATTATATAAGGCGGGCAGGGGACCCTGGTTCAGGGGATGCATCCACCGATGGAATACTATATACTAGATCATCAGATCATCATCATAATCCCATAACACAAGACTAGGGTATTACCTCCACCACGATGACCTGAACCTGTATAATCCCTTGTCATGTGGTATTATCGAGTTTGGATCCAGCGCATAGCCCCATATATATTATTGCCGACAACAAACGTCAACAGCACGGGCCTAGCTCAACTCCAGTAGCTAGTAAACCAAGTTTTCGTTTTCAACATAACATGCATGGCGAGGGTTGTTTTCAAATGTTCCAGAGCTTTCACGATGGTTTTGGCTAGACTGTCTAGAGAGTAGTCGCGTAGGTCACCCTGCATTGCAGTCCAACCCAACTGGCCCACAGGACGATGGGGAGCTAAATCAATGGCTTGACATAAGGCCGTCGAGATAGTATTGCACCATCACAACGCAGTTTGGACGACGAGGTCTCTACCGTTATATCGACGACTTGTGGGTGGCCATCGAGAATGATACGATCTCATGACGGTTGCCACTGGGCCATCGAGAGTATAGTATATGTTTCGACGGCTCTAGCTTGACCGTTGAGAGACTTTCTAGCTATCAAAAAACCAGTCATTTCCTATAGTTGTCTCTACCTCTCTCTCTCGTTTTCTCCTCCACGTAAGCAAAAATATAAGGGTGAAGTCCTTATTGTTGGGGATTGAGCTTTGCCTTCCCTCGGTAGTTATGCATGCCTTGGCATACCCCGGGTACTGTTGCCTGTTGCATAAAGGTGGGTAGCTATCTGGGACGGTGGCGACGCACCAGGCCAGCCATTACCCGGTAGATTATTGATCAAGACTTCATAAGACTTAGCGTTCAAGGTGATCGTCTCCGCGACGACCCTACCCGTGATGATGGAACTCGTTAGGGCTGTGAATTATGCTAAAACAAGCATATATTTTAGGAATTAGGTACCCGTATAGTTATCTTTCCAGTTTTGTATCCCTAAACCTTGCTATAAAACCTCCCTCCTGGATGAGGGTAGAAAGGATCCCGTCTATTCCGATCTTCATCATCTTCTTCGTTGTAACACATCTAGAGGAGTCTTACCTAGGTTTCTCTCGCACATCTACATATTGTAACCCTTCATCATAGTAGCAAAGCACTGGACGCAGGGTTATTATCCCTTTCTCCGGATGTCAGAACCAAGACAAAATATTCCCCGTTGTTCTTCTTTGCATCTAACGTCAAGATATCTTTGATATTTTGGATGTTGTGATCGTGACAGAAAGGGCGCTCTCTGCTCCCTCAAATCAGAAGTAAACTCAACTTGAAAAGCTTAGTTTTCGATCGCCGACACTTATAGCTAGCTGATTTGGCACCATTGAAGATACCCTTAGTAGCTCAAATATTCTATACCATTGCAATTACTCATTTATTGTCCAACGTGTCATTGGCAAAAACCTTTTTTAAAACTATTAATCAATTCAAAAAATTGTAAAAATACAATTATTCAGTAAGCAACAATCGGAATGTATAAATTCTTTTTATTTTTTAAGATAAAAAATTTATGTTTAAAATATTTTTATATGTAAATTTGGCATAAAATTTTGTATGAAATTACGAAAAAATATGGATTGAAAGTTTTGTATATATGTGTTTTTTTAGATTTTTTCGGGTGAGTTTATGTAGTTTTTTTAAAAAAAGTTATTTTTTTTGCTAGTGACACGTAGGACAAGAAATGAACAATTTCATCGTAATAAGAAAACGACGAATAAGCAGTGACACGTAAGACGCTATCTGACTATGGAATGGTATATAAAAATCTAACCCTTCGGGAAAAAGAAGTCCATAGTCTGTGAGAAGATGAAAGGCAAAAAAACTGCAACTGTTGGTAAAAATTTCTGGAAATCAACATGAGCAAATCACGCCGTAGTTGCTACGAATTCCTTGCACTGTATTTCATATTTTACGTGTTCACATGTTTTGCATCGGAAAATTCAACCAATGGAGATCATGGTCTCTAAGGCTGAACGGCCCCATCCTACATAATTCTGGCTTACGCACGACACGAGGCCTATTTTATAGTTTCGTGGAGAAAAAAAATTGATAACTCTTGTATTAGCCCGCTGTGCTTCGAAACTTTTGACCAAAACAAAGCAAACATTAAATAGGCCGAAATGAGCCCACAAGTAATATGGACTGTATCATGATATTCCATCTTGGTGCCCTAATCACTGGTTTTTTTGCTGGCCTCTAAATAGTTTGATCTACACGGCCAAAATGATATCGCAGTCTTATAAAAGTTTAGCACACAGCTGTCGAGAGGTCTTCATAACATTTCTTAAACCAGCAAAAAGGGTAATGGCAAATTCAAGATTCCATTTTCTTTTCCTCCGTCCACAACTCGTCAAGAACTAGTAGATTCTATTTTTTGTTCTCCATCCACGATTGTTCAAAAACTGCAATACCATTATTTCTGATGTCTGACATGCCTTAAGGCTCGTCTTCTTGTCATCCTCTTTTTATCGAACCCAATAATTCCACATGAAAATACCCAATCAAAAAACATAGGCACAACCACGCTAACCACATGTTAGATTACAAATTTTTAAGACAGACAAACTAGCCTGTTCTTTATAGCTTATATTCTTATCTACTTATCCACTTTATCATCAAATGAAAAAGTCAAACGCTTTGTCCTCCGAAGTTTTTTTCTTCTATCTCAAATCATGTGTAATCGATAAAAAACAATTCAAACAAAAAGAGTCGAAGTTTCCAAGTCACCCCACAAAATCAAATAAGATAGGAAAGGAAAAGGTGTTGATTTAATTAGTCATCGAACTTTCTCCATTGTCGTATATATTTCGGTCCCTCGCTCCAAAATCGAGTTAACTTGGTCCTTTAACTATTAAAACTAGATTAAGGCCCTGTTCTTTTGAGTTGATCTGAACGGATGAACGGATGAAATGACCGAACTTCGAGAGCTTCTCGAGGTAGTCTCGAGATTCGGACACATTTCGTTTGACTTGCTTTTTAAAGCGTTAGAACTCACCTTCAAAACAGCGAAAAAACGGACTCAAAAAACTCAAATCATATGTGTTTTCAAAGCGTAGATAAGTCGTTAAGTTGTTAAGCTGAAAAGAACTGGGCCTAAGTTAGTCCACGGCCAGTCAACACAATAGCTTTGAGGACTTTTAACTGACGTGGCTTCCACGTGTACATGAGAAGAAGAGAGGGGTTGGACATGTGTTTGCCATGCATAAGTAGGGATGGCAGAAAAACCATGGGTATGGGTACCCATAGGTATCCGACCCAATGGGCCCATGGGTTTTTTGGGTTTGGGTACCCGAATAATTCGGGTTCGGGTACGGGTTTAATTTTATATCCATGGGTAACCCATGGGTTACCCGAATTTCACTGACAGGTGGGCCACTATCCAAAATTTACTGTGTGCATGCCAGGCTCATTCCCCCAACCGGCCAACCCACACGGCCACGGACGCGGAGGCGGTCCAACGCCCGTCGGACCGAGCCTCCGTCCGACGCCAACGGCCAGCGTTAGATCTTGAGCAAACATTTGTTTTTTTTGTTTCACCAAGTAAAAAAATTCAAAAAAATCAAAAAAAATCATAAACATTCTCTAATCAATGTCGGTCTACATATATTTTATTCAGATCGGCATGACCAATATTCATTTTTATAAACGTTTTTTAAAGAATAAACTAAATTTATAAATGTTTTATACCAATATAAAAATATATGTGATACCTGACATTGATTAGAGCATATTTATGATGCTTTTTGATTTTTTTGATTTTTTTTACTTGGCGAAACAAAAAAACAAATGTTTGCTCAAGATCTAACGCTGGCCGTTGGATCGAGATCCAACGGCCAGCACGGGCGTCGGACGGCAGGCTCGGTCCAACGGGCGTTGGACCGCCTCCGCTTCCCACGGCCACACCCCAGTCCCCACACCCCCAAATCCCTAACCCACGTCCCACATTCCCCACATCCCAAATCGATCCCCGCTGCGGACTGCGCCAGGACCATGCCGCCGCCTCCGCCGAGCCGCCGGTCTCTCCATCGGGTCGACGCCGCCGCCCGCATCGGTTCGTCGCCGCCGCTCGCTCGGGTCGTCGCCGCGCCACCGGACCGCATCGGGCCGCCGCCGCGCTGCATCCGGTCCCGCCGCATCGAGCAGCCGCCACCTCCGCCGAGCCGCATGGGGCCGCCGCCGCCACCAGGCTGCATCGGGTCGCCGCCTCCTCCGCCTCTGCCGGACCTCCGAGCTCCATCAAGCCGGTGACACCGAGCCACATCGGGTTTGCGCTGCCACCTCTCTCTCCCCCCTCTCCCCTCCTCTCTATTCCTCCAAGTAGGGTTTGTTGTGCATGTACTAGTATGTTTTTGGGTATGGGTACCCAACGGGTATCGGGTACCCACCGGGTTCATGTATGGGTGCGGGTTTATACCCATGAGTATTTTCGGGTTCGGGTATGGGTAGTATTTTCGGATTTTGGGTTCGGGTATGTCAAGGGTGTATCCGGAGATACCCGTCCGATTGTCATCCCTATGCATAAGCCATAACGACTTGTCATCCAAACCGGTCATGTGTAATGTCACGTCAGCAAAAGCAACCCTAAACCGTCCTTTGAACGGTCAAGGAGTCAAAGGACTAAGTTAACCCGGTTTTGGAGTTTAGAGACTAAAATGAGGAGAGGATGAAAGTTAAGGATCAAATTCGTTCTTTTTTTTCCCAAAGAACAATCCTTGCTCGGTGTAAGAGCTCTACATCTAAGCCAAGCCTAGGGATCTCACGCCTCGATTGACTAGGGTAATAATCAGTTGTTCACAAAGAAAGATGGCTTAACAAGACAACATTTGATAAAAATCAAAAGCCTCACATACTTTGAGATCAGAGAAGATCGCCCATCAGCAACCATGGAGCAGATCATGTTTTTCATGTGGTGTTCCTTAAAGGATCGACATGATCAGTTTGCAGTCTCTCCCATTTGCAGATCTAACAACAAACTTAGAAGTGGTTGTTGCTGTGGCTGTTCATAAGATTTAGCAACAGCACTGGGGAGCCTACTGTTCCTGTTTATCAAACCCAGATTCGCATTAGCGCAGGGGAATGGAATATCTGTTTCTGCCCACTGCAGCTGTGCATCAACTGCAGCCTTTCTTCAAACTTCCTGGGCCAACAGAACATGCATGGCAGGAGGAAAAAGCAGGATCTGGTTAGCTGGTAATGCATGATATG
Source organism: Raddia guianensis (assembly GCA_036346415.1). Classification (NCBI taxonomy): domain Eukaryota; kingdom Viridiplantae; phylum Streptophyta; class Magnoliopsida; order Poales; family Poaceae; genus Raddia; species Raddia guianensis. The sequence goes on along the minus strand of CM070541.1, from coordinate 17,827,358 downwards.
GCCTCTTGAGAATTCAGAATTGAGATTTGAAATCCGGCAGAGCCACAACAATGAGCACTTTATGGAGCACGACAGACAGGCAAGGCTGGAGGGCTTGTGCAGGTGGCCAGTTACCTGATTGATCCTCCTGCCCTCCTTTAAGCACCTTGTATGTTGTATCTGTCTGCGTTCTGCAGCCACACTGGAGGAAGATCCTCACTGCAGAATCTTGAACTTTGCCGACGATAGAGATGAAAATGAGTTGGATACAGTTGGATAGGAGCCAACCCATGTTTGCATCTGTACTACGGATTCAAATACAGATTTAGTCGGATATGGTTTCAGATCAGACATGGACCGAATACATATACAAAACTGGGTTTTACAATCGAAAAAAATCGATATAACATAACCTCATTGTTGTTAATCGACAAAAGCACAACACATAGTAATTTGAAAGTCATATGATGCAGGTATGTGGTCTTGCATATAGTAGTAGCTGGAATTCCCGTAAAACTATCTACACACATTGGCACCTAGGACAAACCACCCATTAGCACTAGTCATGAAGTGGGCCAGGCTAAAGGTATAAACCCCGTCCCTTTCCTTGTATGTATAATATTTGGATACGAGTCACTAGATACGGATAATATCAGTCGGATAACCCTCAACATGTATTCATAACCGTTTAAAAATCCGGATAATTATTCATATATGTATCCATTTTTCTTTGGATAGAAAAATGCGAAAACGTAAATGAGACAAGAGAGATTTTTCCCGAGGTTTAGAGACGAACTCCTACTCCTCATTTAGGCTAGCTCTTTCCTGAAGGACAAGCTACCTCACGAGCCTAATGCCCTACCACCGCTCGTGGTAGTCCTTTGTCACTCCGACAAGACGGATTTCAAACCTTGTACACCGTTCCGAGGGCTACCATAAATGCCAAATGGCTAGCACTTCGAACTCATGCCTCCAAATAAGAGTAACAAGCTCGAATGCTTTGATCACGCCAGACCAATAACTCGCATAAAGCACACCGTATCAGAGTCAAGCACTAAAAGGATGAACAATATTGCTCTAGTGTTCTCAAGGCTATCTAATGAGAATCTATAGCTTTTGCAACGCTCAAAACCTCACCTAGGCAGCCCACTTGCCTCATTAAATAGCTTCTATCTCGAAATTAGCCGTTGGAGATTTGAAATCTCTAAAAATTGTTACAACCTCATCCGGCTAAAGGTAGTCACCACTGGACTTGGTCCGATGAGGCACCGCAGCAAAGCCTCATAGCCACCAAACTTGGTCTGGTGCCACGACTAGAGGTCCAAAGCAAGTGGACTTCGCTGGCTACCGGCCCCTCATAGTGCAAGTCCACCGAACACAATCCGGTGGACACCCCCAACAGAGTTTGATGACAATGGACCCGATCCGCTGGCAACACCCCAACAACGGACACAATGATAGAACCTTGTCCGATGACCACCGGACCCATTCCAGTCGACTCCAGAGAGAAACTCCACCCGAGACACACTCCATCGGACCCATTCTGGTGGTACCCAAAGACAAACACCACACAAAATGTACACTCCACTGAACTTAGTTTCAATGGACTTGAGAAGCCCTAGCACCTACACACCACCATACCTAGTCCGGTGACCACCGGACGTAGTTTGTTGACCAGAAAAATAAGGGGAAGAAAAAAGAACTCTAAATCCGAGTCCCCAAATGACCCGCACCAAAAATCTAACCTACCCTACACCCAACCGAGGGCTAAGCAGACAAGAGAAGAGACTCGGCGTGTGACACAAAATCTCGAAATATAGCGAAACCATCTACACTCAAACCCCTGTAAAAAAATACAACAAAAAAAGAACATACTGAAGCTACTAATTAAGCGACTCTTCTCCACTCTCGTCCATACCTTTGCCTTCTAGAGTCCATCTTTTCTTGATGATGCACAATCGCTAGGGTCTCAAGAAAACCAAGGACACCCTTGCGATATCTGAACCATTTTTGAACTCTTCATCAATACCAAAACCAAACCTGATGGGGGACAGGGCGACCCTTTTTTTGTTGAGATGGATAGAACCGTTTTGGTGTCACGACGACTTAGACGATTCGGCTACAAACTACGAAGGATTCGAATCTGACAATCGCTAAACCACCAAGCTTTGTCAACCGTGAAAAAATGATCGACTTGATCATGAAGATCTGTTCCTGCTAGCAACCGAAGAACAAGTAAGAACAATGGTAATAGCAATATGAAATTGCATATATAATTAAGCACACGCGAGTTGGGTTTTCGAACTGGATCCGGTTGATCTATCAGACACAAGCAAATTCGATGTTGTTTCAACATACACATGAAAAACTGAACTAAACAAAACCCAACAAAGAAAAAGAGGGGTGGTGGCCATATGTAGACACATGAAGGCCAGAGGGGGGCGTGCTGGCCATGGTAGCACGCACCCCATGAAACCATAGGGGTACATGGGCCCAAAATTTAGGTGACGCAGCACCTGGCAGATTTGGCCTGCTTGATTATTTTGACAATACATGTTGATTACAGATAAATTTATAGATGAGGCCGAATTCGTTGGAAAGATTATCTTGTAAACTTTTCGTATAGTGTTCATTTGCTTCATTTTTAAATCTTATGTGGCCTAGGCATCCGTTTTTGTGCAGACCGGTCACATATTGCCGGACCGCACTCGTGGATGAATTTGGCCGACCTTGGAGCGATATGGCTTGTGGGTGCTTGCACATGTTGGAGATGGAGAAACATATTTGTTGAATACGCCATCACATGGGGGAGGCGGCCAAGGTAGTGGCCGATCTGGTGGAGGTGATGGCGCCATATCCGAATGTCTTAGAGTTATATTATACTGTGTATTGGGCTGTGTATATGGGCCTGGCCCGTCCTTTGTTTGTATTAGGGTTTTCTAGCCTTTTCTAGTTTTGCCCTTGTACTCTGTATATATACTGGCCCTTTGGCCTCTAGATGAATACAAATACTATTCCTAACATGGTATTAAAGCAAGGTTAGGGTTTTCCTTCTGGCATTGCACTTGCGCCATCTCGTCCTCTTTCTCCGGCCGTCGTTGTCTCATCTCCGGCAGCTTCGGTCTCGCCATCGTCGTCTCGTTCCCGGCGACCTCGGCCAGATCCAGATCTGTTTCTCCCGATCTAGATCGGAGCTATCCCGATCCAGATCGGGTTCCGCCGCCGCTTGCTTAGCGGCCGTCTGCGTCCACGCCGCCGCTGCCGTCGTTAACTTAGCGTGCTCTCTTCGTCGTCCGCCGCCGTGCTCCTCTTCATCGTCCGGCCGCTTGCGCTTAGCCGCCACGCCTGTAGTTGCTTTGGCGCTGGCGCGTCGCTCTCTGCCGCTTGCCGCGACGCCGCGCCGTCCGCTCCGTGCCTCTACTTGCTGCTCGTCACCGGCAAGCCACCGCTCATCGCCGGCAAGACGCCGCCATCTGGTTCGAGTCCCCTTTGGGACCGCTGTGCGTGTGGTGTGTGTTGTCCGGTTGGTGTGTGCTTGCGTGAGTTAGTGTGTGGTGTGCGTATGGTGTGAGTAAGTAAAAGAGAGAGAGAGAGAGAGAGAGAAGAAAAAAAATGTCGTCAGGCACTGTGTCTGTTCCTCGCTGTCCTGTGCTTTTGATGGGCTCAATTTTCAGAACTGGGCCCAACACATGCGCATTCACATGCGTGGCTAGCGTTTGTGGGATTTTCTTACCAGCGAACTATCCTGCCCACCGCGTCCTGATTCCCCATAGTTGTCCTCTTCATAGCCTGATGATACCGGGAAGCTTTCCGAGGCTGATGTTGCCGCTGCTGCCAAGAAGGCCTCCAATGACTATAGGAGGCGATGGAGTCCTACAATTCTCAGTACATCGCTTATGAATTCTGGTGTGATGAGGATGCTAGTGCCTCTGCTATTTTGATTGCTAGCATGGAGGTGCATCTTACTGGAGAGGTGGTCTCCCTAGCTTCTGCTCAGCTGATGTGGTCGCATCTTTGAGATCGGTACGAGCCCTCTGGTGACTCTCAGTATCTTGCTGCTCTTCGTCACGAGAAGTCACTACAGCAAGGTGATTCTACGGTGGATGAGTTTTACGCTCAGCTTTCCATGGTTTGGCGTCAGTTGGACGGATGCTGCTTTTGATGCTGGAGAAAATCATGATCCTCGGACTTGTGCTTGTTGCTTGCGTGAGCGATCTCGTCTGGAGCTTCGCCGAGTCTACGACTTCGTTATACGTCTTCGGCTCGAGTTTGAACAAGTTCATGCCCAGCTTCTTGCCCGTCACCCTCGTGTCACCATGCTGGAGGCTCTCACTGCTCTTCGTACTGAGGAGGTTCGTCTTCGTGGTGCGAGTCTACTGACATCTCTGTCAGTTCTTGCTCTTCGGCCACCGACTTCGACTTCGCCTTCTACTGGTCCTTGGTCGTCTTCTTCCTCATCCTCGTCGTCTTCTGGAGTGACGATGAAGGCTGGTCTTCACTGCAACTATTGTGACAAGGATGGTCATGTGGAGCAGTTTTGCTACAGGAAGAAGAAGGATATTGCTCGACGTCATTCGTCTAAGGGTACTGCAGCAACAGTCACCGTAGACTCAGACTCTCAGCGTAGTTCAGATGCCTCTACTGAGATTCTTATGCTGTTGCGTCGCATGGCTGCCTCTTCACCCTCGGGTTCTGCTGCTTCTGCTTCGCAGTCTTCTACTGAGATCACAGGTTCAGGAGCAGGTTGTGGCTCTTCAGTATGTGCTTTCAGCAGATCAGTTGGTTGATTTCTTCACAAAGGCACAGACTCAACAGCATCATTATTCTTGTCTCTCCAAACTTAGTGTTGTTGATCCACCATGAGTTTGAGGGGGGTGTTAGAGTTATATTGGGCTGTGTATATGGGCCTGGTCCGTCCTTTGTTTGTATTAGAGTTTTCTAGCCTTTTTCTGTTTTGCCCTTGTACTATGTATATATACTGGCCCTTTGGCCTCTAGATGAATACAAGTGCTATTCCTAACAGTCGCACCCCTCTTGGCCGGCCGTCAACCCTGGGGAAACTCACGGGCAGAACCATGCGTGCACCGGATCACTATTGCAAGCACAGAGACGGGTCTCCGGGTGTTGCGCCTCCTTCCCTCGGGCTCTCCCCGGCGACGACGCGACGTGCAAGCGAGGAGGAGGAGAGCTGCATGGCGAGGCAGCAGCCAGTGGGGAGGCGTGGTGGCCGGCTTGGCGAGGCGGCAACCGGCGTGGGCGCCGCCACAGCAGAGGGAGGCGAGTGCGAGGTGGAGGGATAGCAATAGGGTCGACCTAGGGGAACCAATGGGTACAGGGGATCCGATCCCTTTTCCCCTCAATGAATTTCATTCTGGTCCACTGGCCCATTTTCTTGTTTTCTTTAAGCTGGGTCGATGGGTCGAACCGGCCCATGCTCATCCCTAAACGAGCCAAACGCTCTCAACAAACCATTCCTTCCCTGAATGACACTAGCTAGGCCCTACTCCACACATTGCTACAATAAAGCCAACATATACATGCACAACACACACACAGAGGGGCAGGCCGTGCAGAATCTGCAGCCACTGCATCATGACAGTACCAGTAGGGCTATCTGCAAGAGCCTCGTCGTCAAGGTGTGAAAGAACTTTAAAGTAGGGTAGAGATGGGGGGAAGTAAAATACATTAACGGAACACTCACAAAAATACAAACCCTGTTAAATAATCTAGGAATCCTATATATAGCTGAAAAATCTGAAAACCACGTCTGAACAACACGCACGCTATCCACTGAGTGATTGAGGAGTAACAATGGCCTAAACTTGGGACCCCCATCAACTTTTGTCATGTGTCTGGTTCCCATTTCCTCCTCTTTGATGGGGGAGGGGAGGACAAGGAGGAGGAATAATAGGACACAACCTCCTCCGAGCTTATCATCGTTGTTGTCGCAATTGATTCTCTCTGAACATTGCTAATCATCAATTGAAGCATCAGCTGATAGCACCTGCTGATAGCTCCCTACATGATATTAAAGAGCGTTAGCGGTGTGTTTACATCCCAGTTATTATAGATTTAATTATAGTCATGACTCATGACCATGATCCACCTCATCAAGGCTCTGAAAACATAGATACCTCATCAAGGCCAATGCACCAACTAGCCATGGTTTCAGGGTTAATGGATGCATGTGACCTTATCTCACTGGAGGCGCATAGCACAGCTGCTGCTGCGATCGACGATGGACAGTGATCCAAGGTCTCGAAATCTGTGGCATTTACTTTCGCAACTTAATTTACACTAAGCACAGGAAGCAGTAACATGCTGGATGCAGCTATAGCCTATAGAGCGTAGGTGTATATACAGTGCAATGAATACCATGTATTGCAGCTAATATTGCTCTAGTGGCTCGATCGATCAGGCGCCTCCTGTGCTTCCCCGTCGAATCTACCTTGTACGCGAAGAAGTAGATAAACGTGAAGGGCGTCGTCGATTGGAGCGTCCAGTCTAGTGCGTTCAGGACTAGAAGCTCCATCCGACAAATTGACCGCGACTCGAATATGTATCTTGTGCCCTCGATCTGTCAATGTATACAATGTACACGAATTAATTAACAATCAGAGCATTGGCTGTGTGCATATCCCTAGTTAATTAGTCAGAAGCCAGAAACTATAATTCCATTATATATCTAGAAAACTAACAGGATATATTTTGAAAGGGAAATATTTTTTTTGTAAAAAAATAACACTCCAGGAAAGAGCAATGCTCCAAGATTAGAAGAATCAAACATCAATGTAATTTTAAGATCGATCGATTTAGATTGCCTGTAGGTCCAGGATGGATAGTGCAAGGGTTTCCTCCATCTTGGCTGCCAGGGAGAGGCAGGTGACTGCAAGCAGCTGCATTGCCCATCCATTTCCCTGCAGCTCACACAAAACCACAAGGTACTGCATTGAAGGCCGGAGCTAGCAAGGAGCCAAATGTCCATGAATCAAGGCCATGGAGTGTAGTGTACTACGTACTCCCTTCGTCCTAAAATATAAGAAATTCTGGACATTTTGTAGTAAATCAAGGAAGGCTATAAAATGCCATGGTACCCCTATTAGCTTCTATTCCCAATGTCTTTTTAAGATAAAGAAGATGCAAGATTCCCTCCCACGAGCATTCACTACTCACAACCACTCTCATCATTTATTAAATGAGCTAGTGCTAGGTCACTAACTACCCTAGAACTCCTTATATTTGAGGACAAAATTTGAATGCTAGAATTCCTTATATTTCAAGACGGAGGGAGTACGTTATTGCAGTTCTGATTGACCACCTCTAGCTAGGTCCTAGCTATGGATCTCCAGTGCCACGATGCGCGCGTTATGTGATATATGTATGAACAAGATGCATCAAATGCATCTATCATTGCATGGTCCTGACGTACGGCACCTTTAATCCTGATATGAACAGTGGCATGGACCACCTTGTACTATAGCTAGATTACTACAGATCATTTCATGGAATTTGCATGGTGGATATCCACTTGATCACAAACACATGCGACATATTTACGTGTTGGATTTCCACTTGATCACAAACACATGTGACATATTTACGTGTGTCGAAATTAAGGCACTAGTATACATATATATTAGCTGTTGGAATAATCCGTGACTTGGCCTTGTCAAAGTATTCGTTGCGGAGGCCGGTGGAGGAGAATGCATGTCGGGCGGCAGGTTCGGCATCTGCAGAGTGTGTGCGTTGTGTGCCGCATGATGATGCCCGTTTGTAACCAAAAGTTTCGGATCGTGGGATGGCACGATGTAGAATTCCGGGTAGCTATTTAGTTTCTATTTTACTTTATCGTGTATTCAGTTTTTCACCTTGGCGTGAGTTGAACAACAGAAAAACTCTCCAACTCTCTGTACTCTGTTTTCTGCTGAAACTCTGAAACTTGCTGGACGAGCTACAGTGTGTTTTCAGGGCTGCAGATCCTGCGGAATTCTTCATTAGCCAGGATAGATGCATTGATTAATTGGTTTTTGAGAGACTACGATCCGAGCAAATTAAGAGCACATTTGTTGCAGGAGAACAATTAATGCATTCCCAATAAAGACATGGCAGCTAGCTGCTTTAAGCTATATTTCACCATTTATCCTACACATGCATGGAAGAGAAAGAAGAGGTGGAAAACTCTTGTTAATTAGTCTATAACAAAAAAAAAATGAGAAAAGAGGGATAAATAAAATATCTAGCGCCATAGATCACTACAGTTCTTATTACTTCTATGGATAGTGTTATAGACAATCAATTGTAAGAGTTAGCTTAATTTGGTACTAGCTATCTATAGATGCATGTAATGTATTTATAGATGGCAACTCAACTATCTACGCGGAGTATCGAAAATGTTAGGCATCCAAAAAAGCTATGTGTACGTATTTGTAAATGCTCTTAGGCTCCGAAAAAGGATACGTGTACGTATTAATTTGTGATCCATGTTATGCAAGAATGATACACACATTTTTTTACGAAAAAAAAAAACACAAGCTTTTGATTGCCAGGTTCATATCCTATATTAATTGCATGTCTCCTGCTAGCTAGTTACTCCCTCTTTATATAGTAAGTAAATGTCCCCTAGTCCGTGCAGTCAGACTTCGAAAATTTTGGTTATCTATATGTTTTCAAAATATTTAGATTAAATTCATGAACACTTTAGTAGATTCGTTTGAAAATTATGGTACTTTGTTAATATTATATTTTTTATTTTTCTTAATAAATTACGGTGCTCCCTCCGACACTATATTTGTCCATAGCCTCGAAGGTATCTGTTTCAAATTCATTGCACTATGATCCATTTTAATTAATGCTATACCCTTAGTAAAATAGGACAAATTGTTGTTTCCAAGAAAGCTTAAATGTATGCCGTCAAACAAATTCATGCTCCAGCCAATCAAATCCACTAATTAGAGGTATCATGGTCCACAAATACATTTTTTTTCACTTGAGTTTGTATTTTTTTGTCAATGCACAATGGTGGACGTGGACAAATACTCCATACGAAAAGGAGCGAATAGGAATTAGTAACTAAAAAATTAAATTCTAAAGATATAGGGTGTCAACGTATAGTTTCTCATGATCGTATGTATCATACTAGCGATGTTTACGCGCCTATGACATGTTGTCCGGACAGCGTCCGAACGTGATCAGACTAGGCCTAGTGGTTGTTGCGCCATGGTGTGTTTGGTCTCCACCGGACGTTATCCGATGGGCACCAGACTCTGTCCGGTGGAGGTTGTTTTTCTGGGGTTTGTTCTTCTAATGCTGTCTAAAGGCTCCAGAGTGGCTTAATTGTTGATGCTTCATCGAAAGTTGTTCGATGGCCGCTAGACAGTGTTCGGCGGAGGCGCTTGATAACGTCGTTGCCCTAGGTTGCACCACGTGTCGCAACCAGGGGAAGCACAATGGCCGCTCGTTGCTAGGATGATGTCCAGCCGTCACCGGTCTTGGTTCGGTTGTCATTGCGCCATGATCTTTCCACGGAACATGTTCCTCTAGACGGAGTCCGGTCGGCCCCGGTTCTAGGGTCTTTTTCCCACCAGACGTTGTCTATTGGGCATACCGGACTCTATCCGGTGGAGTTTATTTTTATGGGGTTTGTTCTTCGGTCGTTGTCCAATTTAAAGGTTTCGGACTGTCATTTTGTTTTTTCAGTGGACGTTGTCTGGTGGCCATCGGGCATTGTCCAACGGAGCCACTTGATTGCGCGATTGCCCTAGGTTGAGTCACGTGTCGCAACCAGGATTCACAGAAAAATACTACTGCAGGCGCTGGAGCGGGAGTCGAACCCTGGGCTACGTGTTGAGAGTTAGCTCCTCTAGCCAACATGCCAAGCCGCCCGCTTGTTGTGCCTTGTGCTGCAACAGGCTCAACTTTTGTTTAAAGATTAATTTCGTATGGACGGTCGAAACATGTTTGACGAGACGAACGAACGACCGCAGATTTTTGGGCAACACCGGGGCAGCATATTGTTTTCTTTTTTGGTCCATATTAAACAGGGTATGGTGGTTTGTGTATTTTTTTATTAGTACTTATTTTGTTACTCCCTCCGTTCCAAATTATAGGTCGTTTGACTTTTTTGACACGTACTTTGACCACTCGTCTTATTCAAATAATTAGTGAAAATATGAAAAAAAAACTCAAGTCATTATTAAAGTACCTTTCATGATAGACTAAATCATAACAAAAATAAATTATAATTATAAATTTTTTTTAATAAGACGAATGGTCAAAGTACATATAAAAAAAGTCAAACGACCTATAATTTGGAACGGAGGGAGTAGTATATATGATGTGGTATGGACAAACATAACAAAACGGAGAGGGTAAGAAATAAAACGTCCATAACTCCATATATAGCATGCCTGCCTCAAGTAGAAACCCAGAATCAAAATCCCATGCAAATTAAATCATCCGGCATTACGGCTGTATCTAGCAAGCCCGGTGCCCTTGCATGCATTCATTCAAGTGCCGACGACTCCTGACCAAACCAAATTAAGCCCCTAACAAATACGGCGTGCTATATCTAAACACGCTTATATATACATAACTAACGTACGTAATACGTAGGCATGAACTAGAGACGAGTACGTATAGTACTGCGCCCGGTGTACGTATACGTATATATTAATAAGTATTGGTGTACTTGCACGTATGTGTTAATACGTAATTAGTGTAAGGTGTAACTATATGAAAGCATGAAACTTAACCAAGTACGTGCAAATTATACCGGATGCATTCGTGCATGCATGCATGGAATGGGGAGGCAGCTGGCTATTTCATGTACATATGCCGTATGCGTACGTATGTACGTACCGGGATGCGGTGGAGGGAGAGGAAGCGGTCCATGTAGGTCACGGCGAGGTAGGCCGTCAGCGGAAGGAAACCATGGTACTCCCGCACCTGCAGAAGGTAGTGATACATTTAGCAAACATGCATTAATTCAGCCACTAGTCCCATGCATCTGAATTTTATGTGTATATATGTTAGTGCACTGATCCGTTTCTGAAGTGCTGCAATCTACTACTCCCTCCGTATCAAAATGTTTGTCACTTTTAACTTTTGAATAAACGTTTGACCATTCGTCTTATTCAAAAAAATTATATAGATGTCATTTATTTTATTGTGAGTTGTTTTATCATTAAATATATTTTAAGTATGACCTATTTTTTTACATATTTGTGCTAACTTTTTGAATAAGACGAATGGTCAAACGTTTGTTCAAAAATCAAAAGTGACAAACATTTTGATACGGAGGGAGTATATACTTTGTAGCAACCTGCAACCTGCAGGCTGCAGCTTGTATTGCTACCGCTACTCTCTAACTAATTAACTGCTCAAGTACCTACTATCTACAAAGGGACCGGTTTAACATCAATCTACCGTAGGACAGACACCACCGTAGGACATATAAAAAAATCTAATGGGAGCACCTAGATATGTGAGAAAATTGACGAAGATTTCTGTAGAATCAGCCGCCTAATAATTAGCAAAAGCAATTTGCAAAACATGAATTTCACATGCGAACGGAATTTACTAGGCACCCGATACATGAATCCAATTACAGATTTCGGTGTCTTAAGAATGGTGTTTGATCGAGTGGTTCAGAGAGGCGACCATGGCATTACAGGAGCAACCCAAGAAGCGGCAAACATCATAATTCGTTAATTTCACTGGTGAAATACGTATCTATGCTTGCTTTTTTTTCTCCCATTCTTTTGATTTATGAACAATTAAGTTTTTTTTCGTTTTTTGGACTGTCCACCCAAGTTCCATACATGGAGAGAGAGAGCGAGAGAGAGAGAGAGAGAGTAAGCATTAAGCAAGCGACCTTGAGGATCCACGCGACGGAGTCGGCACGGGCGGCCGGGTCGACGGACCGGGACCTGAGGCGGCAGGGGTAGTCGGGCTGCGGCGAGTGCTCCGCCTCCCCGCTGATGAACTCCGCGATGGACTCCTCCTCGCCGGAGTCGGCCTCCTCGTCGCCGCCTGCCAAGGCGGTCTCCAGCGGGAGGAGGGCCCCGGAGGCGTCCTCGACGCAGAGGAGGTACGCGACGTCGTCGGCAGGCGACCCCATGGGACCCACAGGCCACAACCGTCGACGTACGTACGTCAACGCCACCGGGCCGCCATTGCTGACCAGCTCCGGTATATATGAGAGTGGCCGGAGAAGGGAGGGCCGTGGTCGACTGGACTCTTTGGAGAGTGTGGCACGTACAGTTGCGCGTGTTTGCTAATGCTGGTGCAGTAGTAGCTGTGGCAGAAGTAGCAAATTAATGTGAGTGGATAGATATAGCTTGTTCGAGATGTGAAAATGGTGGCAGTGTGAGCGTTTTTCGTTGGAAGCTAGCTTGTGGTAATTTATGTGGTCGGTGACTGTGTGTGTGTGTATCTTGTGAACGAAAATTTTCTCACGCTTTTACAGGCAAGTACTAAAGGCAACTCCTGGCACCATCTAGCCCATAGATTGCGCATCAAGATTCGCGCTAGAGAGCCCTTCATTATTTCCCTCTAGACCACATAGTGTCATACTGTCATGAATCATGACACCCATCTTTGCCCAAAGCTTGCTCTGTCAAGCTAACTTCCGACCCCCCTGCTCGCAGCCTAGCTCCGCCCTGAGCTTTGCTTGTCTCCACCATTCTCCCCCTCCAGATCCCCTCTTGTGAACCTCACCGGCTCCCCTCTCTTGCTCGTCCAACAGATGGAAAACCTCGCCAGAAGGACTCAGAATGCTAGGGTTACATATAACGATGAATACCCGGCCCTGATGTTTCCATCCATCCTTAGGTTTTTTGTTCATCTGTAACGAGGTTTCCGACATCTCACCGTTTATGGATAGCTTGTTAGAAACCCAGGGTTTTCATTGGCTAACAACATAGACCTCACCAGCTAAAGGAAACCCCGATGGTTTTCAGTGAGGTTTTCATCGGGCGAACCGCAGGCCGGCAAGGTTAAGTCAGCCCTATGATGTCGCGTCATGGCTATCGAAGCCAAGTTAATTTGCAGCTGGGAGAAATAAATGTAGACAGAGCCAGAAGGGGAAAGGATATGAGAATAAAGAGAAAGGGGAATGGGTTTTCAAAAAAGTTACATCAAGATCGATCATTGGTGAACACCGGAATTGTAGATAACGCAGGCAATTGCTTGCACAACTCTGAAAGTCCAAATCGTGTCGTGATAGAAGATTTTAAAGGGCGATGATTCAGATCCATCGGAATAGCGCTTGATCCGACGATATATAATCTTATATATCACTTAATTGAATTGATGCTCTCTGTAAGGTTCAAGCCCCCCTCTATGGTTTACTTTATAAATGTCTAAATGATTGGTTTTGGTGAAAATGACATGCTACTTCGCCAAGCTGTGTGTTTTTTATGGCATTAAGGCAAAAGATAGTGTATATAGTATAGACTCGAGCGTCGAGATGTCTAGATTTTTTTTTGTTTTTATGTCGGCATGAGCTTGGGGGATTGCAGTTTTGTTTTGGTGTTGTTGAACCCTCTTTTCGCATGAAGCACTAGGTTTGAGGGTGTTTCTTGGTGCTAGAGTGTGTTACTATGTTAGGGCTACACTACAGGAATGTGCCTCAGTATCGGGGGCCAAAACCGTCGACATTGAGCCCCAAAACCGCCGACATTGGTCTATCTCGGCGGTCAACCGCCGACATTGCTTCGCCGACTCAGAACGGCCGACATAGCATATCTATATCGGCGGCCCCCCCGATACAGACGAAACCAGGGGAGGGCTATGGTGCGGCTGATCTATGTCGGCGGCATTCCAGGCCGCCGATATAGATCTTGTGAAATGGGGTCCTCCCGACCCGCGAGATGCAGTGGGTGCATTGGATGTATCGACGGCATAATAAATACCGCCGACATTGTCTCAACCTATGTCGGGGGCCTTTGATAATACCGCCGACATTTGCTCAATTTTTGTCGGGGGCTTATTTAATGCCGCCGATAATAACCGCCTGTTTTATGGTCATGCCACAGTGGGTGCGTTGTCAGTGTCGGCGGTCTCAAATAATACCGCCGACATTTCCTTAATCTTTGTCGGGGGCTTTAGCTAATGCCGCCGACATTGATTTATGGCAGCAGCAAAATGCTGCTGCCTATTTTCAAAACCCCTCACTTCAACCTGCAAAATTACACAATTCACAACATATATTCATTTTCCAATCCACACATTCACATCCACACATATATAGAAGCTCACCACCACGATTTCGAGCCCAAATACATCCATATCATCGCAAAACACAAATTAATCCATAATTATGGCCAAATGGATGAAACAATCGCAAAACACAATTTCATCCATAATTATGGCCAAATGGATGAAACAACCCAACATATAACAAAAATCGCACCACATAGTAATATGTCATCTCTAGAGTTCAAATTAAATCCACATAAAAGGCACATAGTTGAAACAGATGAAATATATGAAAAGTATGAAATGAAGTCCCTAACTACATCAAGTGCGGGCCGCTGCCGCCACTCAAGTCGCACTCGGGGTTGGTGCTGAACAAACCCTCGACAAACTCCTCGTAGTGGACCTAGTTCCACTATCCACATCCCCTCGCTGAAGCAATCACATTGGCGCAATTGCGTTCGAGCAGGGACGCTGCAAAACAAGATGAAATGACAGATTTGTAAAATTGTAGGCAAAGCATTGTTGGATGAAATGAAAATTGGACAAAATTAGAGTCGATGCATTATATCTAGATACCAAATTAGAGGCAATGCACTATATTTGGAAACTAACCCCTGGTGAAGGCATCGGTGCAGGTGGAAAGTAGGCCATCGGAAATGTGCGGTGGCACGAAAGCGGAGGAGAAGCGCGAATCTGTGGTTGGGGGTCCTCGCGTCGGCGTGAACACAAGAGCATCTGTGGTCGGCCGGAGCCACCGGTCTCCGCCATCTGGAAGCCATGCTGATCAATAGGAGAAGTTAGGAACTAAACATAGCTAGAAAGACAACTTGGCGAGCAATGCATGTGTAATTACTGTTGGTACATGCGCATGATGAGCAAGTTTTGTTCTTGGACGGCCTTCGATTTTCCATGGCACTTTGTCACTCCCCACGCTCCTCCTCTCGCTCCCTCCGCTCCTCTCTCTCTCCTCTTCAAGGTGCCGGTTCCGCTCCTCCAATTCAGCGATCGCCTGCTCATGCTTTCTCCTGGCACGGTCACCAAGAGGTCATTGGTAACGCTCGACCTCGGCTTGTACCGTCGGGCAAAGACGACGGCGTTGAAACCGCCGTACTGCCGTGAGCCCGCCCACCAAAGTGGTCATACACGAAGACGTGGTCAACCGGCATCACGTCGGGTTAGCCTCTTCCCGTGCTTCTCCCGCAAGGCTCGAGTGTACTCATCCTGCCACAATCAAGATGTTTGATGTTAGTTCGAGAATGGCAGTTGTCTAAAGAATTGAAATAAATAGCTTTATGCACTTACAGCTAACTCTTGAACAGTATTTGGCAATGTGGTGGACCCGTCTTGCCCCACACGGGGAGTGTGTGCAACCCTCCAAACCCTGAAAGCCGAGGGTTCAACCCCCGTCTCGTGCTCCTGCGTGGATTTAAATAATTATCTAATTACATCTAGGTGCGTCTCACCGAAGGCCCCCGACACCGATTAAAATATATCAAAAAAAAACAAGTAAGTTAATAATTATACAGTCACACTGAAATATATAAAATATTATTCGATCTCACACCTTGAGTGAAATAGCAAATATAGTACAAATTAATTATACATAAGTTGCACATGCACAAATTTATTAGTATGCACACACAATTATCTAGACCGAGGAACCACCATCTTGACCCGACGAGGACCCATCATCATCCATGTTGCCGTGACAATACGCGGGAGGCCATTTAATAGAAGGGTCATCCCATGGAAGTGGCGTAGTGCGACGTGTGTCTGTGGATTCGAGTCCCGCTTATCAGCGTGCGGCGCGGCGATGGCTCCCCGCAGGTCGTGGGTTCGAGTCCCGCCACGCCCCCTGATTTTTTATTTTTTCTGTGTCGACGGCCGCCAACATAGACGGCAATCCAGGCTCCTCACCTGACTGACGCGTGGGGCCTCTGTATTGTTCAACCGTTCAACCCGTTATTTTTCCAGCTGGGGAGGGCTCAATGTCGGGGCCATTATTTTAGCCGCCGACATAGTCTAATTGGCGGGAAACTAATTTGAATTTTCGGGAGGCGGGCGGTAGGGGGCCAATCTTTGTCGGCGGCTGTGTAAGAACCGCCGACAATTCCTCAAGCTATGTCGGCGGCATCCCTTTGGCCGCCGACACTCTGAGTTTTCTGGCCGCCCACATAGAGTGCGTTTCTAGTAGTGCTAGCACTACAGAAATCGCGCAAAATATCGACGGCTAAAACGATTCTCGACGGCCAAATGTACACCGTTGATACTAATCATCTAATCTCGAAAGCCTTATACCAGCTGTCGTTATTAAATGTTAGTCTTGACGGCCCGACAACAGCCGTCGATATAAGGTCGCCCAAGCCCGCGCCAACTTTTTCTGATTTTCGCGGGCGCGGGAAAACATCTGTCTCGACGGCTACGCATATGCCGTCGAAATTGCTGTATGGGTCAGCCCATGAGTACTCCCTAGTCAGGATTCACTCGCGACGGCCAGCAGTTGGCCGTCGAGATAGTTTAATATGCTCTGCTGGGTTGTGGTTTTTTAATTGGCCTGGCCTATTTTCTATTTTCAAATTTTTTAAAAATATTTTATAATTTGTAGACATGTTTATTTACCTCTTTAGTTAAAAATGCATGTAATTTGAAACAAAATGTGAAACATTCTCAATTTTTTTTTAAAAATATATAATGGTACAAAATGATATCACGTTGCATCCTATTTTTTAAAATATTTTTGTATTTGTAAATAATGTAACATATTATATATATATATATATATATATATATATATATATATATATATATATATATTTTAAAACTAATAAATTGTTTATGAAATATTTTAAAATGGTATAATTTGTTACATTCCAATGCAATGATCTATGTACAACGGTGTTCCGATTAAATGGTGAAAACGTAAAAATTATATTATACCTCTCACCCATATTTCATAAAACTCTATAGAACGCTAACTAATACTCTGCCCGATATAACCTATTATATATGGACATGTTTTTGTGGACATAATTTGAGCATACGATTTCTTACGGTGGTGAATTTTCATGCCATAAACAATATTAGCCATTACGCACCACCAAAGATTTTTTGAATTTTTTAAAATTAATTAAGCTTTGTTGACCACCAAAGGGGTGTGTTGTGCTAGCCGTCGAGATAGGACTCTCTCTCGACGGCATGCCTAAAAGCGATCGAGAGAAGTACTTGTTTGCGACGGCAGTCAACGAACATCGTCGAGATAGATATTTCTCGATGGCCAAGGAGTTCTAGCCATCGAGATAGTGGATGCCAGCAACACGATGGCCAGAGGGTTGTCTCGACGGCCTCAAGTCGTTGAGAACATACGGCGCTCGTTACAGGGAGATATCTCGATGGCTGTTAGCCGTCGAGATTGCTCAGAACGACCACGTGTCACCTGAGAGATCTATATCAACGGCTGGGAGCCGTTGAGAGAAACTGAGTC
Source organism: Raddia guianensis (assembly GCA_036346415.1). Lineage (NCBI taxonomy): Eukaryota > Viridiplantae > Streptophyta > Magnoliopsida > Poales > Poaceae > Raddia > Raddia guianensis. The sequence continues at coordinate 17,809,699 of CM070541.1, read as the reverse complement.
CCACCAAGCGCGTGGATAACCTAACTATCTCGATGGCTTTGAACCGTCGAGAGAGCGCGAGGACATGTCCGATTCTGCCACGTGGCCTTCATCTACTGGGTCGTTCCGGTTGCAATCAGTTTCGACGGCTTATGGCCGTCAAGAATACCCAAAGGGGGCTCTCAGGTTGGACTTAGGCATTTTTCGGCCTAAGTCCAACCGCACCGCCGCTTCGCCCGCGACGTTGCGCCCGCCGCCTCGCCGTGCCGCCGCCACCTCCTGCCGCCGCCTGCCTCACCCGAGCCCCGCCGTTGCAAGCCACGCCGCCTCCTCCTCACAAACGCTGGTGCTCGCTCACGCCACCGCCTCCACACCGATGCGCCCCTAAGCCTCTCTGTGCAGCCCTACCACTGCCAGTCCCTGCCCTAGCTGCCGCCACTCCGCACCTGCACTCGTCGTGATCTGTCTGTCGGAGGTACATGTAGCTTCTTCGCGCCTTTTTTAAATTACTGTTGTGTAGTCTCGACAGCTTTAAACTGTCGAAAATTTAATTAGTCTTGCAATTAGTGCTAATTAATAATATTTTAAAAAAAATTAGAAATAGAAAATTTTAGTAATGCAATTGTTATGGTTTGCCTTATAATTTTAGGTGTAATTTATATAAAAAATTAATTATAATATTCATGTATTTAATAATGCAATTGCTCTATATTACATTGAACAATAGTGTAACCTAGCCGTACGTCACCCGTTCGGGAACAACACAACGCGTAAAGAATTTGGATGGTGATTTGTTTATTTCTATTACGGGTTGTGAAAAATGATCCCGAATTGTCCAGTGGACAGCCAATGTGTGGCGCCCCAGTGGACAGCTCACGAATGGCCACTTAGGCGTGTCTCATTGTGGTGTCGGTGGGTTCGAGACAAGATTTCAACAGCATGACCCTATAATTATGTGCATAACATAAGCGCTACTAAGGTGGATTTCAGCTCTATAGCCATCGTTGCACTAGGAGAACTATAGGGTTATGTTGCCGAAATTTTGTCTCGTTCCCTACCGGCGCCACAACGGGGCACGCCTTAGCGGCTATTCGTGGATGGGTTTAGAAGCCTTCCTAAGCCTATTGTGAAACCTTGATGTGTAGCTTATCGTGTCAAGAGCGATCGATGAAGAGAGGAGGTGGATATACAATGGATGGAGAGTGAACGGACAACATTCAGATGAATGGTATGAGAAGGTCAATGTATTTGTCGATAATGCTTTCCAGGTGACCCCTAACCCTGACACGGCGTATGTTCAATGCCCATGTACGGAGTGTGGGAACTGTAGAAAGAGAACATGGTATGACATGGGAATGTATTTGCTCAAAAATGGATTCAAGGCAGGTTATCATTGTTGGGTTTATCACGGTGAGAGTGGTTGTGCTCGTGTTGTCCCTACGCCTCTCGACGAAAGATTTGATGAAATTGACAGAATGCAAGACATGATTCTATAGATGCATATCTTGTCAGGTGTACCAACAAACTCAAATATATGTGCAGGCCGGTACAAGCGGTCACGCGGGGCTTGCTGGCAGCTACTCGAGCCAGGTGGGGACAACAGGCCCCTACACAGGTGGCCCGGCCGTCTACGGTAGCCACCTAGCCCCTCCAGGCACCTACATTGGCCAAGGCGGCTACGCTGGACAGACAGCACCACCACCGGGCACCTACGGGACCCAGCCGACCTTCGTCCCCATTTTCAACTACCCGAACGTCGAACGTCCTTGGTTTCATGATCCAGCGGTAAGTCACTTGTACCAAATCAATACGTTGTCGCATAGTGTATATATATGTTAAATGCCTAATTGAAAAATCTCGCTGGTTCGGGTTCTGCCATGTCTACGCCTCCATCCTACGTGCCACATCCTTAGGACGACGTGCAGCAGCGCGAAGACACCTCCGGGAACATGGCCGCCAACCTCGCAGAGCAGCTCTTCGACACCCTGCCACCGCAGCCTTAATTTACCGATGTTTTTAGAAACATGAATGTGTCGTGATGTTTGTATGTTTGAATATTGTGATTGTGATATTAATATTGTTAGAGATATGGTATTATGTGTGTTATATTGATATTGTCGGAGATATATATGTATATCTGTGAAATTGTGGGATATTTGAGTGTGCAGGTTTTTTTGGGTATGCAGGTTGTAGCTGCTGCTGCTGGGTGCAGTAGTAGCTGTAAAATTATAGTGTTTTTTAGAATTTCTAATTTTCTTTGCTAGTCTACAATTATTCTCGACAGCTAGAATATGGCCGTCAAGAATGGTGTCCATGGGCCCACCTGCCAGCGTAGGGCGGGGCCGGGTCCAACTGCGGCGAACTAATTAATCTCGACGGTTGCACAGCTGTCATTAGTACCCTATTGGACTGGGCCGTGAGGCCGTGTGTTGACGCGGAAAAGTGGTTTCTCGGCACCAACTACGGCCGAACTCAGGGATCGGGCTTTGCGAGGACGTGCCAGCCGATTTGACCTTTTGCAATCGGTAAGGTTTCAGATAGGCCAAGATACCGGCGAAGCAATAAAGATTTACCGATAGCTTGGAGATAAACCGATGATCGGCTTAACGAAGAGACGTCGAACTGATAGAGCAGACAAGCCGCCGGCGAAGCAATGAGCTCTTTACCGATAGCTTGACGATAATCCGATGATCGGCTTAACGATGAGACGTCGAGCCGATGGAGCAGGATGGAACCTAACACCTCCGGCGGACGGCGATGAGCAGTGATGCCGCCGAGAGATAGTATTCCGGGTGAAACCTAACTCCTCTTGGTAGACGGCGATGCGCAGCAATGCCACCAAGAGATAGTATTCCGATGCCGACGGCGAGGAGATCGGACTAAACCGAGGCAGTCCTACGGAGGGATTTGACGGCGAGAAGATCGATCTTAGTCGAGACAGTAGACGCTGGCATATACTTTGAAAACCGATACGAGCGGATCGATCGGATTCATAGCACAAGGGTAAAAAGTAGACGAAATAGTAGATGTATTATTGATTGATTGAAGAGAGAGAGATCCTTTACACGCCGCACCATGGCTCTTATTTATACTGACGATGTACGATAACTTAATATGGACTCTATCTCTTAGTTACCTAAAATAACTAACCGACTATACTTATCGTGCAAGGCACGAACTAGATACAAACCGACTCGAATACTATTACTAATAATTTTAGCCGATGTGAAGCCTTTCTGATATTTGTGCTCCTTTATTTGATCTTCACGTGATGGCACTTTGCAAGGAGCTTCTTTCATCTTCACGTGACATGCCCTTTCCTGATTTGATCTCCAGGTGGGACTCCTCAAACTAGCCGATGCTATATGCATGATCTGCTATATATGATTGGTCACGTATATGGAAGTGCTAGCTGATGGTATCACATTTGATCACGTATATGCATGATCGGCCATATACAATGACCTGATTGACCATTAACCTCCCATGCATGCACACATGCATATATTAGCCGATCAACTCAATATTATATAATCGGCTTTACCTTTTCCATGTGCATACGTACACAAACCGATTAATCCATACACCGATCAGCATACTCTCTTCCTTTAGATATATGATCGGCTATTAGCTCCCTCTGTGTGTGTGTGTATATATATATATATATATATATATATATATATATATATATAGAGAGAGAGAGAGAGAGAGAGAGAGAGAGATTTACTAGTGTACACTCTAGTGTCTGAGCCTCCATGAACTTGATGGGTTTTGAAATTGAGAACTTTAGTGATCGATCAAACCGTTGATCTTGTTAAGTCATGTCAAAAGGTAGCCACCAACCAAGTTTCGTATTTTTTTTAAATTTTTTTGCTATTTGTTTTCTAATTTTGAAAATCATCTTTTTTGGACGAAGCTGATTTTCAAAATTAGAAAACAAATAGCAAACAAATTTGAAAAAATATGAAACTTGGTTGGTGACTACGTTTTGACATGATGAACAAGATCAACGGTTTGGATCGATCACTAAAGTTCTCGAATTTCAAAAACCCATCGAAGTTCACGGAGGGATCCGTACACTCAAGTTCACGCTAGCAAATCTCTCTCTCTCTCTATATATATATATATATATATATGTATGTGTATATATATATATATATGTATGTATGTATATATATATATGCCTGATCAACTTTCTAAAATTTACCACACCATTAATGCATAAACCGATCTGCTAACCAGTTCATCATCTCTTTTGATCGGCTATCTAGTTCTTCTGCGTATATATGCATGCATAAAAACCGATTATAATCTTTTCCAAATATTAGCTGATCAGCCAATAATGATGCCTGAGTATATGCCGATCTAGCTCCTTTTTTGGTCAAATATGTTGTTTTTCACCCTCTTTTGGCCACTAAAATAACCGTATTTTTATGCCAAATTTGGGTGTCAACACCGTGCGGCCTGCCAAGCATCTATCTCTGAGCCGTCGAGAAAGGTGTTGCCAGCACGTCGCGTCTGGCCTGCTATTGTTGACAACGGCTGGTCCGAAGCCATCGAGACAGACAATCTCGACGGCCAGGCCGTCTCTCTCGACCACGTTATCTCGAGGGCCAAATCTCGACGGCCGACCGTCGAGATTGACCCTTCTCGATGGTTTCCGGTTCCCGTCGAGATTTGCCGCGATCCGCTTGGTGTAGATCCCGGTCTTGCCGTTGCTGTCGGACGGTATGGCTTAGGCTACCATCGTGTCTAGTGTTGGGTGCCCCCTGGATTTGGGTCCAGAGGTGGTCGTGCCACGTTGTTACGGCTAGATCGGCTAGATGGTTGGCTAAAGCATCCAGCACACTGGCCGACGTGCGTGGGTTGCGTTGGGGGCCTCCTGGTTTGTTGTCCAATGTGTGTTGAGTCATGCCGTTGCTACCGGATGGTCTGTCAGATCGTCGAGCGTGTTGGCCAACTCGTGGGGTCCAATGGGGTGCTATGTTGGGCCATTATTGTTGGACGGTCATCCCGGCCTGCTAGCCGATGCATTTGGGTGGGGTGTGGCTCCTTTTGGGCAGGGTGCAGTGGGTACCCAGGCGTGGCTATTGTTACTAAATGATCGAGTCGGACGGTCCGATGCTCTAGCCGGCGTATGTTATGTGTGTGTGCATGTGTTGTGGGTCAATTCATCCGGCCTAGCTCATTCGGCTGTTGTGTTGGGTCGTCCGACCTACGCGCAGTGTTAGCTACCCTAGCGTCTAGTTTTCTATGGGCTTTAAGTTCTGATGAGTGCTCATTTTTTTGCATCTTCTTCACTTATTGAGCATCCATAGAGTCATTTGCGTGAGAGTGAGAGTTACTAAAAACTAGGGTTTTTTTTTTTTTTGCTAAGTTTGTAGGAGAACTTGAGAGCTATAGGGTTCTAGTTAGGGTTTGGTGCGTCATGTGAGCTAGATCTAGCGAGATTAGATTTTCTCCAACCTATTACTCCAAGCTCAAGCTTTGAGTATGGTGCCTTGGTGACCTTCCAAGTAGGAGCTTGTAGAAGGCCCAAGTGGTTGTGAGGGCCGGAGGCCGCCTTCCGGAATGGTGAAGGGCTACCATGTACTAGTGGATCGGAGCTACAACCCTCTTCGTGAAGGGTGCTCTAGCAGATTCGTGGGAAAAAGGGAGACCATCCGAACCTTAGGATATTTTTTTTGTCACCTCTCATTTACTTACTTGCAATTTATTTTCTTGCATTGTTGTCTTTGTCCTCCTTGTTTTTGTGTGCTCCAGTGGTAGAAAGCTTTAATCTCACTCTAATTTAAAGAAAATATAAAAAGTCAAAAACTTGCTTATGGTCCTAATCAACCCCTTCTAGAGCTACTAGATTTTTGCACTCTCCATATGTTTACCAAACTCACATGAGATAATATGTTATTTTTTAAAAAATATATAAAAATGGTGTACCATATGTTTCCTTTCTATAGGCCATTGGATAGGAAAGCTGCCCAAAGCATGCTAGTATAAATTATGAAAAAAAAAAGTAGATAGGAGAGACTTAATTTTTTTAATAAGTTTGAAGTTTTTCTTTTCATCCTCTGTCTAGACGAATGGAATATGTCGAATTGTCCATGCCATCAATCGAATGGTGTAGTTCCCAGGATGGCTTGAGCGCAGAGAGCAGCCAATGACGTTGCAGCCGGATCGAGGTCAAGATCCAATCAAGCCTCTTGGTGAACTCAAGTGAGATATTGTGAAAAGCGCATATATATGTTGCTATATGTGGCAGGATTGTGCCAAATGACACCTCGACCGACGCAGAATCAGAGCTTGAGCAAAATACGCAACTGAGGCGCAACTAGCTAGACCTGCTAATGGGTTTAGAGTAATCGGGTTGAATGGGGTGGGCTATTGTCTGGGTTGGTATTAGATGGGTTAAAACGGGTCTGAAAAGCTCACGGGTAGGGTGAGGTCGGGTCGGGTTTTAAGAGAAAGCGGGTTGGTTCGGGTTGGAACGAGTTTGTTTTTTTGGGTTGAAATGGGTTTTAACCCGGTGGGGCCGGTGGATTTGACCCCGTTCCCCTTCCCACAACCACGTTGAGACCACTCCTCCCTCTCCGACCCTTTCGGCCGCTTCCACCAGCCCCCTCCGCCCCCGCCCCCCTCGGCTTGTTCTCCTCCTGCCGCCGTACCGGGCTCCGCGCCTCCATGCGCAAGCTCTCCCTCGCCCGCTCCCTCTCCCAGGCCCTGCACCTCACCCACCCCCCTCCTCTTCCTCCTTGTCTCCCCCTCCACATCCCCCAACCTCTCCACCCAATCCTTCGACTACTGCGCCTTCCTGCTCGTCGGATCCCGCCTCGTGCCGACCTCGCTTGCTGTCGTCGTCAACGCTATTCCGGCTTCGGACCAAGACCACTCCTTCTCTCATGAGTCGCCCATGCCATGGCTGCTGCCCACCTGCCCTCGCCGGGCGGCGAGCCACAAGATTGGGGAGCGTATATGTGGACGCGATGGTGGATGGGTTTGGGATGGGAGGCTGCAAGTGGTCGTCGGCTTTCTTGCAGGGCTCACCCTGGAGGTGGATGGCATGTATGCAGGGATGCTCAGGAGGCTGGAGAACCTCGCCAGAAACGTTGAGAAGAGCAACCTCCGTGTGCTCGAGCAGGTTGCCTGCTAGTTAGTAGTAAAATGGGTTGAAATGGGTTTGAACCCATAAAATTGTATTGGGGTGGGATGGGTTGGGTCCGGCTGTCCGCTGGGGGGTGGGGGTGGGGTGGACAGAATTGTGAAATGGTATGGGTTAGGGTGGCTTGAGAATCAGTACGTAATTAAAGGGGTTGGGGTGGGTTTGGATTGGGTTTGTGTCCATTCCCGCAAGATCAGAACTGCCTATATAAGTATGGTAGATCTTGATACAATTTTTGTTTAGCTTGGCAAAAGCATACAGGAGGAGCAATGGCCATGGTTATCGTCGATTATCACGAATAACACACGTATCCAAATTCCAAGCGTGGTTACATACGGCAAAGAATCAGTATAAAAAAAATTATATACTGATTTAAAATTAGTCCATATTGGTTGATTATCTGTAGATTGAAAATTATATTTAAAAAATCAAATTTGAAATGACCGGTCAATATCGACCAATTTGTGACAAGCTTTTGTGCTCTTATTCAAAATTTGACAAACAAAATTTGATTGTTTTCACCGATTTTTCTAATTTTTCTAAAGAAAACATATCACGATTACTACTATTAAACAATCTTCACAAACCAATCCTAGTGAACCGAAAAAAAGGGAATCATTCCAATCTTCTTCCTGCAGCAATACACAGAGAAGGCTGGCTAATGGCTATGGCTTATTATTCCAACTTGCACTAACATATTACTCCCTCTAAGCCTCTATCCAAGTCTATAAAACATATTTCTATTTTGCACGTACATCAAAAAACATTGAAAATGACTATATTATTTCTATTTATTATGTCTAAGCACTCTGTTCAGTATCATGCATCTAGGGAATATAAACTAAAGAAAAAGGTGTATATTAAGGAAATACTAAGAGCATGGCTAGTAGCCGCTGCATCAAGCAACGGCATCATCAGCATACCACCACCGCATACCATCTACGCTTTGAATTTTCGCCCACGCTTTGGCGTTTATGCCGGCCGCAACCGATGCGGTGGTTGCAGTGGATTCTCTAACATATTTATTTGGCATTCGAATATGAAATAACATGTATATAAATAGACAAGTCCATTAAAAAAAATGCACTAACGGAAGTGAACAAGTGATATGAAAGGCAAGAGAGGACTCCGAGTGGTGGATCGAAGAATTTGAAAAAATTTTAATGCGATAATTTTTGGATGGAGGGAGAGTAGCTTCGTAGTTTGACGGCATACAAATGCAAGACACGTACGCGCCCTCCGTGTACTTCCGTACTCCGTAGCCGTAGTGTTAGCTAGCTAGTTATATTTCGTTCGACATGCATCTACATATGCGTGCATGCATGCATGTAGTACGTACATAGCTAGCTATCATCAGGTCGCTAGGGAGAAACTAACTAGCTAGATACTCTACCTAAGCCGTTAGAAACTAACTAGCTCATCCAAAACTCAAAAAGCAAGTGACTACTATTTAGTAAAACCGTTAGAAATAACTAAATAATTACTTTAGATAAGAAAGCTATCCGGAGCATGCTAGGTTCTAGTTAGAACTGTTCATTAGCATCTTGGCCCGATGATTCGACCTAGATTCAGCCCAATTTTTCTCGGCCAGCCTAGGATTGGCTTGACCACTAGGGCGAGCTTGGGCTCCAAGATCAATTCTAGTGCAAAAATCGAGCCGAGCTCAAGCCTGAGGAAAAAATAGGAAGAAGTCCAATTTACCTCCCTTAACTATTGCAGAAGTTCATTTTTCCTCTCTCAACTCATTTGTGGCCGTTCGATGCAAGATTGGACGGCCAGATCTCACCCATTTAACACAGAGGGAGGAAAAGTGAACTTTTTTAATAGTTGAGGGAGGCAATGTGGACTTCTTCCGAAAAAATAAAAGCACAATGCAAAACCACGCTACGGGCTTTTGGTCAAGCTTTCGAACTTTTGAGCTAGTTTCGGGCCCGAGTGAGCACAAAAAAGTTTGATCCCCGCTAGGCTCTGGTCTCGCTCCAGAGTGCGTCAGGCTTTTTCAAGCATGGGCATGGTCGATGATCAGGTTATCATGTCTCTAGTTTCAATAATAAAAGAGTGAACACGATATCTTTGCACCCCCTTTTATTTTAGCTTAATAAAATAACGGTTTTGCTTCGCTATAGTCGCCTGCAATCACATTGTCCGCGCAAGCGAATTTGAATGGCTCGAGATGTTCTGCCGAGCGCGAGGTCATGAAATGCCCATTGCCGCCAAGATCGCCGCGTCAGACAAACTTCGCAGACATGCAACAAGCCTACTAGCAGTAATAGGTCTTGCGCATGCATGCACGTAGACGTAGTGCTATACGGCACTGCCACTTTTGTCTTACTGAAATTTTTTTAATTCAAAAATGTATTTTAATTGAACATATCGGTTGGTGACGAGATGTACATACATTTATGATAAATCGCATTTGAATATGATGATTTTCTTATACAGCGCGGCGCCTCTGGGCGGCGAACCTGCACGCCCGCCACGGGCGGCGACACAAGGCGCAGAGTGTCATTCGGCGGGCGGCGCGACGCAGCACGACCGCCACTGGCGGCGGCGGCGCGATGCACGGGCCACGGCGAAGGGCGCGGCGCTTTAGGCGCGCTAATGCACACATAGGCGCGACTACAGACCACGAGAGATCCACGATTACGATCTACTAGATCGAATCAAAACAACAACGATCTACTAGATCAAAAAACGAAAACAGTAGATCGAAAATAATAGATCTGTTGGCGATAGCGACATACCGTTGGTGACAAACCTGAGAGCGATTCGTGCTGATAACGTGTTATAATTTATACGGTAGTCGCTCATACACAATCACATAGATCAATCACAGAGATATGAACACAGAGATATAGAGAGAAAGCCACGGCACAGATCTTTATTATCTCATATATCTCGAATACAAAGGGATGTCGAATACAAAGTGATGTCTCTCATATTTATAGTGCAGTTTCTTAGCAACCAAGAAACCTCCTTGTAGATATATTTGGTTTTAACCATAATACCCCTAGGGTTATAACAGCATTAACCGCGTAAGGGCCGGTCGGCCTCCTCCTGTGACAGTCGGACAGACGGTACCCTTTTGCATCTCCTCATAGGACCCAGACGAAAGGCAATTTGCTTCCGTGAAAAAAAAATAAGAAAACGAAAGGCTATTTACTGGGCTTCAAACAAAATTTAATTGGGCCTTTGATAAGATGGAGAAGCAAGACATGGGGCATATGGGCCCCTGGATACGGCACCGGCATTGAAGTCCACCTAGTGCGCCTCCGTCTCCCATCCCGATCTGCTGCTAGGACTTCTCGAAGGGAAACGTCCGGCCGCCTCGGGGAGCGTGCAGAGCTGGTGCTGGTGGTCGCCGATCTGGCCGCCGGCCGCCGTGCCGGCGAAATTGCCGGCCGTGAGGCGCAGAGGCGGGCCGTGTACGTGAGAGGCAAACGCACGGTGGCCCCCGTGCCTTTTTTTTTTTTTCCTCACGTGTGCGGATTGACTGGGCAGCGACGAGATGCTGGAGTTGGCTAACTATATATAGGAGCGAACGAAGTCATATAGTATATTAAGATAATATTACATTTTTCTGTATCCCATCATTTAGGATGATTTAGTACAGTTCATCCAACTAAACATATGAATGAACACAAATTCTGCACCATCCCATATAGTAACCATCTCATTTAGGTAACCATACACACCCTAACTAATTGGATCAAGATTGATTAGCTAGCTAGGGCGTCCCCTTCGTCCTTGCAATGAGTATAGAAAATTTTATCAATTTTTATGTAGGTGTTAAGAGGTATCAATCAAATCTAGCCCTTTATCTATGAGAATAGGCTGAAAAAGATCATCTTTTTCTTCCACCTATCTCCTCAGGCTGGTCCGACTGGCAGCCGCAACATGCGCATGGGCATGTCAATAACGATGACGGTGAGCACGCACGAGCGTAGCCCCGACAGCATGCCAGAGGCGATTAGATAGCCATTAGATATGTCTTAATTGGAGAGAGGTACCCAGAGGCACCAAGAGGTGTCAGAAAAATTGGAGAGAGGTGCCAAGAGGCACCACTTTACAATAGCCATTAGATATGTTTTAATTGATTGTCGTGATGAGAGACACCAAAAGGTTTCAAGAATGGTAAAGTAGCCTAAGGAGTGTGTGTGTATGCCATCCAAGAACTACTCTAATACAATTTCATCATCTTTGCCAATAACACTACAAACTTTATATGCTCATGATGTTCTATATATAGTTATATACTTATATGAATGAGAGAAAGGATCAGTGATTTTCTTAAAAAAACGGAGGAAGACCTTTTGCACACGCAATCGAGGAGAAATACACTCCATGCATTATGTACGAGGAGGACTGGTGTGAGGACCCAAAAATGGAGTCGAGTCCCCCTCTGTGCTTTACATGTTCTAGTCCCTGGATCAAGTAGCTAGAACACACAGATATACAGTTCTTGGATCATGACCATTCAACAAATAAACTTTATTGCATCAGAGTGCTTGCAAACATGGCAAATAATACCATAGTTTTGGCTCAATAGCCTTACAAAAGCGGAAGTCTTTAGATATGAACAAAGTAAAACTGATAAACAATGAAGACCCAAATAAACTCCACAGGCAAAACTGTAGAGGCGCACTCCTAGACATCTGGATAGCCTTCGTCCTGAGCTCCAAAGGTAAAATCGCTCTCTTGAAAACTCATCTTGTCAAACTCCCCTTCTTAATAAAGATTCTTCTGGCTGCAACCTGCTCGTTGGAATGAGCAGCCCGCATGAAAGGCGGGGTGAGTACGCGAATACTCAACAAGCTATCGTCCTTAAAATGTAATGCAAGAACAATAGGATAGGATGATTATTTTTGCCCAGCATAAATCCCTAACTTATCTGTTTTCAAAATTTAAAACAAAGCAGATTATCTAATCCATGAGATTCATCTAATCCAGAAATGTATTTTCATGTCACGAGCTTCACCGCTCGGAATACCCAGAACCACACCTAGCACCACATCGAGCTTCACCACTCAGAACACTTAGAACACATTGAGCTTCACCACTCGGAATACCCTAAAACCCCTCCGAGTTTCACCACTCAAGTATCACAAAACCACACCAGTTCTCAACAACCCATTTTAATGAAAACAGTGAGACTACCATTGTGAGATCCTCCTTGCCGCTCGTGACCGTGAGCACGGCTGTCATGACAGTTTAACTAAACTCTGCAGAGTGTGTACACTTTACCCCTGGAACCGTATTCCCAGTAAACTGGTGAATAGAACAAAGCCACTACCGGATCCGCTAATTTGAGACCGCACACTTGGAGTGACCCACCGACATCGGATTCACCACACGAGACGTGAATCATCCCTTATGTAGGAAGACGATCCCAAACTAGTTTCTCCGAGCAGTGAACTAGGGCGTTACCATTATCCGCATCCAGGGCTGTACTGTAAGGCGAGGGTAAAATAGTCACAAAGAGTCGGTCCTTAAGGGACTCAGGGCAATCACTACACTCGCAGTGCTTCCTTCACTGTCGTCCCACACACGCATCACCGCATAAGAGTGTGCTATCGTCCTTGGAGTCCTCACAAGTCATAGCCACCCTTATCGTCGAAGCGTATGTACACACCCAATGGCATTATGCCACACCCGCAAGTCGCCCAACCGGAGTGGTCTACCGGCCTTGGAATCCTCACAAGTCATAGCCACCCCCTGTTGTCGAGGCAGGTATACACCACATACACAAATACACATGGTGCAAATCTTTGCATGCTTCACCACATGCCTGGTTGTAGCGAGGATCCACGACCCCTCGCTACCTATCACGTCACCCCGAGTCCACACACGCCACTTAGATTTTAGTTGTTTAATTTTAAATACCAAATAACCAATCCAAGTCCTGATAGCAGTTTTGAATAGTGATGATTGCTATGTCCCAATTCCCAAGCAACTGATCTGCCCTTCTATAACCAAAGCTTGGCCTAAAAGGTATTACAAATGGCTACAAGGTGCGGTTTTAACATAATAATCAAGTCCTACCATGTAATGGATTTGATAATGCCAATCAAGTACATACTTAGAACTATCCCAATATTCTTAGCCCAACTATATTTATATTCATGCAACCGTAACGTTCTAGCCGACATCTCAAAAATATGGGTAACAGCATGTTGTGGATGTGACACCCACGGGTTCTAGATAACTTGCCTCGTTGAGCACAACAGACACACATCCCCGAAACGTCGGCAGACTTCCCTCTGCGCCTGGGATCTATCGTGATCTGAAAAATGACATAATAAACACACTGCTGAAAATATAGAAAATATGTGTGCACATGCATATGAAAAGATTACAGTAGGTACTAATATGTTCAAAGGTAATTATAAAATCAGTTTTGTAATTTTTGCAAACAAACATTGATTACCATAATTGCTAAAGTACTTGTTAAACAATAATTCATGGATAAAACATTTTGTACATATATAGTACCAAAATTGGCCGTAAAATACTACACAGTTTCAGGAACATAGAAAAATTAGTTTCATAATTTTCTGATCCACTGAGAATATTTGACAAATATTTCAATATAGAGTAATTCTGGAAAATACTGAAATTTGGGAAAATCACTAAAAAGAAGTGGGCCGAATCCAGCCCACTTGGGCCTGCGGCCTGGCTGAGGGAAGAGGGCACGTGCCCTTCTTCTTCCTCCAGCCAGCCATGGCAGGGGAGGGGAAGGCGCACGGGGAGGCGGCATTCCGGCGAGGGGCGGCTACGGCGAGTGGCGGAGGAGGTCTGCGGCGGCGCAGCGACCTTGCCAACGGCGGCGGCTCGGCGCAAGGCGGCCCGAGGCGACGGCGCGGCGGCGAACATAGGCGGCGGCTGCGGCTGTACACGGCGGCGGCGGTCCGGTGGCGCTGGGCTTGGGGAAGTGGCGGAGCGGATTCGCAAGGACGCGGGGAAGACGGTGGTGGCGGCGGCTTGGGCTGGGAGTGCTCGAGGCCGTGGCGCGACACAGAGGCGGCGCGACGGCCATGGGGAGATGGCGGGAGCTCCGGCGACGTCGGCTCCGGCCCAATCGATTGGGGGGAAACATACTAGACGTCCTAGGGATGCTACTAGATAGGAGTCACGAGAGATTACCAAGCGGTGGCACCGGATTCGATGTCGAGCTCGCTGGCGGCGGGGAAAAACGCGGCGGCTCCGGCGAGGAATTCCAGAGACTCCAGTCAACCAAGCCTGTTGTCAAAAACCAAAAATGGATTTGGAAGATCAAGGTAGATCATGTTGGCAGGAATTCAACGAGGAAGCTCACCCAATGCTCCAATTGAAAGAGATAATCAAAAGAGGAAGAAGAAACTCGGTTTGGGATTTTATAGCCATGAACAGGAAGTTAAAAGGGTTGATTTGTGCAGGATTAACATCACTTAAGGAGTAGTAACCGACATCACAAAGGTTTTATTGCCATCAAAACAAAGTGGAGGAAAATGGGTGGTTTTTCAATGCTTTGGCAAGCACAAGGAGTTAAAGAGTTGCTGCGCGTTGGAGAAAAGAAATGGTGCGTGCAGGTGGGAGAAGGGAGAGAAAGAGGGAGATGAAGGGATGTGGCTGCTCAATTTTTCCATGTTGACCATTAAATTTAGTAGAAACCGATGGCATTATATCCTTCTTGATGGCCACTAAAGAAGATGAAACAATTGAGGATAAACTCCTCCATTTGCATGCACGCTGGAAGAGGAATAGAGGGCATGCGCAATGGAGAGGAAGAGGAGGAGAGAGAGAGTGAGAAAGAAAATGAGATGGCAAATGAATGACAAGTGGGTCCCAAAAGAAGATGAAGAGAAATAGATGAGAAAGTAATTAAATAATAGGACCAGCATAATTATCTTCCATTCTAGTAATTATTTATCAAATAAAATATTTGAATAAACTCTAACTATTATTTTATAATTATCATTTTCGAACATATGTAACCAAGGGTTACACAATTGTAGGAAAATAATTATCAAAAAGAAATTATTTAGATATAATTTTCAAGAAGTCACCCAATATTATAAATTTTATTTTCACAAATACAATAGCCTTTGCTCATAAATAAAAATCAAATTACTTTTTTTTTAGAGTAACATATTCGTTTTCTTGATTTAAAATTTATATGCACAAATATTTAATTACGCAGATTCCATGCATGATTTCATTTTTATAAAAATGAGGACGTTACAACTGGATCGGAAGGAGGAGGAGAGGAGGCGGCGAACGGGCGAGGAGAGCAGGTTGGGGCGCCACTCTTTTTTTTTTTGCCTAGGGCAGGGGACTGGGGGCTCGGGTGACGCGGAGGGCACGCAGTGGCATTTGCGGGTAATTTCAATGCAACCACGGGTGTATCTACGAAGAGGAAAAGGGCTGCGGTGCTTTTGGCGAGAAACATGGAGGACGTGGGCGTAAGTTTGCCAGGCAAGCCTGCATGGGGAAGGTTGGTAACAGAAATCCTACAATTCTGAGGGTTTTTCTGCAAAGTTGTTTGGGCGGGAGGGGCAGCGCGTGGCTTAGTGGAGGAAGCGCCACGCGCCCCTCTGGGACAGCAAAATGGAACAGATGGCGGGGGCAGCTGATGGGCACGCGTCCAGCCTGTTCGGGCAGACCGACGTGGCACGATCTGGACCATCGCTCGCGTCGATCGAACGGTTGTGGAAAAAAAGGCGACGTGGCACCACGAAGAGCCAAGCTCAAACAGCGCTACACGCAATAAGGTGTTTGGAAATGCATGATTCGAGAACAGCAAGGGAGGGATGGTGATTTTTGTGGAGAAATGCTTGGGATTTTACATTTACTAAAAATTCAAAAAAAATAAAAATTGAAATTTACATTTATTCAATTTTCAATTTACTCAAAATTCAAAAAAATTTAAAAAATTGAAAGTTTTAAAAATAGGTTCTTTAGGATTTTACATGATTTTTTTTTAAAATTCGTGTAAATTGGATATGGTATGAAATATTAATAGATATAAGAGGAATAAAAAATCAATTGGTTAGCATCTGTACGTACGTGATTCCTGGAGTATCGTTAATTGGTTGAGCGATCGCCTGGTGAGTCGTAACGTCCGTTACACATCGTTGGCTGTCAGCATGCTATCGTGCTTTCAGTGAGCGACCGCCGCTTGATCGCGGTTTCCAAGCACGACAGGGGCCTAGATCTGTCTAAAGTTCAACTCGGGATGTATTTTTGCATAAAGAATAAAAAATAAATTTATAAAAAAATAATTTCACCTGATGACATGCCCACCCGATGGGCTGGGAGGTGAGCCTAGGTTCGTGTCGGTTCGATTGAAGAACAGAACGAACCGGGTCGGCTCGAATTCGGTTGGTTCTGTTTAATGTCGGTTGGCCCGGTTTTTATGTAATATCTAAAAAATAGAAAAAACTGAGGAATTCATAAATGTGAACAATAATTCTTGTAAATAATTAAAATATTTAGATTTACATGGAGAAATATTTAAAATGCATTGCAGAGCTTTTTATTAATGTGGATTTACATGTCTGCCTCATTAAAAATTTTGCCAAGTAAAAACTCAAAGTTGAGAAAATCTTAGCAAAGAAAAAAGAGTACAGCCTAAAACTCTACATGTCGACGGGTGTTCAACCAGGGGTTGTCGTCGGCAATAGAATTTGAACGGGGTTGTGTAGAATCTCAAGCTGGTGGCAACACAAGACAGGAGAACTTTTTCTGAAAGGTTCGGGCCCTCAGGGATGAGGTAATATCCTAGTACTGTGTTTTTGGGATTATGATGATCTCGATTACAACGAGGTCTTGAGATCTTATGTTGAGGTTTAAGTCTAGATGCTAGATGATGTATATGATGCCTCTACGACCCCTACCCCTCCCTTTATATAGTGCAGGGGGGATAAGGTTACATGACCATATCCGGCAGGTAGTACCGAATCCTATCTCTATAGTGTGCAGCACGTATACGCATCGGTATTTATAGATAGAAATCTCCTAATCAAACGGAATTAAACTCTATCCTCAAGACTATCCTTGGCTTCCAAGCTAGACGTAGTGCGAGTGATATTCATCTTCTTCCAACCAACTCGGGTTGTTCCTGTTTGCCACTTTATGTGCCTTCTGTGAAGATACCCGAGGCCCATGAAGTCCACACTACAATACAAGCATAAAAAATTTTGGGGCCTTCTTCAATCTTTATCAAGCTCTAAGTCCCTGAGTGTTGCCGCCAACTCTTGATTTTGTCTCTTGGTGACAATATTCTGCTGCCGTTTTTTGACTAATGCCCAATACTTTGTATTCATTAGTATTTCAACCATTTCACCATGAAGGAAAGTTCGATTTCATGCTAGGATAGATAGCACCGGATATGTTCCACTATGTTGTTGCCACCATGTAAGAATATTAAACTCTTATTCTTGGAAGTCGACGACGTCTTTTGCTATATAGGAGGCAAGCTCGCCAACAGCTCCGCGTGATGGCTATGTAGTCGGACGAGTTGCACTGCCCGAAGAACTTGAAGTGTCCTTACCCGTGATAGCTTTCCAAAATGATATCTTTCTCCCCATCTGTTAAACTGGTGGTGGTCGTGGTGGAGAACTCTTGCTTGCGATTCTTCATATTTTCTAATACAAATCATTAAGTTTATTTCTGACTTCTTGAAAATAATTAGAGTAATCTATTCCAGCAGCAACACCAAGTTGTGTTAAAGCATTAGTTAATTCAGAAAGTTTAGCTCTAGGTTCTAAGAGAAAAGCAAAACAATATA
Source organism: Raddia guianensis (assembly GCA_036346415.1). Classification (NCBI taxonomy): domain Eukaryota; kingdom Viridiplantae; phylum Streptophyta; class Magnoliopsida; order Poales; family Poaceae; genus Raddia; species Raddia guianensis. Next base: position 17,791,796 of record CM070541.1, on the reverse strand, counting down.
AGAATGGAATATCTCTGCAGTATTTTAAATATTTAGCTTTCATATGGCTAACTGCATCATATAAAATATGATCATTTTCAAACATTTTTAACTGATTAGCAATGTGATAAGTGGACATAATAATAGAAAAAGATATAGTCTCATACAGAGTAGAAGCACTAACGGTAGTTTCATAAAAAAAACTCTAGAAATGAATGTAAATGAGTAAGTATCTGCCAAACCTATGGAGTCAAAAGTGACGTTCCATCTTAAATTGGATATTGAGTGTTAATAAAACTTTAAAAACCTGTCTATATAGTAATATGTGGTGCAACATAAGATAGGTGGAATTACACTTAATAGGCATGTCTAGGCCAAATTTTCTTGGCTGAATTGATGATGCACGACAATAGTTCTTCCATGCAGCAATCTGTCGAGGATTGGATCACGGCCCATTGCCATGGCCCACTCCCTGACGGCCCATTCGAACAGCCTACTAGGGCTCAGCTCCCTAGAAGGCTCTATCAGGCCCATGTTCATCCTGCCGAACAGCTTCCTGGCTGGCACGGTGCGTAATGGCCTAGGATTCCTGTTTGAGTCCGACTCGAACAAGAGTTCTGCACGGCTACGTGAAGACCGGGACGTGGTTTCTCGGATTGGAACAGATGTCATGATCCCCAAGAATTGGAGTATACCTTATCTACCTCGGGATGTATTTGGCACGTCGAGTTTGTTACAGACTCGTGGTCAGCCCGGCCCGATTATCCTTCGGTAGGTCGGTTCATCAACACTATATAAACAGAGCCCCTACGGTGTTTAGAGGGGCCAAGCACCATTGTATTGACGCATGTTACTCACCGAGACCTGTTAATCTCGACAAGTTCTCCCTTGTAATCCTCTTTGATATAAAGAAAGGCTGGACGTAGGGCTATTATCTCTTCGAGAGGCCTGAACCAGGATAAAAATCTTGTGTCTCCCTGTTGCTTGTTGATTACTGTTCGCATAGCTCAGCAGGTCTTCTATCTCCCTTCTCAAGAACCTTAGTTGACCTGCGTCCGATATCCCAACCGTCGATAGTTGGCGTCGTCCATGGGGACTAGTAGATCAAGCCTGTTCGAGCATGTCGAACTCAGTCAGCGATCAGGAAAATCTTCCTGAGGGCTACGACTCAGAAGGACAAGACGTCTCTTCCCCTGTCAGATCGGATCGATTCTTTCGATCTCGATTGCCTTCCCGATTTGGGACAGAGCTCTCCAGCTACGTTCCGGAGATAGTCTTGGATCACACTCCTGTCATTGACGATGATTACGGAACCGATGATCTTTGCGCTGGTTTAGATCTCTCGGATTCCAGGATGGCATCGCGCCATCTGGTCCCCGCGACGAGCTCCGTGTTCGGGGACTGGATCAAAACTCCTTCCGGATCAGCAGGAATCTGCGAAACAAGTTGGCGTCCAGTACCTGCCCGCGAGCATCAGCAACCTCGGTACGTTTCCAGTTTTCCAATTCCTTTCCTTAGCGGTGTTTTCCTTAAAACCTCGTCGGTCTTTCGCTCCCGTAGCGCTCCCCGCGTGCGAGCATGTCTTTTTATCCGACAACGATCTGTACAGCTCCGGTTAACCGAAGCGGTGCACCACCGAGGGAGTTCTGCCCACCGTAAGCCGATTCTCATCGCAACGGGCATTCCTGGCGTTGGTTCCGCACCCGCTAAGGCGACACCAACGCTACACGGATACATGCCCGGATAAGATTTCGCCTCGCACATCTTGCCTACGGCTAAGGTCCCAATCGCCTTCTCTGGTTAGCGGTCTAAGCCACAGCGGGGCTGCACTTGCCCGCGCAAGTTTTTTTTATCCATGCTACGTCCTTCCTAGCACGGTAATCCGGAGCAATGCACCACCAACGGAGTCCTGCTCACCGTAAGCCGATTCTCATCGCAACGGGCACTCCTGGCGTCCGTTCCGCATTCGCCGAGGTGACACTAACGCTATCGGGGGACGTATCCGAAAAAAATTATGTCTTGTGCGGGTAGATCGTCTTTTGTGTGTTTTCCAAAACCTGCTTTGCTCTTCTTAGAGCCTGTTCTTACTCTTTTTTTTCCCTTGATGGCTCATTTCTTGTTTGTCTCTTGTAGGAAATACAGGCGCGGGGAACGTCAGACTCCGATGATGGTCGCGGCGAGGTTCCAGGCTTCCCCACCAAAACCGATGTCTACATCCCTCTCTTCCCTGGTTTGCTCTGCGCATGTCCGGAGACTGATTCACCTCACCCGCGTATAATTTCTTGCCTTTGCCCGGCACTGACCTTCACAGTTCTGCTAAGTCAAGGTAGTGCGCCACCAACGGAGTCCTGCCCACCGTAAGCCGATTCTCATCGCAACGAGGAAGCTTATTTTAAGCCAATTCTCATCGCAACGGGCACTCCAAGCGTCGGTTCTGCACTTGCCAAGACAACGCTTACACTATCGCAAGGAATACGTCATGGGTAAAACGTTCATTTCACACGTTCTCTTGCGGCTCTGGCTGCATCGGGTTGTGATTCACCTCGCAACAGGCAGCTCTTCACCCGGAGCGCGCATCTGGTCCCTGCGACGAGCTCCGTGCTCGGGGACTGGATCACCTCGCACCGGTTAGCTCTTCACCCGGAGCGCACGTCTGGTCCCGCGACGAGCTGCATGCTCGGGGACTGGATGGTCTTTGACCGGGTACGTCTTCACCTGGTCGTACTTTCTGGTCCCTTTAACGAGCACCGTGCTCGGGGACTGGATCTCTTTACCTGGTTCCTTTGACGAGCTCGACACTCGAGGACTGGGTCACCTTCCCCCTCGTATGCATTGTCTGCTCCTAGCACACGATCTACGTCTGGGGGCACATTACCTTCGCTCCTGAACACGACACACTCTCGAGAGAGCGCAAGCGCAATCTCTATTTCCTCGAGCAAGCTCTAGCCCGAGAGGTGGTTCTCCTATTTCCGTTCATGCCTTTCTGGTCTTCATGCCTGGATGCAGCAACACAAGTTTATCTCGCGACTTGCTATGTTCATTCTCCCGGAAGATCTGATCTTACCGGATGTGGTGGTACGCTCTTCACTACCAAGAATCCAATCCCTCCTTGATGACATTCAGCCTCATGGAGATGATTCATCTCACTTAAGACTGGGTACTCTGCTCGGACAGATGTCGTTCTCCGTTCGACGCAACAGAGTTGCTCGGCACCGGGCGGGTCTGTTCGGTCCCGAACAAGTCTTGTTCGGTTGAACCATAACCTGTTCGGTCGCCTGTTGCATGTCTTTGCAGCAGGAAAAATACCCTCTTCGTGACTTGAGTCTCAAGAGAAAGATCCCACTCTAGTGAGTCCTTCCACTTGAGTCTCGGGGACTAGCTGTCGGGGATTGGATCACGGTCCATTGCCATGGCCCACTCCCTGACGGCCCATTCGAACAGCCTACTAGCGCCCAGCTCCCTAGAAGGCTCTATCAGGCCCATGTGCATCCTGCTGAACAGCTTCTTGGCTGGCACGGTGTGTAATGGCCTAGGATTCCTATTTGAGTCCGACTCGAACAAGAGTTCTGCACAGCTACGTGAAGACCCGGACGTGGTTTCCCGGATTGGAACAGATGTCGTGATCCCCAAGAATTGGAGTATACCTTATCTACCTCGAGATGTATTTGGCACGTCGAGTTTGTTACGGACTCGTGGTCAACCTGACCCGATTATCCTTCGGTAGGTCGGTTCATCAACACTATATAAACAGAGCCCCTACGGTGTTTAGAGGGGCCAAGCACCATTGTATTGACGCATGTTACTTACCGAGACCTGTTAATCTCGACAAGTTCTCCCTTGTAATCCTCTTTGATATAAAGAAAGGCTGGACGTAGAGCTATTATCTCTTCGAGAGGCCCGAACCAGGATAAAATGTCGGGACCCGAAAATGGAGTCGAGTCCCTATTGTGCTTTATCTATTCAAGTCACTGGATCACGTAGCTTGAACACACAACTTACAGCTCTTGGATCACAACCATAAGCGCAGAAAAACCATTACATCATAGTACTCGTCAACATGGCGTTATTACAACAAGTCTTAGGCACTACGGCCTTTACATAACACTGCAGCGGAAGTCTTCAATCACATTATTAAAACATAAACTCGAGCGAAAGTCCCAACTCCACAGGCACACTGTAGAGAGCAGCGCTTAGATAGCTAAAAGTCTTCGTCCTGGATCCCACCAGCGAATCCATCGTCTTCATAGTACTCTTCCTCCGGATTCTTCTCCGATGGTCCAACACCTGCTCGTTGGAATGAGCAGCCCCGCATGAAAGGCGAGGGTGAGTACGCGAATACTCAACAAGCAAGGCTGACTAAATGCAACTAAGGTTCCAAAGGAATGGTAAGGTTATTTTGCATAAAGCCAGCTTTTTAAAGCTTTTTCCTATATTTTGAAATATGAGGAAAAACGTGATTTAAAACAAATATTTTGTTTTCAATTTCTTTTCTTTCCTTCGGCCGCAGCCGAAAATTTTCCAAGTGGCTAGATCATGGTTCCCCACCATGAACCTATACCCTCATCACTCACGGTTCCCCGCCGTGAGGAGAATAAAACAAATCTCTTTTGAAAAACATTTTCAAAATCAAAACGAACATTACCAAAGAGGCAGCTCCCCGTCGTCCGCCCTTGACCTCGAGGCAAGGCTATCATGATAGTTGTACACTCTGCAAAGGTTGCGCGCTTTACCCACAAGACAGGATTTCCCGGGCCAAAGGGTCTTCCTGACAATGCATTTGGCAGTCTTCCTCCTAATTCGGTAACCCCGCTCCCAACAGCACAACAGTGTGGTACCATTGGCCTCGGCTTAGTACCACACTCGACTGGCTGCGGATTGCACCAGACCATTGCCCTCAGGATAGTCCCACTGGATGAGCACCGAATTAAAATTCCAAAAGCTACTAAGCCAGGGCCTGCCCATACAGGCACTCAATGGTCGCACTGTAGTACTTAGCTCGACTACCTCAAGGAATCGGTCCTTAGGGAATTAGGGTGGATCTCGCACTGGACCCGATCTCGTGCAACATTGGCCTCAGCATAATGCACACCACCTTGCATCCAGCCACCCCAAATTAGGTTTTGCTAAAACTCTTTTATCCCAATAGCTCCCCGCTATTATATATACCCATTTGCAAATAGGACAACACCGGTTGTCGCTTTTTTTAAAATACACGCATTTCATCGGTATTTTAATTTTAAATAGGTACTAGTCGGGACAAGCGAGTCTAAGCATTTCTACTATCGCAAAACCTAATTTTCAAGGAGGCTATAATAACAACATATCTAATCATGCAATTTCTAGGGCGACAAGGTTTGGGCTATAATACAATTAAATTTATAGGGTTAGCTACTCTAACTAAATACTGGTTTTCTAAGGTCAAATATACATGCATAATTTGTGAATCGCTAATAAATATTTACAAAACAGTAGGAAGTGAAGTTTCAGCACTTGCCTTGTTCAGTACAGTGGACACACCCCCTCGGTGCGTCGGCGAAACGTTCCTCGTCGTCCGATCCTAATGGACGACAATAACAGAAATAAATTCAACAATGCATGAAATCCAAAATAGATAAATGAAATGCATATGAAAATTTTACAGCAGGTTTATTTCTGGTCAAAAGAATTTCTAAAATTAGTTTCACAATTTTTTTTAGACCATTAATGTATTTATTAAAAATGCTACAAGTTTAGTTAAACAATAAATCATACAAAAATTAATATGTATAGTTACAGAACCAAACTTGGTAGTAAAATACTAGATTTTGGCAAGAACCTGGAAAATTTTGTTTCACATTTTTATCAGCTACATAGAAACTATAATAAATATTTCAAGTGCTAGCTTTTTCTGTAAAATTGGAAAATTGGAATTTTTGAGTGGACCGGCCCATTTAGGGGTTGTCTTCAACCTCCAGCCATGACCATGGCTGGGAGGGAGGCACGCGGGGAGGCGGCGCTTCGGCGACGGCGAGCGGCGGCGCAGGACGGTGTTGGTGCGGCGAACTCGCCAGCAGCTGCGTCTCGGCGCTGGGTGGCCCAAGGCGACGGCGCGGCGGCGCTCAGCGGCGGCGACGTGGCCTGCCCATGGCGGCGGCGGCTCGGTGGCATGGGGGCTAGGGGAAGAGGCGGCACGGTTTCGCACCGGCTCGGGGAAGGCGATGGTGGCGGCGGCTTGGGCTGGGAAGGACCGAGGCGGCGGCGCGGCACAGAAGCGGCGCGGCGGCCATGGATGGACGGCGGAAGCTCCGGCGAGGTCGGCTCCGGCCCTATTGATCGAGGGGAAATCTTCTAGACGCCATAGGGATGCTACTGGAGAGAGGAATTTGGATATTGCTGCACGGCAGTGATGGTACCTTCGGGCGGCGCTCCGGACAGTTGCGGCTCCGGCGTCCAATTGGTGGCGTTCCGGTGGTAGTCTCCTGCGGTTCCAAGGCAAAATGGATTCACAGAAGGTCAAGGTAGGACATGGCTGCAAGAACTCAGCAAGAAATCTTACCCACTGCTCCAAATCGAAGGAGAGAACAAAAGGAAAAGGGAAGAGCTCGGGTGTGGGAATTTATAGGGAAGAACAGAGGAAGATGGAGAGGTTTGGCTGCGAAAAATGGGATGAAACTGGTGTGTTCACCCTCTAGTAACTGAAAATCATCAATGACTTGCATGATGGGTGAGTGGTGCATCAAATGGGCACTAAGCATGGCCATTAGGAGGCTTGAAGTGGGTTTTCAAGAGGGAAGAGAAGGTAGCTGCGAAAATTATCGGCCTGTACAGCATGGGGAAGGTAGGGGAAAGGTCTAGGGAGGCTTACAAGTGGGCCCGAGAATTCCTAGGTACTTTTCCTAATTTTTCCTCTAGGCAAAAATGCTAAAACAGGGGGTTAAAATATTAAATAAATATTATATGAAATTATTTTTCCACATAAAATATTTTATTATTTTATTATATTAATTTTAAAATTAACTTCACAATTTTGCCAAATTTTTATAAAGCCGAAATAATTTTCGGAGGAAAGGATCAATTTCTAGTTAACTAGAAATGTTTTTCTGGAATAATTAAGTAACAAACTCATTTTTGGGTTTTAAATTATTTTTAATGCACAAAATGCACATGCATGAGTTTTTTTAAAAAAATTTCAAAAATGAGGATGTTACAATAAAAACCCTATGTCTCCCTGTTGCTTGTTGATTGTTGTTCGCATAGCTCGGCAGGTCTTCTATCTCCCTTCTCAAGAACCTTAGTTGACTTGGGTCCGATATCCCAACCGTCGACACAATCCTTATATTAGAACTATTTAAAAATGAGATGTCATCCCGAATAATTTGAAGATAAGATTGCAATATTTTTCAAATCACATTTAACAATTAAATTAATAATATAACATGCACAATATTGATGCATTAAAAAGATTTAGCATATGTGGATAACACAGATTTTAAAATATTCATGTCATTAGTGTTAGCAGATGCATTATCCATGGTAATAGCAAAAAATATATCAGTTATTACAAATTCTTGAACAACATTCATAATGCATTCAACAATATTCTCACCTATGTAATTAACATCAATAAGTCGAAGATCAATTATTATTTTTTCTATCTGCCAATTTTGGTTAACATAACGAGCAACAACACTTAAATAATCTTCTCTAACCCTACCAATCCCAGATGTCCGAGGTTAATGAAACAGAAAATGTGCAGGATTTAAATTGTTTTTTTTTACCTTAACTTGTTGGTGTTATATAATTTTTTCTAATCTCTAGTCGTTGTTTGAGGAGAAACACTACTATGCCTAGGATTATGAGCAGTTTTAATATATTCTTCGAAAGCAAGAGAATTACCAAATCGTAAAGGTAATTCTTCATAAGCTATTAGCCGACACAATGCCTCTCTATCTACCTCGACATTGTACTCCCAGTTACTTACTGAACCATCAAGGTTGTAGCTCAGCTGTTGCTATCTCATTTGAACTCCTTTATTCTTCTTACACGCTATATCGTGCCCCTTTAGATGTCCCGTAACCGAGCCCGTCGCCGTTGATAACATCTGTTTATAAATTTTACATTTAGTTGCATACCTCATTAACCTGTCGTCCAAAGGTGCTTCAACTCCTCGTAATCGTTCCACACATTTGACCGGTTCACTCGAGCCCATGCACTTCGATCCGATGGTATCGGAGTCAGAAGCACAAGTTAAATTGGATGCAGATCCATAAGGATGATCCTTGGTTCCTTAAGTTTACGTTTCTTGAACCAGATCTGGTAGACTTTGACCGATTGGTTCGTAGTCCTCCAGACTTAATCCGAACTGGTTAAGGTGAAAAGAGAACACCCATCGGCCATTTCGCGAAACTATTGTACATGAAATAACAAACGAGCAATTAATTTAGGATTAATATTTATACTAAACAAATCAAACGCATAACACAAATACGCATATAGAAATATACAAACCTCACGGCACCGAACAAACTAACAAATCTAGCCAAATTTTTCTGAAATATTTGTAACTTTGCCCAAATTTGCCAAGAATTTGCACAAATTTCTAGCTCACAAGTCACAAATCGCAGTGCACAAAAAAGACTAAGAGAATGGAGTTGCAAGTGTGGCTGGCTGGTGAAGGGTTGGTGCCTATTTATAGGAAAATTATGGAAATTTTCAGGCTCTTTTTCTAGTTTTTTATGAATTTTTAAAACCTCAAATGGATATAAACAACTAGATTTACAATGATAATTAAAAGCGAACCAAACGAACGAATTGAACCGGGCCGCCTGCTTCGCTAGCGCAGCAGACACCACGTGGTGTCCTGTGGTTGGCCGGGGCGGCGGCTGGGCGAGAAATGGCGCGGGTGTCGGCACGCCGAGCGGGGCCACGGGACGCGTGGCGTGGCCTTGTTGGCCGACGCGGTGGCGGGTGGGTATGGCGGCGCAAGACAGGTCATGGGGCGTGTGGCGGGCGGGGCGAGCGGCGCCGCGGCGGCCGGACACGTCGAACGCCCACACAATGCATGTCGCATGGCGGGGCTGGTGGTGGGCGGGAGCGAGATAAATTTCAAAATTTAAATTATGAAAGCTACAGTAACCTAGCCAAACAAACCGAACCGGGCCGACCGGTTCGCATAGTGATAAATCGGGCCGTTACTATGTGATATACCGGTCCGACGGGTCAACGCCTAGACCCAGAAACGCTTCGCAGGCCCAAACTGGGTCGCCCCGGTTCATTTTTAAATGGTTCGACGCATATGACCAGCTCTACGTGATTCCAATCTCTCCTCCCAAATTCTTCCCAAATTCATCCTTGATCATCTCTTGCCGTAAATAGCTCGGCAGGCCTACATATGGGCCCCACGAGGCACGGAGCGGGGACCAAGCCGGCCCGGCCTGTGGTATCCGAACATCTTCCAATTTGGACTCATCGCCTCATTGACCATCGCCTCGCCGCCGTCCCTAACCCTAAACCCAGCCTCTCCCGGCGGCCGGCGCTGATCCTCCCGGTCCAGGTCCGACTCTCTCCTCAGATCCACCAGCTCCAACCTCCCCCTCCTCCTCCGGTGACCCCGCGGAGCCGCGCCGACGCCTACCGCCTCCGCGCGCGGCCACACGCCCTTTGGCTCTTCCTCCCCTGGCTAGGCGGGCTCCTCCCCTCCTCCATCGCCGTTGCTGATGGTGTTTATTTACTGTCATTGTCAGGGCTCGATTTGGTCAATGGCGACGACCGTCAAGCCGCTGGACTGCGCGGAGGGCTACCTCCGGTGGAAGGAGTCGCTGCTCCTCCGCCTCCATTCCCTCAACGTCGCCCACGCGCTCTCCGAAGACTGCCCCGCCGCCGGCGACCAGGGCGCCAGGAAGTGGGCGCGCGACGACGCCGTGTGCCGCGGCCACATCCTCGCCACGCTCTCTGACCGCATCTTCCCCGACTACGCCCACCAAGCCACCGCCCGGGCGCTGTGGCAGGCCGTGGCGCGCACCTACGAGCTGGAGACGCGCAGCATCTCGTGGCGCAACCTGAAAGACTTCGAGTACGACGAGGGCGCGCCGCTGCTGGAGCAGCTCGCGCACCTGGAGGCTCTGGGCGTCGGCGCCAAGTATTCTGATGATCTGGTCGCGGGCTTGATATGCGAGAAGCTCCCGGAAGAGGTGGCCACGCCCGCCGTGGCGCGCTCCGACAATGGCATCGTCAGCATGAGCCTGCTCTGGGATGTCGCCCGGCGCATGGCTGCGTTTTGGATTGACTGCGATGACGAACGCCGGAGGGACGAAAAGGCGGCCATGGCAGAGGATCAGGCCGGTTTCGCCGATGTGCTTTAGCAGCCGGTGCCTTCCATTGGACAATAGATGTTCATGGCGTTCAAGCAGTGGAAGCCTTGTGAACTGATCAGCACCTTAATCTGTGGGTATTAGAGCATGAGCAGCAGGGCCGGCTCCTTAATAGCGCGCAGGCGCTCGCCTGCATGCATGCGCTGCTCGTGCTCTTAGTGTTTAGGGGTGTAATGAGGTTCAAGTACTCTAGTGTAGCCTTGTGGTGGGTTGTCTTGTTCAGTGTCTGTGGCTATTGGTGCTTAGCGGTCTAAATAGGTTTTGGTATGACTACTCTATGTGTGCTCATCCTGCTTGTGATGCTACATGTTTTAGATCAATCTGAATGCCATGGACCTGCATGGAAACTATTAGCGCGCGATATAATGCCTCATCTTTTAATGAGCCCATCTTGTTATGCTACATGTTTTAGATCAATCTGAATGCCATGGACCTGCATGGAAACTATTAGCGATCTAATGCCTCATCTTTTTAATGAGCCCATCTTGTTATTTGCTATAATATGCATGATCTGATTCTGCTCTCAGCGACAACCATAGGTATCTGTACATCCTACAGCCAACACGTTTGATCCTCAAGAACTGCTCCATTTCGTGTTCATTTTTGTGAGATACTTGATCCCTACGGGTGTATTAATGGATGGTTCGATATTCAATTTTATGAACCATAGAATTTCTACAACCTCGGCTTGCTATCCTTGCTAGGCAAGAGGCAGGGCTAATCTTGCATCCCAAAGAATCAATTGCTAATGTAAGATAAACTACTGTACCAATATGCCGAGTGAAGAGCAAGGGTGAGGACGAAATCCAAATATGAATAAGAGCCACCACAAGCTAGCATGTGATCGAATAGTTGTTTACAATCAATATAACATTTATGAACATAACATACCAACTAAGATTTCGCAACAAACTGATGATGGATCCCAATTATATGTGGAAACCCTCCGTCATCGGCATAACTGGCGTATTAGATGCTTGCTTACAATAACAAAAGGAGAAAAGAAAGGAGTTCGTTCTTCATAATCCATACCACACACCACGGCTTCCAAAATCGCAAAATGTGGCATTCTTACTTAGCACTAGACATTGCAGGAAATCGCCATCATGCTTTTTTCGACTGGGCAGCTCAGTGGTGCGTCGGCGGCCATCCAGGTCATGGCAGCATTCACCCACAGGCCGAAGTGCCTCGATCTCTTGTCACCAAGAGGATTTGGCCGCTAAATAGGTTTTGTCAGGTGAGGGCACACGAAGAAGGCTGTCTCCAACAGACTCCCCTAAAGCACCCTCCTATGTATTTCAACAGCATTCCCTATTCCGTTCCCTAAAATAGAGTTTTTCTCTCCATTCCCTTATATATAGGGGTTCTCTCTTCTCCCCCTATACAATTCTCCATATAGGAAACGCTGTTGGAGATAGGAGAAATATAGGGAGAGATTTTTTTTAAGGGAACCTATATATGAGGCTATAAGGAATCAAATTTAGGGCCTGTTTGGATCCATTAGCACTAACAATTAGCTGCTAAAATTAGTAGGGAGGGATCCAAACAGGCCCCGCTAATTTGCTGCTAACTGTTAGCAGGTTGAGCTACTAACAATTAGTCCATTAGCAGGTTTTGGGCTACTAACAACTGCTAACAACTGCTAATAGATGGTGAAAAGACTGCTTTGCCCTCGCTTTATTCCTTCTCCCCACCTAGAAATAAATGCACCAAGGGTAGCATGGGAATTTTGCACTCATAGCCAACTGTCCAACTAGCTAACTGCTAACCAAACAGGGGGCCTGCTAATTGTTAGCAGTTAATTGTTAGCCAGCTATTAGCTATTAGCTGTTAACTATTAGCTGCTAAGGGATCCAAACAGGCCCTTAGGAGTTCCTGTTGGAGATAACCTTAGTGTGGCAGGGCACTGTACCAGTATGGCCATCCATCGCTGACTTGTGCAGTTGTGCTGTTCTGTTACATTTAGTCCCGAGGACGACGTTAAAGTTTTCTGTGCAGTAGATAGGGTGGCGATCCGTTTTCTTGTCAGCCCACGGTTCTTTGGTGATGGCGATTTTACATAGCCACCCAACCTCATCACTGTCAGCAAATCCAAAAGATGAAATGAGCCATAAATAAAAAAACCAATGATAGCAGCAACATAATGATATAGGTTAATGATATATTGAAAGCTTTTCATTTAGGCTAGTGCCAAGAATTGGACGTCCGATCCATCGGACCACTTATGTCAGCATGACGTCATCATCAAAACTTGAGAAATGCGTACTAAAACTTGGGAAATATCCGATGAAACATGATGAAATTTTGCAACCTAATGATGAAACTTGACATCTAAAGTAGTTTTATGAGTATGAAATCCAAGTTTCATTAGGCAAAATTCGAAGTTTCAATCATGACAATCCAAAGTTTTGATGTTAAAACACAAAAATTTTGGTGGATGAGAAACCCAAGTTTAAACCAAAACAAGTTCAAGTTCCAGCAGTAATAATCGAAGTTTCAAAGGCAAAATATCCAAAGTGTTGGAGAAGAAAATCCAAGGTTTTGGCGAGCAAAGTCCAAGTTTGAACAGAGAAAAGTTCAAGCTTCAGCAGGCAAAATCAAAGTTTCAATGGAGAAATCCAAAGCTTCGGAGACAAAAAATCCAAAGTTTCATAAGTACAAAGTTCAAGATTCAGAGCGCATAAGCCCAAGTTTTAGAAGGCAAAGTACTAGGTTTAGTGTCAAAAATGAGGTACAGACCTCCAACTTGCCTTCTACTTCCCCAGATCCGGCGACCTATACCCCGTGCTCGCCGGATCAAAGCAACAAAAAGCAAAACCCAAGTACCAATATTAATCCAGCTATATTATTCTTCTGAGATATTTATCTTTTATTATTAAGATTAATTAAGATAACCTTCTTTTAATTAAGATAACCTTCTTTTAATTAAGGTAACCTACAAATTATATATTAATTTCAGATTTTAACTTTTTACTATTCTTGGATGATGGTGGAGAAATACTATACTACTATTATACCTACCACACCTACCTACCACACTCCCACCATCAATAGTGTGGAGGCACTTATAAATTCAGCTTCCTTAAATATTTAGGTTATGCTTAACTCCTTTTAATTACTATGCTACTTTTCAACAGGATCTTGCAGGTTGGCGAAACAAACAAAACAGCCGGGTATGCGTCAGCGGTTGTAAAAATCCTACTCGGTACTCACCATATTTATCATTAGTTTGTTTTAGAAGTAGCTAAGTCTTTCTCTGGCTATCCGCAATGTTTTTGACCAACTATTTACCAATATTAATCCAGCTATATTATTCTTCTGAGATATTTATCTTTTATTATTAAGATTAATTAAGATAACCTTCTTTTAATTTAGATAACCTTCTTTTAATTAAGGTAACCTACAAATTATATATTAATTTCAGATTTTAACTTTTTACTATTCTTGGATGATGGTGGAGAAATACTATACTACTATTATACCTACCACACCTACCTACCACACTCCCACTATCAATAGTGTGGAGGCACTTATAAATTCAGCTTCCTTAAATATTTAGGTTATGCTTAACTCCTTTTAATTACTATGCTACTTTTCAACAGGATCTTGCAGGTTGGCGAAACCAACAAAACAGCCGGGTATGCGTCAGTGGCTGTAAAAATCCTACTCGGTACTCACCATATTTATCATTAGTTTGTTTTAAAAGTAGCTAAGTCTTTCTCCTGCTATCCGAGCTCAAACTCTATGGAATAATTTTTATCTTCTCCCAGGCGGTTCCACGAAGGAACACTTCTCTTCTGACAATGAGTTCTCCTACCCGCCAGAGATTTCTAAGAACAAAGACGCAGAGGTTTCTCCTATAGGGTCCCTAGCATAAAAATCAAACCATAAAAACCGAAATGACAGACGCAGAGATTTTCAAAGCCGAACTACTTCATAACACAAACTAATTTACATATGGTTTTCCTTTCGAACCCCGAAGGTATTACAACAAAGAGAAAATTACCTTCACAAAGCACTCGCACACACTTGGCCCAAGATGATATTTTACAAAAGGCTTATTACAAACTCTACTATTTAGGTGGAGGCTCTCTTCAGACGCTCAGAGTTCTAGCCTAATGCTCTCGCTCTGCTCAGGTCTTCTGAGAGTTGTGTTCTTCGTGTGTGTGTTTCCTTCATCGCAGACTCCTCCTTTTATAGTGCCATCTGCATGCATAAGCAGCCTGGCCATGCCTCCATTATTGGAGTAGCACGGGTGGCTCCTCTGTACTGATATTCTTCTTGCCTTCTGTGCTGATATTCGTTCTCCCGGGATAATGGCTTTGCATGAATCCTTTCTCTGGTGGTAGTGCATGACGTGCATGACTCCTTTTGAAATAATGGTCATGAATGGCCATGAGTGATCCCTTTAAATCTTGTCATACTGTTTTATGTCCTTCCCCCGTACAAATAATTGATATATTTATATCAATAGCTACTGTCCTATGATATTCTTGCTATGTATAGGTTTCTGTTGTATGATTCTTGGGAACTTAATTTCAAAGTGGATTTTGCCCATGTCCAGCAATATCCATGTCATCATCAGTGACTGATATTTCAAATTTATCATTGATTAATTGTTTCATTTCTTCTAATTTATGGCTGAATTCCTCTCTTATTTCTGTTAATATTTCTTCCTTCATTTCAGCCTTCCATTGTGGAGACCATCTTTCAAAAGTTTCCTCTACTTTCAAGTCAATATATGATCCATCTAAGGGATCGATTTTATTTAAAAGGCATTCTTTATATGTAAATTTTTTTTATGATTCTTCATGTTCTTCTTTTATATTCACAAGGGTGTTGCAAAGAACCCTTTTATTTTTTGTCTTCTTAAAGCTTTGAATATATTCTTTGGCTGCAGGCTCAATATAGTAATTTACTCCAAGTATATTTCTTGCCTTGCTAAGAGCTTCATCGATATTCCCATATTTCTTCCATGAAGCTTCTCCTCCAGCTGATTTTGCTTCTATTTTTTGCCTTATGACTTCTTCAAATGTTATATATAGCCCTGGGACTTCTCCTTCAAAAATAACATATAAAGGCTTCTTTTCTATTGTCTTGGGTTCTTCAGTTGTTGGCAAAAATTCATTGATGAAATAGAAATATTCTGCAAGACTATTTAGCACTGATAGCATGTAACCTCTTTCTTCACGCTTATTATTGTACTGATTCCAGAAATTATCTAATATGCACTCTTGCACTTCATCAATAATTATATGATCTTTCGGTTTAAATTTAAATGAATTAGGGGGAAATATTCTCAATTTATTTTCAGCCCCGAAGATGAAAACTTCAACACCATATTGGTTAACAGATTTCTTCATTCCTGCAAAATAGCAGAACGAGAAAATGATCGTGCAACTTATTATCTTTTCCTTTTATATGTTCAAATATAACTTTATATCCATTGCCCGTAATAATATCTTCAAATAAAACCCATCTTCTAGTAGAACTTTTCTTACTATTTAGTTGGTTATAATATCTACATATAGCTTCACAATCCGTTCTAACGGTAAATTCTTTAAATCCTAGATATAGCCTAAAGGAATTTATAGCATGAATTATAGCCAATATTTCTCTATCAGTATTATTTACAGCTTTCAATTTATAGCTTCCAGAGGCGTATCTGCATATCTTTTCTTCTGACTTTGGTGAATATTTATTAGGCTTTTGTTTTAATATAGCCCCCCAACCTAATTTTGAGGCATCTGTTTCAATAATAAAATAATAATCTTCTAGTGGCAATTCTAATGGTTTTAAATTCTTAACCTTATCTTTTATAATTCTTACTAACTTAACATCTTCAGAGTTAAAGTACTTCTGACCATTCTTTTTTAACTTTGCATATAATGGTCCTGCTAATTTTGCTAAATTATCTATATAGTTCCTTGCATAATTTATAATTCCAAGAAATTCTTGTAAAACCTTCCTATCATTCATAACATCTGGGTACTGCAGAATTTTCTTAGCAATATGCTCTTGTAAGTATATCTTTCCTTCTCCTATTTCATGCCCTAGAAAATTAATTCTTTCTTTGCAAATTTCCATTTTCTTCTTAGGTAGTATCAACCCATTTTGCTCTACCTTTCTAAAGAATATTTCTAGATGCGCAATGTGTTCTTTATAGGATTTGGAGAATACTAATAAGTCATCTATATATACTAATATAAATTCTTGATTTTCATTAAATATGTTTTGCATTTTTCTTTGAAATAAAGCTGGCGCATTTTTTAATCCCAAAGGCATTACAAGCCATTCAAAGTGTCCTTGTGGACATGTGAATGCTGTCCATTCAATAGATTCTTTTACCATTTTTACTTGCCAAAATCCGGCTTTTAAATCAAATTTTGAGAAATATCTGCTACCTTGTATTCTATTTATCCATTCTTGTTTATTAGGAATATTATAAGCATCCTCTACTGTATTATCATTTAATCTTTTATAGTTTATAACCATTCTAGACTTTCCTCTAACTTCTTCTGCATGATTCCTAACTATAAATGCAATGATCTATCTGGCTTCGCTTTCTCTTATTGCTCCTAGTTTTAATAACTCTTCTATGTGCATCTTAAATTCTTCTATATCTTTTGGTGTAGCCTCTATAGGACTTGTTTTAATTATATAATCTGGGTTTATTATACTTATTTTACATTCAATGGAGTTTTTATCCCAATGTTTCATAGGTATTTCTCCAATAATTTGAATGTCTTCCAATCTCTGAACAATCCTTTCTATGTCTTTCTTTGACTTTATATCTCTATACCAATTTGGTGAGAATGATTGCAACCCTATGCATTCTGTATCAAACTTTGCTATGTAAAAATCTTCTATGTTTGAACCTAACTCTTCTTCTATACTTATTTCAACAGGTTCTTCTTCATCCAGATTAAGGTTTGAAATTTTCAAGGGTGTTCCACCATGCTTTCGTACCTCTGATATATATGGAACATTGTCTTGATAAGGGATAAATGTAATTCCTTGTTCATGTATAATTGTAGTTTGTAAAGATTGTTGTAAAAATCTTAAACCAATTATCATTTCATCATTTATCATGGATAGATCTCTTATTGTTATTTCATCTATAATATACCTGGTATCATTTATGTATGCTTCAATATTGTAAGCTAATTGATTATGAATTTTTCTGATTCCTGACATGTCTATTGATGTCTCTGCTTTTTCATCATCTATAGTATGTACTAGTTCAGGACATCTTATAAAATATTTGTCGTGAATAATATTTTTCGTACAGCCTGTGTCTACTAAGGCTAGTATTTTGTAAGTTACGTTAGGTTTTAATTTTATTTTAACAGGAATTCTTATCCCTAAAACATCTTTAAATGGTATTTTAATGATATACTTGTGACCAAAACTAGTTATCGCATCTGTTAATTGTATGATCTTGTCATTTTTATTGTTTCTTAAAGCAACTATTTTCTCTTTTTGTTCAGGTATTGTTATTTCTTTAAATTCAGTATTTTCTTTTTCTTTTTCTTCTTGAGTTTTACTAGTCTCTTGTAATTTATTCTTGGTACTGCTTTCTGGCGGCTCGTATATATTGTAATCCTCTCTATCTTGTAAATTTCTTTGTTCATAGTACCATTTGAGGTCTTCTATTTCGGCTTCTAATTTATTTAACCTATTTTCTACCGTCCTTATTCTAGTTGATAATAGTTTTTCTTCTGGTTCTAACTCTATTTCCTTTCTCCAGCTTTGATTACTCCATTTTACACAATCTACACATGCCTATCTTAAACATAGTCTACATGCCACTCTATTTATCTGACTTGGGTAATATTTGCAAAAAGCACATTTTATATTATAATCTCCTTTACCTATAACCCAGTCGTGCTCACAGTCAATTTGATTCATCATTTCTAATTTTATTCCTGCTAATTCATCTATTAGATCTAATTCTTCCTCACTTGATTCATGTTCTGCTTCAATGTTTTCAACTTCATCTGTCTCAACTATAGAATATATTGATTCATCATCTTTTATCTCATCATCACATACTAGTATATTTTTATTTACACTATCAATTATTAAAACTCTTTCTTGTTCTTCGAATTTACTAGAGTATCTTTTTTGGTCTTTATTTGGGTATGTCCTACTTAAATGATCAGGTGAATTACATATGAAACACCTACAAGTATTATCGTAGGTCTTTCTTGGATTATATCTCCTAACATTTCTTTTATGTAAATATGGAGCTTTATTATCTGATCTTCTTAGAAAATATCTTTTCTTTGTTCTATAATTATTCCTTCCTTTATTTTGATTTCTATATAGTTTTATTCTAGGTTTCTCTTCCCCATATGTTAATGGTATTTGAACTATTTTATTGCAGAAATTATAATCTGAATGCTTCATAGACCTTTGAGCTTGTATATTTGTGCATATTTTTCTTAATTGCTTGAATACGAATGTTATGGCTTGTGATATATTAATGACTGTTCCTCCTACTTCTTTCTTATATTCTTCAAATATTATGCTTCCTAGAGGATCAGGTAGCTTATTGAAATATCTTTCAATTATTCCTTTATTATATCCCTGCTTAGCTGTTGTAGCATTATATAGATAATGTTGTGAAAATTCTTTTATTCCTTTCCAATTGGTTAATGTTAATTTTTCTATTTCTCTTAACCTTTCATTCTCAGAGCAAGATACCCAATTTCGGATCTTCACTATAATGATGGTTGATATTATGTTTGCAAATTATATGGATTACTTCCGCTCTTTTTAGCATTTCGTAATCATTAGGGTTATTTTCTACCCATTGTTCCCACAAAACTTTTACTGACTCGCCTAAGAATGTTTCTAAATAAGTCAGCATATCTTCTACTTTAGTGCCTATATTATACTGATTTTGTATATATTTTTGGACTATCAAACCTTTCCAAATGCTTATAATATTTGGCCAGTCTATTGGATCATGTGCAACTAAATTTAATATTGCACTATCACTTTTGCTATTTTGAAATTTTACTGCCTTTTCAAATTGCCTACTTTTAGTACCCATATACCTATATTGGCCAGGTATATAATTATATGGATATTCCTCCTTTTCTGGAGGCCATTGTCCATAATTTCTAGACGGTCTTTCTCTTTCTCCTTCATTTTTTACCGAACTTTCGCCGTATCTTCTTCTTTTTCTTAAATCGGGTTCCATTTCCATACATTCCATAGCATTATCTATATTATGCAGCCCTATCTCGTCTAAGGAGTTCAGAAAATCTTCATTATCATTGTAAGGATCGATTCCTTCACCTTCGTTATACATTTCATCCATTAGTTTGTATTCTTCCTCATAGCTTTCTAAAAATAATCTTTCATTCTCTTCCCATTGCTCTTCTTCGCTTAATGGTTTTGCTACTTCATTAACCTTAGCTGCTTTGGTAACAATTGGTTCTTGTTCTGCTATTTTCTTTTCTTAGCTTTTTGTACTTCTATGTTTTCTATAGCCATCTCTTTGTCCCTTTTTATCTTCATGAGTCTAGCTAACTCTCTACGAAAATATATTTCTTTTTCTCTTAATGCAGACCAATCGTGAATCATTGTATTGTTATATTCATCACTTATATGTTCTAATTTTTGTTCGTAGTATTTTATTTCAGTTTCTAGATCAGGTCTTTCCATAAATTCAGAGACACTATACCTTTTATTATAGTCACAGCTCTCTTTTTCTGAAGTTTCTTCATCTATGTCTTCTAAAGCCCTTGTCTTATAATTCATAAATCTTATACTGGTTTTTCCATTTTTGTTCTGATAGCTTATATATTCTTGAGGTAGTTTTATAGCTTTACTTTCAATTAGTTCACTTATATTCCATTCTTCTCCTGCTCTTTCTTCTGATCCTATTTTTAACGGGCTCATAAATCTTATTCCTTTAGACTGCATGCTTTCTATGACATCACTTACATTCACTTTGTATCTGGTCCCACTTTTATTGGTTAGTCTTCCTACAAATTCTATACTGACTAGTAAATTTGTTCCCTTAAATTCTTCATATCCCTTTGTCTGGAATCCAAAACTCATTTTTTCTATAAATTCTTTAATTGGCATGATCAGGTCTGGAGCTATATAGGTTATTAGCATATTTTCATTCATATCTCCTTCTAAAAATCCTAATGCGGCTTTATTTACAGTGTCCCATCTCTTATCTAACAGGGTTATTAGAACCTTTGTTCCTAACTTTTTCCTAGTCATTCCTTTAATTCCAATAATATACATTCCTTGGTGTATATATTTATATCCAGAATATTTTAACGTATGTTCAAACTGCTTACTTACTATGCTTACCTCTACTGGATGTGTTAAAACACTTAGCTCTACTTCTCGGGATATTCTATAAAGTCCTGTTTTATTTTCAAATTTACCCATCTGGTATATTTGTTGTGGTTTTATTTTTCTTAGAGTATCTTTCTGATATTTTTCTAAGTCTCTATCAACATTAACAACTTCTTCCAGACTATCAATATCTTCACTTTTTCCTTTTAGCTTATCTATTATAGTTAAAGGCCTAGTATCTTTATTAACTATTTGGAGTACTTTATCTCTTCTAGTGAAGCTTTTAGATATGTCCATCTTTCTGAATTGATTGTCCTGGTGGAAGTAACTATTCCAGATGATGCTAATACTATTTCTTTACTACTTTCTTCTTGTTTGATTTTATTTAAAATCTGAACCAATAGTTGGAGGATGGTGTTATTCTGCCTTATTATTATCTTAAAATCTTCTTTAGGTGATTCGTAGTTTGAGAATCCAATAGGATGTGCTAAATATTTTTCTGTTTCTTTTAGAGCTTGGTTATATTCGGACATATATTATGCAAGTACTAAATTTTTAACTTCTTCTAATGAATCTTTGATTCGAATTAATTCTTTGTCTAGTTCTTTTGTGTGTGTGTGTGTGTGTGTGTGTGTGTGTGTGTGTGTGTGTGTGTATAACAATGGATACATAAGCATCAGCCAAAGAAACGGTTTTGCTCAAACCCAATCGTCTACCTCGCCGCGCCCTCACTGACGGGTGGGCCCGTGGGAGGAGTGTGCGTGGGCAGACGACTGGGTTGTAGTCACTCCCCCAAAGAAAACAAAATTGGTTTGATCTAATTAAATCTCCATTCATGGTTATTAAAATCGCCATAGCATAGATTAACATATATTGACATGCTCCTTTTGCAGCAATGGATAGATACTTTGACACAATCTCGGCACAACTATAAACAGGACAAGTATGGTACGAACGAAAAGGTTCATTACTAAACGAGTACCACGAACCTAAAACATGGCACAACTGTCAGATGTGGCTAGCTCACAACTAGTGCAGTAAAGCACTCCACTTCCCAGAATAAAAACATGGTAATTTTTGCATGATAAATTACCGAACAAGTTAAACTAAAGTGTATCATAGTGGTCCGGACTCCGGAGAATTGTAGGTCCTGTTTGGACGGGTCACGAATTCGATAAGATTGGAGAAATAGTTTTGAGAAGGCAAAGCATTAAAGTTTGACGATGCGGTTTTACATGTAGAGCGGAGTAGTTGAAATTAAGCCCTTAATGCCTGCTTTAGGACATGAAGCTTCCTGCCTAGCTATTGTTTAGAACTTTGATCAGGTGTCCATGCAAAAACAACGAATTCAGCTTTGGTCTATAACAAATGATAATAGTTGAAAAGAACATCGTTATGAAACCCGTGTTGGACAAGGATTTGCTCGAGGTCAAAGAGACGGCAACCTTCAAAGTCCTTGTCCACCTAGACTTGGTGGAGGACTATTCTTCTAGCCGGCTTGGAAAGCCTCACGTCTTCCCCATGTTATGGAAGCTTGGCGTTGTGGACGGGGAGGAAGTCGGCAATCCGTCTCAGCTTGTGAACAACGGCATCCCTTCTCATCACCACAGTCGTCGTGATGAAGCAGTGCCACATCGACGTCGTCGTGCTTCTCTGCCCAGCTTGGTCAAGCATCGTTGGGTGCCTGTGGTTCGGGCTTCACCTCGCGAGACAGTTCCTGCATCGTCTGGGCCACTCGTCTGCGCTGTTGTCGGGCAGGCTTTCCCGTTGGCAAGCATGCACTCTGAAGCTGGCCTCCTAGGACCCTTCCCGAGCACGCCCCCTTCGTCTTCTGCCCCTGCGGCTTTGGTTGTCTCTGTCCCCTCGATCGCGACAGCATCTCCTTCCAGAGTAGCCATACCTACTAGGTGCCCTCAAGGCTTCACCACCTCCCCTGCATCCTCTTCGGCACCTTCCCTTGCGCCAGTGGCCTCCATTGCTCCTACCTTGGAGGTTCTTGGATCATCTCTCATAAACTCGCTGGATCAACTAGAGGAGGTTGTCACTGCGCCAATGCCTGCGGTGGGGGAGAATGAGCTGCTTGTGGCGCCTATTGTCGCTCCATCCCTGATGCTGGAGTCCATGCCTCTTCCTTCCCTAGATGGACTGTTATACTCTCCGAGCCTTGCGCCTAGGCCAAGTGGGGACCCAGCTCTACCGGAGGTCGGCATCGGCATGCCTCCCAAAGGCTCACATGAAGATCTCTGTGCCTTACCCCTCGTCGAGGAGCCAGCTATCGTCAAGCCCTCTCCGTGTATGGCTGGCCTAACACTCAACATCTCTTGTAGCGAGGATGCTGTGATCGACGTCAGTTCCAGGGGGGCATCGGCGTTGTCCCCTCCCCTCTCCAAGGCCCTAGCCGTTGCCTCCCAGGCTCAAGTCTTGGATTCTTCCTCTCCTTCATCGATTGGTCGCTTTGCACGCAAGTTTGTTGTTCCGATCAAGCCGCCGATCCTCCAGGTTTTTCGTCGCCGTTTTCGCAAGCCAACCAAACTCACGGCTTCGCCAAAAAATCGTCGCAGTACCTGCCTTGCGGCCAAACCAACAGCTAACCTTCCTATGGTGGAAAAGGCAAAGCGGCTAGTGGCTCAGTGTCTCGAGCCCTGGATGGCGGGTGAAGTTCAGTCCCTTAATGAATCTTCCACTCTTCAGCTTCTCCTTGACGCACCTCTTCAGGAAGACACCATCGTCGCCCTAGCTGACCTTACGAGGGTTTCTTTGACTGGCCCAATCCCTGAGCGGCCGGTCAACACGCCAGTGTCTCCTTCGGAGGTAACCACGGTGACCATCCCAAACCATGTCTAACGCTTCCCTTCGCATCCTAAACTGGAATGTCCGGGGCTTGAACTCCGGAGCTCGGCGTAGTGTTCTTCTCAATGTTGCCTCCGCCTCGAGGGCTCCAATTGTCTATGTGCAAGTGACCAAGCTTGCAGTCATCACTGCTCAAGACATCTCCGAGTGTCTTGGACAGCGCTTCTTCAGCAACTTTGCTGTCGTTCCTGCTAATGGCACAAGGGGTGGGATCCTTCTCGCCGTCGACAAGAGTTTCTTCGTCCTTTCAGGCCTCTCAACTGCAGCTGACTCCCTTTCAGCTGTTGTGACCTCCAAGTTAGATGGCCAGCCTTTCAACATTACAGTCGTGTATGGCCCCCAGACTGCACAGCAAAAGCTTCTCTTTCTCAATGAGCTCATCACGTGTGCACCACCGACGTTTGACTTTCCATGGATCGTCCTAGGAGACTTCAACCTTATCTATCAGAACTCCGACAAGAGTAACAACAACGTCAACCCATCCCTCATGAGTGCCTTTCGTTCAACCCTGGATCGTCTGGCCCTGCTTGAGCTGTACCTGTCCGGCCGAAAGTTCACGTGGAGTAATGAGCGTGCCAACCCCACACTCACAAGGATCGACAGGGCTTTTTGTACCGCCAACTGGAATCTCCTTTTTCCAGCAGCCTGCCTGAGCGCTCTCCCTACTCTGGTCTCAGACCATGCGCCCTTGCTCCTTCTAGGTGAAGCGGATCACCGAAGGCGCTCTTGCTTTCGTTTCGAGAAATTCTGGCCTGAGCTCGATGGGTTTCATCAAACCGTCCAATCAGCATGGGGTAGAAATGTTGTCTCCAATAACCCCTACAGAATTTTCCACATCAAGCTTTGCCGTACAGCTAAGGCATTATCCAAATGGGCAAAAGAGAAGGTTGGTGACGTCAGGGTCCAGATAGAAGTGGTCAACCTCCTGATCCTACTATTTGACCAAGCACAAGAAAACCGAGCACTCTCTGTTAGAGAGTTAGAGCTTCGCCACCTCCTGAAAGCCCGTTGCCTTGGTCTCGCCTCCTTGGAGAAAGCTAGAATCAGACAAAGGGCATGCATCAACTGGATCAAGGCTGGTGACGCCAACACCAAGTTCTTCCATTTGCGAGCCAATGCTAGACGATGCAAAAACTTCATTCACTCCCTAATGTCGCCATCCGGTGTAGCAACTACTCATTCGAAGAAGGAGGCTGAATGCCATAGATTCTTTCAGGAGCATCTTGGCTCCCAAGGCTTTAGAACAGTATCCCTATCCTGAGATCTTTTGGGGTACGCACGCCACGACCTCGCTGCATTGAAAGAGCCCTTTGATGAAGTTGAAGTTAAGCAAACAATCCTCTCCCTCCCACAAAACAAAGCACCTGGTCCGGATGGCTTCACATCAAAGTTCTACCATGCCTGCTGGGACATCATCAAAGAGGATCTCATGCAGTGCGTCCTTCGCTTCTACAACTAGGATGGTTCCTCTCTTGGCCTTCTCAACACGGCCAACATCATCCTACTGCAAAAAAAGGAGAATTGCATGTCTCTAGCAGATTACAGGCCAATTAGCTTGATTCACAGTGTTGGCAAGATCATGGCCAAGCTCCTTGCAAATAGACTGGCGCCCCACCTTGACAGCTTAATCTCCAAAAGTCAGAGCGCCTTCATTAAACGTCGATGCATCCATGATAACTTCATTTACGTTCAGAACGTCCTGCATGATCTTCACAAGAACAAGAGCCTAGCTCTATTCCTCAAGTTGGATTTTACGAAGGCCTTCGACTCCGTCCATTGGGGTTACCTCTTAGAGCTCTTGGACAAGTTGGGGTTCGGTCAGAAATGGCAGAATTGGATCTCGATGCTGCTGGGTTCAGCGTCATCCTCAATTCTCCTCAACGGAGATTCAGGCCCTAAAGTTTGGCATGGTAGGGGTGTTCGTCAAGGGGACCCCCTCTCCCCCATGCTCTTTATCATTGCCATGGACCCCGTACTGAGGCTCTTCCAAAGATGCAATGGGCCATGGGCTTTTCTCCCAGATCGGCTCCACCCTCTCACTCTGCGTACCCTCTATGCCGATGATGTCGCCATCTTCATCATCCCGGACAAAGATGAAATTGAAGTCGCCATGACCATCCTTAAGCTATTTGGAGATGTATCGGGATCGCACACTAACCTAAGCAAATGTGCATCTACCCAATCAATCGTGCCAAGTCAACCTCCCATGATCCTCGCCTCCTTCCCCGCCGCGGACAATCTTCCTTGCCGCTACTTGGGCCTTCCCCTTCATGTTCGCAAACTCCGGCGTGCTCACTACCTTCCTCTTGTAGACAAGTTAAAAGCTAGGCTTCCCGTGTGGAAAGGAAAGCTACTCTCCAAAGCCGGTCGCCTGACTCTGGTCAACTCCGTCCTCTCAGCTCTGCCAACCTACTTCATGACAACTTTTCAGCTGCCTAAATGGGTGATCAAGAAGATTGACAAGATTCGACGTTCCTTCCTCTGGAAAGGATCAGATAATGCCCGTGGAGGGCACTCTCTTGTCAATTGGGAAGCTGTTTGCCGTCCCAACGACTTGGAGGTCTAGGGATATCAAACTTGCAGAAGTTTGGAAGGGCTCTGCGCCTTCGCTGGCTTTGGCACGAATGGAAGGAAACTGACAAACCTTGGGTGGGTACACCCATCCCTTGCGACGATACGGATAGGGCCCTTTTCCGTGCTTCCACAACCATCCTCATCGGCAATGGCAAGAAGATAGACTTCTGGCATGATAGATGGCTCCAAGGCACGTCACCGTGCGTCATTGCCCCCAACTTGTATCACATCGCTCGCAACAGCGCCGCGAAGCGTGCATGAACAACTATCTCACAACAGGTGGATCAGGACGATTCGACACCTCACCACGGTTACCCAACTTCAAGAGTACCTGCTTCTGTGGCGTCTTGTCCGACAAGTTAACCTAAACCCGGGTGTAGATGATGACATTGTTTGGAACGCCACTTCCTCAGGGGAATATACGACCAAATCAGCTTACATCAGCCAATTCATTGGGAGCATTGCAAGTGGGTGGGCCTCTTCCGTTTGGAGGGCACAAACAGAAAACAAATGCAAATTCTTCGCCTGGTCACTGCAACATGGTCGCATCCACACGGCTGATGTCTTAGCGCACAAAGGCTGGCCTCATCCACAGAGTTGCCTGCTCTGTGGTGCTAGCCCTGAAACGATTGATCACCTTTGCGCTCACTGTCCAGTTTCAATTACCATCTGGAGCGACATCCTACCACAATCTTCACCCCATTGCATCGCCCCCATGCGGTTTTGCGACTGGTGGAGCCACTCAGCACATACCCAACCAAAGGCGTCCAGAAGAGATTTTAACGGGAGGGTTATCTACACGCTGTGGAACATCTGGAAGGAGAGGAATCGTCGTCTCTTCCAGCAGCGCAGTCTGAGCCACGCTCAACTAGTAGCCAGAATTAAGGAGGATGTTCTCGTTTGGGGGCGTGTTGCCCAGAGACATAGCGAGTAGTCGTTTTACTTAGCCTGGGCTTTTCTCCCTTCCCCTCCCTATCTGTTCTTTTCCCTCCCCTTTCTCTCCTGTATATGTACAGTGCTCTTCTTCTTTAATGAATCGGCAGTGCTCCTGCCTTCGGTTCAAAATAAAAAGATCATCCATAGCTGTCCAAACAGATGCTCCAGGCAGCCGATCGGCCTTTGCAGATAGCATGAAAATTCAGTCTCTAAATGTTCTGCTTCTGCAGCCAACGAGCAGTTTCCCTTGGCAAATCATATACTCCCTCCATTCTAAAAAGAATAGTTTTAGATTTGTTATAAGTCAAACTTTTTTAAACTTTATCCATAAAAATTTCTAAACTATTTAGATCTAGCACACAATAATCAAATAAATAGATTCATCTTAAAAAAACTTTCTTAATATTATAATTTATTTGTGTTCTATAAATAATTTGTAAGAATGTTAAAAGTTATATTTTGAAGATCATGTCAATGTCTAAAACGACTACTATTTTAGACTACTATTTTAGAACGACGAAAATTTTTCCATCTGAATGATCAAGACTTCACTTCACACTTACCCTCGGAGAACACTTGTTTGTGGGTTATTTTCAAGACAACACAATCAAGTGCAGCTGGTTAGAGAAGATTTTGATTCTTGGGTCACAGGCCTCTTAACCGAGAGAAGCCAAGCAAGCAGCAGCCATTTCTTGCATCCCAAACAAAGCAATGCCACAATTGGGTCCAGCCAGCCATCCCTTAGAGCATGGCCAGGAGACCCTGTATCAGGCTCGGCATCAGCGTACGCGCCTTGCAAAGTTTGTGGTTGGATGTGCTCAGCAGGCAAGCAAGTCAGACAAGTGCTTTCTCTGAATGATCAAGTCCCATTCAAGCAGTATTCAGCTCTCACCTACCTTGACCTCAAGACATCACACCATCCTAAGTAAGCTCTGACATTTATATCGTTTACTCTTGAATCTTAAAAGATTATTAAGCTCCGACATTATATTGTTTACTAGATAGCCAGAATGCAGTTGTGCAGAGAAGAGACATGCATTGGCTTGCAAGCAACAACCAACAGAGCATTGGCACCTATGTACACTTTGGCTGGCATAATAGAGAGAACAAAGTAGCAGTATAGTCTGTACAGACTACAGACTACAGAGTGATACCAACACAAACACACACATGCAACTGCACAATTGTCGATAGCTTCAGTATCCATCCAGAATGGCACACTAAGCAAGTGGGATTAATGGGAAGACGCGGGATTAATTTCACTGTAACGAACAGATAATGATGGGACAGTATCTAGCTCAAGAACCAACTACCAAGAACCAAGTTAATCGATGCATACTGGCCGCCACTGATGAGACCTTTGCGGCGCCACGGCAGGAGGAGGCCCCCAGCTCGCGGCACGCCGGCGGTGGACCGGCACCGCCGGCGCGGCGATGCCGCCGGCGCCGTTGCATTCGCTGCTTATGGCGTCCGGGTGGTCGCCGTCGTTGTAGTCGCCGTCGGTCAGGCCCAGCATTGTGCGCAGCGACATCCGCGCCATCTCCTTGTGGATGCCGGCGCTAGCTCCCTCGGCGACGAGGATGAGGGGGCGGTCGGCTCCGGCCGCCCTGGCCAGAGCTCGGAACCGCGGGCTCCCCCTGCTCATGCCGTACAATGCCGCGACGCACCATTCCTCCAGCTCCGAACCGTGGGCGCCGCCGGAGAGGATGGCGGACACCGCCGCCACGGCGCCCGCGTCCATCAGCGCCGTGCGGCCCTCCGCGCAGGCGGCGGCGTTGCACGCCGCCATGAGCGCAAGTCTGCGGATGGGCGACGGCTCGGCAGGGTCGGACGCGACGGAGAGGAGGCCCCTGGCGGCTCCCTGGGCGCGCGCGAGCTTGGGCTGGTTGACGGAGGCGAGCGAGAGGTGGTACAGCGCCATGCCGGCATCGCGACGCGCGCGCGGGGCGTGGTCGCGGGTGGTTAGGAGCGCGAGCAGCGGCGGCACAGCGCCGAGCACGCCGATGGCGGCGCGGTTGCCGTCGTGCAGGGCGAGGCCGAAAAGGGCGCCGGCCGCGTGCTCGCAGGCCTCCGGAGCCGTTGCAGCGCCCGAGGCAAGCACGACGACGAGCGCCGGCACGGTGCCGGCGCGGACGATGGGGACCCTGTTCTCCGGCTCGAGGGAGAGGTTGGCGAGGGCCGCTGTGGCCTCAGCGCGGGCCTGACCGGTGTGGCGGGGGGAGAGCAGGACGCGCCGGAGCGCGGCGAGCAGCCGCGGCACGCAGAGCGCCCGCCTCCTCGCCGCGCTCTCCCGCGTCGCTCGCCGGAGCGCCGCCATCGCCGCCTCCACCTCCTCCTCGTCCCCAGCCTCCACCGCTCTCACCACCTCCTCCACCTCCGCCTCACCGACCAGCAGCGACTCCGCTTCTTTCGCCACCTCCACTTCGACCGCGGTCATCTCCGACGACGACGCGGATGAAGACGATGTGGACACCGCGGAGGCCCGGGAGGAGCAGGACAAGTTAGACGACGACCTTGCCGCCTGCGGCGGCGCCGGCGCCGAGCGGAGCACGACCTCCAGCGCCGCGGAGGCGGAAGGGGCTTCCGGCGGCGCGCGGCCGGAGCGCGCGCACCACGTCCGGATGGCCGCCCGGAGCGCGTCGTTGGGTATAGCAGCGGCGCCAAGCCCCGCCGGCTCGCCCTCGACGCCGGGAGGGGGGACGGAGAGCTCCTTGCAGGCCAGGACGCAGGCGCGCTCGTACGTCCTCCCGGACGGCAGGATCACCGGGTCGGCCATGGGCTCGCGCAAGATCGGGCAGATGAACTCCCGCGGCACCTCCTCCGGCTGCGGGCACGGAGCGGCCGCAGGGACGGGCGGCGGCGGCGGCGGCGGGTGGTGGAACGGCAGCAGCCTCCAGCGCCGTGCGCGCGGCGCGCCCATGCCTATCAGCTCGGCGGCTGTGAGGGCGAGACGCAGTGGCGCTTGGTTACTCTGCTCCGCTTCTTGTGTGGCTGGAGTCGCGGTGTTTTTCTGGACCCTTTATCTTTCTTCTGCCCCTTCTTTTTGGCGCGAAGCGTGGGGTCTTGCTGGGAGATGGAGAGATGACTTAGCCTGGAAGGGACGAGGGAGAGGGATAGTTACTGGCTGCTGCGTCTACCGGTGGTGCGTAGAGTGCAGTGCTCGCAGCGCACCACCGGCTGCGGAAGGCTGCAACGGCGGCCCATGGGATGGACCTCAACGGGCTGGCTGTCCGGTTTTGTCGTGAACCGCCGGCGGCGGCAGCGGCACGGTGGCAATGGGGACGGACGGTTGCCGGAGGAATGGATCTCGGCGTCTTTTTTTGTTCAGGGTTTAACTTCTGGACAGCTCAACAGTTGACACTAAATAATACGTATTAGACATAGCAACCTAAATAATATTAGACAAACCGTAAATAAAGTAACTGATTAAAAAATACTAGCCACAAACAACCAATCGACACACATTTTACCGCATTATTAACATCTAGAACCAAGACACTGAGCTAGCATCTTTAGTGACTCGTCTGAAAATCTACAGTTTACTAGACCATCTTGGTCTGCATGCATGGCATATATTCAAGCATCTTTATCCCATAAGTCCCTTTTCGTTTGAATGTTTCCTAGTAATTTGCTAGACTGGACAGTTAAAGTTTTAAATCATCACAAATCAAAACCTTAGAAACTACAACAAGAAAGTGTTTTTACCTTGAGGATGGCTGGACTGCACGGCTATGGAAATGCAGATCAGTCTGCAAAACACAAAGAGCAGCTTCAAATAAGCAACTGTCTATCATAATAAAATCTGATATTTGGAACCCAAAGATTGTAAATCAAGGTAAATTTTAAAAGATAGCAACCTTGATGTCCTGGGCAATCTCCCTAACAAGCCTCTAGAAGGGCAACTTCCTGATCAACAGCTCAGGCCTTGTACGTTTCAGCTTAACGTAGCGTTTCAACAAAATTTGAGAGTATTTAAAAGTGATTTAAATATTATAAAAAATAATTTAAAAATAGTTTTAGGATATTTATAAGAACTACTAAAAACCTGAGAAAAATCATTACAAATTATTACACCAAATAGGCTATATAAAAAAGAAAAATTTTACTGAAACACTACGCTACACTAAGCTGAAATGTACAAGGCCTAAGTGCTATTCTTGTACTTGCGGCTCTCACTGTTCAAGTACAATCACAACAAAGTCAACAAAGCAGAGGGAGGAAGAGTGCAGCAGCAACCTGCGATTGAGGATAGAAAGCAGCAGCGGCTAGTAAAGATGATTTTTTTTACCTTGAGGATGGCTGGACGGGAGACCTGTTCGTGGTGGCTCTCTCCAGGGCGTCCTCCTTGCGGCCGGGAGCAGGGAGACTATGAGTGACGCCGTAGGCTACAGTGGCCGGATCCCGACGACGGTGGGCGAGCGGCGCCGCCGGCCGCGGGGCCGGCCGCAGATCTGGAGGTGCCTCACTTTGGAGTGGAGGAAGTCTTTGGGCGCCGGTGGCTTGTGAAGAGATGAGGAGGTCGGAGAACGGCCGCCGACGCCAGCTGCCGGACGGCGAGGTCGCGAGGAGAGGAACGGGCGGCAGCAACGCCGGCCGACGATGGGGATCTACTGATCTGGGGATGAGTTTCTAATGGCCGATTCCGGATACCCCTAGGGATTTTTGGGTCGACCCGCACCGATCCAATAAAATTTTAGGGTCGATCCAGTACCTGTTAGGGTTGTTTTTTTCAAGGTCGATCCAATACCCATTGGATCACAACGATCCATTCCCGCCCCTAGCTCAACTCGTCAAAAACCATGATATGGTCATGTCTAAGCTCCTCAGCAATTTGGTAGACTTCGGTCGCTCGAGTTGTTTATAGTTCTATTCCTTGCAAAATTCGTTCATTATATGCTAGATTAAAAACAATAGAGAGCAGTTTTCCTCGCCCTAGGAGTTCCTCGTCTCCCTTTCTCTCCTATGCTGTTTTGCAAAAAAAAAATCAAAAGTTTCAAGCCAAAAGCAATCGAATACTTCTTCCCCCAAGCTAACCACCACCTGTCGCTACTAGCGACTACGGCGATGAAGGGGGCGACCATGGCAGCGCGCTCGAGTTGCCACGCCCACACTGAGCGAGCGTTGAGCCCAGTGGCCACCGCGTTGAACTTGTCTCGAGGCCGCACCGCCGTGGTCACGCTTGGCCATTGCCGGCGGTGACAACAGGTGTCGGTCGGCTCGAGGGAAGGAGGAGAGGAGGTAAAATAAGGATTGAATTGCTTTTGTTTTTAAAATAGGGTTTTTTTTCAAAAGACCAAATGAGAGTTGTGGGGGTGGTCAGGAACCTCCACGTGCAACCAACGGCTATGGATAAGTCGGGAAATCCATAGCCACGTGGAAACGATTTTTGAAAAACAATATGTTCGTATGCTAGATGATAAGTAAATTACACCGTAAAGTTGTATCAAATATCTAATTAGTTTTTAAAAGAAAATAGCAACAAATTTCTATCTCTAAAGTTGTTAAAGTGGTTCGTGTTAGACCAAACTGGTATTCATTAAATGTTTGAGCCCTTCAATTTTTTTTATTATATTTTAGCATTAACCCCAATTATTTCTTCCTGTCTTCTCCAGTCGGTTATCTTTCTTTCTCTATCGAAGCAACATGGGGAGGAGCTTCCTGGCGCGTGAACTGTATAGGACAAAGGACGTTGGACATGGTTGGCACCGTTGGTTACTTGCCAACCCACAACCATTCACCTTCACTTCCTCCCCTTCCCCGCTCTCCCCTTCACCTTCCTTCTTTTCTCTTACCCTCCCTTCCTGTTTTTTCTATCAAAGGAGCAGAAAAGGGAGAGGGCAGTAGCTTGGGTGCAACATCGTGGCTCATCGATGTTACCCTACACCTCCATACGGTGGGCGATGATGTGGCGACAATGACTTGATGGAATATGAAATGCTGGAATACATGAGAATTAATGCATTTATGAATTATGTCACACACCACTTTTTATTTTATTACATGAAGTAGTTTTTTGAAATAGTTTTGCACATATGTCGGGTATCATTACTCATGAATTTGAGGGACTGACATTGCATGGTTAGAATACCCTCACATGGGCAATGCACAATAATATTGTACCCGATATCAGGAAGAAGTGAGGTACTCTAGCCCTCTCTCTGACACACTCTCTCTCTACTCCTCTCTCAGCGAACTTTATTCTTTCTCTTTTTTCCTTTCTATTGCCAGCCAGCATCCCTTTTTTTCCCCATTTTCTATTCTTCTTGCAGCACGTCACAAGGAAAACAAAATCAAAGACCTCAAAAATTGAACCATGAAAAAAAAAACATACATACAAAGTTATTTTTATCTCAGGTTTAGAATTTTCTTTCCCCACATTTCCCATTTCATTTTTGCAGAAATAAAAATTGTAAAAAAATTAAAAATAAAAAATTTAATAAAAAAATTACAAATTACAAATAAAAATTCCAAAACAAATTTAAAAATTACAAAGAAATCAAGATAAGGGTACATAAATAAATTTAAGTGCTACAGATGTTACATTATATGAAATGAATTAAGACATAACAGAAATAAAAAACTTTGAAAGATATAATCATGTAAAAAAGCACATATGTACAAAGTCATTTTTATCTTTTAAAGTTATCCTTCCCCATGTTCATTATTTTTTGTGTCACAAAAAAACCAAAATGGTGAAAGACTCAAAAAATGGAACCGCACAAAGAACGTTCCGGGAAAAATCAAAAATAAATAAAAAAACCAAAAAAATGATAAGGGTCCATTGATTAATTGAAGTATTAAAAATGTGAAATTCAACGAAATGAATTATGAAATAATAGGAATAAAAAAAACTTCAAAAAAAATAACTATAGCTAAAAGCATACAAATCATAATTCCACATGGATGTCCATAAAAAAATTATCCATTTTCTTTAAAAACATCAGATTCACAAATAATTGAATGAGAAAATAATTTATTCTCCCCTCATTCTAACTTTTGTGGCCAACAAAAAATCTGGAAAAAATTTATAAAAATGTAACCGTAATATCATGATAATGGCCCATAAAAAGATTTATCCAATAAAAAATTAATTTTTAAAAAATAAGAAATAACGGGAATAAAAAACAAAACTAATGCCTAACTTCCTTACACGAAATCACACACGTTTGTGCCTTACAGAAGTTATGTAACGCGCCACAGGCGCGTCAACTTTGCTAGTAGCATTCAAAGGACACACCATTCCATTTTTCACCACTCCGTCCACACACCGGTTACTCCGTTACATTCCATTTCCAAAATTTCACAGCCATGGCCCCCTAGGGCTCACCAGCGACGGCTGCTACTGCTCCATTCGTCCACACAACAGCTGCTCCCTGCACCCACGAGCACGGTCCCGTTTGCTTCCTCCCACCATGAGCTCGCCGGCGGCTGCTCCCTCTCCTCGTCGTGTCATCCTCGTTGCGCAAAGATGGATGGCGACGGGGCAGCCGCCGCCGAGCTCGGATTGCGCAAAGAGGGAAGGCGACGGGGCTGCCGCCGGCGACGAGCTCGGACGACAATGCAATGCTCTGAACACGAAAGTTTGCTAGGAGAGGGAGCAGCCGCCGTCGAGCTCGTGGTGGGAAGGAGCAGACGAGACCGCGCTCGCGGGTGCAGAAGCAGCCGCCGGCGTGCTCACGAGGGGATGGAGCAGCGATCGCCGGTGAGCCCTATGGGGCCATGGCTGTGAAATTTGGGGATGGAAATGGAGTGAAACGGAGTCAACTAGCGTGTGTGTGGACGGAGTGGTAAAAAGTTGAATGGTGGATCCTTTAGATGCTATTTAAGTGTACCAAGGTATTTGAGTGGTATAAATCAAAAGTCAGCTTCTTTGGATGTCATAGATCCAATTTTCTCGATGAATAATGAGAAGCCACACCATATTTTTTCTCATAGCATAATGTTGAGAAATTTTGTGGTATTAGGGGTATGCTTGATTCGCCGCGGACCTCAGTATGCAGTCATGGCTTATCAAACTTAGAAAGGGAAAAGTAATAGCAGAGGTTTGACTTGTTATGGTAGGCAGACATGACCTCGTACTCTCATAGAGAATCCTAAAATCTACCCCCTTGATCTTATTGCAATCACACATAAAGTGATTAAAGAAGGGAAGGTCCAGACATATGGCATTGAAATACAAATAGCTTACATTAGCTGACGTGCTTATTTGAGTCTCGTCTCGGCAATGTCAATGCTCTGGAGCCCGCCACCGGTCATTATAACCTCTATGTGTGGCCTTGCACATTGCCCCGTGGATCCTACCATGGCGCTAGCACCACTGCTACACCAGCTATGCCGCTGCTCAGTCAGGCCGCTTCGTGTCCATGCTGACCTTCCGGCCTCGGAGCACATCCACATCTAGTGGGCGCACGTCACTAAAAGTAATTTATACATTTTATCTTAAACTATGGTTGATGGCAGACATTATATGAATTTGAGCATAAATACCTAGATTTGCTACCGTGATCGGTGAGGAGCGGCTGTAGCACTTGTGGATAGGTTTAAACTTGCATCAGTGCACGCATCCAGATTTCAGATCCAAAACCATTGCGCAGTGAGGGTTCAGAGCTGACAGCACGCACAGATCAGTGGTTATTTCGGCGATGGGATCCCAGATGGGCACAGCGCAGGATGAAAAGCAGCGGAAAAGCGAACAAAAGGAATCAGCTTTAAGACCCAGGATCAGCTGCCCGGTGCTTCCTGAATATTGTGCTTGAAAAGATTGGGTTGTTTACGTGTCACATCGCGTGCGTTTTCCTCGTATGTGGCGTCTCTCAGAGACCCGCAACTTAACCACTGACCTGGATTATAGAACGACGAGAACATCTTTGACAGTATAGCCAATGTAAACAATATAAGCGAGAAAGATTTTGGCCGATGACACTTTTTATACTTTACATTTCAGTTAGTAACAGCCTGACTCACTTTTATTAACTTAGATGGTTACACATGTCATACACGGGGCCAACAGGCCAAAGCTCAAAGACGCACACGAATTAAGTGTCATATGCTAAAATTTCAATACAAGGATGCTTCATATCATCTATAGATGGCATATAGATAATATCTTTAACGTGTTAGTTATAATATTGTCTCTAAAAATAAATATATGCTCATATGTAATAGGGTGCATGCACATTTGTAATATGCTATAGGCCGACTCTTAGTTAAGAGCTAGTCTTTGTCTTTCTACTCTCCTGTCCTCCACATAAGCAAAAAAGATAAGATGGGGTCCTCATAGTTAGTTGATTTGGCATTATTCAAGATGCCCTGATAATTAGAATACAGGTGCCTGCAATATCGTCTTTCTTTATTCAATAATCTTGACCTGCATGCCACTGCAAAGTTCCATCTTCCTATAGATCACTAAAAGCGTAAAATCATAGTGAAAATCACCCAGATTCAAGTGAGATAGGGTCATCCTATATATATCCTATATTTTTTATCGAATTTAAATAACGTATGGTGTTAAATATGAATATGGATTTTTTTACGTATACAGAATTACGGATTAGGAACGGATGATCCACGCTGAATATCGGGTTTTAGTGTTAGTTGCTAGATAGAAAATGGTACGAGAAAGAAGACGAGCGAGACCAACGGCAAATTGGTAATGGCCAGAAGAGGCCGTGGAAAATAGGAAATGGCCTAATTGTTGAGGAAGTTGGGCAAAACTGGGCAATAGGATTTATAAATATTTCTTATAT
Source organism: Raddia guianensis (assembly GCA_036346415.1). Classification (NCBI taxonomy): domain Eukaryota; kingdom Viridiplantae; phylum Streptophyta; class Magnoliopsida; order Poales; family Poaceae; genus Raddia; species Raddia guianensis. Next base: position 17,755,033 of record CM070541.1, on the reverse strand, counting down.
TTTTAAAACATAAATATTTTATTTATTAAATTTAAATAAATAGACTCATCCTGCTATTTCAACTTGCGGAGAAAAGGTATAAGGCAAAATTGACCTAATTAATTAAATCCGCCTAATTAGTTGGTAGATATATTGAAAGGTTAGATTCCATCAAACAAAATGACAGTTACCAAATCCCACCATATAAATTGGTGGGATATAGCGGCAGGAATCTCACCAATTAAAAAGTGGAAAATAGTGTAAATTATAACACGTCATTTCAAACGGTGGCTAACAGGGTTGGTTCATAAATACACTAGTTCGAACATGGGTAGTGTGATCCTCGTTGAACTGAAATTGCGATGCATATTTTCAGTTTGAAGCGAGTGTGGAGGTTTTATTATGGCTAGTTAGTATATTTGACGTACGTGGCACAATTAGCTGTCTTGCCTAAGAAAATTGTGAAAAATTTGACAAGTGTCACTTATTTTTTCATAGGATGTTAATATTGCATTAGGTCATTCAGTTCCTGTCTACCTCTATGAAAATTACAAAACATGTAAATGGTCATAACGTGACGAATTTATTATGGCCAGCTAGAACGTTTCGTGTACATGGAAAAATTACCTATCTTGGCCTAAAATTATGGAAATATTTGACAAGGTGTGTCACAACGAGTTCTTCGTAGGTTGTTATTGTTGTGTTAGGCGGTTCGGTCCCTGTCAGCCACTATGAAAATTGTAAAACAGATAAATGGTCATAATTGGGACCTATATAGTTAAAAAGCCAAAAAAAGGTACGCCGTGTTGTAGTTGGTCTCTTTTAGTAATATTTTTTCCACCTATTAAAAATGATAATTGAGCGGCTCGAGCATGGGTAAGAAGTTCATGGATCCATACGCATGGAAAAAACTCAACCCAAATCTACCCATGAGTATGCGTCTATACCCACCTGCACTCGTTGGGTACCCACTACTCACCTCCCACCATATGTCTACCAACTAGATATAGTAAGAACATATTCAAGCAAAGCCTAATTCAACAACATTTATTAATGGCTAAAACATACAGATATAAATTGGCTTCCAAATGACATGAAATTGCAAATTAATTTTAGTGTTTATGGGTAGAACTAGAAAAGGGGATTCTATTACCTCGCAAATTAATATTGAAAACTCTTTATGACGGGCGTCTAATAGCGCGGACATTCCCGCCATGTAGGGGTGAAAACGGACGGATAATATCCGACCGATCCGAATCCGTATCCTTTTTTAGTGATTGAACATGTTTTCGTAACCATTCAGATATAAATAAATTATCCGGACTTTTTATGGATACGAATACGGATTGACCAGTATCCTACGGATATGGATATCCGTCGGATAGTAACCGAATTCAGAATATGGATACAAATAATTATCCAGAACATCAGGACGAATACTTCATTAATATATGAGTAATTCAACTTTTGTTATGTCTTATGAGTTATGTGTTATGGATTTTTTGTGTGTTTCATGAGTGATGAGTAATGTACTTATTTTAGTCATAGATATGTTCGTAGTTCACGTCAATTTTTATATGTTAAGGTATTATGGTAAAACCCAGTTTCGTATTTGTTCCATATCCGGTTCGAAACCATATCCAACTAAGTTTGTATTTGAATTCGTATCAGACACAATCCGTATCCGATAAAAATCTGAATACGGATATAGATTAACCTCTACCTGACCGTATCCGATCATTTTCACTCTACCGCCAGGTTTCTGTTTTCGTGTAGTGGTGGAGCGCGGGCTTTGCTTCCTGCTGCTCGCCTGCTCATGGCATGGCGCGTACGCGCTGGCCACATGTGGGAGGAACCCGCATTGTTACAGTCTCTTTTTCTCTCTCCACTCGACATACGACACAACACAATTCATCATTTTTTCAGCTCGTTTTCACTATTCCAGCGCTTCAGTGCCGTTGCTGCTGGAGGTTAATTACTGGTTGGTGCCGCTGTCCGCTGGCCGCCGCCGCCGCTCACCGGTTGTCGGCGTCGTCGCTCCGTTTCCCTCTCTTTTCCGTGTTCTCTTCCTGTCTCTCTCTGAACCGTTCTCTCCGAAAATGTGTCTGACGAACTTTTTATGCTCGGATCCAGCGAGCACGGTTTGTGGGCTCGCCAAATCTATAGAAGAAAGGGACCAAGAGGATGTGAGTTTCTATTTTTCGCATGAAACCACATCAATATAAGTGTAAAAACTTCATGTTGTCGCATGAAACCACATCAATATAAGTGTAAAAACTTCATGTTGTCACCGACATAACTTTATTTTTTGTTCTGGTGAAACTTTTCAGTCAGGAGGTTCATTATCTATTTTTCGCATGAAACCTTAAAAATGTATGTGCGAACCTTGCTTGTTGTTTACTGAAACTTAGTGTCGACGGTTGAGATAACGATCTCAAGTCGCTAAGGTTCTTTAGAAGTGAGATAGGAGACACGCCGAACAACCACGAACAACAGCGGGTAGGAGACATGGGTTTTTATCCTGGTTCAGGCCTCTCGGGAGAGATAATAGCCCTACGTCCAGCCTTTCTTATATATCAGAGATGAATACAAGAGGTGGCTCGATGAGACGAATAAGTCTCGGCGAGATTATGTGTGTACAAGCGAAAATCAGGTGTCTACGAAGTGCTAAGATGCAAAAGCTCTTGGCCAGGGTCCCCCTAAACGCCGTAGGGGCTCTGTTTATATAGCGTTGAACAACCGACCTACCGGGGGATAATCGGGCCGGGCTGACCACGAGTTCGTAACGAACTCGGTACATGCCAAATACATCCCGCGGTAGATAAGGTATACTCCAATTATTGGGGATCACGACTCCTATTCCAATCCGGAAAACCACGTCCGGGTCTTCACGTAGCCGTGTAGAACTCTGTTCGAGTCGGACTCAAATAAGAATCCTAGGCCATTACACACCGTGCCAGCCATGAAGCTGTTCGGCAGGATGCACATGGGCCTGATAGAACCTTCCAGGGAGCTGGGCCCTGGTAGGCTGTTCGATTGGGCCGTCAGAGAGTGGGCCATGGCAATGAGCCGTGATTTAACCCCCGACAGCTAGCCCCCGAGACTCAAGTGGAAGGATTCACTAGAGTGTGGTCTTCCTCTTGAGACTACAAGTCACGAAGAGGGTATTTTTCCTGCTACAAAGACGTACAACAGGCGACCAAAAAGGTTATGGTTCAACCGAACAAGACTTGTTCGGGACCGAACAAACTCGATCGAGTCTTAGAAAGCAACTCATTGCGTCGAACAGAAGCAACATCTCGTCCGAAAGCGAGCACTCACCTTCGATGCGTAAATCGAAAATCCGGTCCCCAAGCCGAGCTTGTCGCGGGGACGACGCGCTCGCATTTAAGAGTCGTCCGGTGCAAGGTGAATCATCTCCTTGAGGCTGAACGTCATCAAGAAGGGATTGGATTCTTAGTAGTGAAGAGCGTACCACCACATCCGGTAAGATCAGATCTTCCGGGAGAATAAACATAGCAAGTCGCGAGATAGACTCGTGCTGCTGCATCCAGGCATTCAGTTGCCTAGGAAAAGATAGGGGATCCACCTCTCGGGCTAGAGCTTGCCTAAGGAAATAAAAATTGCGCTCTCGAGCAAACGTCCCGCTCAGGAGCGAAGGTGATGTGTCCCCAGACGTAGATCGTGTGCCAGGAGCAGACAATGCATACGAGGGGGAAGATGACCTAGTCCCCGAGCGTAGAGCTCGCCAAAGGAACCAAGTAAGGAGATCTAGTCCCCGAGCACGGAGCTCGTTAAAGGAACCAGAAAGTACGACTAGGCGAAGACGTACCCGGTAGGAGCCCGCGCTCCGGGCGAAGAGCTGCCCGGTGCGAGGTGATCCAGCCCCCGAGCACGGAGCTCGTCGCGGGGACCAGATGCGCGCTCCGAGCGAAGAACTGCCCGGTGCGAGGTGAATCACAACCCGATGCAGTTAGAGCCGCAAGAGAACGTGTGAAATCAAACGCTTTACCCATGACGTATTCCTTGCGCAGTGTTAGCGTCGTCTTGGCAAGTGCAGAACCGACGCTTGGAGTGCCCGTTGCGATGAGAATCGGCTTACGGTGGGCATGCCCGTTGCGATGAGAATCGACTTACGGTGGGCAGGACTTCGTTGATGGCGCAATACATTGACTTAGCCGAACTGTGAAGGTCAGTGCCGGGCAAAGACAAGAAATCATACGCGGGTGGAGTGAGTCAATTCCTGGGCATGCGCGGAGCAAACCCGGGAAGAGAGGGATGCAGACATCGGTTTTGGTAGGAAGCCTGGAACCTTGCCACGACCATCACCGGAGTCTGACGTTCCCTTTCCTGTATTTTCTGCAAAAGACAAACAAGAAACAAGCCAGCAAGGGGAAAAATAGAGCAAGAAAAGGCTCTAAGAAGAGCAAAGCGAGTTTTGAAAAACACGCAAAAGACGACCTACCCGCACAAGACATAATTTTTTCCGGGTACGTCCCTTGAAAGCATTAGTGTCACCTCGGCGAATGCGGAACCGACGCTAGGAGTGCCCGTTCGCGATGAGAATCGACTACGGTGGGCGGGACTCGTTGGTGGTGCATTGCTCTGGATTACCGTGCAAGGAAGGACATAGCATGGATAAAAAAAGACGTGTGCGGGCAAGTGCAGCCCCGCTGTGGCTAAGACCGCTAACCAGGAAAGGCGATCGGGACCTTAACCGCAGGCAAAACGTGCGAGGCGAAATCTTATCAGGATCCGTGTAGCGTTGGTGTCGCCTCGGCGGGTGCGGAACCAGCGCCAGAAGTGCCCGTCGCGATGAGAATCGGCTTACGGTGGGCAGAACTCCATCGATGGTGCACCGCTTTGTTAACCGGGCAGATGCAGTCGTTGCGGATAAAAGACATGCTCGCACGCGGGGAGCGCTACGGGAGCGAAAGACCAACAAAGTTTTGGAAAACCAACGCTAAGGAAAGGAACTGGAAAACTGAAAACGTACCGGGGTTGCCGAATTTCAGTTCAAGTCCCAACTGACTGAGGAGAGACAGTCCTCCGAGGAGCTGGCCGAGCAGCTCAAGACCGCCGAGCAGCGCTTGAATTAGAGCGAGAGTTCGATCGAGCGACTTTTTCGCAAAAAGAGCAAAGAAAAGACAAGGACGAACAGGAAACCAAGAGCAAGGCGAACAACGCTAGAAAGTTTTAAGAAAACCGGTAGAACACTTAGCCTAACTCCCAGCCCCCGTTGTGCAGCTACTCGAGGACCTGAGTTTGCGAACTCGAATAGGTGCACAAGAGAAAGAGCGACGCCTGCCCCGATGCAGACGATGCATGAAGACTGAACTTGCGACTTCAAGCACGTGCGTAGAGAGTTAGAGCGACACCCGTATCCTGATCGACTCGTTCCAGGAACTGCTCGTTAACGTAAGTTAGGCGATTCCGAAGGTAACCGAACAAGGAAAGTGCCTCTACCGCGGAGGGCTTACGAGAGAAGGCTTTGCCAAGTGGTTTTGCCGTGAGCGGTAAGTGCCTCTGCCGTGGAGGGCTTACGAGAACAGGCTTAGCCGCGAGGCTGGATGCCGTGTTACGCAACTTTGAGTTTAGGAACTTGTTGAAGCTAGATACGGGTAGGGAAAACCCTAAAGATTGCGGAGCCAAGAGTTCACAAGACCGGGCAGCCATCAAGTGTTACCAGAGAGAAAGTAGTCTAAAAAGACAAGTGGTGAGAAGGGCCGCAGGGGGCCGCGAACATTCACCGTTCAATGGGTTGAACTTTACATGGCAGCCCGAGAGATTTGGACGAACTAAGACACGAAATTTGAAAAAAAGCGCGAAGCTAGGAAACGAAAGACCTACACGAGAAACTTACGAAGCTGGTCGATGTTCCAAGTGCTGGTCAGCTCTCTCCCATCATCCACTGTCAGGCGAACAACCCTGGGATCTGGAAGGAATTTTGATCCAGTCCCCGAGCACGGAGCTCATCGCGGGGACCAGACGCGCGCTTCGGGCGAAGAGCTGCCCGGCGCGAAGTGATCCAGCCCCCGAGAACGGAGCTCGTCGCGGGGACCAGACGCGCCGGACGAAGAGCTGCCCGGCAAAGTGATCCAAATTTCGAGAACGGAGCTCGTCGCGGGATCAGACGCTACCGCGAAGAGCTGCCCGGCGCGAAGTGATCCAGTCCCCGAGCATGGAGCTCGTCGCGGGGACCAGACGCGCGCTCCGGACGAAGAGCTGCCGGGCGCAAAGAGATCCAATCCCCGAGCACGGAGCTGGGAACCAGATTTGGAAGGCGATCAAGATCGAAGGGATCGATCCGATCTGGCAGGGGAAGAGACATCCTGCCCTTCTGAGCCGTAGTCCTCAGGGAGAATCTCCTGGTCGCTGATAGAGTTCGACATGCTCGATCTGCGTATTCCCCACGGACGGCGCCAACTGTCGACGGTTGAGATAACGATCTCAAGTCGCTAAGGTTCTTTACAAGTGAGATAGGAGACACGCCGAACAACCACGAACAACGGCGGCGAAACGGGGGTTTTTATCCCGGTTCAGCCTCTCGAGAGATAATAGCCCTCGTCCAAATTTCTTTCTTATATATCAGAGATGAATACAAGAGGTGGCTCGACGAGACGAACAAGTCTCGGCGAGATTATGTGTGTACAAGCGAAGCGAAGATCAGGTGTCTACGAAGTGCTAAGATACAAAAGCTCTTGGCCAGGGTCCCTCTAAACGCCGTAGGGGCCCTGTTTATATAGCGTTGAACAACCAACCTACCGGGGGATAATCGGGCCGGGCTGACCACGTGTTCGTAACGAACTCGGTACATGCCAAATACATCCCGCGGTAGATAAGGTATACTCCAATTATTGGGGATCACGACTCCTATTCCAATCCGGGAAACCACGTCCGGGTCTTCACGTAGCCGTGTAGAACTCTGTTCGAGTCGGATTCAAACACGAATCCTAGGCCATTACGCACCGTGCTAGCCATGAAGCTGTTCGGCAGGATGCACATGGGCCTGATAGAACCTTCCAGGGAGCTGGGCCCTGGTAGGCTGTTCGGTTAGGCCGTCAGGGAGTGGGCCATGGCAATGGGCCATGATTTAACCCCCGACAGCTAGCCCCCGAGACTCAAGTGGAAGGATTCACTAGAGTGGGGTCTTCCTCTTGAGACTCCAAGTCACGAAGAGGGTATTTTTCCTGCTACAAAGACGTGCAACAGGCGACCGAAGAGGTTATGGTTCAACCGAACGAGACTTGTTCGGGACCGGACAAACCTGATCAATGCCAAGCAACTCTGTTGTGTCGAACAGGAAGCAACATCTGTCCGAGCAGAGCACTCAGCCTTCGATGCAGAAATCGGAAATCCAGTCCCCAAGCCAGAGCTTGTCGCGGGGACCTGACGCGCGCTCCAGGCGAAGAGCTGCCCGGTGCAAGGTGAATCATCTCCTTGAGGCTGAACGTCATCAAGGAGAGATTGGATTCTTAGTAGTGAAGAGCGTACCACCACATCCGGTAAGATCAGATCTTCCGGGAGAATAAACATAGCAAGTCGCGAAATGGACTCGTGCTGCTGCATCCAGGCATTCAGATGCCTAGGAAAAGATAGGGGATCCACCTCTCGGGCTAGAGCTTGTCTAAGGAAATAAAAATTGCGCTCTCGAGCAAACGTCGCGCTCAGGAGCGAAGGTGATGTGCCCCAGACGTAGATCGTGTGCCATGAGCAGACAATGCATACGAGAGGGAAGATGACCCAGTCCCCGAGCGTAGAGCTCGCCAAAGGAACCAAGTAAGGAAATCTAGTCCCCGAGCACGGAGCTCGTTAAAGGAACCAGAAAGTACGACTAGGCGAAGACGTACCCGGTAGGAGCCCGCGCTCCGGGCGAAGAGCTACCCGTCGAGTGATCCACCCGAGCACGGAGCTCGTCATGGGACGGATCTGGCCTCGGCGAAGAACTACCCGGTGCGAGGTGAATCACAACCCGATGCAGTCAGAGCCGTAAGAGAACGTGTGAAATCAAACGCTTTACCCATGACAATAGTTTCATCAGTAGTTTTTTCAAGTATTGGCAATAATTTTTTAAAAGGTTCATCAGGTTTGTCCATATTTCACATGTATATTTGTCTAAGTTCCACAATTATATTTCAAGGTTATGTAGTTCTTTTTCCATGGTTCAATGCTGATGTCATGCGTCCGATGGAAAGCTCCCTATCGATGTCCAATTTGTGGCTCCCACCAATTAATATTTGTGATAAAGATTTTTTTTTAAACTGAAAAGGTTTCTACATGACACTAACAATTGGAACCAACTAGTCATGTTCCGAGCGGGTGTCGGGTTGTGGATAGCGGGTAAGGGTTATCGATACTATTAAACCATACCCACGAAATTTTTACCTATACATATCAAATCTCATTGTATTTGTACCCATGAAAATCAAAACCTTATTATGCCCATACCTGATAGGTTATTACCCACGAGTATTTTGTACCCAATCCATACCATTGCCATCCCTATCTCAGAAACCAACAATGAGTTTTGGTAGATTTTATTCGTGTTTATTATGCTGTCACCTAGACCTGATAATGGGTAGCCCGACCCGACCCAGCCCGAAATACCCCGACCCGACGATATACCGGGTGGGCTCGGGTACCAATTTGCGACCCAAAACCCAAAAAACCTAGAAAAACCTGGTGAAAACACAAGCCTGACCTGAAAAAACCTAACTAGACATGTTCAACGGACAGGCAGGCTTGAAGAACAAGTTTGGCTACACGACCATACCCGACCCGATGAATGATCAGGTCTACTGTCACATTAGGTTTTGCTCTCCACGGCTCTTCGCTGCTAGAATGCTAGCAAATCCAATTCTAGTTTTGTATTTATTGGCCCCCGTTTTGCTCTTGAAAGTTATTTGCGATGCCTTGGCGAATTTTTATCCTGTTTTTTTCGCCCGTTCGTCGCTGGGTTGGGTTGGCCTGTGTAACTATGAGTTGGAGGATTTTATCCATGCTTCGATTGCATTGCCATCTCTGATACGATTTGTTGAGGTTAATATATAGATTTTTCATATCTCAGTCTCGCGATCGCCTATAGTTTAGCTTGTACAACTATGATTTTTAAACCGCTCTCAAAAAAACTATGACCTGAACCATTTTGATCGCCTGATTCATTGTTGGGAAACCGAGCAGCTAGGTTGCCTTGTTCAGAAAATTGAGATTACGCCACACTTTAGACCTTGCTGCGTATAAAAAGGGTACCCACATATGCGATTTATTAAAATGCCACTTCCGCGATGGTTCTCTGTTTCCTTCCCATTTTGGGTTTTTTAAATTTTTTTGGCTATTTTGGGTTTTACTTGGCTGTCAAAATACCAAATTGCCCCAGCGAGGGATGAGAGACGATAAGAGGGAAATGGGAGTTGAGAGAGGATTGAGGGCAGTAGCAGGGTCGAACCGATGGCAACAATAGGACGAAGGTGATACGAAGCAACATGAGCCCAAGGCTTTGGGGAGCAGCGTTGTCCCTCGGCGGCATCCTAGGACAATGGTGGGCTGGAATGCTAAGAGGATCTAAGTGTCGCGCGGGTGCCGAAGTTGGAGTGGTATATGATGGCGTCGGAGTTGAGAGATAAAGGGGGCGACGTCAGAGTGGTGTAGGACGACAGAGAAAGGGGTGATGCAGGATGAATGGTGATCGACGCGTATATGCTTGTGGAGGCGTGGCCAGGCAACAGCAATGGTAGACACCGATGACGACAATTGGGGAGCAACAAGTGGCAACGCTAGGCATATGGCTTAGGACGACGACGACGATGACGGGGGACATGACAGGCGGCAACACTAGTGCTATAGCATAGGGTGACGACAACGGCTAGGGATGCTGAGGAGATGCGACAGTGGCGTTTAAAGGATTAGATGGATTGGGTCGGTATCATCTTGACCCGACCCGACCCAGCCCTCATTAGGGATCCCATGATGGCGTCCTGACCTAGACTCAACTTGCCCCACGAGGGGGGCCTGACTTGAGAAGAGGAGAGGAGGAATATATTTGGATGTCGTATCACCATGTCACTGGCTCATCGCGATTCCACTAGGTCTTAATTCTAAAGCCCAGCCTTTCAAGCCTTCTCCGAAGAAGCGGCGCAACAAGTCCAAAACTTGCAAGGCCTCGACGAATAAAGGATAGCCCATATGGAAGCCCAAGATACCAAAAAGTCCGGTTCGGTCATCCAGCAGCATGTCAATTTCAAACGGGTGTAACTCGGGCTCCCGAACTCTGATTTCGGCGTGCGATCACTCATTGAAAAGTTTAGGAGATAAGCTTTCCAATGGATCAAGCCCCACATCAAGATTCACTACAGAACGACGGAAAAATGCAGAACAATGTTTTGGGGTAGAAACTCAGGGTGCTGCGTCACCTTATTTTTGGGCCTATGGCCCATGTATCACTAGGGTTTGATGGTGGCTGTCCCCTTGGGCGCCCCACTTCCCCTGGCCGCCACTATATATGTGGCCGCCGGTTCTCTTCTATTCTTAGGTTTTGTTGTGTTTTAGTAGACCCTTGAGCGTCCCTCCTCGTGTTCGCATGTGTCGACTAGACCACCCGTGACGAGAAACCGAACATCACCCTTTGATGAGTTGATTTATCAGTTATTCTTTTGTTCTTGCTTGTTCTCGCTGCTAGCATGTTCAAGGATCGATCGTGCCTAGCTCGGTTGATCGCCTCGTGTGGTGACTTTGTGATAGTTCGGTTGCTGATCCCATGGATTGGTAGCGTTGTCACCACATCAAATCAACGTATCGTTCCTCACCAGATGATCGGGGCGACCTAGTGCGCATCACTGCGGGTAGGTCAAGATGGAGGAGGAAGAGGCGAGGAGTTGGGTCGCCAAGGTGGGCCGGTCCACCAGTAGGGAATGGATTGTCGAGGATGGCTGATTGGGCTTGGAGGTTTGGAGTTGTGGCTTGTGTAGAAAGGTGGGGAAGGGAGGGAAATGAGGACGGAGGAGGTTGTGTGACCTTCGTCAATTTAAGGGACCAAGGAATTGATGAGGGTGCTAAGGTAATTGTTGGTCTGATGGATCGTGGGCCTTGGTCGGGGTGCACTTAGACTGGGATGCTGATCAGTCTTGTGCATTGGGAGGTAGACCTTTGGGATGTCACCTATCGGGTCGAGGCAGAACTCAAACCCAAATCCAACACAACCCAAACTGAGACCTGACCAAAGCTCAACTTGATTGTGTGGTCGATTCAGAATCCGATGAGTCAGATTAGAATCTAGATCTCTAGCGGCGTCTGTGTCAAAGAGAAAGGAGAGTAAGGTGAGGGCATAAGAGTCAATTACCCGTAGAAATGGCTCAAAAATGATTTAATGTGCCTGAAAATGACACAGAAACAAAAGACGAAACTAAAGAGGGTATTTTGGGGAATCCCATCTGTGAGATATGTGGGATGGCATTTCCATGAAGCCCTAGTAACATAAAGGCCTTATTTGTTTCGATTGAAAGTTGCTGAAATCTTTAATCTGAAAAAATTGTAGCCCTTCGAAAGATATCTTAAAAAGTACAAAAATATTAAAAAATATTTTACAAACTCTAAAAAGAACTATTTAAAACCAATGTTCTAAATAGCGGGCTATAGCGCCGCTATAGCACTGCTATAGCGTTTTAGAGGTGCAAATGCTACGCTATTGGTTATATATATGCTATGGCGATTAAAGCGCTTATATACGCTTTAAATTAGGCTAAAAGGTATAGCGACGCTAAAAGGCTTAGCAATATTATTGAGGTGTGACATCGCCAGGACGAAATTGAAGTCTGCGTGAAGGCTCGATGGTGGCTCGGGCCCAATTAGGCCGGCTCTGCACCATTTGCCATTACATACAGAGCAAGAAACCCTAGCCTCCCATTTTCCTCCATTTCTCACCTTGACATTATGGCCTGGACAAAACTAGTTGAAATGATTGTTTATTGACCTTGGACTTTGTCACTTTGAGCAATATATATGCCATATTTTTCTATTTTTTTGAAAACGCTAAATGTTTAGCGGCCGCTATAAGACCGCTTATAGCGATCTTAACGTTTTCGAAAGAAACTCGCTTAAATGTCTTAGCCCGCTATTTAAAACATTGTTTAAAACCCCACAAAAAGACTATTAAGTATTACATCATTTGATTTATAAAAAGATAAATTTTTTTTTATTTCATTTAATTTAATTTAAGCCGAAACCATACAAAAAAAATCTCAATCGCAGTATTTAATGAATTCCGAGATACGCGGGTGGCATTTTCACGCCACTCGGATTTGACCCCGTTGTCCCTGCAGTACGGGATCGATGTGTTCCCGCACCAACCTTGCCATTCCGGCATTCCCCCTTCTCAGTGAAGTCTGAAACAGCTCGTCGTCTTCCTTCTCTCTCTCTCTCCTCCGCTCCCCTCCCATTCCTCCTTGCCTAGGGTTTCTCTCCCCTCCCAAAACCTCGCCCTCGCCATGGCCAAGACCAAGCAGGGCAAGAAGGATGTGGATTCCTACACCATCCGCGGCACCACCAAGGTCGTCCGAGGTAAGCACCCCTCCCGCCCTCCTCCTCCGCCCCCCCCGTCGGTCGCCGCGGCGCTTGCCCCGTGCAAGAATCTGATGCAATGTCCTCGATGGGAAGTCGGCGACTGCGTGCTGATGCGGCCGTCGGACTCGGACAAGCCGCCGTACGTCGCGCGGGTGGAGAAGATGGAGGCGGACGGGCGCGGCAGCGTGCGGGTGCGGGTGCGGTGGTACTACCGCCCCGAGGAGTCCAAGGGAGGGAGGCGGCAGTTCCATGGAGCTAAGGAGCTCTTCCTCTCTGACCACATGGACATGCAGAGCGCCCACACCATCGAGGGCAAGTGCGTCGTCCACTCCTTCAAGAACTACACCAAGCTCGACAACGTCGGGCCCGAGGACTTCTTCTGCCGGTTCGAGTACAAGGCAGCCACTGGCGCATTCACCCCCGACCGCGTGGCAGTGTATGTACATATCCTTGGTATTGGGTGTTGATTGCTTATCGTCACCTTGAATGCCATGTTGATCTTATGATCTGTGTGCCTTTTTTTGTTGTGAAGCTACTGCAAGTGTGAGATGCCATACAACCCAGATGATCTTATGGTTCAGTGCGATGCTTGCAAGGACTGGTAAAACTCTTGAAAAATTTCATCTTTCTTCTATAATGCTCCTTCTGCTGAATTCAGGGATTTTTGTTATACTTCAGTAGTGATATCCCTTGATAGTTGTTACAATACCTGCTGCCTCCCTTAAGCTAATAGATATGAAGTTATAGGAAATTACACGTGATGGGTAATCTGATTTCTAGATTCATTTTCAAAACATAAAATGCATAACTATATTGTTTGATCCTCAAAGCCATGTGTAAGACAAATCCAGCAGCATCTCATATAGCACAATGTTCTGTGTGTGTGGGATCATATCAAATCTTCAATATACATGGCTTGATCTGCCTTTTCTAAAGGCGCTAGTGTTTTGCTATTTCGCCTTGATTTAATTCAACCATTTGAAATCATTTTCTAACTTCATCTATTGGTCATATCTAAATAGTTAGTATCTGTTTGATGTGCAGTAATTTCACAGGAACTCCACACGAAAAAAGTACGATCCCTGCAGGAACCATTATTAAATTTATTTGACAAAGACATGTTTTTGGGGGAATCCATGCTTTTACTGTCTGGTTGGAAAATTAAAATAAATGATCTTAGACAATTTTCTAATCTCATTATCCTGGGATCTTTATTCTTTAGAACGATTGTAATGAGATAAGCTGGATGAATTCATTATGCTTGTGCGCTTGTTCCTTATCTCGCAATGTTGGACCCAATCTATGATCAGATCTTCCTCTATGTATTTTGAATAAAATGCATGCATAACGAGAAATGCAAAGTGATGATCGAGGATAAAGGATTGCACGCTGATATATTAGTTTTTTGTAGCTGTATCAAGTGAACTGTTATAGTTTCTTCTGACCTGGATATATTCTTCATCTGTATGTTTTATGGCCTGTCCTTATGGTCAGGAAATTCATACTAAACTTACCAACTTTGTTCAACAAGAACAATATTAATTTCCTCAAGTGGATCAGGATTCTCACTGCCAGCATGGAAAACTTATTGAACCCTTGCGGGCACATCCACTTATGAAAATAAAATATGAAATATATTTAGCTTTCCTTCCGCTAGATGTTTGTGGTGTCAGAGCTCAGGACCTTTGCAGATAAATATAACGTAACGCTATAAAGCTTTAATGTAAAGCAGTTTACAATTTTACCTGTTCTTTGTATCTTGTGATTTTTCTTCTGTATGTATGTTACTGTGCTCCTTCCTTATTCAGACCCTACCACACATAGGTTCCATCCATCCTGCATGAGTATGACCATTGAGCAGGCCAAAAAACTAGATCACTTCGTTTGCTCAGATTGCGTTAAGGAAAATGGTGCCAAGAGACATTCAAATGCATATGCAACTTCGCCAAAGTCTGAGCTTAAGGTATGTTGATATATTCTTCCATATTGGAGACGGTGATTATTTATATTCATATCGCAGATAGTTAATTATTTGACTTGTTAGATTATTATTCTTTTGTACATCCCTTAACAATGCATGGATATTTGAGAAAAGAAATTAGAAATTAGGTGAGTTTGAATAGGCATAACTTTAAAAATTAATCAAATTGAAGATATGCCCTACCTAATATCTATATCTATATCTAATATTTGTTTTGATTTATATTTATTGGCTGGTCCAAATTTTCTATTACCTACTATTTTGCTTTTAGGTTTCGTACACTTTTATAAAAGGTGTACTGACACATAACTCTTACATTGTACTATCCATTTTCCTGGAAATTATATATGTGGAATTATCTTGCAGCTGTTTTACATTTTTTGCTACTATATTGTGTTCATCGTCTAGTAGCTTAGCAAATGCTCAGAAAGTATTTATTTATTTATTTATTAGTTGACTATAAACCCTCTAAAACACATCCTTTGAGCTTCTAACTTTGTTTTTGAGCGAGTCGAAGGTTGTGGTGCCTAGACCGGTATCTTTAACTCAATAAATTTACTCACACTCACTAGTTCGAAAGTAGCTAATGATTAGTAAATCGTTGTACATCCAAACACCTTATTTCCAAGATCAGGATTTTGTGCAATTCGTAAGATGATTGGGCTGGCATCTCTTGCTTGTGCCTCGCAAATATAATTACCTATTTTTTGTACACAATATCATTTTTTTGGGGAATAGTTAGTGTACCTGTAATTGATCTTTTTGACTGTTAGAAGCAAGTTTTGAGCTTTAAATGTTTGTTAATGCTCCTTTTTAGATATAATCTGCACATGTTAAGCTATAAGAAACAAATGTATTTTAAGAAGTAAATGTAATAAATCTATGTTTCTCACATTAATACAAGGAAAAGATCTACTTGATCCCCTGAACTTTTGAACTTTGTCTACTCTATCCTTGAGCTCAAAAACAGAGTATTCTACCCCATGAATTGTACAAAACCGGGCTCATAACCCCCAGATGGTGGTTTTGTGATACACATCTGCAATACTTGCCACGTCAGCACCACATGTACATGACACGTCATTCTCTTCTGCCTTTCTTTATGTCCTTCCACCTCCACTATCTGGCTGGCCACCTTGCTGGCCTCCTCACCATCTAACCATCTCTCTCTCTCTCTCTCTCTCTCTCCCTCCCTCCCCCACACACACACACTACAACATTGCTGGCTTGCTAGCTCCCCACCGACTCCTCTCTCTCTCTCTCTCTCTCTCTCTGATCCAGCAGGGGGCTTCATCCTGACTGCCAGTTTGGAGATGGGGTAGACGCCACACATACGTGGTCCAACTCTCTCCATGTGATCGGGGTGTCCATAGCTCCTGCATGCCTACAGATGTGGGCTGCTCAGCTCTGGCTGCTCAATGGCCCTGGTTGGTCTCACCCTCAGCTCCAGTCAGTAAAGAGGTCGACAAAGAGGCCAGCAGCGATGCCAGACACGGCAGTGATGACAGGCACAGTAGCAGTGGGCACAAAAGCGAGCAGAGGTGGCAACTTGGAGAGCAGTGGTGGCTATGGGCATCCCCTCTCGCCAGTGGTGCTTGGGCAATGGCTGTCATGTTCAAATTAGGGATGAATGTTATTTACCGCTGGGCGGCAGGGAGCGATGACAACATCGGCATTAGATCAAACAGCGCGCACTTCAGCCATGAGCAGTCATGGCCACAAGGGCCGTGGAGTCCACTTGCCAGACATCACCACTAAGATTTCTTTTTCCTTTCACTTCAGTTGTTTAATCCTTCCAGGAAGAGCTTCTATATGATCTCAACATTTTCACCCTGTTTCTTTGTCCATTCCTCGAGCTGTTTATAGCTACATCTTTTGTGTCTTTCATTCTTCTTTTCTTCAGCTGTTGCTAGCTGCTTCATGTGTGCACACAAATCCTCTCTACCTCCAATGGCTACCAGCCGATGCCACAGCGTAATCATAGAGACTAGAGAGACGGACAATAAGCTGAGAACAGAGAGAAATTGACAGCGTAACAGAGAGAAGATAGAGAGCATGAGGAGAGAGGTGAAGAGGGGGGAGGCTGTGGGGTCGATTTTGGAAGGCCGATGTTAAGAATCAGTAAGAGAGGAAGAACATGTGGTTCTGTCATGTGCGTTGGCCACATCGGTTGATTTACTGAATTGGATCCCACATTATTCGCCATAGTCAGCAAAATCACCTCCAAAACTACCTGAGGGTGTTATTTTTACGGTCTTCCATAGTTAGAGGGGTAGAATACCTAGTCTTTTTACTTGGGGAGGTCAAGTAGCCTTTTTCCTTAATACAAGTATGTTAGCTTTGTCTGTAAACATTTTGATAGGTAGTTGGGAAATGACACAACGTCTGTTAACCTTTTTCTTAGCATTTTAATAACATATCTACTCATATACTTGATCTCCTACTTGAATTTTCTTTCTGGTATAAAAATTTACTGGAGGAGACTGATAAACATGGACTTCATGAAATTCGGAATTTTCCTGTAACATTTTGGCCAAAAAAGTTTTGACTCTTTCAACTTTCGATCTTGAATAAAAAAGCTGAAAGTTTTGCTTTATAGGAGACTCGAACGCAAGAGAATATCCTATTTCCAGTGTTCATTACTTCCCTCTGTGCCACCTGCATGGGTGTGATATCTTGTTCTCATGAATATAGATCTATACATACAAATCTGACAAAGTATGAATTTTCCATTTACCCTGACAAAATTTCAGTGAAATGCTTTACTCCTATCACTTTTCTCTAATGCATGTATGTTTTATTTTGGATTGTTATTTGTAGTCCGAGTCAAAAAGGCAGAGGAGGTGACAACTCTGATTACAAACATCTATTGGTGAGGAGATGTGCCGCTTTTGTGGCGAATCAGCCCTTGCCCTTGCGAAGGTCGAGGTGTACAGTGCAATAGAGCAAGTGTTTGCAGAACTCGGGCTTCGTTGTCTCGTTTAACTTTTCAAACATTATGTTGTGCTGTTGCCTTTTAGGAATGGTTCGCTCGATTTTAGTGCGTATGGCATTCTATTGTATGCCGTGCCACCGTTGTTTTGGCTGGGGAAGATCCCTGGGGTGACTTGCCAACTTAGATCTCGGTGCATGTGTATTAACTTAATTCCTGTCAACAATTCCTTTGTGTTACTGATAATTTAATTCTCATGTAGCCATTTAGATTTGTTATTGCAGAGTCGTACATGAATATTGCTGTTATTCTGGGTGCTTTTACCTTTCGTTGTGAGTGTGATCTGTCATTTATGAGCGTTTACCCCCGTGGTACTTAAGCGCAGGAACCATTTGCTAGGGAGATATTTAATGATTCGCCCTCTCAAAGATCGCACTTATAGAATTTTATTCTGCTGTGTGATTGACATGTGGGTTCCACAATAAGGAGAGAGCTTAGATTTTCAATCTTTGAGGTGGGGTAAATCCTCAAATCTCCCTCTTTAGAACATGGTTCTTTTACTTCAGTTGCAGACCCAAAGTTGTACTCTAGTTGTAGACCAAAAGTATAAAGATTTCCAGCATATAGCATGCATTGATGATTGATCGCACTAATACTATGATATTATGAAAATTCGAGATGAATGTAGGTGTGTTTTTTAAGCGTTCATTGTAAATGATTCAAAAAATCATGGATAAATCTTCAAATCTTTTACTTGCAAGTCTCTCAAACGACGAGGTTTGTGATATGGAGGTTTTTTGTGATACGGAGAGAGTTTTTTTTTTAAGAAACTATGGGGCCTTGTTGCATCGCCGCCTCTGAACTTGCTTATGTATGGGCAGTATGGCCCTTGTCCCGGAGTCGACAAGGACGTCGGCCCGTTATTATGGTTACAAACCATGGAAGCAGTCATGTACGAAATTAACACATCACGCAAATCTATCTTAACAATAAAGACAAGTGAATGCCACATGCTCAGTAGGTTTCTCACTAGGGTCCAACACTGTAGAGCCAGGGCGGACATAGAGAATTTCGTACAATTCAAGAATAGCAAACATGCTGTCATATTGATGGAAGCTGCACGCTGCGTAATATCAGTGAGAATGAGTAGAGTATTATTACCTCCGACCTGATGGTGTTGATGACAGTGACAGATCCATAATTTTGAGTGAAGAGGTGCACACTAGGGGTGAAAACGGGTCAAGTACGATCGGGCAATAGGTCATATCATATCCTACACTAATTTAATTTTTTGGGTATCGGATCAATACGGGTAGCTCAAAATCGGATCGGATAAGATTATGGCTACAGGTATTTGCGGACGGATAGAAAACATGTATTAGATATTATACGGACGGGTGGATATCAGTTATCGGATACTTAGTCTGGTCATATGTAAATTATATGGAACTCAAACGTGTTGTCCATTCAATCCAATGCAAGTCATATACGATCGAAGTGAATTTTTTTAAATAAAAACATAAAGAGAGAATCTATTCTCTTGTTTGTTCCTATGGCTGCATCAAAGACTAGATACTAAACTGCCCTATGGCCTTCTGATCTAATCTATCTATTGACATCTAATTCTACCTTTGCAAACAAGGCACCCAGTGAAAAAACAAATAATAAAAGAAGGCACTGTTGGAGCATTCTGTGACCAGATGCATTTTACTGACGTTGATTGGATACTTCGCTTCTTTGTAGTCTTCATAGCTTGAACTACTTCGACAACCAAAAAACTATAGCCAAGTTAATTAAAATAGCACATGGTTTGATGTGCTACTAACAAAAAAGCAACATCATCACCATCTTTTTTTGCTTGAGAGATGATCAAACAGACATAAAGCATAACATCAACACATTAACAAATATCGCTAGAACAAGAGCTGAAGGTAGTATCTCTGTCAACTGCAAATGGGAAAAAGAATAAGAGCTGAAGACAATATCTTTGTCAAATGATTGTGGTGATGAATAAATAGTTAAGGAAATAATAATAATATCCGCAGGGAGCTGGGGCCTGCGCGGCGGCGCATGTGTAGGCCGCAGGACGGGCGGCGTGGCGGCACACCCGCACTCCCGCAGGCCGCCAGGCCGTAAGGTGGGCGGAGCCGCGGAGGGGAGCCGGAGCACAGAGGCGGCACGGTAGTGGGGAGTTGGGGCTAGCACGGTGGAGGCTGTTGCGGCGCCCGTCGGGTGCAGTGGGTGGAAGGGATCAAGGCCTTGTTCTTTTCAGCGTATCGTTGCTTTGGCGTAATACTATAGCAAATTTGAGAGACCTCGAAAAGAGGTCTAAAGATTATAAAAAATAATTAAAAAATAGTTTTAGGATCTTTGGAAGGACTACTAAAAGTCACAAAAAAATCGTTACAAATTATCACAACATATAGGCTATATAAAAATAATAAAATTTCTTTGCGATGTACGCAATTCAGATGCGATCTGTTGAAAAGAACAAGGCCCAAGGAGGAGTCAGAAGAGGAGAAGGAGCAGGTGGGGTGGGGATTAGGATTGGGTGTGGGCCGGATGTTGTTCAAGCTGAAATGGCCATAATTCTACGTAAAATTGTATTTTCTTTTAACATTAAGGTTATTAGATTTATACAAGGTTTAAATTTCTATAAAATTGAGGGGGTGCTCGTGCATACCAGTCACCCTTAGATCCGCCCCTACTCGACAAGGCACAAGTACAGATAGTCGCCGCTGTTGTTGACATCCCACTGGGGGCAAGCTACGCATGCATTGACAGTCAAATGAGAGGGCCACGGAGGGGGCGGGCAGCGATGGAGATGGAGGGCAGCGGGTGGCAGGGCGGGAGGTGCCCCAATCCTAAGCCATGTGGGGAGAGGAGGCGCCCCAACCCTAAGCCATGCTGGGGGAGAGAGAGAGTAGATGAGAGAGGGATTCGGGTCTTCTTTCCTTTTCAGATATTTTTTGGGCGGTATTTTTCGTACTTGACCTCAATGCTATCTTGGGGTAAAACTTTCATGGTTTCGATGGTATTTTGAAAAAGGATGTAGGGCGTGTTTGGATGGTCGCCGCTGCCAGCGTCGATCCAGGCGTCTGCGCCCACGGCTCGCCGTCGCTTCGCGTTAGCGAGCATTGGCGAACGAATCGCCGCCACGCCAACTCCAGAGCCACGTTAATCGTGCATCGGCGCCCCGCTACCCAGCGCCCGCTTCTTCCACCGCTGCCATCCAAACGCCGCCAAAAAACGAGGGCGCGCCGACGGTTGGCACGGCGCGCGCGGGCAGCCATCCAAACACGCCCGTAGAACTTAATGATATAATGGCAATTTTCCCTTTTTTTTCCCGAAGTTCCAAGATAGGATGTACTTGCACAATTAGAAGGTCTAATAACATAAAAAATATGTGATGTGGTTAAATTTGTTGAAAATAGGACATTTTTCAAAATTGAACGGGCAGAATAGCTTGAGTTGCTGGAGCACGAGGCCGCACGCCCGAGGTAATTTAGTCAAGATGGATACCATGGCTAGGGGCTATTATGGGGCTGCTTGAACCAAGGTTAGCTTAGCCCGACTGGTGCAAGTTTTCTTTATTTGGTTGTCTGAAAGTACTATTGCAGCCAGGCTATTGCCATGCAAAAAAACTGTAGTGACTAAACCCAACCGACCCAGCCAAATCGACCGTTCCTCCTAGGCTAGGCTCGCTTCATGCAAGGGATGGTTGCACTGCTTGTGGACACCGCCGTCGCCGACCTAAGCTAGGGCGGCATGCCGAGCAGCATTGGCGTCACCGACCTGGGCTGCTCATCGGGGCCCAACGCGTTGTCCCTCGTCTTTGCCGCAGCTGACGCTGTGCGTCGCTGGCGGGCGCAGCTGGAGGGGGGACATGGCCCTGCCCCAGAGCTCTGTGTATTCCTAAACAATCTCTCTAACAACGACTTCAACGCCGTCTTTCGGCAGCTCTCAACGCTCCTCCGTCGATGACGGATTCGAGCGGCAATGGCGGCGGATCCACGTGGGGGAAGAAACCAGTGACGGCGGATCCGCGCGGGGATGAAGCTAACGGGAGCGGATTCGGTCGGGAACGTAGCCGGCGGCGTCGGATCTGATCGAGAGTGAGGCCGACAGCGCTGGATCCGGTCAAAGGTCGAGACCGGCGGTGTGGTTTCCGCATGAAGAAGAGGCCAGAAGAGGCGGATCCAGTCGTGGATGAAGCCGTTGGCGACCAGAGATGCAAGCAACCAAACGCCCTCTCCGGGAGGCTGAGCTCAACTCGTCCAGGGCAATCAAACATGTCGCCCTGCACGAGCTTAGCCTGGTTGCGACGAGCCTGGCCGTGGTGAGTGTCAAAGATAGTGCATATCAACCACGTGAGATTTAGCAGCAGCGGCTTTGTAGCGTTTTAGGTAGAGTTTGTTCTATCTGTTGTAAAGAGATAATCTTGGCTACTAGTGTTTAGGAGAAGTTGTTGAAACCAATCTTGTAATCTGTTTAAGCTCTATAAATAGAAGCCTATGCCCCAGAAGAAGGCTACGGCTTGATCTATTTTTTCACGGTATCAGAGCTTCGAGATCCATTCTCCACACTACCCACATCATGTCGCACTCTGATGCTTCATCCGGTACATCCGGTGCTCGCTCCAACTCTGGCGGAAGTTCATCGTTTGGCAACTTCGTCAATGTGAAGCTGAACCGAGACAACTACCTTCTATGGAAGGCACAGCTAGTCCCATATCTCCGTAGCCAAGATCTGCTTGGTTATGCTGATGGCTCCAAGAAGGCTCCATCGGCAACGATCACCGTCACCAACAACAGCGGCAGCTCTCAAGCGCCGAATCCTGACTATGCGCCATGGTTTCAGCAGGACCAGCTCATTCTCAGCGGACTGTTGTCCTCTCTGACTGAAGATATCCTTGGTCATGTGCTGTTTCTCTCTACATCTCATGAGGTATGGACAACACTAGAGCGCATGTTCTCTGCTCGGTCTCAAGCTCGAGTTATGCAAGTGCGTATGCAGCTCGCTAACTTGCAGAAAAAGGACTTGACTGTCGCGGACTACTTCCAGAAGGTCAAGAGTCTTGCAGACACCATGGCGGCCATTGGAAAGCCGCTGCAAGATGAGGAGGTTGTATCATATCTTCTCACTGGTCTTGGCTCTGACTATGAGTCACTGGTGACCTCGATGATGACTCGCACCGATCAGATCTCTCTCCATGATCTGTACGGATATCTCATGAGTCATGAGCAGATGGTGCAGCACAACCATCAGGCAGCTCCACAGTTCTCTTCATCAGCAAATCAAGCATCCCGAGGTGGCTTCAACAACTTCAGAGGACGAGGTCGCGGTCGTGCTGGTCGTGGGCCTCCGAATGCTGGTCGTGGAGGACAAAACCACACCAACACTGGCAATCGATCATCTCCAGTTTCTACCTGCCAGATCTGTGGCAAAAGAGGTCATGATGCTCTCAGGTGCTACCACAGGTATAATCACACCTACCAAGCCACTGATGATCATCTTGCTGCTGCTGCCAATACTGCACCGACATACTCCATCGACACAAATTGGTATGCCGATTCCGGGGCGACGGATCATATAACGTCAGACCTGGACAGGCTCACAATGAAGGACAAGTACAAAGGAACCGAGCAGGTGCAAGTCGCCAGTGGTGCAGGTCTGTCTATTACTCATATTGGCAAGTCTTTAATTGCTGGTTCCTCAAACTCCCCTCGTAATCTTGTCTTGAATCAAGTTCTTAGAGTTCCTCATATCACTAAGAATCTTGTTTCAGTACACAAACTCACAGCAGACAATAATGCCTTTGTTGAATTTCATCCAAATAACTTTTTTGTTAAGGATCGAGCCACGAGGAAAGTTCTGCTTCGAGGCAAGTGTGAGAAAGGACTGTACCCGCTTCATCCACTCCATTCCAGTCAACATCGGCAAGCCCTTCACTCCTTCACCACACATGCTCCAACCACTGATGTGTGGCACTGCCGCCTAGGACATCCAGCTTCTGCCGTCGTATCTACAATTCTCAAGAACTTCAATCTTCGATCGAGTCCAATAAAACAGTCCCATGTCTGCGACGCATGTCAGCAGGCAAAAGCTCACCAATTGCCCTATGGTGCATCCAGTAAAGCTAGTAGTGCTCCTTTAGATCTAATTCATTCAGATGTATGGGGACCTGCTGTGAACTCCTCTCGCGGGTTCAAATACTATGTTAGTTTCATTGATGATTTTAGTCGATTTTCATGGATTTACCTGTTAAAGAATAAAGCCGATGTTGAATCCACTTTTCTGAAATTCAAACAATATGTTGAAGGTCTCTTGAATGCTAAAATCCGTATGGTTCGCTCTGACTGGGGGGGGGGAGTATCGCAAGCTGAACTCTTTCTTTGAGTCAATTGGCATCATGCACCAAGTTTCCTGCCCACACGCACATCAACAAAACGGCCGAGCTGAGCGTAAACACAGACACATCGTGGAAACAGGTTTAGCCCTGTTAGCTCAAGCCTCAATGCCTCTAAGACTCTGGGATGAAGCTTTCCTCGCTGCATGCTTTCTTATTAACCGTATGCCTAGCCAAGTGATTGGCAATGTCTCTCCCCTTCAGCAGATGTTTGGCAACTCACCAGATTACTCCTTACTTAGAGTATTCGGCTGTGCTTGTTGGCCGAATTTACGCCCATATAATTCTCATAAGCTGAGTTTTCGGTCCACACGATGTGTGTTTATAGGGTACAGCGGCCAACACAAAGGGTACAAGTGCTTGGATCGCTCCATAGGAAGGGTGTACATATCTAGAGATGTTGTTTTCGATGAACGCATCTTTCCTTTTGAAGCAGCACCTCCAACAATTCAAACCTCACCCAACACACCAGATACAGTCATTTTTCCATCCCTCACAATGCCTACACCAGCAATTAGTGATGAGCCAACGAGTAATTATGACTCTGTGTATACTAATGATCTACCTGCCAGTTCTGCAGATGACGCACATATTGATGCCGCAGACCATACTGAACAGATTGATGAGAACTATGTTCATCAGCCACAAATGTCTGACGAGGAGTCTGGAGAACACAGAAGGATTACCAGATCGCAGCATAACATCGTCAAACCAAAGGTCTTTACTGATGGGACAGTGAGATATCCCTTGACAAAGAGAGGCCTTGTGACTGAAACCACAAAAGAAATAGTGCCCGAAACCTTTCAGGATGCTGTTACTAAGGCTGAGTGGAGACAAGCTATGCATGAGGAATTTCAGGCACTGCAGAGAAACAATACATGGTCTCTAGTTCAACCTAAACCTGGACAGAATCTGATCGACTGCAAATGGATCTATAAGATCAAGTATAAATCTGATGGATCTGTTGACCGATACAAGGCCAGGCTTGTGGCAAAGGGATACACTCAGAGATATGGGGTGGATTATGGAGACACCTTCATCCCGGTGGTAAAACCTGCCACTGTGCGGTTAGTTTTATCTCTAGCTGTGTCAAGAGGTTGGCATCTTCGACAAATTGATATACAAAATGCATTTCTTCATGGAGATTTACAAGAAGAAGTTTATATGTCACAACCCCCGGGCTACGTTGATGCTGGAAAGTCATCTTTTGTGTGCAAACTCAATAAGGCCATCTATGGCCTTAAACAAGCCCCCAGAGCTTGGAATTCAACTCTGTCTTTGTAGCTAGTACGTCTTGGGTTCACTCCTTCCAAAGGTGACACATCTCTGTACATCCTGAGAAGAGGCAAAGAGACAGTGTATGCACTTATATATGTTGATGACATCATCCTAGCTAGCTCTCACAAGTGTCTGGCCGATCAACTTATTCTTGAACTGCAAGGTGCTTTTGCTGTTAAGGATCTTGGCAATCTGAAGTATTTTCTTGGTATTGAAGTGTCAGCTACTCGTGATGGACTCGTTTTGACACAGGGGAAGTACATTACAGATTTGCTTGACAGGACAAATATGGTTCACTGTAAACCTGCAGAAACTCCTATGTGCTGCACTGAGAAGTCGATGAGGGATGTTGGCACTCCATTGGCAGATCAGGATGTTACTCTCTATCGTAGCACAGTTGGTGCTCTTCAGTATGCAACCCTAACGCGTCCGGACATTGCCTTCGCCGTCAACAAAGTTTGTCAGTTCTTACAGCAACCAACTGACAGACACTGGATTGCAGTAAAAAGGATCATGAGGTATCTAAAGGGCACCATAGCTACTGGTCTCAAACTCTCTAGGTCCTCATCACTACTTCTGTCAGCGTTCTCTGATGTGGACTGGGCAGGATGCCCTGATGACAGAAGGTCTACTGGAGGGTTTGCAATTTTCTTAGGAGAAAACCTGATCTCATGGAGTTCTCGGAAGCAACCAACAGTGTCCAGGTCTAGCACTGAGGCGGAATACAAGGCCATTGCCAATGCAACAGCTGAGTTAGTTTGGACACAGTCGATGCTCAAGGAACTGGGAGTGTTTCAGGAACGGGCACCTTGCTTGTGGTGTGATAATCTTGGAGCCACATACCTAACAGCCAATCCTCTCTTCCATGCTCGCACCAAACACATAGAAATAGATTTTCATTTTGTCCGTGAGAAGGTGGCAGCCAAAGAACTTGATGTTCGATACATATCAGCTAAAGATCAAGTTGCTGACATATTCACAAAGCCTCTGGCTAAGCAGGAATTTGGTCGACAACGAGGCAATCTCAACTTAAGTGATAGTGGCTGAGATTGAGGGGGACTGTCAAAGATAGTGCATATCAACCACGTGAGATTTAGCAGCAGCGGCTTTGTAGCGTTTTAGGTAGAGTTTGTTCTATCTGTTGTAAAGAGATAATCTTGGCTACTAGTGTTTAGGAGAAGTTGTTGAAACCAATCTTGTAATCTGTTTAAGCTCTATAAATAGAAGCCTATGCCTCAGAAGAAGGCTACGGCTTGATCTATTTTTTCAGTGAGCAAGTATGGTTGGGTGGAGAAGACAACCAAACACGTTACACGTTCTTTATGGGGGCTGCATATAGCCCAGCCTAGCTCGTGGCATGCAGTCTCTTGTTGTTTGGTTGACTGAAACTACTACAGCAGCCAGGTTGAAAGGATGCAAAAACATTGTTGTGGCCATCGCACATAGAAATTGGTCGTACGGGCTCCGCCTAGTTGGGTGTGCCTCGTGTTCAGCGCCAGAGGCCCACTGCGAGTGACCCATTTGCTCCGGTTAGTGGTAGGTAAAGTCTTCCTCTTTTTTTTCTAATATCTTTTGATTAACATCTTCGATTATCGAACCGATTTCAAAAATAGATTCCTAATATTTTTCGAAACTAGACCACACTTGTTATATAAATTTCAAATACTTAAAATTCAAAATTTGTGTCTAACAAACACTAAACCAAACATCATATCATATGCCTACATGCATTGGCCAGGTTTGATCTTGTCACTCAACCAAACACGTCTCTATGTGTACATGTATAAACATTTGGTACGCTCTTTTCAGCATGCGCAAAAGGGAAAAATTACTGAAATAATCAACAATTAAATAGAAAATTAATAAAATAACCCACTTGTTAAAAAAAATGCCCGGAATGGCATCAGGCCCCGCCACCCCGCACGACTGCCGCCACCCGGCATGGCTGCAGCAGAGCTTGTAGGAAACCTAGGCCGAGAGGGGGGGGGGGTGAATCGGACTCCTAATTCAAATTTTAACTTTGTTTTCGTGATTGATTCGTCCGGTTTTTACCCAAGCCACCGATGAAATCCTAAAATCTAGATACGGAAGCGACGGCACAATTAATCAACAGGAAAGTGGCTCGATGGCTCACACAAGCAATGCACAATTAAGATAATGCAAGAGACGAGGAGATGCAAACCGAGTTGTTTACCGAAGTTCGGTGCTCAACACATGAACACCTACGTCTCCGTTGAGGAAACTTCTCACACAGAGAAGTCGGGACTCTCTCGTCCCTAGCCATCGATCCACTCGTGGTGGCTCTTCACCAACACATGGTAGGCGAGCCCCAAACCTTCACACAAGACGAGTTCTTCCACACGCGGAAGCTCCTCGCACCCGCGGCGCCGACACACGGCACCGACCCACGACACACGGAGGATTTTGCACACAACCTTCAAGGATGAAGGCCACACACCTCCAACACACGGAAGTGACCCCCGACACATGGAGGATTTCGGTTGACGTAGTTGTACGGTTGATGAAGCTCGTGGTGTGGCGATGATCTCTTCGGCGTTGAATGTCCCAAGAGCACAAGATCGGAGACCGTCTCTCACCACTACCCCTTCTCTCCCACCATGGAAACTAGGGTAAGAACACCATGGGAGAAGGGGCAAACCTTGGGGATGGATGAGAGGAGGTAGGGGGCACCTTCTTCTTTCTCTTCATCTCTTCTTCTCCCTCAATCTCTCAAGCACATGGAATCCTAGGAGAAGATGGGATCCATGGGAGGAGCTCTCATGGGTGGTTAGAGCAAGGGGTGGCTGCTAATGGTGGCTCTCTCAAATTTCTCCCGTGTTCTAAGCCCCTATTTATAGACATAAGGCGAAACCCTAAAGATGGACGGCCCAGATTCATTTTCGCGAGATCCAGCTCGATCTGTCGGACGCCGTCCGATAGGGTTTAAGGCCAATTTTGTACTTCGTCGGACGCCGTCCGGTGGCTTATCGGACGCGTCCGGTGAAGTGCTGGCGCGCGCACAAAAGATGCTCGCCACGTGTTTGCTCGCGGGTTTAGCCGGCATCGAACGCCATATGGTGCGGATCGGACTCCGTCCGATAGTAGACTCCAGGCTGAGGACTTTAAGTCTCGGCTGGTCGGACGCCGTCCGATGGTCTCCGGACGCCGTCCGGCAGAGGCAATGTTGGTTGGGACTTAGCCAAATTTCGTGCTCACTCCTTGGGAATCGACACTGTCGGTAGGGATGAAAATGGTACGAATAATTTCCGACCGTTCGACCGACCGAGGCATAATAATATCCGAAAATATTGAGCCGGATAATTTTATGGATATCCGAATCCGACAAGGCGGATACAGTACGGATACAAATAATATCCGATGGATATTATCCGAGCTTTTCTTGGATAATATCCGATGGATATTATCCGATTAGCTAAATCCATCTATAAACTATCTCTATTATATTTCTATAGGATGAATGATTAACACATATAACAACTAGATGCATGTGATTTTATATTTTTTTGCTTTATCGGGTATGATACTAACACACCATCATTTTCATGACTATGGGCCATAAAGTTGAGTCACAAAGAGATAACTATATATATTTGGATATACTTATTTCTTTAGTATATGTTTTCGCGTATTATCCGAGAGAGTATCCGCGTCCGATCCGTATTTGTATCCGATATTATTCGTATCCGTATTTGTATCCGGTACTATCCGTATCCGAATCCGTATCCGATCAAACTAAATGGATCAAATACAATATGAGTGGTTTCCGGTCCGTATCCAATCCGTTTCATCCCTAACTGTCGGACCCCGTCCGAAGTGGGTCGAACGCCGTCCGACAGGGGCGGTGTTTTCCGGTCTTAGTCTCTCGGGCTCACTTTCTCACCGGAGGCCGTCCGATGGTTATCGGACGCCGTCCGACAGAGGTTTAATTTGCACACCCCTTCAGACTTAGCCCCTCTCGCCCCCTCTCGTCACCACGCCTCAGGTCTTGGGACATTTTTGTTGATTTGTGGACACGGTGACAACCTGGGTAGGTTCAAGTGAAAACTTTAGACCATTTGGACGGAAGTTTCAAGGCCTCGTGTATTTTGGAGACTTAGCGGCTACGAAAACCCTGGACAGCTGGACCCCGAACCTTCTCGACCCTAGGACAGGTGTACTCGCTCTAGATGGTTCGCTCAAGACTAACTCCTGGCACTCTCGGAACACCCATGAAACCCACGGCTGATGTTTCTGGACCTGTGCTCAGTGGAACCCTGCAACCAGAGAGATGTAGTCAAGCCAAAGACGCACACAAGGAAATCAGAAGAACTATAAAACAAAAGGTCCTTATCCTTGGCGTTCCTGTGCTCAGTGGAACCCTGCAACCAGAGAGATGTAGTCAAGCCAAAGACGCACACAAGGAAATCAGAAGAACTATAAAACAAAAGGTCCTTATCCTTGGCGTTCCAGTTGTACGCCATCAATTACCAAAATCATTTAGCCCATGGGAGACTTGATCTTACAGAGCTGCCGCCACCCGGTGTGGCGGCGGCCCTGCTGCCGCCGCCTCGCGTGGCCGGAGGCACTGTTATTTCATGTGGCCCTTCCGTTATTGCATCTGGCTTTAGGGTTTTAATTAGGGTTTAAATTTTAAAAATTTAAAATTTTATCAAGTTTGGATAAATTTAAAAATAAAAATTTACGTGCGTCATTTTGCATGTGGAATTTTAAAATTTGATCAAGTTTTGCGCATATGTAATATTCAAATGTAATCAAATTTTCACGTATGGACATTTATTTTTTTACAATTTTACCGGCCCTATCGTAATTTGCGTAATTAATTAATCAGTCATATTTTATTAGTATTTGAATGGCAAATACACTACTTCCCCCATCTCGGGTGGCAAATGATATGAGAGAACCGTGATTTCGCATTGGAATAACTAAAAATTACGAAAAAAAAATTTACGCTTAGACGATAAACGATACCATGACATTTATAAAAACAGTGGCATGAATGACACACACGCCGTTTCTTATAGTCGTGTGTCGACCTTACTTTTACCATGCCTTAGGGGAATTGAAAAGTACGTCGTAACATGTGGGTGCCAGCTAGCTAGCCGCGTTGCCTCCGGCATGCAGGGCATCAGCATTCTGTGCGGACGTGCAACTCTAGTGTACGCCTTGTCATTTCAAGACGATTTTTGAGATCTGCGATCCTTACGTGGAGAATCATCATGTATGCATCTGCTGCCAATGAAAAAGGATCATTCATCCACGATGCCATACGATAATCATTTACCTGTTTTGCACAGGATAGAAAGTTAGATTACATCTTAAAATAAATTCGTTCTATATGAAGGTAAGTAAACTAACTGCGTATAGAGAACATGGTAGAATCTCCGTCCGGTTCAACCAGAGACTGGCCTATCGAAGGTCTGCACCACTGCATCAATTCCATATACATACTTGGGATAGTCCCGAAGGATGTGAGGGCTGGCCGCAGCATGATTGACTCCGTACGGTAGTTCTGTTTTATTTTGATGGGAATGTCCTCCAATGGGTAATGGGTGTGGCCTCCTGAGCCGGACAATTCTCACCAACTTGGCCTAATCCATGCGTTGGTGAACCGTTGTTCGGCCATCCTACTACGATGGTGCCAGACAGTATCACATAGACGTGTTAATGGCAAGTGGTAAGTGGCAAATAAATAGTAGTAAATGCAATGTCACTAATTCTCATAATGGTAAATGCAATGCCAATAATTTTATGGAGAACAATTTTTGTATTAGTTTTTCACGTATTGACTTTTTTTTTTGTACAATTAGATTGATCAATGATATTTTTTATTAGTGTTTAACATTAATTTCGCATTGGAAAAACATATTTAACTCCAACTTGCCAAAAATTATGCCGAGACGATAAATGTTCGTATTTTATCGTCAAACCGCCGAATGCACTTAATAACATAACATATGATTATATGATTACACTTAGCGCCGATGACCCCTTGTCGTGTATGCACTTGGGGTGTAATGGTCTGATGGATGCGTCGTACGTTGTCCTGCAGCCTGAGAAAGTCCAAACCAATTTTGAAGGTCAGTTTGCTCTGCGGTTGGGATATACCCAAGCTGTGAACTTATGGCGTACGCAGACCCACCATAGTGTGGAAAACCCCCATCATGCTTTCTTTGTAAGGGGTTTCATGGCCGTGCACAACCTGTGAAGGCACGCCATGGGAGTTTGCTCCCCATGTTGCAAATGTGAAGAGAAGTCGTAGGGGGTTTGTTGTCCCTACCAGTTAGACCCTCCAGACTGTGCCGGATGTGGCATAGGATTGTTGCATCCACCCAAGATATCTTGGAAGCTAAGGTTGGATGCATACGTACTATCTAGCATAGATCCTTCCATGTTTTTCTAATTGATATCAAACTGTGTATCCTGTGTGCTGAGATAGTCATCGTAGTCTTCTGAAGATGGCGCTAAGTTAACGTCAATCCCCTCCTGATGACCTGTCCCAGCTGGATGTGAAGAATGGTGGGCGGTGTATTCGAAGGGTGTCGATGTAGAAGCTCGGGGATGTTGAGATTGTCTGCGTGGAGCTGAACGGAGTGTTGTACGCCTGTCCATGGACTGAGATCTCGTAGGAGCAGCAGATACTGGAGGAGGTGGTGACTTGCAAATGCGATGCACACATTCTTCACGCCTTGGGCTATCTTTTTCGTGATTTGTGCGCGATCTATGCCTGCCGACCCCCTAATCGCTCGAGTAATCCGATCTCCGACCCTTCTAATGAGGGCCCTCAATGCATTTGTAGAAGATTGGTCGGTCCGCTGTGTTTGAGATACAAGCTGCATTGCATGGACATGCAACGAATCGACCTCCTATGTCTGCAACAACCATGTCATCTGGTGTTTAGAAAGAGTTATGAAGTAGGCAATATAGCTGAAACTATCGGAAAGTGCGCATCATACCAGAACATGGACTCGTTGGACATAGCCCTCTGGTTGTCGGAGCTGTGTTGCTGCCTATGGTACTGCAAGATGACATCTCATGCTTGGACAGTACCATTCCATGTACCCCCAAATATCAGTCTGGTGCGCGGGTCCAGTAGGAAACCACACTTGGTCAGTAGTCAATTGAGTCTACCGCTCGATATGAGTATTATGGATCGATGTGGGCCTAATCACGGTTGTGGCCGGATGAACTCAGCTTGAAAAAAATACTTGTACGTTATATTATGAGTGATACAAATATATGAAATGTATAACATATGATGCATACCTATGTGAGTTACCCGGATGCAGAGGAGGTGGGAGTGGAAATGTTTGCCGGTAGCCAAATTGCCGTTGAATGTGTTTCGGCGAGTATCCTTCCACTGCATTCATGCAGACTAGATAACAGGTCGTCATCCAATAGTCTGAACTCTCAGTACAGGTGCTTGCTAGTAAGCCCCCTGTGGCAATATCATATGTTGCTAAATGGCAGAAAGGATTCCACGTAACTTGGTCATCTACCAAAAGGTCCAGGTCTGACACAAGCCGCGTGTAAGATGTCCTGCCGACTTCTTTCAACCATCGCAACCTCGCATGCAACCATCTATAGCCCATAGTTGGTCTACATGCCGGGGGGTTACATCGGTGTCCACATGAACTAGATAGTATCGGACTAGCATGTTGGGATGATTTAATGGCAAATAACTCCATGACCAGAATTGTACGAGGAGAGGACAACCCCCAAATATTGCATTCGGGACTACCCGCTGGCCAGAGGCGGAGCCAGGATTTTATCGTAGGGGGGCTGATATATAACAAACTAATTTGCAGTATGATCCTATCATTATATTGAAAGTGAGCTATATGCAGAAAAATGTTTCGTAAAAATATTGTTATGTTATATAATAAATTGAGTCAAATATACCATAACAGTATATAAAGCAATGATAACAGTATCGTACCTAGCAGAGGTTGTCATGTGTGGGGATACTTAACCGTGATCAAATGACACATTTTTTCTTGCTTATTCACATGACATTGAGTCAAGTTGTGTCTGGTGTAGCAAAAACTAAATAATTAGATTATATTTTATATATGTGTATATGTATAGCAAGTGTTATTCAGTTTTAGAATAAAGGAAGATTACACACCAATAATACAACTATTTTCATATTGGACACGGTGATAACTAGCTAATAAAAATATTTGAAGTGTTTGAAAAGCAATATGAGCTACAATTAGTCAAGCCCCAAATGTATATTAGTGAACGTCAAGAAGCTGTCTACGAATTTTTAGTAAACTTATCAAAATATTGTGCACTAACACTATTATTGAATATATAGTACGTAACTTAGTATATTTGCTATATCATGTAATGTGCTTGGAATATATTAATTCATAAATTAAAATCATTTTCTTTGAAAAGAAAACTTCAAAGAACTATGCTAGTCTTATAAAATAAATTAGTTGGGAGAATATGTTTAATCAATACTAATAGCATACTTTTTAGAACTGAAATTAGTCATATAAATTAATTATGTCGGCTTAAGTTTGATACAGCATCTTATATACTACTTAGTGTTGCACATAGATCATAGGGGGGCCAGACCCCTGCCAGCCCCCTTGTCTCTGCCACTGCCGCTGGCATGCGACACATAACTCCCGGTATGTATCGGCCAAGACGGCATACCCCTAACTGTACGGCTCGTAATTCTCATTAAATATAGCTTCATTGCATAGTTCTCGAGATAGAAACCACAACCAGCTATCGTTGTTCTCGCTCTCCACAAAAGCAAATGCGAGAGGCAAAATCTGGTTATTCCCGTCGACTTCAAGTGCAGTTAGCAGAGTACCGTAGTACCTACAAGTGAGAAATGTCCCATCCACATATATGACAGGACGACAGTGCCGAAATGCCTCTATGCACTGGCCAAAAGACCAAAACAGACGCATAAAAAAGAAATGGTTTGGGGCGACACTTCCATCGGGGAGGTATACTGGCTCATGTGCAGAAACATAGCACGTCCCAGGATTGGTCTCCTGTATCTTGCGGAGAAAATGGGGAGCCCAGTTGTATGGCTCCTTATAATCCGCGAACAATATTTTAAGTGCCTTTTGCTTGGCTCGCCATGCTTGGTGATATGTAATTGACATACCAGTGTGATTCTGCACCTCGGCCATTATGGAGTATGGTTTCATAGAGATATCGGCCTGAATAGCAGTTAGCAACGTCTGCGCTATGAATTTCGAATCCACATTACTGCAAATGTTGCGTACCAACTCCTCCGTACAAGTGTGTGGTTCGTACCTACTGATTATGAAGTGGTGCTTATGTTTTGGGCATGCGCCCGAGCATGGAATGAGCACTGCGGCTTCTTTACGCACTTCACCTCGTACACGGCAGGTCCGGATGGTGCCACAGAGTGCTCGCGCCGTGTAGGTGACACCAAAGTTGCTGACAAAGTGTATTACCTCATCATTCGTACTAAACTCTTGACCCACTGTTATGTCACTGTGCATATACCCCATTTGAAAATATTGCAGTGATCACCGATCACCTAATTCGAAGTATCCAGAGCGCGATAATACGCTATGGCAGGCATTGGGTCCTCCTCTTCTTCCACATCGTTTTCACCCCCTTCATAGAAATCTTCCTCTATGGTCTGTGCATCTATCTCTCCCTCCTCCATTGAGATATCCGGCTCGGTGTCCACGGCTAATGCCTTGACACCCGTCATAATACTACCCATTGGGTCCTCCGCATACCCTTCTAGCACAATCTCATGTGCATTCTCTTCTACGATGTTGCTAGGCCCGGCCTCCAATTCTCTTGCCTCAGGCAGCACGTACACGCCTAATTGGTACCCCTCTTGTACTGCCTTATTAACATAGTACGTCCAAGTAACCTTACTTCTCAGTGGCCTTAGGCTGTATATGTATATCGAACTATTTGGAACCTGACATGGTCTAACATTGTATAGAATAAGTTTGTATTCCTGACAGTTTATACGCAGCTTTCGAGCTATAACCCTCGCCAACATTGGCAACTCTATTGGTAATGTTACTGTGGTCTGCAAATGGCTACATGTGTGCATGCTTACAAAATTTCCTTGCATTGGTGTGGATGCATCTCCGTAAAAAATATTCAGTGGTGTCTCCATTTACGTCAGTAACATGCACGTGTTCATTCATATCAACATAAAATATATGTTTCTTTATATTTAACTATTATTTTAAACATTACATAAAATACTGGCTTAAGTGTTTAATACATAATATGTGTAATTAAGTGTTGAACAAAGAATATAGCAACTCGACTAATACTCTAAACCCACTAATTATTAACTATAAAATGTCACTAACATACGTACAATTAAATTAGTAATTTGCATGCTAATTATAGATTAATTTCCGTATTATGTTTCATTAATCTAACAAATAATTATTATATCACAAAATATAGTCACTCTTTTTGACTATGCACACTACCGTTATTTTGTCGCTAATTATATATTAATTTCCGTAGCACATGCAATTAAAATGTAAACATTTATATTACTAGCTAGAAAATAAGTCACTAGTTTCCATTAAAATTGTACATAATTTTCTCTCCTTACCTAACTAATTAATAAATAATCCTAATTTAAGTTAACCTAACACAACATGTTTATGTTAAGTATAAAAGTAATGCATACCTGACGGTTAGAAGGTCGGTTCAAACTTCCTGAAAGAATTAATACATGCGTAAATTAGACACAATATACGAAATTAAGTGGTTAAGTACTGAAGTTGCAGTGCATTTGTTTATTACCTTGGTAAATCTGGTGCATGCACTATTGCTCTACAGTGCTGTTACGTGGAAGCGTGCGATGCAGAATTAAGAAAATGTGAACCAAGAGCTAGCTAGCTGGTGCTGGTGGTTAGATTAATTAATTAGTGTGAAAGTATATCTTTCGGCTGTTAACATACTATGCTAACATCAGCATGTATAATCCTTGAGAGAGATAGCCCTCACATGCCAAGATTAACATACCGTGCATAACATACATACAATACTATACTAGCTTAACTGCTGCAATAACACTAATTAAGTACTAATTATTAGCTCCAGCCGTTCCGTACAGGGTCGGTGACAATTCCGAAATTTTGTTAACAAGTAGATCAAATTTAAAATAAAAAAAATGCCCTCAGGCTGAAAGCGAAAAATGAAAGCGAAGTCTCACTCTTGTTACCTGAACTAAAAGCGAGAACTCTTGTTAACTGAACTGAAAGCAAAG
This sequence comes from Raddia guianensis, assembly GCA_036346415.1. NCBI lineage: Eukaryota > Viridiplantae > Streptophyta > Magnoliopsida > Poales > Poaceae > Raddia > Raddia guianensis. Next base: position 17,718,627 of record CM070541.1, on the reverse strand, counting down.
ACTCATAAAAAATTTATGATCACTATCACTCAGCAAAGAAGAACTCTTGTGAACTCTTCAGCTTTGGCAACGAAGAATGAATGCGAAGGCTTCCGCGGGGCAGCAATATATATAGCCTGAAATTTATGATCACTGTGACATCTAAACTTATTTAATTAGCATCAATCATATGATTACTGTTCCCGTTAACCACCACTGCCTTCCTTTTTAATTCTAGTCCACACATTTTGGCACTATTTTGTCGGTGCAACATTATTTTATTCAAATGAGGATACTATTTTGTCGTTACAGCTGATTAGGTGCAGGTGATTAGGTGCAGCGCGCATGCAGCTCCGAGCCCGCGGGGTGTCGGCCACAGTTGCGGCCACATAGGGTGCCACGCCAAGTGGTGGCGGGAGCGGTCTGCGGCCACGCCGGGTGGCGGGACTGTTGGCATTTCTGTAATTTCTTTTATAAGTGGATTATTATATTATTTATCTTTTTACTGTTGATTATTGGATGAGACGACAGAGAAGCAACGACGCAACCTGTCCAACGTACACACACTTTCACACACATAGGGCTTGTTTGGTTGGAGACCTGGGCCAGATGCCTGGCAAAAAGTGTTGCCTGGGAGTTGCCTGGAAATTTGATAGAATCTGCCTGGCCAGGCAAACATGTAGATGGTCTGTTTGGTTGGAAGTCTGGCCTAAAAAACTAATGAAGTGGTAAAATTAAATTTGCTGGTCTATTAGAGAGATAATAAATTAATTATGTCAATTAACAGTATGCTCAAAACAAGATTAACGAATTGACTAACTCGGTTAATAATATACTCATAATATAAACAATATGGTTAAAATAAATGATTTATATTATTCTTTTCTAAGTTAATAACATTATTAAAAGTAACATTTTTTGCTAGGAAAAATAAATATAGGAGACATCCTTTGCGTAATTTTTTTCCTCAACGATTTGCGTATACACAGTGCCTTGTAAACTTAATTAAGTAGCTGATGAAATAAACAAACAATAAAAAAACACGGCAACCGGTGGATTAGCCCAGACAAGCAAGCGGCTGGAGGCAGGCGTTCAAAATCGGTGGCCTGGCAGGCAACACACTTGCCTGGGCCCAGGAGCTCCTCAGGGTTCCAACCAAACGTCGGACAGGCAGAGTACAGGCAGCATCTTACCCAGGCCAGGCAGCTCCAGGGTATCAACCAAACAAGCCCGTCCTTTGGCGGCAAGATGACCACGTTGCGGACAGCCATCCAAACTGCAATCGAGCAAAACTCCTAGCTTCTGCTCTGTCGCTCTACGCCTCTACCTTGCCCCTCTCTCTGCTCTCTCCTCGCCACTCCTGTGATCCTGCCCCGGCTCACTTTCCGATCCCCACCCAGCAACACCCCCTCCTCCCACCTTCATGCCGCTCCCGCTCCTTCCCCTCCCGTCCCCCGTAGCCGCCGCCGCCCCGCCGCCCCGCGCTCGCCATGCTGGCCGCCTCGCGCCGCCGCGGCCTGGCGGCGAGCGCGGGCGCGCGCTCGTGCTCGCCAGGGCGGCGGGGAGGCCGCGCCGCCGCCTTCGAGAACCCAGGTGAGCGAGCGACCGGGGCCCTCGCCGCCGCGGAGCCACTGGGCTGTCAGTGGAGGCTATCGTGGCGTGTGCTTATGGCAATGCGCCAGCGCGCTCACAGTTGCTATCGATGCTGTGCGCCAGCTCTCGTAGTGGAGTAGTTCAAACGTGGTTTATGATTTTTCCTCGCTGCGTGTTGTGTTTAGGGGTTATGCTGTGTGCATTTCTAGACGCATTTCCTAAGTTTCCTTCCTCATCGATACAAAGAGTTGCAAATGCTCACGTTTGGGCAGCTTTTCATTTGATGTCTGAGATGTTTTCGGACTTTTTGGGTCCAATTGGATGCTTTTTTACAGGACTATGTTTTAACCGTTGCATGTTTTGGGTGGGATTTATCTTGTTAAGAAGACATTTTTTTTATCAAAAAAATAGGGATGTTTAACCTTTAGAGCACAGGCGCACAGCAAGGAAAGGAGAAAACACTTGATGGAGGTTCATCACTCTAATAGATGAATTTGTATGGTTGAAATTGGCACCTATTGCTATATAATACTCCATCTGTTCCAAATTGTAGTTCACTGTTAACTTTTGGAAACGCCTTTTGACCATTCGTCGTATTGAAAAAATTAGTGCAAACATGCAAAAATATAAGTCATGCTTAAAATATGTTTAATGATAAAACAAATCACAACAAAATAAATAATATTTACATATATTTTTTGAATAAGACGAATGGTCATATAGAATATCCAAAAGTCAACAGTGAACTACAATTTGGAACAGAGGGAGTATATTATTCAGCCAATTGTGAAAATATTCTGTTTTTGTCATTTACAGGCATTTTAGTATAGTTAATTGGATAATTACTCTGACTATGACTCCTGCGATGTGAATTTATGCTATGAATGATCTATTAATATTACTAACATGCTGTAGATGATAATGGAAAAGATTTCTGTTGGTGAAGAAGTTGGTGGCGCTGGAGGGGCATATTCGTACAGTGCATTAAAAAGATTGGATGAAACCTGGTCTAGTATTTGTGAAGGTCAAGTAGGTACGATTCATATTGTTCGAGCATTATAATTAAAGGGTTGTATGGATTTTATTTTGCTTATCTTCTCTCCAAAAGAGAGGTGAAAAGCGGCTGTTGAGTAAATATGATCTAGTTAGGTTGGATACTTGGTTTGTAACTTTAAATAGTCGAGTTTTTGTAGTCAGATGTCTTGCATATGGGTCAAGGAAGACAAGTGATCATTGATACACTGCACCTCTCTTTTCCTCCATTTTTTCAAGTACCGTCCCCTACAGGATAGTCCAATTCATCACCTTGCTTTGAATATGGAAAGTCTAGCACATGAGAACTACTTTGCTTCACTAAGAAAAATTTTACAATTCTTCGAAAAAACTTTTACAGGTTTTACCAAACACCCCTCCTTCCTATGCGTGTGAAGAGAAATTATTGCAAGTGCCTAAAATGTGTCTAGCATAATGTTTGTTTGGTGAACTGCTAGAGGATGTGCATCGTCAATGATGCTGGCCTTCAACACTTACCTTCTAATGTTGTGTAACTTTCCAGTTTCATAAGAACATGGCAACTTCTAATGGATGGATTGAATGATAGCAACTTGATTGCTTGATGCTTGTATTGTTTTAGTTTAACATTTTAACTGTATAATATTGTAATGGAAAAGTGTTTCTGCAGATTCCAAAGTCCCTGAAGTTGTTACTCGGGTCCAAGGGCCATCGGTTAATTATGATCTTGGTGTTGGCTCAGAGATTTTTGATGTATTAGTTTGTGGTGGCACATTAGGTATATTTGTAGCTACTGCTCTCAGTTATAAAGGTCTTCGGGTTGGAATTATCGAAAGAAACATAATCAAAGGGGTAATTCAGCCCTAGATGGCTATTCCTGAGTTAACCAATTAGCACTGAACTGAATTATATGAAATGTATGCCTATATCTGTTAAACAGAGGGAGCAGGAATGGAATATTTCGAAAAAAGAGCTTATGGAAATTGTCGAAATTGGCATCCTGTCAGAAGGGGAGATTGAACAGATAATTTCAAGTGATTTTAATCCTGTAAGGTCTTTTAAATAAAAAATTAAAATCAATCAAGGGACATATAATTGATATTTGCTGATGTCTTGCTAGCTAACTAACTGCAAATGTTTTTTTGTTCTTTGCAGAATAGGTGTGGTTTTGAAAATAAAGGTGAAATTTGGGTGGAAAACATTCTTAATCTTGGAATCTCGTAAGTGTCATCTGATGCCACATACATGGCAGCTTTGGTTAGTTGACAACTTGACATCATGTATTCTAAGTAAAGACTTATGATTGATAAGGCAATTATTGTGTTGATAATTTATGGTGTACATAGGAGCTATAGGCAACGTATTTGATGTGTAAACATGTAGTAAATATGCAAAGGAGGCCTAATCTATATGTAGTTTTGTTGCATTTATTCCTAATTTTTATTGAAAATTTAGAAAATAATATTTAAAAAAATAGGCCAACCATCAGAGCGATCTTCTTGATAAGATAACTAATGGAGAGGTATAGAGAGCAGAAGAAGGATTTACACATGATTTTCATTGATTCGGAGAAGGCTAATGACAAGATACCAAAGAATGTCATGTGGTGTGCATTGGAGAAACACAAAGTCTCAACAAAGTATGTAACCCTTATTAAGGATATGTACAACAATGTTGTGACAAGTGTGTGGACAAGTGATGGTGACGCTGATGATTTCCCTATGAGTATATGACTACATCAAGGGTTTGTCCTGAGCCCTTATTTATTTACTTTGGTGATGGATGAGATTACCAGGAACATACAAGGAGATATCTCTTGGTGTATGCTTTTTGCTGATGATGTGGTGGTAGTTGGCAAGAGGAGCGTGGCAAATAGGAAATTGGAGTTGTGGATGTTACATTACATACTTGTATAGGGTTCTTTGCATTTTTCCCATCTCCTAGTACTTTTATATAGCCCATTGGGTCCATTGAATAGAGCGAGTTGCATTTCCTCCTATTCTAACATGGTATCAGCCAGAAGGACCTAGGAATTCCTTCCTCCATCAGCAACTTTATCGCCACAGCCAAGCACCAGATTGGTGTTTCTCGCTCCAGTTTTAAGGCTGAGCTTTGTGCACTGGCCTCTGTGACAGTTGAGGTGACTTGGCTCTGATAGCTTCTTGCCGACCTGGGTGCATCTATTTCTACTTCGACAACCATTTGCTTTGACAATACTGACATCATTAGCATTGCTCGTGATCCCCTGAAGCATGATCTTACCAAGCACATTGCTTTGATGTTCACTACGTTCAGTCCAAGGTGCAAGATCAAGTGGTTACTCTTTGTCATTTGCCTTCGGATCTTTAGCTCGCTGACTTCTTCATCAAGGCACATACTAGAGCGCAACATGATTCACCTCTCTCCAAACTCAATGTTGTTAATCCACCATGAGTTTCAGGGGCGGTATTAGATTAGATACTTATATAGCGGTTTCTTTGCATTTTCCCTCCTCGTACTTGTATATAGCCCATTGGGCCATTAAATAGAGTGAGATGCATTTCCTCATATTCTAACGGTGGAGACAAACTCTAGAATCAAAGGGCTTTAGATTAAGTAGGACAAAAACCGAATTTATGGGGTGTGACTTTAGCTTTGCTTGGCAGGAGAGAGATGTTATCCTAGAAGGACAAATAATACCCCATAAGGATACCTTTCGTTATCTGGGGTCGATGCTATAGAGAAATAGTGATATTGATTAAGGCGTTAGTTATAGGATCAAAGTGGGGTGGATGAAGTGGCGATTGACACTTAGCATCCTTTGCAATAAGAAAGTGCCACAAAAGTTAAAAGGTAAGTTCTATAAGCCAGCGATGTTGTATGGTGCAAAATGTTGGCTTATCAGAAGACATCATATCTAGTAGTTAAGTGTAGCAGAAACACATATTTTACAATGAATTTGTGGTCATATGAGAATGGACCGAGTTTGTAATGAAGTTATACGTGATAGGGTTGAGGTACATTCAGCGAAGGCTTCTAGAAGCACCAGTGCATGGTGGAATCCTTGGGTGCGGTGATAATGTAAGGAGATGCAGGGGCCGACCTAACCTGACATGGAAGGAGGCAATAAGTAAAGACTTGAAAGGTTGAAACATACCTATAGACTTATCCTTAGGTAGGGCACATGGGAATTAGCAATCCACATGCTTGAACCATGACCTAGCTTTTCACCCTCTTTGCCTCTTTTCACCATAACTTCTATTGGGTTTCATTTCTATCCGACCCCAATTTGTTTGCGACCTAAAGGTTTTGTTGTTTTTGTTATTGTTGTTGTAGTTTATAAGAAATTAAAGTATTCAAAAGTGAGCATTGTTATCATATAAAGACGGCGTGCTAGCTGAAATTGGAAACACAAATGCATCAAATACAATACATACATTCTTACAGCAAGATAAGGCTTATAGAAACTGAATTGTTGGCTCATGTCTCTATGCTACCTATCCAGGCCTGCTAAACTTGTTGAGCTTATGAAAGAGAGGTTCATTTCTTCAGGAGGAGCAATATTTGAGGGCAAAAGTTTGTCAAGCATTTCTGTTCATGATGATCTTGCGGTAAGCAAATTATGTTTATTTCCCTGGCCGTTATAATATTATTTCAAAGAAAAATTGCTAAAATTTTGCATGTACTCAAGAAGAGCCACAACATGTATACATTATACAGTATTCTTTTTCCTACAAAGAAGTTGTCTATGAATACTGACCTGTATTATCTTTATCTGATTTATTTATTGGTTTGACAAGTAAAATAATAACCATTTTTTACCAAAAAAACCATTCAGGTTATCATTTAAGTCCCTTTACTTCATACCTTTTAATACATTCTTGAGATAATTTTGCATTCAATAGTGCATATTTCCATGCAAGGTTTGAACATGCCACTTGTGTTACTCAGGTAGTAAAATGGAGTGATGGTAATTCTTTGCCTTGTCGACTTGTTATTGATGCCATGGGTAACTTTTCCCCAATTGTGCGACAGGTACTCCTATATTTAATATAAAAAGGGTTACATTTATATGATTTTTTTCTTATGGAAGCTCATAATGCTCTATCCTACTGGCCCAAACCGTTTCATGCTTAACTAATCATGGGATAGTTGTGACATTGTCATATTACTCCGGCACTATTTAAGTTATATCCTTGAATGAATAGAACAAGACACACCAATGTCATAGGGTAAAATCATTTCATACGTGTAACTGTGTAAGTACATTTAAAATGATCCAAGAAAACTGTATTCAGTGCGATTACACTTGAACTGATGCAGGAGAACTGCATTCAGTTTCATACTAGCTTCGTCCAGGACAGACTAAGCACCAACACAGATGTAAATATAAGCTAAACTGTATAGCTGTATGCAATATTATATTAAATATTTGCACTATTTTGTATTAAGTGGTAAATTTGTAGCATGTCTCATGTGGACGCGTACAATGGACAGTGGGTATTACCCAGCCAGGCAGCCACTAAATCCACAGCTGAGAATTGTGCTTGCAATATCAACAGAAGTTATAATTGGCAACTGTGGCTTCTGAATTCTAATGCATTGAAATTGTGGGTTCAATGGATCATTGGTCACTGTGCTTGCATTTAACTCGACTTTCTTAGTCCGCATGTCTATCTTCTTGTTGCAGACACTTCCAAATTTCTCACTATAACTTAATTACAACCCTTATGTCCTTGTGTAAGATCCGTTCGGGTAGAAAACCAGATGGTGTATGCCTTCTTGTTGGTGCTTGTGCTCGTGGATTTAACAGAAATGCAACAAGTGACATTATTTTCAGTAGCTCATCAGTAAAGAAAGCTGGAAATTCGAAAGTACAACTCTTTTGGGAGGTAATTGCTTTTCCATTAGCATTTTTTAACACTAAAGTTGATGCTGAGAGATGAACTGACATCAGTAAACTACAAGGGAATTTCTCCATAACATATTACCATAAAAAGGAAAATGCTTCCAGTACAGCCATTCTTCTTTTTTATGCGAAGAACTGTTCTCAGTCACCACTCACCACCCTCTCTTGTAGTATCAGCTTTTCTTCCATGGCATAAACTGCCAGAATCAATGCAAGTGGTATCTACATTTTCGTGTCAAGTTTCTTTACTTGTCCATTGTTTTAGGCCTTTCCTGCTGGTTCTGGTCCCACCGATCGTACCACATACATGTTCACTTACGTTGATCCACAATTTGGTGGCCCAAAGCTAGAAGAGCTTTTGGAGACGTTCTGGAATCTTATGCCTGATTACCAGGTGAACTATGTAAACTGTAATCTTTTTCAAGTTGAACTATGTAGAACTACGTAATGTATATAGATTGTTTATCTGTCTATATCCTGGCATCCTGTTACATATGCATATACGAACACAAATGCTATGATCTGCTTTTTTTTGGGAAAATGTGGTCAATAGTCAACAACCGAGATAGCAGTTTATTTCTCAGCATTATGCGACATTATTGTCAAGGAATGCTACACATTGTGCAATGATGAACATTTACACCATGATCTGTCAATCTATATAAAGAAAAATCAACTCATATATCTATGGAAATTCATCTATTAAACATTTAGATGTCAACTTAGTCAACTACTTAATTACACACGTTGTGAAAATAACATTTCCAATCTACATACCATTGAATTAAAGCACCAATTATATCGGCACTATTGGGAGAACTGTAGCTTTTGCTATAAGTTGTTTGTTATTTAACTGGCTTAAAAGCAGCCAGTGTTCACCCGTGCAGTTGCCTAGGTCTGTAGGCGCAAGGTACACAGTGTTAAGTTGCTTGACGTGGAGCTGGGTGGGTCAACGGTGGTCCAAGGCGCACGTCAGATCCTCGTGATCACTGTCGTCATCACATCCTTATGCTCTTGACGCCGGCTTCACTAATGTCAGGCTCGCAGTTTTTAGCACTGGTCACAGTTGACGTTGCCGCGCACTTGTGCAGGTTTGCTTGTCCAAGGATCTTGCTTGCATCCTAGCAACTCAGACAGCTCCTCTTGTCTCTCCTCTAAAAAACACGATTCATATCCCCTCTATCCATCTCTTTAAAATTCTTTTTCACAATTTACACTACACTATAAAAGATTTTTTTTTTCCTCCGATAGCTCATTTATATCTGCTACAGTATTATCTAGGAGCTGCTGGAGTTGCTTCCTCAGGGTGCCCGGAGAACTGCTGGCTACTCCCTGCTCTGCCATGCTTTGCCGCTGACTGCTGTCTGCTCTCCTCTTCTCTGTATGGTGTGGGGGGCTATGGACTGCATCCTCTCCTCTTTTGTGGCTGTGCACCATCCTCTTCTTCGCTTTACTTTCCTACCATATGCTGTTCAGCTTCCTAGGCTGCACCTAGGTGCTAGGCGGACCCACAATGCGCCCTGCATCCCAGCACCTAGGAAACCTTGTCCTTGGTTGTAGCTGATGTCCATGACCTTGGCCTGCTTGGCAATCTGGCTATTTACTGGGATGGCTAGTTGTTGTGAGTTATGAATGTCTGAAACTTTCCTAATTTAAATGATGAGTTTTGCTAATCAGATTAGTAGATTATATATAATATGCAAACTAGATGTTCTGCTAACGGTGGGTGCAACGTGATATGAACATTCATCAATCCAACATGATCACATAACTAATGTACAATATGACTGCATATAACTAATTTATGCACAACACAATTACATAGCTAGTTACCTGCTGGCAAGGGGGGGGGGGGGGAGGCGGGGGCGGGGGGCGTAGAGTAGAGAGGGGCTATGAGTTATGACCAACTATTGGCAATTTGGCATATGTTTGCTATACACTATCCTTTCTTTGTTTTTTTTCTTAAATAAACCCATGTAACTGCGCTCATTCTTTAAACTTTTATTCATTGTAGGACGTGATTCTTGAAAATTTGGATATAAGGAGAGTCCTTTATGGAATTTTCCCAACTTATCGGGATAGGTAACAGAAGTGAATGTAGCTTATATCCTTCCTCACTTTTTATTCAGATGATAATGACATATTGTTTGCAAACTTTGCTTGGTCCTTGGCTAAATGTGCGAGAGTTATTTGTATGCATAATACATTGACTTTTTATTTGAGATTTAAGAGCATTTTCATTTTGGGTATACTTTCTCCATGTGAACATATAATAACTGTTGAACCCCCATATTCTGCATTTTGGTAATGTTTGTGTTGGTTGTGTTTATTTAGGGCTTTTAATGACACAAGTTTTTTTTTTCCCATGCAATCATAGCCAACTTTTTTAATTTTTGTATGCTAACTCGCAATAAATTTCACAATTTCAGCCCCTTGCCAGCTGCTTTTGACCGCATCTTACAGGTATGCTAATTCTCTGCTTGGAAGCCATGTTGGCTGTGCAATTTGCTTCCTAATGAGTAATAACCAATGCCCTTTGCACTTCAGTTTGGTGATGCTAGTGGAATCCAGTCACCTGTTTCATTTGGAGGTTTTGGAAGCTTGACAAGGCATCTTGGCCGTTTGTCAAATGGTTTGTCCACTGAATTTCCTTGAACTCTTTAAGATATTGTGTGATCATCCATGGAAATTTGCTTGCTCTTGCATAGTTAAGATTGTCCAGACTTACACAGTTGCTGAACTACAAGTCATGCTAGTTGTCACAGACAATGCATGAACGTGGGTTTTTTATTTTATTTAAATAAGTTTTTAGCTGATCTATCCTATTCTTATATTGCCACCATATTTATCGATTCATAATAAATCACTAAGAACCCAAAGATGATGCTAGCGTCCAACTACTTCAAAAATCAACTCACTATGTTGCCATCCTCAATCCCCACTTGAACTCATTTTTTTAAAAAAAAACAAATTTAGGGTGGTGTGGGCTTGCAATTTTTAATAGAATCACTTAGAATTTAAAGCTGATGCTAGCATCAAAATATTTTGAAAAATAACTCCTAAGTTTGATGTTAGCTTCAAGTTCAAACAGCTAATGCAATCCTTAATTCCACATTTCCACTTGAACCGTACTTTACAAAAATAGTTTTTGGGTAATGGCTCAGGGTCTCACACCTTCTGTCTTCAGAGGTAACTAAATACTTTGTGTTGTATTTCAAACCTATTGGGTGCTTTCAGTTTTAAATCCAAATTGTATTTTTTAATTTTTAAAATATTATAGTAAGTTGAAACATAGCATTTTCATTTGTGATAAAAGTCGGATGCTCTCAGTTTTAAATCCAAAGTGTATTATTTTGATGTTCAAAAAACCAGGTAAGATGAGGTTTAGCATTACTTTTAATTCATGATTCATAATAAAATTTTGTATCTATTTACTTTTTTCCATTCCTTCAGATACTTATCTATTATATGTTCTTTTGGAGCTGAAGGTATATACGAAGCAGTTTCAGGAGATTTGTTGGAAGCACATAATTTGCGGCTGTTGAACCCCTATATGGTTAGTTACTTCGTAGTTTACAGCCATTTATCTATTATTTAAAGCAGAATCTTATTTAGTTCTCCATTTTGCAGCCAAATTTAAGTGCATCATGGTTGTTTCAAAGAGCAATGTCAACAAGGCCACATATTAATGTTTCACCAACTTTTATCAATGAACTCCTGTTTGCTAATTTCCAGTCAATGCAGGTAACTCATAAATCATTTCTAAATATAAAATTTCTTAGATTAATTATTTTTATCTTGTGAATTATTATTTTTTGCAATGCCAGAAACTTGGGGATTCTGTACTTCGACCATTTCTCCAGGTTTATATTTGAACATTGTTATACACACTGAAGTGTTGCATTGTGTTACCTGGTAAAAGGATCTTGCATTCAATAGCTACTGGAATTGCACATTTGTAGGATGTAATACAATTTGGACCACTGGTGAAAACTTTGGGCCTAGTAATGCTCACTCGACCACAAATTTTGCCTTCCATATTTAAGCAGGTACATTTTTTTTAAAAAAAATAGTCAATTCCTTCTAACTGATTTCCATTTGATACTTGAGGCAAGCTACTTTTTTGCAATTCGTTCGTTCGTATCGCTTGGTTCCTTGGTCATTGATGCTTATTTATCCTTCGTTTTCTAATAGGTTGGACTTGGAGTCATTCTTAATTGGACAGGCCATTTTCTGATGCTTGGTTGGTACACATTCTTTTCCACCTCTATCGATCCTGTCATTAGGTATAATTGATGTCAACTATCTCTAATATCAAATTCACACTTTTAGTACCATATGAGCAGCTAATCCCAATTTCATATGCTTGCTATTCTCGTGACTTTTGAAAGGCCTTGGGTTGAATCTTTGCCGCCAAGGGACGGGTATCAATGGAAACGGTATCTTGAAGCTTGGAAATACGGAGCTGGTTTAGATTATCGTCAAGAGGAATTATAGCTTCATTTACTGACAATATGTATTATGCAGAATAGAAAAATTGTGTATACATAGGCGAATATAGTTCTGTTAGGGTAACACATTGTACAGTGTAGACACAATGATACATTAATTTACTTTTTTTTTTTTTTTTGTTCTAGACGAGACATTGTGTCCAGTATAACTTGTGGATGGCTTGTCATTCTTGGTAATAGATTTTGTTTCACTTGTAATTTTCACCTAGATTTGTCTTGCTTGTTAATTACTGAATACCTATCGTCTGCATCATTTTCAAAGAATGCGTGATGCAGCTTAGCGGATTCCTTGTGCATGTTGTTTCCGATGGCAAATGTTTGCTCCCTTCGATTTGCAAGCAGAACCAAAAATAAACTCACATCTCTCAATATAATTACACAATTTCATACTGGGTGATTCTATGAATTATCAGGTCATCACCCAGATAAGCACAAACCTGATAGCAGCAAAAAAAAAAAACAAGTGGCGAAGAAATGTCAAATGCAGCAGTGCAACAACGGTTATCCTCAGTTTCTGACAATGCGCCTACAAAAAAAAGACCAGTGCCATATTTAAGATTCAGCGATACATCATACAGCTCTACACAACCAAAATTAACCCATGATTTGTCAATACAGCAAACATCATTTGCACACGATATTGACTGGTTGTACAACACGGTAAACTTAATTTTGAAAAGACCAGCGGCAGATTTGTATTTAAAATCAACTTGATATCCGTGCTACAACAAAAAAAGGACGCCTCTTGCAAGGTGGCCATAAATATAGTCTCTCTATGCCAAATCCTATTACACTATCAACAACTGTTGCTATCTTTCAACACATTCAATTTCGATCTGAATAGTCAGATCTTGAATCCCAGCTTCACGAAATATTTGTGAAGCTCTCTCTCTTATAGATGACTTGTCAGCTTCTGTTGAAATATGAAGGTGGAAAGTGCCTACAATATCAGTGTTTGTTAAGTTCCATACATGCATATTATGGACTCCAATGACACCCTTAATCTTCATAACATCATCCAAAGCTGCCTTCAAGTCCTTCTCATGGCTCCTTGGAACTCTTTGCAATAAAATTTCAGCAGAATTTCTCAACAATGGAAGAACAGAGGAAACAATCATTATTGAAATAAAAACTGAGCAAATGGGATCAGCTATCAGCCATCCCTTGTACTTGATCAGTAAGGTTGATATCACAACACCAACGCTTCCCATGGTGTCAGCTAGGACATGCAAGAAGATTCCTTCCATGTTATGATCGATGTGATGATGTCGATTTCTTGACTTATTATTGTTCCCTGTTTCTGAAGAATCTATTTCTCCATTGCAATTGTGAGCTTCTGAGCAATGAGAATGATTATTTCTCAGGGAAATCTCAAGAATCTCTTGCTCAGTGCTTATATTGCTGTGATCTTGATGAGCATGATTTCCACACTTATGGTGATTTTCCAAATGCTCATGTTGATGCTCATGACCATGGTTGTGGCTATGTTGATGCTCATGACCATGGTTGTGGCTATGTTTCTCTTTGCATGGAAGTATCTGAAGGCTGGTATTTCCCATGAGGTTATGAAAGCTCCTCTCATTGTTACTTTCATAGTGCTGATTATGATTATGGCTCTTATTTGCGTCTCCATGATGCCCGTGGCACACCTCATAATTAACATCCTGATTAACATGATCATGATGATGGTGATTTTCATGGGCATTATGAGGTGAATGAGAATGTGAATGGGAGTGGGAACAGCTACCTCCATGAGCATGATGGTGCTCCTCATGAAAAAAAACCAATCCAATGATATTTACAAAAAGCCCACCTATTGAAACCGCCAAAAGGCTACCTGTTGATATCTCCCGAGGCTCAAGTATCCTCTCAAATGACTCTAAGACAATAAGCGCCCCAACAAGAACCAAGAACACTGCATTCACATACCCTGACAGCACCTCAAACCTACCTCTACCATAATTATAAAATCCATTTGCAGGCAATCTTGCAATGTAGGATGCATAGAGTCCAATTGCCAGTGCTGCACAATCGAACAACATATGGCAAGCGTCAGAAATCAGGCCAAGACTATCACTCATGAACCCACTAGCAAACTCCACAAACATGTAGGCTGTATTGATCAACAGAAAAGCAGCAATCTTCCTTGACTTGCGCTCAGTCAGGATATGCCGGACGGGCCCCATGACTGCCTCATACACTGACTCTGACACGTCTGCGCTTCCAAGTTCAACATACCCTGCAGAGGCCACCTCTCTGCTGGCAATCCACAAGAGGAACCCACAAATCAAGAAACCTGGCAAAGACAGTTTAGGGTAGTACACTAGCTCCAGCACAACTGTGCAGACAAACGTCATTGCAAAATCCATGCTTGGCTTGCTGTTACTGCCATCATAATCCTGCCGTCGCCCCAATGCAATGCCAAATACGGCAGCGTTGAGAAGAGGCCACCAGAGCCGGCTGATCGGCACAGTTCCACCACCATCCCCGGTGTCACCGTCACTGCCACCACCAAAGAAGAAGAGCCCCATAAGTGCCGGCACAGAGAGGAAGGCAGCAGCTAGGGCAAAGGCCGCCGCACGGGCGCGGGGACTGCGAGTGACATGCCGCGACGAGGCGGAGTGCTCTGCGGGGGAGAGGAGGCCGGAGGCGAAGGGGAACGCGAGGAGCAATGGGGAAGGGGAGACGGCAGCAAGCGAGAAGGAGGCGGCTGCGACGGCGAGCACGCGGCGGCGGGAGGGGCGGCGGAGGGCTCGGGCGAGCAGGGTACCGGCAGAGTCCGCTAGGACGAGGAGGCCAGGGGAGGGGAGGAGGCGGAGGGAGACGAGCCGGAGGAGGAGGGAGAGCGCGACGAGAAGCGCGGGGCGGAGGAGGTGGGGGAGGGGCGGGAAGGGGTGGAGCTGGCTCTTGGCGGCGGCGGGGAGGAGGAGGGCGGCGGCGGCGGAGAGGAGGGCGAGAAGCGGTGGGAGCGGGAGGAGGCGGGGCAGAGAGGGGAGGGCGCGGGCGGCGGGCGCGAGGAGGAAGAACGAGTGGAGCGCGAGGAGGCGGAGGAGCGCGGCGGCGTAGGGGGACGCGGCGGCGGAGGAGGCGGGGGCCCGGGCCTTGGACGGGGTGGGAAGCGGGGTGGAGGGGTAGCGGAAGGAGGGGAGCGCGGCGAGCCGCGGCGGCACGGCCAGGCGGAGGTGAGGCGCGTGGCGGCCGGCGGCCATCGGCGGCGTAGATCGGGAAGGTGGGCGGAGCGGCGGGGGAGGAGAGGCCGAGGCGTTGACTGGTCAGTCGGGGCTGGTTTGCCCATGATGGCCCGCCTGGCGGCGGCGCGCGGTAGGATGCACACGCTGATTCGCCGAAACCCAGCTAAACGGACGAACCGGGCTGGCCCGGTTCGGGCCCCCTGGGGCCTGGACCCGTTCACCGTACGAACATGTCATTTATCGTGGTTTACTGTACAAATCAAGCCCAATGGGCCAATCGGTTGGGATCTTCATCTCAGGTAAGTTAATGGAGCCCAGAAACTATAGCAAAATCTAACATAAAATTTAAGAAAAAGAAATGTACATAAATAGTGAAAAAAGATGTGAAAGAGAAATGTATATGGAATTTTTTACTGTACTAGCTTTAATTTAATTCGGAAATAAAAAAATAATTTTTCGTTTAATAAAATTAAAAAAATAGCCGCCAGGTGCCCGTTGAATGGGCGGTATTTATGAATCGTCCGTTCAACGGGCGTTTATAAAGGCGCACAGCTAATAACGCCGAACCAACGGGCGTTTAATACCTCCAACGGCCCAGGACGTGGGCGCGGTCAAAATCGTCTGATTCATCGAGGCGTTTTATCTGTATCGTCGCATAAAAACCGTCAGATTAGTCGAGGCGTTTAATCTGCTGAATTGATCGCCTGATGGACGGGCGCTAAATCGCGCCATATCCCTCGCGCGCCGGTGCTGGATCGGCACAGTGACCATTTGCATCGGCGCTGCGGGCAGAGGAAAAAAAGAGGAGGAGAGGAGAAAGATAGGGAGAGGGAGAAGAGGAGGAGAGGAGAAAGGGAGGGAGAAGAGGAGGAAGAGAGGGAGAAGAGGAGAGAAAAAGAAGGTAATTTTTAAACCCTTTCGTATATTTATTTTGCAATATTGGAAAACAAGGTAGGTTAGCAATATTTTGTTTAAAGCGTAAATTTAGTGATTAGGTTCCGATAATAATTAGCTGTACTTTATGTAATTTTTATATACATTTGATTTAGAGGTTTAAATTAGAATAATATTCCGATATGTTTTTTGTATGAATATGTAAATGAGTTTTAGGGTTTAATGTTTTATAATATATGCGGTAGTTTGTAGTCTATATTTAGGGTTATAACTAGGGTTGTAAGGGAGGGCAATACGTTGATTTAATGCGTTTGTTTATTTTTGTACAGTTTACGGTTAGGGTTTATAAATTTAGAGAACATGTGTAGGTCTGTCGTTAGGGTAGTAGCAGACTCGATTTATATGAAGCATAATGCACGTAGGTTTAAAGTATAGTACAAAGGATTAAAAGCGATAAATCTTTAAGATGTTTTTGTCGGTACAAAAATAATTAAAAATTTATTAGTAGTTCATTTCGTTTTTGTATAAGGTCAATGGGAGACAAAATATTTTAATGTCCATTATGGACAAGGGCATATCAATTTTGGTCCAGACGGGGTAGACCTATCTATGTTCTGGTCAGTGATGTAGGGGATATCTAGGCCCACGGAGAGAACGTTAGCAGGGCTTGAAAATTGGCTGTTAAGGACGTTTAAAATTAACCCCGAAAAATATGGTCTGGATATCAGCGCTGTTGCTAGCCGTACAATGGAAAGACCTTATTGGGAGTTGCTACCGATAAAGGCAACCCGAGGATGGAGGCGTTATGTCGAGATCGCCACTGAACGAGGACAGCCGCTAGCACTTCTTGTTCAGGCCAAATACAGGGAATAAAATGAAGAAGCTTTGCATCAACCTGTCGAATGAGCTAATGTAGTGCAGGAAGAGGTGCAGGAAGATGGTGACGACACTGAGCATATGGTGCAGGAAGAGGTGGAGGAGTTGGAGGAAACAGGAGATGGATAAAGTGAACAACAAATAACACAGGAACCCATAGGTGCGGCAGATAAGGGGGAGCATATTGAAGCTATAGTTGCGGAGATGGAGGCCGAGGATGCTGAGCACGAGCAAGTCCCTGAGGAAGATGTGTCAGACGATGAGACTCCCGGTGGCTTTCAAAATATCGTGCCGATCGAGTGGAACTCATCAAACTTTGTAGAGCTATCTATCCGAGAAGACACTCAAACAGCCTGGGAATACCACCAGAACGAGGTGACACAAGGAGCGACATACCCCTCAAAGGAAGAATTGCTGACAGCCGTGAAGATTTGGGCATTATCACTTATGAGAGAATTCAGGGTTGTGAGGTTTAGCCGAAGTGTGTACGATGTGGTGTGTGTTGTCCCCGGTTGCCCTTGGCGTGTGCATGCCTTTAAAGGAAAGTGAGTGGAATACTGGATTTGTTCAATAGTGAGGGAGCATAATTGTACGGTGGTGAGGTCGAGGCGAATACGTAAATCTAACATCGACAATGGTGGCACATATAATGCAGGCTCAAATAGCAGAGAACGTGAACTACGAGCCTCAGTCTATCATTCGAGCCATGGAGGAACAATTTCAGTACACTATTCTGTATGCAACTGCTTGGAGAGCAAAGTAAAAAGCATTAGAGATGAGGTTTGGAACATATGAAGCATCTTATGCGAATATGTCATCCCTGTTGACGGCCATAGTTAGGAGAAATGTGGATACATATTATGATTACAAAGAGGTGGAGGCAGAGGACGATGATATTGGAAAGTTCGTTCTGCAGCGGGTTTTCTTTGCTTTGGGACGATGCATCGAGGATTTTAAAATTGTCCTCCGTTCTATGTGTTGTGGAACATTCCTAAGCGGCAAGTATAAGGGTAAATCTCGATTGCAATTGCCGTTGACGGAACAACTGATTCTGCGGTGGCATTTGTTTTTGTGGAAGGTGAGAATCTTGAGAGTGGTAATTGGTTTTAGAGAGGGTGAAGCATGCGGTTGTTGTTGGCAGATCAGATGTTTGTATAATTCATGACAGACATCTTGGATTATTGGCGGCGATCGAAGAAATTAAGTTTGGCTCTGACTATCGAGCTGCTCAGTGGCCGGACATACATACCCGGTGGTGCATGAGACATATGGGTGCCAATTTCTTTAGCCAGTTCAAGAGTAAGCACTTAATGAATTTGTTCAAGCGATTGTGTAAGCAAAATCAGCAGCGTAAGTTCAATCGGCTTTGGCAGAATTTGGATGAGCTGACCACGAAGCATACCAGGGAGGCTGGGAACGTGAGGAATAGAAGAATTACAAACTTTTCAGAATGGATTGAAGACTGTCCGAAAGAGAATTGGGTATTGCTGTATGATTCAGAACGCCGTAGATACGGGATTATGACGACAAACTTGGCGGAGGTATACAACTGGGTCATGAGAGGGACCAGGGCACTGCCTCTCATAGCAATTGTTGAGGGGATTCTGCACCGAACATGCAATATTTCATAGACCGGTATCGAGCAGCCTCAATTGCCATATCTGATAATCGGTTGTTTTTTTCTAGAGTTGTGACAAAGTACATCATTGAAAATGTTAAGAAGGTATAGCTACACTCACCTCACGCAATGGGTACCGACAAGTTGAGGTATAAAGTTCACTGCATGGATAGGGTTTGCCTTGCGCGTAAACGTCAGAAGAACAGACATGAGTGTATTCTTGCTGATGATCAATGCAAGTGCTCGTGTCGTAAGCCGAAACTGTTACATAAGCCTTGCTCTCATGTACTTGCAGCGGCGTCGATGACAAATCAATCAACCTACAATTATGTTTCTCAGTATTACAGGAAGGAATCTATACTCCACACTTGGCATGCCGAGATATATGGGTACGGTATGTACGGGTCATTCACTGACCCAGTTGGGCCAAGCTGTAGGCATGTCCCGGATAGAAACAAGCTGAAATGCAACTTAGGACGCCAAGTGCATCGACGTATTCGAAATGACATGGATCGATCGAGGCAGGCGTCCGTGAAGATATCGGCGAGTGCAATGAGGTCGGTCACACGTACCAAAACTATAACAATCCCAGTAGTGGAATGTACGATTTCGAGGCTGGACCTTCAGGGTCAGCACACGATGGTCGACGTCCTTTCCGTCGACTGGACATGTAATGTAATGCGGCGAAATTTGTAATATTTATATTCGTGGATGTCATGTTGTAACGACATAAGATTTCAGTTGTACTTCGTACCATGTATTGTAATAATACTATATCCGTCATGGACATGTACTATATCGATGAGGAATCTTTGCCATATTAATATTTGTGTTATCGTATTTTGAAGTATGATAATCCGTAATTTCATTTTACATTGATCCGTGCGTTCTTTGTAAAGATTTTATTAATTCGTTAATTTTATGTCTTGTAGGTGCTTGACATGGCGGACGAGGTGGCGGACGGCGAGCGATCGTCTTTTGGATCCTCTGTGGACCTAAGGCATCGGTCACAGCAGAGTGCCGTTGAGGACGTCTGCTCCCAGCCTTTCGTCCTAGAGTACCGAAGGAGCTGCTGACTGTCGACGCCCGCTGGATTAACAGGTGAGGACAAAAAAATTGTATATGACTTAATAAAAGTTTACGATATCTTACCTTTTATGGACATGCAGGTTACGCCTTGCCGGCTTGCTCCCGGTGTCTTGGGATCTTGGAGGCGATCGCCTCGAGGAGCGACAGGCCCTTCATGACGGTTTCAGCGAGCCGCGTTACGCTTGCGCACTTCCAATAACGTCTCCCGTAAGTGTAACCCATGTCTTCAGACATTCTTAAAATGCAAAGACTGCCGCAGAGACACATGGGCCGCTGAACATCTCTTGGGACAGATTGATGAACAGACTCTCTTGGTGGCGATGGGAACTCCATGTCACTTTACTCATGGACAGAGGTTATTTCTATTTTTGTTTTTGGTTTTTTTTCCAAATTACGTGGATGCCAAGGGTAGATTCGAGCCTATCCTGAACG
The DNA here is from genome assembly GCA_036346415.1 of Raddia guianensis. Lineage (NCBI taxonomy): Eukaryota > Viridiplantae > Streptophyta > Magnoliopsida > Poales > Poaceae > Raddia > Raddia guianensis. The sequence goes on along the minus strand of CM070541.1, from coordinate 17,698,545 downwards.
AGCTCAGGATATCAAAGCTCGAGTTGAGCTCAGGCTCAGTGTGTCATCATCGAGCTTATACCTCGAGATCAAGCTCAATGAAAGCTCACTTTAGACTCGAGCTCGAGTCGATTGAGATCGAATAAACAGGTCAATGCTATTTTAAGGGAGATAGACTATATGAGCTCGGTTGGGCTCAATTTCAAATATATGCAATGGGTTCTCTAGTCACTTGAGTAACATATCTAATCGTTTAAGCCTTTAAGGTTTCACAAGTTCTCGAAAGATATTTTTTAAAGAAAAAACAAATAGAATGCACAACCTTGTTACAAAGGCTGCATCGTAAACATAAAGCTTCATCTAGGAGCTACAAATAACACCCACACACAAGACACATGCACGAAAAAAAGGTAGGGACAACCGAATGGTCTGGGTCTTGCTAGAAATTCAAATGGAAAACTAGTCATTAAGACATCCGGATCATCCGGCCTGTGTGGACAGTGCAGCCCACTAGAATGGTTGATCCCTTAAACATACATAGGTGAAGTTGTAAGATAGAATGTGTATGGATAGAGTGTCCGCTAAAAAAATCTTTTAGAGAGTATGATAAAATGTGATGGAATTTTAGAGAAATGGATAGATTGTGCAATAAGTGGTGCTACAAAGTGAGTATTTGAAGTTTCAGGCGAAAGATGCTCAACTATAAACTCCACCAACCTAATTGTCTGCTAGCACTCCCATGCACATGCAACACCCTTATAGCACATGTAGACCTCTGGACTGAAACGATAGGTTTCACGCTCACACCCGAATTTTTGAACAAAATATACACACAACTCAAGGTCACCCAAGCTAGACGGCTCGACTCCCACACTCCTAAGCATCAAATAGATCGTAGACCAAAGGTGTAATAGCAATCTAGGGAACCTAGATGGCCCCACTAACACAACAAACATTGAGACACCTATGAAAACACATCTACTCTTGACCAAAACATATTAACTAGCTAAAAAAGGTTTTAAAAAGGTTTAGGTATGGTGTGCACCATCGGAACTGTCTCAAACAAACACGACTTATACCTCCCTTGACAGCATGACAAAAAAAAAAGACAACCAAGTTGTCTTAGCTCAACCCAACTAGGGATGGCAATGGGTATTGGGTCCTTCGAGTCCGGTCTCCGTGGACCCAGACCCAGACCCATAAACTATCATGGGTGTAACGTCAAACCCAGACCCGAAATCATACCCAAGACCCGTCGGGTCTATCTAGACCCGAAAATTCAGAAGAACACCAAATACCATTTCAGAATTAGCAGCAAATATATATTACAACTATGTTACATATATGAATTTAGTAGCATTTTAAGAGCATATAAGTAAGCAGAAAATCCATCCAGCCATCCAGATACCCCGGCGAGGCGGCGTGGTGGCGAGATCCTGACGTATTGGTGGTGGTGGTCGGCATTAGCGGCGGCTAGCTTTGGAGGAGAGGAAGGGATGATGTCATGAGAGTCGAGAGGGAGACGGGGTTGGCAGAGCGGTTTGGGGACTGCGAAATCAGTGAGGGATTTGAGAATTAGGTTTAGTATCTAATTATGTGTGAATGACAATGACGCCCCACATGTCTGTGCTATGGTTCGGATCCGGGTTTGGGTACCCATGCTTGGGTCTAAAATTAGACCTAGGTTTGGGCCCAGAACCAAACCCAAACCCAAACTTTTATACCTATGGTTTCATTCTTGGACCTAGACTCGGACCCATCGAGTCGGGTACCCATAGGTATCCAGACCCATGCCACTTTGAACCCAACTCCCAATCTAATTTATAAATAATCAAATTTTAACCTTCTTAGTTGACGTCGTAGACTCCATTTGGGGAATCATTTAATCCAAGAACACATACTAGCAAATTAATTTTGACCATCAACATGAAAATCCCGAACACCAACGAAAATAGAGACCTAGATGTTTATAGGCATGCAACCCTAGGATCCAAATGCCCAACATATCCTTCATTCTAAGGTAAAGTTCGCCATAGTTAATATGAACCACCTATCGCATCGCAGAAACACTTACGGATACGGTTGAGCACCGAGAGTATTATTCTTATGAATTTCTTCCATGACGTGGATTGAATTATTAGTTTTTTGTATAAATAAAATATTGCCATTGATTTTTTTGCAATGGACGGTTCAGATTGGCCAAGATAAATTTTACCTTCGGCTTAGATCCTCCCCCACCATTGCCCTGTCGCCCCGCCTCCCCCAGACCCCAACAACCGCGCGTCTTCTCCTCCTTTCCCACACCTGTGCTTAGCACCAGCTCTGATGACTCACGAGGACGGCGCTAATGCAGGGCCTCACCTGCGCTGCTGCTAGCATGCAAAATGTCATGCTTCCGCCTTAACACTGGTCGACGCATGTCCTGTGCCACCAAGACATCCTCTGCACCGATGGCACCTTGCCCCCATCGTCCTCAACGCCACCGCCTTCTCGGCTATCTACTTTGACACTGGCTAGGTGGCTCTCTACTTCGACACCCGCGAGCTCAGCATATCACGCACCCTCCTTCGCGACCTCTCCGCCGGCTATGGGTTATAAAACCCAAGAAAACCAATTTGTTTAGATAACTTTCTCTCATCTTTGATTTGGAAAAAAAATTATCACTGAAAGCCCGAATTTGGTAGATTAGAGCGTGAGGGGAGGGAGTATTAAGTTGACCATGCAGGTTCCTCTCCTCTGTCGAGACCCATAGAACGGAGTCGAGTCCCTTATGTGACCTACTGTACTAGTCCCTTTGATCAGTAGCTAGTACACACATGTTTCAGAACTTGGATCATAACCATTCTCAATAAACTCAAATATTACATCAGAGTGTGGACATTAGGGGTGAAAACGGGTCGGATCGGATCGGATAATGGCTGAACCATATCCTTATTCTACGATTTTTCGGGCCGGATACGGATCTGAATAGCACGATTCTGGATCTGAATCGGAGAATGCCGGACACGAATACGGAGCAGATTCGGGTCGAATCGAATACGATCAAGGATATTTGTTGGAACAAATAACCCCTCAAACTATAAGTCTGAGTTCAATTAAAACAATCAACAAACATGCCATATCATATCAGTATATCAGTTATCATCAATTCACCATGGCATCATGTGATTCATGCATTCATGCATAAGCATACAAGTGATACAACACATAAGCTCATTAATACATAATCATTAGCATTACCAAATACCAATGAACATTGTGAAAGAGGATCCTATGGCCTAGAGTGGGGTGAATAGGCAATTTTAAACTTTTTCGGTTATTTGTTGATTAAGCATCATATTAATAGTGACCCGATCCTAATTTCAATTTTCATGCAAGCGGAAGCGATAAACAAGTGAATTGAAAAACTAAGACATAGCATCACAATTCAACACAAGCAATGCAATGGAAGTAAGTGCGGAAGATAAATGAGAGACAGTGACACGGTATTTGTTTCACCGAAGTTCGGAGCCGCAACTCCTACTCTCCGTTGAGGCTACCCCTTGCGCACAAGGACCGGCTCGCTCTCGAGCATAACGCCTCACTTACTCCCCGGTAGTCGTTCCGCCACTCTGGCGAGGTGGACTCCGTCACCCGTACACCGACTCGAGAGTAGCCACACGCTAAGGCCTACTCCCAAGCCCACGCCTCCAAGAAGGATGCCGTCTTCAAAAGTAACAAGCCCGAAACGTCCCGATCATGCCGAATTGAAGGACTTCCATGAATCTCGGTATTGGGGTTGTGTGATTTGTGGCTTTGATTGGTTGGTGGATGGAGGAATGACTCTAGAACACCTAATTGATGAGCAATAAGTTGTGGTAGGTGAAGAGAGCATCAAACCTCGAAGAAGCGAGCCACTAGGCAAGTATTTATAGCCCTTAGAGCAAAACTAGCCGTTGCCCCCCGGAAGGGGACAAAAAGACTAGCCGTTAGTCTCTACCGGACGCCGTCCGACGGGCACCGGACGCCGTCCGACAGCGACTACTGCTCACTGATTTTGGTTTATCAGACGCCGTCCGGTAACTACCGGACGCTGTCCAATAGAGAGAAAATACTGGATTTTAGCTTATCGGACGCCGTCCGGTAACGACCGGACGCCATCCGTCAGCGTGCACTATTCACGGGTTTGGCTGGTCGGACGCTGTCCGGCTGTTCCCAGACGCCGTCCGACAGAGAAGGATTTTCTGATGAAAATGCTCGAGTGTGTGGGAGAGTTTGGGGAAGCTTTACTCTCTCTCTAGAAATCTCACAAAGATAACTTTAGGTATTTTTGGAAGAGGTGGACTAAGGAAATCGATTTTTCGAGATGTCGCAAAGATCCAGCATAGTCCGAGAGATTCAAACCCCTTTTGAAATCCGACAAAAACAGAAATTAAAAACCTAACTACTCCTAATCTATACGTGACCTCAACCCTCGCCCGGTCACGCATCTAGAACCTTGGAGCAGCTCACAAATTTGTCAAGGCTTCAAATTAGGGTTTTACGAGAAGCCGAGTCTTCGCTAGGGTTCCGAGAAGTCCAACAACCCCCTAGCACTTAATATTAAATATTTTTGACATCAATGCCACTAATAAAAATTTGGGCTCAACGATGCTCACAATCTCCCCCTTTGTGGCACTTGATGGCAACCCAAGTGAGAATAAATATTTTGAACTGCAAAAGGGGTTAGTGCAACACAAGTAGCGAGCAATTGCAACTAAAAGTAACCACAACTCGACCACAAAGGTATGCATATGAGTGAAGCTCCCCCTAAATTTATGCACAAATGAAAAACACAAATCAATAAGATTCAAATTTCATAAATCCAAGGCATCAGAGTAACAAACCATAAATCAAAAGAGTATCGAGGCAAAATGATAGTTTTACACGAAAGCAGGACCTCGATCATTACCCCTTGCTAACCCTTGCTACTCTCTCTAACTTATCCCTCTTTGTCACCAAGTGACACAAAAGGGAAAAGCTCCTAATCTTGCTGGTCTCGATCCATGTCGTCGCCTCCATCATCTCTGTTGCCATGAGAAGAGGAACCCTGACCTCTGCGACGCTTATACGTAGACAGATGAGCTGCAAAAGGTACCGACCGAGGAGAAGATTGATCGTCAAAGAGCTGGGTCGGTTGAGGATTTGGCAAAGAAAAGTTTAGATGGCGACAGATTTCTCGACCAGTAAATGAGATCTTACCAGGAGGAGGGTGCTGAGCTGAAGGAGCAAAAGCTGAAGCACCTGGAGGAGGAAAGGGCTGTGGTGATGGCACATGAGCAGGAGCAGGCCCTGAAGAAGGATATACCCAAGGGTGAACCGGTGGTGGGTAGGCAGGTGGGCGAGGAAACATCTGACTCTGCTGGTAGGCCTGATAGCTGTCGTGAGCATGAGAATACCAAGTATACGGATTGGCCCCTTCTGGCACTGGCATGAACATAGCACCCATGTAAGATCAAGCCTCCCTTGAGCTTAATGTTTTGGTAATTGATGCCAACTGGGCCTCGACGGATCGCATCAAGGCTAAGGATGTTATTTGCTAGTTCTTCTATTTTCCTTGTGTGCGTGTCTGCTTCTGGCCCATCCGGCCCATTGATGTCTGCAAGCTCATCTCTCTGGTTGTAGGTCCCACTGAGCACAAGTTCCAGTTCATCTGAGTGAGTTCGAGCGGGTTCTAGAGATGCCAGGTGTCCAGGGTTCGAGAGAGTTCCTGAGTGGGATAGCTGTCCAAGATTCGGGTTTCTTAGCGCCTAAGTCACCTGGTTTCCCGCCTAAGCTATTCCATGTGTTCCCGCCGAGTCCACAAAGCGACAAAGTCCAAAAATCGAAGCCCTAGACGAAGCCGAGAGAGAGAGAGGTGTCCGAGGGTGCCGGAGAGTGGTTTCTATAAAATTCAGGGTCTATCCTTTTAGAAATAGGTGGTTAAACTTAGTTAGTTGGATAGCCCTTTCTCTTAGCTTTCCGGAATGCCCAAGATCATAAAAAACGGAGTTCGGGAGCAAAAGTTATGAATTTTTTAGGGTTTGTCCAGGGTGCGTGCTGGAGCTTGTCGGACGGAGTCCGATAATCCGTCGGACGGCGTCCGATAGAGCACATTTTCAGCCCAAAAATCTTGTCGGACGGAGTCCGATAAGCCGTCGGACGGCGTCCGACAGAGCACATTTTCAGCCCAAAAATCTTGTCGGACGGAGTCCGATAAGCCGTCGGACGGCGTCCGACGAACAAATTTTGGCCTAAAACCACGGTCGTCTGAGTCCGATAAGCCGTCGGACGGCGTCCGACGGAATCTGGTTTGGGACAAAATCTAATCGGACGGCGTCCGATGAGCTCCGGACGGGGTCCGATGGATTGATCTGGATCTCGAGAAAATGAATCTGAGCCGTCCATTGCTAGGGTTTCGTCTTGTGCCTATAAATAGGGGCTTGGAGCACGGGAGAAACTTGAGAGAGCCTAATCTAGCAGCCACCCATTGCCCTAGCCACCAAGAGAGCTCCTCCCATGGTTCCCATCTCCACCTAGGGTTCCATGTGCTTGAGAGATTGAGAGGGAGAAGAAGAGAGGAAGAGGAAGAAGAGGGTTGCCCCCTACCTCCTCTCATCCATCCCCAAGGTTTGCCCCTTCTCCCATGGTGTTCTTGCCCTAGTTTCCGTGGTGGGAGAGAAGGGGTAGTGGTGAGAGGCGGTCTCCAATCTTGTACTCTTGGGACTTCGCCGCCAGAGAGATCGTCGCCACGCCACGAGCTTCATCAACCGAACGACTACATCAACCGTGCCACAAACCCACCATCCGTTGGTGGTCACCGCCTTGTGTAGGGGTGCATCCTCTCCATCCGTTGTAGCCACAAGTCCGCCGTGTGTCGGCGGCCACCTCCGTGTATCGGTGGTGCCAAGGTGTCCGTGTGTCGGATCCAAATTCTCCATGTGTTGGGGGTACCTCATGTGTTGAGGTGAAATCCACCGTGTGTCGGTGGCGGTGGGGTGTGAGACCTCTCGCGTGTGAGAGAACTCGCTTCCGTGTGAAGGTTTGAAGCTCGCCTACCATGTGTTGGTGAAGAGCTACCACGAGTGGATTGAAGTCTAGGGACGAGAGAGTCCCGACTTCTCTGTGTGAGAAGTTTCCTCAACGGAGACGTAGGTGTTCATGTGTTGAGCACGAACTTGAAACTCTTCGGTTTGCGCCTTCTTGTCTCATTCATTTACTTCGCACATTAACTTGATCGTTTGCATGTGAGTGCCATCGAGCCTCCTAGTAGTCGCTTGTGTCTCATTGTGATCGCTTCATAACTAGACTCTAAATCCATCGATAGCTTGGGTTCCTAATTTGACTAATTAAGCAAGCGAATTGAGTGAAATAAAATTTGAAAAGAGCCGATTCACCCCCCCTCTCGGCCTAGGATCCTTACAAGTGGTATCAGAGCTGGGCTCTCTATTTGTGCTTAACCGCATTAGAGATGGCTGACGGGGGTAGTGTCGCTAGTAATAGAATACCTCTGTTCAATGGATCTCACTTTGCTTTCTGGAAAAGGCGCATGGCAGTTTATCTGCAATCTATGGGCTTAGATGTTTGGAAGGTTGTAGAGTCTCCTCTAGGCTTCACACTTGCGCAGACCACGACCCCACACCGAGTAAACTAGATTACTTGAGCTAGATGCTAAAGCCATGAATGCAATTGCTACGTGGTTTGAGCATGGATGTGTTCGATAGAGTTAGCAACATTCCCACTGCATACGATGTTTGGACATCACTTATAGAAATCCACGAGGGGCGACTTACATCAAAGAGGGCAAGTTGGTGGTGGTTAAGGAAAAATTTGATCATTTTAGGATGCTTCCTAATGAGAATGTTAATGAGATGTTTTCTAGGCAACCCCATAATCAACGAGCTCAAGGGCTCGGTTCTTCTCTGTCGAGATGTTGATGTGTGCGGGAAGATGATCGAGTCTTTGCCAAGACAAAAGTACCGTGATATCATCACGTATCTCTCAACAATGGCGAAGTCGAGAAGCTTGCTCCCACGGCTCTCTGAGCAAGCTCACGGCTCATGAGATGCTCATCATTGAGCACAGGGCACCACCGCACTGAGAAGAACAAGGTTGTTGCACTCAAGGCGAGTGGACCCAGCGAGTGACACTAAGACAAGCTCGGTGAAGATGGTGGAGGGATGACCCTGAGTCAGTTCGAAGCTGGATTTGAGCAATTGGGATTGTTCATGAAGAATGCTGGAAAGTTCATGAGCAACAATGGACATGGGGACAAGAGAAGGTCCGGAAGAAACTCATATGCATCACTCCGATGCTATGAATGTCAAGAAAAGGGCCACATAGTTTCAATGTGCCCTTAGAAAGGAAACATCAAGTACAAGGAGAAGGGAAAGGATAACGGTGATGGTGAGAAGCTGAAACACAAAGGGAAAGACATGAGGAAGAGTTTTCAAAAGTCAGGCTTCAAGGGCTTCTCCAAGCAAGGCAAGAGGCTGGCCTTTGTGGGAGAGTGGGTCACAGACGACAGCTCTATTGACTCTCCAGCTTCTGATGACGAGGAGGAGTCAAGTGGTCAAGGATTGGCCGGCATGGCAATCACTCAAGCCGTGCCACCACCGCCAGCCTTCCCTCCAAGATGCCTCACGGTCGTCACCGAGCCTCAAGTGTGGTACTCCGATGATGAGTCTGCGTCTTCTACTTCCACCACACCAAAGGCGACATCGACTCCGACTGACATCGCCAAGTGCTTGATGGCCAAGCCAACTACCAATGAGGTTTGTGACTCTGACTCTGATCCTGATGTTGAGGAGGAAACTGCTCAAGCTTATCTTGCACAAGCACTTGAATTTCTTGAAAAGGAAAGGTTAAGAAGCATGAGACTTCAGGAGCGTCTTAACAATTTGGATGCTAGGTTCAATGATCTTGTCTCTAAGCATGAATCACTAGAAACTGAACATAACATCATGATAGGCACTAGTAATGTTATGATTAAGAAGTCAAGTGCGCTTGAAGAAGAAAATAGGGCTATGAATGAGTCGGTAGAACATCTTCTTGCTACAATTCATGAGCTTAGGGCTAGTAATGAGCGGCTTATAGCCGACAATGCTTCCATGATTGTTTTGCCTGTCGCTCAATCTGTTGATGATTCTAACTGTCATGCGTTGGTTGATGCTTTGCCTGCTACCTTGTCTGTTCCTAGTGATGTTGTTGATGATGCTTCTGCTTGTGCCATAATTGTTGCACCACCTAGAGTTGATTGCTCTACTTCCTGTGATGATTTGATTGACTTGACCCTGATTGCTTCTAACTCTAGTGGTTCCTCTAGCAATGCTCATAATTGTACTTCTGATAATTGCAAATTTGCTTTAGCTGCTAGAGAACTAGCTATTGAGAATGGTGAATTTAGATCTAAACTTGAAAAATTTGATAAAGGACTTGGTAAGTGCTATGAGGGTAGCTTAACCTTGGATAAGATGCTCAAGGAACAAAGAAAACCTTCCCAAAAGGGTGTCTTGGGTTTTACCCCTGAGAAGTCAAAGGGGAGGAAGAAATCAAGTGTTCCTCGAGCATCTACCAATAGGCAAGGTTACTATCATGCTCATCCCAAGAAGAGAAGCAACTCTGGGCCTAACAACTTGCACACTAGTAACTTGAAATCTAGGCAACACTTTGGGCACTTCAACACTTGGCAAGGACCTCCTAGGCACTATAATTCCACGACATGGTAACCTAGGAATCAATATGCTTGGCAATATGCTTCTAGGTACAACAATTGGAATGGTCCTCCTCCTATGCTATACAACATTTGGCAAGCTCCTTCTCCACCTAGCTTCTGAAATGATCCTCCTAGGCAAAACTTTGCTAGGCAAGCTCCACCTACGAACCAAACTAGGAACATTCCCAAGCACACGGAACCCAAGCTTCCAAGAGCTCATGCTGAGTTGTATGATCACTATTTGCTTAGGGTGAATAACAAGGGTAAGGTTGTCGCTAGATATGCTGGCTTGAGAGCTGAGAATGAGCATAAGGCACATGTTTGGGTGCCTAAGTCATTGATTGATCGTTTTACTCCTTTTGCTTCTAGTTTGAAGGCTAACCCTCGGGGACCTCCTGTGTGGGTCCCTGAGTCATATAAGTGATCTCTTCTCATGACAGGTGAACTACCGGAGTGGAGGGTGCCATTGGATTATCGACAGCGGTTGCACCCAACACATGACCGGCAACCCCCGGTTGTTCACCTCAATAGGGGAGGAAGGCAAGATTCCCCCAAAGGTCACTTTTGGAGATGGAAGCAAGAGCAAAGTACTTGGAGTTGGAAAGGTAGCAATCTCTTCAGAGCTTTCAATTGACAATGTGCTACTAGTGAAAACTTTGAGCTATAATCTTCTCTCTGTTGCCCAAATATGTGATTTGGGGTTCCATTGTAATTTCTCACCTGAGGGCTTGTTGGTTTTGGACAAAAATGACAAACTTGTGTTTAAAGGCTTTCGTTTTGAAAACTTGTTTCTTGTGAACTTTCATGAGCCTGCTGCATCCGTCTCGACTTGCCTTGTCGCCAAAGTCTCTCTTGGTTGGCTTTGGCATAGGCGTCTTGGGCATGTTGGCATGGCAAATTTAAAGAAACTTTTCAAAAACGAGTTGGTTTTCGGGGTGCAAGATGTGACATTCGAGAAAGACAAGCTTTGCAGTGCCTGTCAGGCCGGCAAGCAAGTGGCAAGCTCATATTCTGCCAAGAATGTCATATCTACATCTCGACCTCTTGAGTTTATACACATGGATCTTTTCGGGCCAACAACATATGTGAGTATCGGGGGAAATCTTTATTGTTTAGTCATTGTTGATGACTTCTCCCGATACACTTGGGTTTTCTTTCTACCTGACAAAACTCCAACCGGAGATGTTTTCAAAAGGTTTGTAAAGAAAGCCCAAAATGCTTTTGATTGTATCCTCAAGAAGGTGAGAAGTGACAATGGAACGGAGTTCACTAACACTTCGGTTGAGTTGTTCTGTGATGAGCTAGGTATTGATCTCCAGTTCTCAGCCACCTACACCCCTTAGCAAAATGGGGTGGTTGAGAGGAAGAACAGGACACTCATTGAAATGGCGAGGACAATGTTAGATGAATACAAGACTTCACATCATGCTCGGGTGAAGCAATCAACACACACTGTCACTTTGCATCAACAGTCAGATCTTCACAAGCTCTGAAGAAGACGTCCTATGAGCTGCTAGTGGGAAGACGACCCAATCTCTCCTACTTGAGGGTTTTTGGCTGCAAGGTCTATATCAAGAAGAAGCGGGAGCACTTGGGCAAGTTCCAGAGCAGAGTGGACACGGGAGTCTTCTTAGGGTACTCAGCCAGAGGGTCTTCCTTGAGGTGTACAATGAGGCGATGGTCGATTGAGGAGACTGCGATGTGAAGTTCGATGAGTCAAATGGGAGCCAAGGGGAGCATGAGAACCTGGATGATGTGGATGGTGAGCAGTTGGCTAGAGCGGTGGAGGAGATGCCAGCTGGTGATGTGAAGCCAGTAGAGGCTCAGAGGAAGATCGAGACTGTTCCACCACCTCTCACCCCTGAACCAGTGCCAGAGTCAGGGGGAGCCTCACCTCAGGCGGACAGCTCAAGTCTTGATCAGGCTCCAGAGACAGAGACAGCGTGTGAGCCAGATGCAGAATCAGATGAATCACCACCTCAGTTGATAAGGTCCCATCACACCATAGCTCGTCATCATCCAGTTGATCAAGTGATCGGTGACCCAACTCGAGGAGTACAGACCAGATCTAGGACATCAAGCTTCTGTGAGCACACTGCATTTGTGTCTGAGCTTGAGCCAGAGAAAGTGGAAGAGGCACTGAGTGACCCAGACTGGATCAATGCGATGCACGAGGAGCTAAACAACTTTGAGAGGAACAAAGTCTGGACCTTGGTGAAAAGGCCAAGCGACTGCAACGTGATTGGCACCAAGTGGGTATTCAAGAACAAGCAAGATGAGTTTGGCTTGGTGGTGCGCAACAAGGCCAGGCTGGTCGCTCAGGGCTTCACACAGATCGAGGGAGTTGATTGTGGTGACACCTATGCTCCTGTGGCCCGTCTGGATGCTATCAGACTGCTTGTGGCTTTCTCTACATGCCACAACATCGTCCTCAAGCAGATGGATGTGAAGAGTGCCTTCCTCAACGGGTACATTGGAGAGCTAGTGTATGTGGAGCAGCCTCCGGGGTTTGAAGATCCTCAACATCCAAATCATGTGTACAAATTGTCGAAGGCTTTGTATGGTCTCAAGCAAGCTCCCAGGGCATGGTATGAAAGGCTAAGGGATTTCCTTGTCTCTAAGGGATTCACGGTTGGAAGGGTCGACACGACTCTATTCACTAAGGTGGTGGATGGAGATCTGTTCCTCTGCCAGGTCTATGTGGATGACATCATCTTCGGCAGCTCCAATGAGTCTTTAGTCGCAGATTTCAGTGAGATGATGAGCAAGGAGTTCGAAATTTCAATGATGGGCGAATTGAACTTTTTCTTGGGATTTCAAATCAAGCAACTCAAGACCGGGACATTCATATGCCAAGAGAAGTATATCCACGACCTCCTCAAGCGCTTCAACATGAGTGACTGCAAGCCAATCCGAACACCAATGGAGACAAATTGCCACCTCGACCTCAACAAAGAAGGTAAACATGTTGACCAAAAGCTTTATCGTTCAATGATTGGTGCTTTGCTCTATTTGACTGCATCTAGGCCGGACATCATGTTTAGTGTGTGCATGTGCGCTAGATTTCAAGCCTCCCCTAGAGAAATGCATATGACTGCTGTGAAACGAATCCTTCGATATCTGAAACACACACCTAGCATAGGCCTTTGGTTCCCGAAGGGTGCGCGGTTTGAGCTCCTAGGCTATTCTGACTCAGATTATGCCGGGTGCAAGATTGATCGCAAAAGCACTTCCGGGGCTTGTCACTTTTTGGGTAGGTGTCTTGTGTCTTGGGCGTCAAAGAAACAGAACTCCGTGGCGCTATCTACTGCTGAGGCTGAGTATATAGCGGCAGGGAGTTGCTGTGCACAACTTCTTTACTTGACACAATCACTATTTGACTTTGGGCTTAAACTTGACCGTGTGCCTCTCCTATGCGATAATGAGAGCGCGGTGAAGATAGCGTGCAACCCGGTCCAACACTCACGGACCATGCATATTGATGTCCGCCATCATTTCCTTCGGGACCATGTGGCAAAGGGCGACATTGTGCTTGAACACGTGCGGACGGAGGACCAGCTTTCCGACATCTTTACCAAGCCACTCGATGAGGCACGATTCTGCAAATTGAGAAATGAATTGAACATTTTAGACAAATCAAACATTGCCTGAGTTGATCGTGTGGCTATGTCATTCATTGCAAATCTTTTGAAGTCAGTTTGAGCATTTAGGTGCTTTGCTTGTTATACTGGATGTTATTCATTGCCTATATGTTAATCACATGAAATTGATAGCTATAGCGTGTGTTTACCTTGTCACTAGCTCAACTTGTGCTTAACTCAATATATCATGCAATTGGAAGCCATGAGCATGTGCTAGGAGGGCTATAGTTTCTAGTCTCATTTGATTGCTCTAAACTCTTTGGTTGACTATGTGCTTCTAAGTCTATATTGTGTTCTTCCATTTTGCACATGTCTTTACCTCGCTAAAATTGAGCAATTTTAAGAAAATGTTGAGCCAAATTTGCAAAATATGCTAAAATGTGAATAAGGCCACAATTGGTCATACATGTCTTACCAATGCCTCCTCGATGAGATAGCTTGCCATGACACTAGGCATGAACTTAGGGGGAGATTTGGATGACCGAGACGCTCATCTTCAGTGTCATGCTGGATGGCGTCGCCTATGGTTTGAGACATGACAAAATTTGAGAAAATGTAAAGTGCAAAAATGTAAAATCTTTTCAAAAAAAAATGAGCTCAACCAAAAATATTTTTAGTCTCAAATAGGCACGGTGATAGCATGTGTAGTTTGGATTGCACCTTCTAGTGCTATAGAGCATCATATGTCCCCTTTGAGTTTTGGAGCAATTCTTGATACTTCTAACTATAGTTCACCTTATATTTGCTCTAGGTCATAATAACTTGAATTATACATCTATTAATTTTGCTCTAGTTGATCTTGTGACATTGTGACCTTGAGATGGCTAGATTTTGAGTGTGGTAGACTTATGGGCGTGTTTTCACTAGTATAACCTCCAAAGCTCTTAATTTGCTGTTAATCCCATGTTTTGCTACTTTGTGGTGATTGATGCCAAAGGGGGAGAAACAATGGCAAATCCATGATTTGGAAACACTTTGGGCATTGTTATGTTTTGCCAAAGAGGGAGAATTGACTTTGAGTTACAAGTGATATCTTAGGAGATGCTTTGCTCCTAGGATGATGTGATAGTATTCTCAAGTAGTATGCATTGATTTAGGGGGAGCTTATGTTTCTGAGCAATGTTTCTGAGCTAACCCATTGCACCAGAGATTGTATTTGTGCTTTGTCATGTTGGATTTGCAGGTGTTGTCATCAATTACCAAAAAGGGGGAGATTGTAAGATCAAGCCTCCCTTGGGCTTAATGTTTTGGTAATTGATGCCAACTGGGCCTCGACGGATCGCATCAAGGCTAAGGATGTTATTTGCTAGTTCTTCTATTTTCCTTGTGTGCGTGTCTGCTTCTGGCCCATCCGGCCCATTGATGTCTGCAAGCTCATCTCTCTGGTTGTAGGTCCCACTGAGCACAAGTTTCAGTTCATCTGAGTGAGTCGAGCGGGTTCTAGAGATGCCAGGTGTCCAGGGTTCGAGAGAGTTCCTGAGTGGGATAGCTGTCCAAGATTCGGGTTTCTTAGCGCCTAAGTCACCTGGTTTCCCGCCTAAGCTATTCCAAGTGTTCCCGCCGAGTCCACAAAGCGACAAAGTCCAAAAATCGAAGCCCTAGACGAAGCCGAGAGAGAGAGAGGTGTCCGAGGGTGCCGGAGAGTGGTTTCTATAAAATTCAGGGTCTATCCTTTTAGAAATAGGTGGTGAAACTTAGTTAGTTGGATAGCCCTTTCTCTTAGCTTTCCGGAATGCCCAAGATCATAAAAAACGAAGTTCGGGAGCAAAAGTTATGAATTTTTTAGGGTTTGTCCGAGTGCGTCTTGGAGCTTGTCGGACGAGTCCGATAATCCGTCGGACGACGTCCGACGAGCACATTCAGCCCAAAATCTTGTCGGATGGAGTCCGATAAGCCGTCGAGACGGCGTCCGACGAGCACATTTTCAGCCCAAAATCTTGTCGGACGGAGTCCGATAAGCCGTCGAGACGGCGTCCGAAGCGAGCACAATTTTGGCCTAAAACCACAGTCGGACGGAGTCCGATAAGCCGTCGGACGGCGTCCGGCAATCTGAATTTGGGACAAAATCTAATCGGACGGCGTCCGATGAGCTCGGACGGGTCCGATGGATTGATCTGGATCTCGAGAAAATGAATCTGAGCCGTCCATTGCTAGGGTTTCGTCTTGTGCCTATAAATAGGGGCTTGGAGCACGGGAGAAACTTAAGAGAGCCTAATCTAGCAGCCACCCATTGCCCTAGCCACCAAGAGAGCTCCTCCCATGGTTCCCATCTCCACCTAGGGTTCCATGTGCTTGAGAGATTGAGAGGGAGAAGAAGAGAGGAAGAGGAAGAAGAGGGTGCCCCCTACCTCCTCTCATCCATCCCCAAGGTTTGCCCCTTCTCCCATGGTGTTCTTGCCCTAGTTTCCATGGTGGGAGAGAAGGGGTAGTGGTGAGAGACGGTCTCCAATCTTGTGCTCTTGGGACTTCGCCGCCAGAGAGATCGTCGCCACGCCACGAGCTTCATCAACCGAACGACTACATCAACCGTGCCACAAACCCACCATCCGTTGGTGGTCACCGCCTTGTGTAGGGGTGCATCCTCTCCATCCGTTGTAGCCACAAGTCTGCCGTGTGTCGGCGGCCACCTCCGTGTGTCGGTGTTGCCAAGGTGTTCGTGTGTCGGATCCAAATCCTCCATGTGTTGGGGGTACCTCATGTGTTGAGGTGAAATCCACCGTGTGTCGGTGGTTGGTGCCGTGTGTCGGTGCCGGTGGGGTGTGAGACCTCTCGCGTGTGAGAGAACTCGCTTCCGTGTGAAGGTTTGGAGCTCGCCTACCATGTGTTGGTGAAGAGCTACCACGAGTGGATTGAAGTCTAGGGACGAGAGAGTCCCGACTTCTCTGTATGAGAAGTTTCCTCAACGGAGACGTAGGTGTTCATGTGTTGAGCACCGAACTTCGGGAAACAACTCGGTTTGCGCCTTCTTGTCTCATTCATTTACTTCCGCACATTAACTTGATCGTTTGCATGTGAGTGCCATCGAGCCTCCTAGTAGTCGCTTGTGTCTCATTGTGATCGCTTCCGCAACTAGACTCTAAATCCATCGATAGTTTGGGTTCCTAATTTGACTAATTAAGCAAGCGAATTGAGTGAAATAAAATTTGAAAAGAGCCGATTCACCCCTCCTCTCGGCCTAGGATCCTTACAATCCATATACTATAGAGCAGACTTAAATTCTGCAAACTCATCACTCAGATACGTTTGTTGCCCTGCTAATTCGTTCATTTCTCTGCGGGTGGCTGCAAGCTCTTCTTTCATTTCAGTGCGCAGACCTCTCATCTCACTTATCAATGAGTCATACCAAGGAGGAGGGGCAGCCACAGAAGATCCAACACCAGTCACTGGCACAAAGGGCTGCATTGGAGCAGCAGGAGTAAAAACAGGAGCCGGAGCTGGAGGAGGAGCATCATCACCTGGACAATCTAACTTTGGTTTGCTGCCTGAGAGTTCAAGAAAATTTTCATTTGATGCTTCCTGATCTTGTTGTCCCAACTCTTTACCTCATCCTCGGAAACACGTTGTGTCCTGGAGAGTAACAGGCCAATATATGGTGCTAGTGGAAGTGGCCTATTAACCTCTCTATAAATGGCATCGTCAAGCTCTCCCAAGATAGTAGCACCAATGTTGATCGGTCTGCCCGTCAGAAGATATAGCATGAACCAGCTGCAGATAGGAAGGATCCTGTCTCGGTTGCTACTTCGAACAAATAGGGTGCTTCGAAGAATAAGATTTATCAATGCAGGCTCCTGTCGCAGCTGATTTGCCTTATCAATATTGATCTCCTCATCCTCAAGATCGAGGTACATGAATCTGATTTCTTCAAATGGAGGATATTTGGCCCTCTAGAAGGCATCTTCATAGGCCATCTCATTCAAGTCAGTGCCAGAATCTGCAGTGCCCAAAGCATAATTCATATCTGCCACCGTGATCCCCTGAATATTTCCATCGACTGAGTGATAGTAATTAACCTCTGTCTCATCCTCAGCAATTAGCAGAGTAGCAAAGAATTCACAGTGCCTTTCTTTGCTCCAAGTCAACTTTTTATTTGAGATCAATTCTGCCAAGCCGGGAGTAGAGCTGAAAATAGTATGAACCTCTGGTCCTGCAACTGCGGTGATCTCGTTCCAATCTACACAATGAGGATCCCTAGAACCAGTCTTGGGCGCAAAGAAACACATGTAGAGCTGCTTCTGGAATTTAGTGTAGAATATGAAATCTTTAGTGTCTTCTCTCCGCTGAGGGAACCACTTTGCATAAGATACAGCCCGCTTCTTCCTCAAAGTCTCCATGGACAATTTTAAGACCATATTGTCCACAGGTTCATCCTCAGCAATCACCGTTTCAGTGACGTCATCATCTGCCGGGTCTTCATCATAAGTGTCATCATCAATGTCCTCGGCGGTCGCAAAAGAAGATTCCGCAACCCGTTTCCAATTGAATCCCTCATCATGCTGCTACTGTTGATGCTCTCTAGCGATTTTTCTTATGCGAGGAGGAGCGGCACTGCTAGCCGTTTCATCAAAATCATCATGAACATCCCGGCTTCCACTGTCACGACGACCACTCAATGTTCTGCTAAGAGCCTTGCCAAGCTTCTTCAACGAACAAGACATTTCGAATCAAGCCCTCTGACAAAGTGTCCGCAAACCAAGTGCCAACCGACCACGTGCCAACCACACCACAAGTCACCCTAGACACAAGCACGGGAAAACTCTGTTCAAAACATAGAACTCGGTAATCAAAGGAATTTGCGGGAACAGAAGGCGGGAAACCGTTACCGAGCCCTAGAAGGGAGGAGGAAGCCGCCGTGCGCGAGAAGATCGTCCCCTAGGCCTTTCCCGGTAGGGGAAAAGAAGGGAGCTCGACGGAGATGAGGCGCACGAATCGGGCCTTCAACCTTCAATCCCCGCGGTGGGAATCGATGAGGAGGACGACGAGACGCCGGTGGTGGTGGCGGATGTCGCTGGATTTCGCCGGAAAGCCTTCCCCGATGAGGAGGAGAGGAAGTGGCGGCGCCGGTTTGGAGTGGAGAGAGAAGAGAAATGAGGAAAGAGGGAGGCAGAGAGGTGAGTCTAAGGGCGATCTGCACGGTTGGGCCCCATCGGACGGCGTCCGATACCTGTCGGACGGCATCCGACAGTAACTTTGCAGCGCTGGAAAGGCCTCGTCGGACGGGGTCCGGGAGTCTCCAAACGGCGTCCGACTGAACAAATGCAGCGCGAATAGACCCCATCGGACGGCGTTTGACGATTACCGGACGGCGTCCGACAGGAGGTTCACCGCGAGGGCACAGCCTCTGTCGGACGGCGTCCGATGAAGACTAAAAACGCCACAGCACACATTTCTGATCAGTGGGCCCCACTAATGCAAGAATTTTTATAAAAATAGTGTTTTGAAGAGGTATTCTCTATTTGTGCTCAAAATCCAAGGAAGAATTCAAAAGTGAGCAATTTTAGAGTAATTTTAAATTTTAATTTTGAAGGGATAAGATTCTAATGTGACAAATGAAACCAAACCAAATTCAAAATCTCAAATTTTGATCTTAGAGATCAAGAAAATGTGTGAACTCAAATTTTTCCTTGATTTCTCATATTGGCATGAAAATCGCGCATTGGGGTTCACTTTAGAGTTTAAGCACATGTTTTTGAATTTTGGCTCCTTTTCAAATATTTTCAATAATTTTGATGCCACATGTTTTTTTCAAGAGAATAAATATGCATATGGAGCAGACTTTTCAAAAAAGGGATACGAGTTTTCAAATATAAAAGTTTGAAGTGGTAAGAGGATAAAAGATAGTCTATTAGATTTCAAATTTGTTTTTGGCTTTTAAATATAGGACAAGAATGTGCTAACCCAAAACAAATTCATCTTTTCACCACTAGAGGAAGTTTTGAAATCATGAGTTGAAATTAAACTCCCCCTAAATGTGACAAGGGTCAAAAGCAAATGGAAAAATTCAAATAAGACCCAAAAAGTCACAAAATCCAATTAACATGCATTTGATCTATCTAGTATGTTGAGTTCATTTCTTAATTCGCAAAACCGTGCCTCATCCGAGGGTTTGGTGAAAATATCCGCCAATTGATCTTCCGTTCGCACGTAGGCAAGCACAACGTCACCATTTGCAACGTGGTCACGAATAAAGTGATGTCGGATGTCGATGTGCTTTGTACGGGAATGTTGGACCGGATTATTGGCTATTTTCACCGTACTTTCATTATCGCATAGAAGAGGTACTTTTTCAAATTTTAGCCCAAAGTCACTAAGCATCCGTGTCATGTATAAGAGTTGAGCACAACAACTCCCCGCCGCTACATATTCGGCTTCCGCGGTAGATAGCGCCACGGAGTTTTGCTTCCTTGAAGTCCATGACACGAGTGAGCGTCCTAGCAAGTGACAACCCCTCGAGATGCTTTTGCGATCAATTTTGCAACCGGCATAATCCGAGTAGGAATAGCCAAGAAGCTCAACACGCGCTCCCTTGGGGTACCAAAGTTCTAGGCTAGTAGTGATTTTTAGATATCTCAAAATACGTTTTACGGCAACAAGATGCACTTCCTTAGGGGATGCTTGAAAGCGAGCACACATGCACACACTAAACATAATATCGGGTCAAGAAGCGGTGAGATAGAGAAGCGAACCGATCATGGAGCGATAAAACTTTTGGTCCACGGCTTTCCATCTTCATTCAAGATGCCCATTAGTGGCCATTGGTGTTTTGATCGATTTGCAATCGTCCATTGAAAACCGCTTGAGAAGGTCCTTTGTATATTTTTCTTGACAAATAAAGGTCCCTTCTCGGAGTTGCTTGATTTGAAATCCAAGGAAGAAGGTGAGCTCTCCAATCATAGACATTTCGAATTCCTTGGACATCATTTCTCCAAAGTCCTTGCATTTAGCTTTGTTAGTACATCCAAAGATAATATCATCCACATAAATTTAACAAATGAATAAGTCATTTTCTATAGGCTTGAGAAACAATGTGGAATCAATCGCACCGGTTTTAAATCCCTTTTTTAAGAGAAAGTCCCTAAGACGCTCATACCATGCTCTAAGAGCTTGCTTGAGACCGTATAGCGCCTTAGTGAGCTTATAGATATGGTTTAGATATTTAAGGTTTTCAAAACCGGGCGGTTGCTCGACATAAACAAGTTCATCAATAAATCCATTTAAGAAAACACTCTTAACATCCATTTGAAAGAGAGTAGTATTATAGAGAGAGGCGAATGCCAAGAGTAACCGTATAGCTTCAAGTCGAGCAACGGGGGCGTAGGTTTCTCCATAGTCAAGACCTTCGATTTGAGTGAAACCTTGCGCCACTAATCTTGCCTTGTTTCGCACCACTTCACCGTTCTCATCTTGTTTGTTGCGGAAGACCCATTTGGTGCCAATGACATTGTGGTCCTTCGGTCTTTCCACAAGCTCCCAAACTTCATTGCGGTTGAAGTTATTTAATTCTTCATGCATGGCGTTCACCCAATCCGCATCCGCCAATGCCTCATCAATGGTCCTAGGCTTAACAATAGACACAAAGGTGTGATTCTCACAATAATTAGCGATATGAGAATGGGTTCTTACGCCTTGATTGAGATTGCCAATGACTTGATCTAGGGGATGATCCTTGGAGAGAGAGCGGTGTTGTTGGGCGGGTACTTGTAAATCAATGGCTCCCCCTTGAGCTTGATCAACTTCAAAGTTTGCACATCCGTCCATCGCTTGGTCTTGAGGTGTTGCAGAGGTGTCTTGAGCTTGATTATCAATGGAGGTGGTGGGAGAGATATCTTCATTTTTTTTGTTCCTCCGGTGAGGGTCGAATTTCCCCCAACTCCATGGTTTCATGTGGTAGCTCATCACTTACATTTCCTGTCAAATCTTGCTCACTTTGCGAGCCATTAGTTTCATCAAACTTACCATCATAGGCTTCCTCAACTAGCCCGGTAGAATTATTAAAAACTCGAAAAGTTTTGGAGCGAGAAGAGTAGCCTAACATAATACCAACATCACACCTCTTTTGAAACTTACCCAAATGAGTCCTTTTCTTATAAATGTAAACTTTGCAACCAAAGACTCGAAAGTAAGAGATGTTGGGCCTTCGTCCCACTAGTAGTTCATATGAGGTCTTGTGAAGGAGTCGGTGAAGGTAGAGGCGGTTGATGGCGTGGCACACCATGTTGATGGTTTTCGCCCAAAAAGCATGCGGCGTGCCATAAGCATCGTCCTTGCTATCTCTATCAATGTACGGTTCTTCCTTTCCACCACTCTATTTTGTTGGGGAGTGTAGGCCGCCGAGAATTCGTGCTTGACTCCTAACTCATCACAAAATTCCTCAACATTTGTGTTAGTAAACTCGGTGCCGTTATCACTCCTTGCCTTTTTGATAAAAGAGTCAAATTCCTTTTGAGCTTTCAAAGCAAATCTTTTAAACACATCACCGGCAAGTGATTTATTTGCAAGGAAAAATACTCAAGTGAATCGAGAGAAGTCATCGACAATCACATGACAATAAGAGTTAATGTATATGCTCGCATAGGTGGTTGGGCCAAATAAATCCATATGCAAAAGTTCAAGTGGTCGAGATGTAGACATGAATGTCTTAGTCGGATGAGAATTAGCCACTTGCTTACCGGCTTGGCATAAGCTACATAAACGATTTTTCTCAAATTTGACATCGTTCACTCTAACAACCAAATTGTCTTTAAAAACCTTTTTCAAAGTGCCCATTTCAACATGTCCAAGACGTCTATGCCATAACCAACCAAGGGTGGTTTGAGCGATAAGACAAGTCTTGATTTGAGAAGATTCACGGTTTGAAAAATCAACCAAATATAAATTTTGAAACCGGATGCCTTCAAATGCAACACTTTAATCCTTAGTGGAAACAACACGAACTCCGTTAACCGAAAAGAAGCAATCAAAGTCTAAATCGCACACTTGAGCAACGGAGAGAAGATGAAAGTTGTAAGCTTCCACCAAGAGAACATTAGAGATGGATAGGTCATTGGATATTGCAATTTTACCTATACCCTTTACCTTTCGCTTGGAGTTGTTCTCAAATGTGATCTTGTGTTCGGGGTCCTTCTCCTCTTCTAGTGAGGTGAACATACTTGAGCTACCGGTCATGTGTTGGGTGCAACCGCTATCAAATATCCAATGCCGGCCACCGCTCTTGTAGTTCACCTACACACATAAATTCAAGCTTGGGTTTTAGGTACCCAAGACTTCATCTTGGGTCCTATTGAGTTAGTCAACAAACACTTGGATACCCAAATAGCTTTCACATATTTCTTATTATTGGGTGCACCAACATATTTAACATAAGTAGAGCTATTTTTCCTTATAAGCATATAACTAGCATCAAGCACTTGAGTTTTAGACATGAATTGAGATAATTTTGTAAGAGGACAAGTAATGGCTTTGTGTTTCTTATTTTTATAAATGTGGCAACGGGTCCCTCTCTTAACAAAAGTTACCTTGGGCTTACCCCAACCTCTCTTGGGCAAATCCCCGGAATGAAATCCTAAACCTTGCTTGCCCAAGGTGTACCTTTGCTCCCTAAGCACCTTGTTAAGAGAGTTGTTCCCCACAAGCAATTTAGCCAAGTTAGAGTCTAGTTGCTCAATTCTATCCTTTAGAAGCAAATTTTCCTTGACTAGCTCATTAGCACATTTAGTAACACCACAAGTACCAATGGAACAAGCATTTTTAATTAAAGAGGTAGCACTAGTGGATGAAAATGAGCTAGCATTATGTGTGATTGTGGGTGACGAGGTGATAGATGTGTCATGAGACAAGCTAAGTGAACCATTTATAGTGTCAACAAATCACAAGTCACACCAACATTGCATTTTTCAATTGAGCAATCAAGAGGAGTTTCATCATTAATATTAGAGCTAGCTTGTTTGCTTTCTAGTATTTCAACTTGCAAATTGAGAGTTTCATAATCATCTTCTAAAGTCTCATGTTTTTTAAGCAAAATCTCAAATTCATTAGCAAGCTCTTTATGCACTTTCAATAACTTTTTTCTCTTAGATTTTTCATTCTCTAGAGCATTATTCAAATCATCAATCAAAAGTTTAAATTCATTTTTAGAGAGGTGCTCATTTGTTACCTTCTCCTCTAGTGCCATGAGGCACATGGGAGATGTAGAGTTGTTGATGGCGACTCCGGACACCTTAGTGTTTTCATTGTCGGAGGAGTCCGCCCAAGAGCCTTCATCATCGGTGATCCATTCCCCGATCACATCTTCTTGTATATTGGCCATGAGACAAAGCTTTTGCTTGGAAAGGGCCGGAGGAACATTTTCCTTGATTGCAAGTCCGGCTAGCCCGTGAGCTCTTTTGTCTTCTTCTTCGGAGGAGGATTGGGAGGATGAGGAACTCGAGCTATCTTACTTTTTGTACTTTTGACCGGTAAGAGCCTTTTTCTTATCCTTGGACTTGTGATCGCTTTTGCGGTAGTAACGGTACTTCTTCTTGTCGTCATCCTCATCTTCTTCTTGATTCCTTGCCTTGTGCTTGCTCTTTTTGTTTCTTAGGCAATCCGCCGCCAAGTGACCCTTCTCTCCGCATTCATAGAAACGTATTTCGGAGATGGGTCTTCGTCTTGAAGAGGATGATCCACCGCGGAAGCTCATTCTCTTGATCAACTTTTTTGATCGCTTGACAAGGAGGGCCAATTCTTCAATCTCCGGAATTGCATCATTGGAGTCATCGTGTCGACGGTTGAGATATCGATCTCAAGTCGCTAAGGTTCTTTAAGATTGAGATAGGAGACACGCCAAACAACCACGAACAACGTGAGCGAGGAGAGTAGTTTTTATCCTGGTTCGGCCTCTCGGGAGATAATAGCCCTCGTCCAAATTTTCTTATATATCGTGGATGAATACAAGAGATGGCTCGGCGAGACGAACAAGTCTCGGCGAGATTATAGGTGTACAAGCGAAGATCAGGTGTCTAACAAATACGAAAAGCCAGATCAAGTCCCAGGAACCCCTCTACACGCCGTAGGGGCCTTGTTTATATAGTGCAGAGCAAAACCGACCTACCGAGGAATATCGGGCCGGGCTAACTACGAGATCGTAACGAACCCATACATGCCAAATATATCCCGAGGAAGATAAGGCAATCTCCTAATCTTGGGGATCACGACTCCTAATCCAATCCGGGAAACCACGTCCGGGTCTTCACGTAGCCGTGCAGAACTCTTGTTCGAGACGGACTTAAACACGAATCCTAGACCATTACGCACCGTGCCAGCTAGGAGGCTGTTCGGCAGGATGTACATGAACCTGATAGAACCTTCCAGGGAGCTGGGCCCTGGTAGGCTGTTCGATTGGGCCGTCAGGGAGTGGGCCATGGCAATGGGCCGTGATCTAACCCCCGACAGCTAGCCCCCGAGACTCAAGTGGAAGAACTCACTAGAGTGGGGTCATCCCCTTGAGACTCAAAGTCACGAAGAGGGTATTTTTCCCTGCTACAAAGGCATGTAACAAGCGACCGAACAGGTTATGGTTCAACCGAACAAGACTTGTTCGGGACCGAACAAACCGATCAAGGCCGAAGCAACTCCGTTCGGCCGAGCGAGGAACGACATCTGTCCGAAAGCGAGCATTGACCTTCAGTCGGACCTTTGGAAAAATAGCCGTTAGCGCAACTCCAACGGTAACTTCACATCATTGCAGCGGTGAAAACAGGCGACCGTTTTACCTAGCCGTTGCAATAAAAACTAGCCGTTTTGGGACTAAACTGTTGCAGAGCTGCTTATACGGGATTATAAAAGCACCCAAGCCGCCTGCGGCCAGCCACTTCTGCTCTCACGCCTTTCCTCTCTAAGCCCTAGCTCCAACCACGCCAAGATCAAGTACCCAAACCCATCACCAACCACCTTTCGTCCGATCCCAGGAACCGCTATGGCCAAGTTCACGGCACTAGCCTCGACCGAGGAGGACCTTAGGATCTGGGAGGCGAGGCCACATTGACACCGTAGCTGGAGGCTGCCGGAGAGGAGGATACTCGGGCAGCCGGAGGAGAGTTCGTTAACCCGAGCAGATTCGCCTTTGTTGGTTGCGATCTCCAGCGACCGTCGAGGCCTTCTTAAACATTAGCGGATTGGAGGTGGCGAACCTCAATCCGAACTCCATCCTCGGATGGCCGTCTTCACACTGTCATGCGAGGGCTATCTGAGCATCGATCCACCGGTGGGCTGTTCCTCCACTATTACACATGATTTAGGAGCGGCTCCGCTTTCAGCTGGGTGCTACTACCTCAAGCTCCGGCCACCACGACGACGCGCCAGATCCTCGCCCACCGCTTTCGACTCGATGGGCACGTGGTGGGTGAGGTGGTTCTACAGCAAGCGGAGTGGCGACAGCAAGCTCATCTTCACCGGAAAGGCGCCGGCGAAGGGGACGCCAATGCCTCGGCCGGAGATGAGTACCGAGGACTGGTACATGACAAGGAAGATTACCTCCCTCGTGAGCCTTGGGCTCACGGGCAGGGAGATCATCCGGGACTTCACAGCGAACAGGATTTGCCCGCTGCGGAGGAGGTCCTATCCCTTCTACAAGATAGAGGGATGGGAGGACATCACAAGGGAGAGCACGGGTAAGTGCCTTTAAGACTCAACCCCTTCATTGATCGTTTTCTCCGAACAGGAATTTAACGATTCCATCTGCTTGGGCAGAGAAGCCAACCGACGCATGGGTGACCGAGCGGGTTGACGCCATGCTGAAGGCGGCGAAGAAGGACAGCGAGGTCACCGGCGAGGTGGCCTACACTTGTCCGAGGAACGTGCTCGTCCGCATGAGCGAGGTAAATCACTTATACCCACCCGTGTTGCTAGATTTACACCGCTGGTTTTAATGCCGACGTTAAACTTCTCAAAACGCGTGGGAGGACCAGATGATCCTCGGAGGATCGTCGAGGATCTCTCGGGTCTAAGAAGGAGAAGCCGAAGAAGGGCAAGGCCAAAGGCCTAAAAGCCCAAGGTGGCGGCCGAGCCGACGCGAGCTCGCCAGCGCCATGGCGGCCGCCACCGTCGAAGAGACCACCAAGCGGCGACGGAGCGCACCGAAAGCAGACCAAGCGGTAGCGGTCGGCCCAATGAGAAGAGACCAAGCCCTTCCCTCCTCGCCGAGCAGAGCGACGAAGAGTAAAGACCATGGCCCTCGGCTTAGGCGTTACACGCAAGCTCACCCGGAGCCATATGGCGCTGCTACAACAGTCGCCGAGCAAAGGAGACTAGAGGAGGAGGTCACAAGAAGGAGAAACTCTTTGCGTTATTGAGAGAGGAGTGCTCGGCTCACCGAGAGCTGAGCTCATCGCCGCGAACGCCCAAGGGCCAAAGCGGAGAAGCCGCCAAGGAGCCCCCGAGGAAAAGGCGGAAAGTTCCGGCGAGGAAGATCAGGATCAAGCCCTCCACGGCAGGTATGTAGAAATCGATCTTTTGATCTTTCCACCTTCTGACCGCATTAGACCTAACGACCAACTCTCGTTCATCAGCTGCCCAAGAAGAGACCGCCACGGACGACGTCGAGGCCGCCGGCGATCATCGCTGCCGAGCATCTGCACGGCGCGTCACGGGCAGTGAGGTTGGCGAGCCTCAAGGACAAGCTGGCGGCGTGGAGCCTGCTGCCGCCGGGCTTCAGCGAGCAGATCGACGCGCTCAAAGACGCGGTGAAGCGGCTGGAGGCAAAAGTAGCGGCGGGTGGCGCCACGGACTTCGGGGCCAAGGCGATGGCTCCGGAAGCTGCCCAGGGCGGGACCGAGCAGCCGGTCCTGCCTGGCACTTCGTCGCAGGGGCAGCTCACCCCTGAGGCGACGGGATTCTCCGGCGAGCAGGGTGAGATCCCCGCCGCCAGGGAGCAAGAAGAAGCCCCCGAGCAGGTCGAGCAAGTCGTCCTGCCGGTGGAAACGACGGCGCCACCGAGCGGAGTGGCCCCGGCCTCGCCCGAAGATGTTCGGGCGGAAGAGGAAGAGGAGAAGGAGCGCGGAGACGAATGCGCTTCGCCCGTCGCTCCCGCTCCCGAGCAGATGCGCTCCCGCAAGAAGAAGGAGCGAACAAGGCGGCGACGGCAAGAACGCGCCCGCCTCATCCCCAAGACGAAGGGCTTCGTGGCGCATGGCTCGAGGACCGCTGCGTCATGGATCAAGCGCCGACTTGGCAAGGTAAACACCAAGACCAAATTTTGTTCAGCTTAGCCATATCATCGCAAAGTGGTTAACTTGTTCTTCCCTCTCAGGTCTTCAGGGACACCATGGAGGAGCTCGAGGACGGTGTCACCATCGAGCGGAGCGTCGTACTGGCGTCGCTCCGGGAGCACCTCAGGACGAGGGAGTCCGAAGCGGGGCCCTCTGCACCAGCCCAAGGTCGAAGCCGGCTGAAGGCGAAGGTAAAGAAGCTCAAAGCCCAATTGGCCGAAGAGAGGCATTCCTGCGAGTCTCTCCTAGGAGGGCCGAGGAGCTTCAGCAAGAAGCCATTAAGGCGAGCACCATGGAGGAGAAGCCGACGCTCAAGTGGCTCGAAGAGCAGCTCGCTGGCGTTTCCCAACGGCGAGACCAGCTCGCGGCGGAAGCCAACAGACTCAAGGCCCAGCTCGCCAAGGAAAAACAGACTTCCGCGGGTCTCGAGGCAAAGATCTCGACCCAGTGGGCTTCACAGAAGAGATCGAGGAGATCTGTGGGATGACGTGAGGGCGATCAACGCAGAAAAGGGTCAAGGAGCTGGGCGAGCAGCTCAAGGCGGCCGAAAGCAATGAGTCGGCCAGGCGAGGCTCGAGCGATCACTCTGGCGCCAAGACCGAGGAGGTCGAGGCCATCCGGCAGAGGCTGCAGCGCAAGCCAAGCGAACAAGGAGGAGATCGAGCGCCTCCGAGCTGAAGCCCGGGAAGGAATCAAGGCTCAGGGCGAAGTCGTGCGCCTCAAGTTAGAAGTTGAGGAGCTGAAGGAGCAGCTTGCTCCTAAGTAGCACCGCTATTGCAACCCGAAAGGGCCTTGTACCTGAAACTTTTGAGTAATGTAATAAAACACTTACCTTTATTCCTGCAAAAAAGAGCAGCAAAAAGACAAGAACGAATGCGAAACTAAGAGAAAAGCGAGCAGTAGCTAGGAAGTTTAAGAAAACCGGTGAGCGCTCGCCTAACTCCCAGCCCGTTGTGCATCTCGCTCGGAACCTGAGTTTGCGAACCCGAGCAGTGCACAAGAGAAAGAGCGACACCCTAGCCCCGATGCAGACGATGCTCGAGAACCTAAGCTTGCGAACTCGAGCACGTCGCGTAGAAGAAAGAGCGACACCGTACCTTGCTCGATTAGTTCCGTGATCGCTTCGTTGGCGTAAGTTAAGCGATTCGAGTAACCGAACAAGGAAAGTGCCTCTGCATGGGGCTTACGAGCGAGCTTTACCAAGTGGTCGTGCCAGCGAGAAGTGCCTCTGCGCGAAGGGCTTACGAGAGCGCACTTAGCCGCAAGGTGGAAAGGCCGTGTTACGCAACCACGAGTTTAGGAACTTATTGAAACCAGATACGGATAGGGAACAATCCTTAAGATTGCGGAGCCAAGAGTTCGCAAGGCCGGGCAGCCATCAAGTGTTACCAGAGAGAAAGTAGTCTGAGAAGACAAGTAGTGAAAAGGGGCACAGAGGCGCGAGTATTCACTGAGAATTGGATTGAACTTTACATGGTGCCCGAGGGACTTGGACGAACTAAAGCGCAAGTTTTACAAAAGCGCGAGGCTAAGCAAACAAGCGAGGACCTACACAAAGAACTTAAGAAGGTGGTCGATGTTCCAAGTCTTTGGTCGGCTCTCTCCGTCCTCCATAGCCAGCGAATGCACCAGCAGGCGAAAGCGGAAGAAACGATCGTGAGCGGGCCCTCCCAACGAGGAGTTAACTTGTTGGCATTGGACAAGTTCTGGACACGGCGCAGAACGAGGTCGCCCGCCTTCAAAGCCCTAGGTCGAACTGTTTTGGCAGCTGCGTGCGGCGAAGATCTTCTTTGGTAGCGCCATTCGACTTGTGCCCGGTCGCGTGTGCCTTGAGGAGATCGAGATCGAGGCGCTCTTGCTCTTCGTCAACTAAGTTGACCGAGCTCGTCTTGAGGCGAACCGAGTCTGATTTCGTGAGCGTGATGGCTTCGCACCATAGGCGATTGGAAAGGAGTTTCCCGCCGCCTACTGGCCGTATCTGCGAATCGCCCGAGGACGGAAGGAACCGTCAACCTGTGCCTTCTTGTGCTCGTTGAGAGCAGCAAATACCCACCGCTTAATACCTGGACTATCTGTCCGTTAGCTCGCTCGATTGCTCCATTGCTCGTGAATGTGCCACGGGGCGAAAGCAGACCTTGGTGCCCAAATTGTGCATATTCTGGAATAGCTAAACTTCAATCGGGTACCGTTATCTGTGATCAGCTTATGGGGGATCCCAAAGCGCGTGACCACGCTGCTTTTGAAAAAGCGAACAGCCGTTTTGGCGTGAAGAGACGACACGAGTTACGCCTCGATCCACTTTGTAAAAGTGTCTATGGCGACAACGGTGTGTATAGCCCTTGTACCCCTTAGGGAATGGGCCGAGCAAGATCCAGACCCCATGTGGAAAAAGGCCAAGATGGGGGATTGTTTGGAGCTCTTAGGCGGGCTTGTGTGCCTTCCGGGCGTGAAATTGGCAAGCCTTGCACTTAGTCACGATGTCCCGGGCATCTTGTAACGAAGTGGGCCAATAATAGCCCATGCGAAGCGCTTTCCGACCAGAATTTCAAGGAGGCGTGGTTGCCCTGAGCACCCTCGTGTATGTCCCTAAGAAGGAACACACCCTCTGCTGCGAGATGCACTTGGAAAGAACTCCCGAGCACCTTGACGGTAAGGATGCCGTCCACAAGCTTGTATGGAGCAGCCGACGCCTTATAAGCCGGAACGCTTCGGCTTCGTCGTCGGGCAGGATCCCATCTGCAAGGTACCGGACAAATGGCGTTGTCCAGTCCACAGCCTGCTCGATAACGGAGACATCACCACCTGTCTCTGTTGCCTCGTCCGGAGACGCGATTGAGGGCTTGTGAAGGTGCTCGACGAGCACCCCTGCCGGAGCAGGTTCTCGTGAGGATCCATACTTGGATAGTTGGTCGGCCAGAAGTTGTCCTTCCTGGGCACGAAGAGCACTTCGAAAAATCGAAAATGCCGCTCCAACTTCCTCACTTCAACCAGGTATCGCGCCATTGAGCCATCGCAGCACTGATACTCCTTGTTAACCTGATTGATGACCACCGTGAATTTCCTTCACGATCGGCCGTTGGACACCAAGCGACTTGCACGCTTAGTCCGTGAGGAGGGCCTCGTACTCTGCAACGTTGTTAGTCGCCGCAAAGTGTAGTTGGATAGAATCTCGAGTTGCTCTCCTTGAGGAGATGAGAACAAAACCAGCCCCGAGTTTCGGTCTGTGAGCCATCGAAAACATGGTCCAAGAGGGTTCGTCGGGTTGCTCGGGAGCTTCACAGGATTTGGGCGGGCAGGTCCATTCAGCGACAAAGTCAGCTAGGACACGTGACTTAATAGCGATTCGGGCGACAAATAACGATCAACCTCTCGCTAGTTCCATTGCCCACTTAGCTATCGTCCGCTAG
The DNA here is from genome assembly GCA_036346415.1 of Raddia guianensis. Lineage (NCBI taxonomy): Eukaryota > Viridiplantae > Streptophyta > Magnoliopsida > Poales > Poaceae > Raddia > Raddia guianensis. The sequence continues at coordinate 17,667,566 of CM070541.1, read as the reverse complement.
ATTCCTTGTTCCGTAGGATTTCTCCCGGAGGGAACGTGGTCGGGACCAGATTTGATGCTTTGGAAGTAGTGGCGAAGCTTCACGGAGGACATGAGCAAGGCATAGAGTAACTTCGGACCTCGTGGTAACGCTCCTTTGATCCGTGAAGTACCTCGCTCACGTAATAGATTGGTCATTGTATGCTTTCCCTTTCAACCGTCAAGACCGCTCACCGCTTGTGGCGTGCAACCTAGGTACAGCAGAGCTGCTCGCCATGCCGCGGGTAGTCAAGACGGAGGATTGGACAGTATCGCTTGGATCTGGAAGGATCTATCGGCTTCTTCCGTCCACTCGAAACCATTGTGCTTGCGCAGGCCTTAAAGAAGGGCAGCCCGTTCGCCTTGACGGAAATAAACACGCTTAGAGCAAATTATCCGCCCAAAGAGGCTCAGATTTCCTTTATGGTAGTTGGAGCACTGCATATTTTCAATGGCCTCGATTTTTTCGGGGTTGGCGAAATACCTTGCGAGCCAATGACATAACGAGCAACATTCGGATCGAACACCAAAGGTACACTTCTCTGGATTTAATTTTATTCGATGCTGGTGAGATTATGAAAAGTCTCTGCTGTGTCTTTTACATGATCTGGAGCATACTTGCTCTTTACAACTATGTCGCCGACATAGACCTCGAGTTTTTCCGCTACTGCTCGGGAAGGTCTTTTCCATTAAGCTACCTGGAGCGGCACCAACATTCTTGTGAGACCGAAAGACATGGTCATTATAGCGAAAAGTGCGAAAGGGGTGATGAAGCGATCTTCTCTTCATCCTCGGGAGATGCTTATTTGGTGGTAACCGAGTAAGCATCTAAAAACTCGAAAGTTGGCGTCATGATCGCATCGACCACCGGTCAATCTGAGGCGCTGAAATTATCCTTAGGACAAGCGGCGTTCAGATCGTGTGATCGACACATCCTCCACTTGCCGCCTTTCTTCTTTACAATGACGGGGTTGGCTAACCACTCGGTGTGATCAACCTCGCGGATGAACCAATGACGGTTTTGCTGCGATCTTTGATGATCCCTCGTTTGAATTCAGCGACAAGCTTCCGCGAACAGGCTTTTTGTCCGGCCGGACAGCCAGTTTGTGCTCGATTACCTCCCTTGGGACTCCGGGCATGTCAGATGGCTCCCAAGCGAATACATCTGCATTAGCTCGGAGGAAGGCAATGAGCTCGCTTTCCTATTTGGGGTCCAGATTGGCCCCCAAGTGAACTGTCTTGGAAGTATCGTCAAGCGACAGCGGAACTTCCTTGTTTCTCCCCGGTGAAGGGAGACCCTAGGGCGTCTGAGACTTGGTCTGCGGAACTTGAGACCAAGGCGGAAGGCTGGTCGACAGGGGCAAGGGATCGCTCGTCGCAATCCAAAGGTCTGACTTTGTAGTTGCCCTTGACCGTGATCACACCGTTAGGACCCGGTATTTTCACGCAATGGTAGCGTGGTGGGGCGCGACCATAAACTTACCGAGAGATGGCTGCCCAAGATTGCGTTTTTACCGCCGACGGAAGTCGACCACGTCGAAAGTGATCAACTCTGTCCGGAAGTTGCTTGGGTTGCCGAAGGTGACAGGCGGGACAACTCGCCTAACGGCTTGATGACTTCTCCGGAACAATTCCGTAGAAGGGCATTGCGACTTCCTTCAGCTTGGAGCGAGGAATTTGCATCTCGTCCAAGACTTTAGCAGAAAGCAAGTCCAAAGCGCTCCCGCCGTCTACTAAGACACGGCCAACTCTCGCGTTCCTGATGGTCGGGGCGACCACCGATGGGAGCCACGAGGCTTGGTCATCCCAAGGGGCAATCCTCCCGAGAGAAGGAGATGGGGACCTCGATCCACTTCATCGATTCAGCCGAGGTTTTTCCTTTTCTCGTTGTGGACCTCCCGAGCAGCTTCCTTGAGGTGCGCCGAGAGGTGTAAGTCGAGGAGCGCCGAAAATGACGGCGATATGGTTCACTGGCTCTTGATATTCATCATCATCTTCCGATCACCATCGTCGGTTTGGCGCTTAGCCTTACCGCATCACCTTGTTCGGCGGGGTGGGCATTGGGCCCTTGCCGTTGTAGAAATCTTGAGCTTTGCAGCCCAAGTTCTCTGATGGCGTATATCGTGCCCGTAGTCTTTGGTGGAACTTGCAAAATCGGTCGCTCGGACCTTTCTTGCCTTGTCCGCCTCCCTAAGCGTGCTTTTGCCCTTGTAGTTATTGTTGGGCTTCTTACGCCCATCCTTGGGAGGAGGTCGCGATCGATACCGCGATCGTATTGTTCGCATCACCTTTGTTCTTCTTCTTCCGGGACTTCTTGTCACGGGAACATTCTTCTTGCTCTTCTTCTTCTCATCCACACCAGTCAAGGGCACTACGCCTTGTCGAACGCCTTTTTGTCTTGAACGCGCTTCTGCTAGCGTTGGCATATGATCGGCCTTGAACAGTCGTTGGCGGTCCAGTCTCATTGATTTCGAGATCTGGGTGAGCCGCTCGTCGCGACTCCGTTTTGAAGGCGCGGACAACAGATTCATCCGAGATGTTCGGGATCGTGTTGCGGATCTTAATGAAACGCTTCACGAAGTTGCGGAGGGTCTCCCGTTCATCCGGATCTTCCGTGCAGATCATCCTCCTTGCCCAGCGCGCACGTAACTCCTCGGAAATTAGCGATCGAGGCGTCACAAAGCTGGTTCCATGAGTGATGGAACCCTCCTGCCGATTGAACGACCACGTCCGAGCAAAGCACCCTCAAGGACGATCGGAGGTAATTAGCCATAACGAGCTCGTCACCCCGCCGCCATGATGGCCGTAGCGTAGATGGAAAGGAATTCCTCTGGGTTCTGAGTCCCATTGTACCTCTCCATGTGACCGGACTTGAATTTTGAGGGCCACCGGACAGCCCGAAGCTCGTCGGAGAAAGCCCTGCAGCCCGAGCATATGACCGCCACCTTCCCGGCGAACCTAGTCTTGAGAAGACGTTGGTCCCGTTGCGCGGAGGAACTCCCCGCTGAGCAGGATGACTCGGCTGGAGAAACTCTCTCGGGACAATCCACCACGCCCTTCGTCGTGGCGGCGACGACGCTCCTCACGAGGGGACCGTCCGTAATCATCGCGTCGCGCTTGCCCCGTGGTCGCGATGACTACGAGGACTTAGCGAGCGACGGCGACCACGGGTAGCTTTGCTCATGGGCGATGATCGCCGATGGTGGCGGGGTCACGCGATCGATCGAGCTGTCCGAATCATTCCGGCGGCTTATTGGCCGCTGGAGGAGTTGTTGACTTCTCCTAGAGACTTTAGACCTTGACCCGGTCGCTCTAGGTTAGTCGCACATTGCCGCCCATCTTGCGGGCGAGATCAGCTTGATTGGTGGATCTAAGGGCGGTTGCTATAGCTTCGAGCCGTTCCGACTTTGATCTATGGGTCCGGGATCCTGAACCATCCGCGTTACGCCCGATCGAGTCCGGTCCGCGAGGAATTGACCGAACAGGAAGCTTCGCCGGAGACTTAGCGCCGCAGACGCGAGGTGGGTCGCGACGCCGTCGCTACACCGTCACGCGAAACCGTGCTAAGGTCGATTGATGGAATCGTCGAGGCTGCGGCGAATGACATCTTGCTTTCGAGGCGACTGCTGCGACCTCGTCTTGATGCGGCGAGTTAATCTGCCCGACCTCGCCCGCCATACGGCCGTGCGAGGATTCTCGAGGTTCCTACATCGCCATGTTAATGCTGCGGGGCCATGCGAAGGTATGCTAGGCGGTGTCATCGCTGTGTCTCCACAGGTGGAATCTACCGACATAGCCTTGGAATCGACAAATCTAAACCGTCGTAAAGATCATCGCCTCGTGAGTCGTTGTCGATGACGGAGTGCGATCTGAGACTATCTCTCGCCATGTAAGCGGAGACATACGCCTCCGGATGCGGAAAGTGTTCGAGACCGAACAGATCGATCTGAGAATCGACAGGATGAGACATCCCGTCCTTCCGAGTCGTAGCCCTCGTGAAGTATCTACAGATCGTGATGGAGTTCGACATGCTCGTCTGCGTGTCCCCACGGACGGCGCCAATTGTCGACGGTTGAGATATCGATCTCAAGTCGCTAAGGTTCTTTAAGATTGAGATAGGAGACCGCCAAACAACCACGAACAACGGCGAGGAGAGACGTAGTTTTATCCTGGTTCGGGCCTCTCGGGAGAGATAATAGCCCTACGTCCAGCCTTTCTTATATATCAGGGATGAATACAAGAGATGGCTCGGCGAGACGAACAAGTCTCGGCGAGATTATAGGTGTACAAGCGAAGATCAGGTGTCTAACAAATACGAAAAGCCAGATCAAGTCCCAGGAACCCCTCTACACGCCGTAGGGGCCTTGTTTATATAGTGCAGAGCAAAACCGACCTACCGAGAAATATCGGGCCGGGCTAACTACGAGATCGTAACGAACCCATACATGCCAAATATATCCCGAGGCAGATAAGGCAATCTCCTAATCTTGGGGATCACGACTCCTAATCCAATCCGGGAAACCACGTCCGGGTCTTCACGTAGCCGTGCAGAACTCTTGTTCGAGACGGACTCAAACACGAATCCTAGACCATTACGCACCGTGCCAGCCAGGAGGCTGTTCGGCAGGATGTACATGGACCTGATAGAACCTTCCAGGGAGCTGGGCCCTGGTAGGCTGTTCGATTGGGCCGTCAGGGAGTGGGCCATGGCAATGGGCCGTGATCTAATCCCCGACACATCGTCATCTTCTTCAATTTCAACCTTCTTCTTCCCACATTTGGTTTTGGCGGGGAGAGCAATTGACTTCTTGTTGAGCGAGGACTCTTCACTTTCAAGGAGCCGCATCTCGTAAGAGTTGAGTTGCCCAAGTAGCTTAGTTGGAGTCATCTTCATAAGCTTTGATTTAGACGCTCGAATCAAGATCACAAGCAGATTGAAGCTAAATGGCACAACATCAAGCATCTTCCGACAAACATCAATGTCCTCCAAGACCTTCTTCTCCAAGCATCCGGCTATTTAATTGACGATGGGGTTCAACCAAAGAAACATTTCATTGACACTTTCATTAGGGAGCATTTTGAATTGATCAAATCTTTTTCTAACACGAGATAGCTTCTCCTCAAGCATCTCGGCACTACCAACATGGATTTCTCTTAAATGCTTCCAAATGTCATAAGCTTTAGTAAGATTGCCAATGCTATCGAATACTTCAGAAGAAACACTAGAGAGTAAAGCATTTCTAGCAATGGCACTAAAGCGTTTGTACTTAGCATGAATTTCATCAAGAGCCATTGTTCCTTCCGGAGGATCCGGATAACCGGTTTCACAAGCAATCCACACATCATAGCTAAGAGTGTCTAGATAGCATTGCATTCTAATCTTCCAATAGTTGTAGTTGGTACCATCAAAAGTAGGAGCTTTTCCAATTTCTATCCTAGGCCCCTCTTGAGCCATCTCCTAGCGGTGAAGCTAATATCGGAGAACCTAGATGCTCTGATACCACTTGAAAGAGGATCCTATGGCCTAGAGGGGGGTGAATAGGAAATTTTAAACTTTTTCGGTTATTTGTTGATTAAGCATCATATTAATAGTGACCCAATCCTAGTTTCAATTTTCATGCAAGCGGAAGCGATAAACAAGTCAATTGAAAAACTAAGACATAGCATCACAATTCAACACAAGCAATGCAATGGAAGAAAGTGCGGAAGATAAATGAGAGAGAGTGACACGGTATTTGTTTCACCGAAGTTCGGAGCCGCAACTCCTACTCTCCGTTGAGGCTACCCCTTGCCCACAAGGACCGGCTCGCTCTCGAGCCTAACGCCTCACTTACTCCCTGGTAGTCGTTCCGCCACTCCGGCGAGGTCGACTCCGTCACCCGTACACCGACTCGAGAGTAGCCACACGCCAAGGCCTACTCCCAAGACCACGCCTCCACGAAGGATGCCGTCTTCAAAAGTAACAAGCCCGAAACACCCCGATCATGCCGGATCGAAGGACTTCCATGAAGCTCGGTTTTGGGGTTGTGTGATTTGTGGCTTTGATTGGTTGGTGGATGGAGGAATGACTCTAGAACACCTAATTGATGAGCAATAAGTTGTGGTAGGTGAAGAGAGCATCAAACCTCGAAGAAGCCAGCCACTAGGCAAGTATTTATAGCCCCTAGAGCAAAACCAGTCGTTGCCCCCCAGAAGGGGACAAAAAGACTAGCCGTTAGCCTCTACCGGACGCCGTCCGACAGCGACTACTGCTCACTGATTTTGGTTTATCGGACGCCGTCCGATAAGTACCGGACGCTGACCGATAGAGAGGAAAGCTTACTGGATTTTAGCTTATCGGACGCCGTTCGGTAACGACTGGACACCGTCCGACAGCGTGCACTATGCACGGGTTTGGCTGGTTGGACGCTGTCCGGCTGTTCCCAGACGTCGTCCGACAGAGAAGGATTTTCTGATGAAAATGCTCGAGTGTGTGGGAGATTTTGGGGAAGGTTTACTCTCTCTCTAGAAATCTCACAAAGATAACTTTAGGTATTTTTGGAAGAGGTGGACTAAGGAAACCGATTTTCGAGATGTCGCAAAGATCTGGCATCGTCCGAGAGATTCAAACCCCTTTTGAAATCCGACAAAAACAGAAATTAAAAACCTAACTACTCCTAATCTATATGTGACCTCAACCCTCGCCCGGTCACGCATCTATAACCTTGGAGCAGCTCACAAATTTATCGAGGCTTCAAATTAGGGTTTTACGAGAAGCCGAGTCTTCGGTAGGGTTCCGAGAAGTCTAACAACCCCCTAGCACTTAATATTAAATTTTTTGACATCAATGCCACTAATAAAAATTAGGGCTCAACGATGCTCACACATTGACATAGTTCATGTCTCGCGAAGAAGTTATATTTTAAATTTCCAAAGTCTTTCTTTATTTTTGAGAATTTTTAAAATCCCATTCCTATTTTGTTCTTTATAAGGAAAAGCTTCTTCTATTTTTCTTGGAAAATTTATCCTATCATATATAAAGTATTATTCCATATTTGGATTCTACTCTTTTTTTGGATTTTCATAAATTTATTTCACATTTTTCTGAGCCATATACTATTTTCTACAATTTTTACCACTTTCTGATAATATTAAATACGAAAACAAAAAAGGAAATTTCACTTTGGGCTTGAGGCCTTGGGCTGGTGGCCTAGTGCTAGTGGGATGGGCTCGGATATCTGACTAACTTGATTCTCGGATATCCTAGTTCGACGGATATGGTCATCCCGTATTCGAATCCGTATTCAAATAAAAATATCCAAGTTTTGATAGTATCCAAAAATATCCAAAAAATAACCGATCCGAAAAATATCCGAATCTGGATCCGATCGGTCCGGTCCGGTCCGGGCATTATCCGACCTGTTTTCACCCCTAGCGGACATCAAGGCTCAGAATACAAAGTTTAGCATGCAGACCATACAATAGCGGAAACATGGATACATCGTAAAAACAAAAAGGAAATCCAATATGATCCCACATACAAGCTTTAGTAGTGATCCTAGGTGTCGGACACCGTCAGTGAAGTCAATCAAAATCTCAGTGCTATCCGCCATGTCAATCTCATAACCTCAGGACTAGCCGCCATGTAAATCTCAAAATCTCATAACTAACCATCATGCTAACTCAATCACTTCATAGCGTCCTCCAACGAAGGCTCAAAACAAGACTCACGACGTTCTGTCATGATTTTCTATTTAAAACGCCATTTCAAAAAACAAAGGTGAGAAGACTACCATTGAGGCAGTGCTCCGTCGCCCGCCCTTGACCATGGGCATGGCTGGTTTTGGACCTATACTAAAAAAGATATAAAAATAAAAAGTTTTCTACAATATTTAAATAATAAAAATATGAAATGGGTCGACTGTCTCCTTTGGCCCAGAACTTAGCGCGTGTGCGCTGAGGAAACGAGCGGCCTGGACCATGGCTTGGGCTGACTTGGCGCGACTGGGCCGACGAGTGGCTCGGCCTGGCTGTTGGAGCTGGCCTGGCCTGGCTCGGCTGGGGGAAGAGACGATTGACCACTGGGACCCGGTTGGCAGCGAGCCAGCGTAGGGAGCCATGGAGGAGCGGCTCAGGCTCGGCCTAGAGGAGGAAGATGACAAGGCGGCCGCCTTCGCCGTGAGACAAAGCAAGGAGTTGGCGCTGAACGGTTTGCGCGGCGGGATTCCTGTGACGGCGGCGGCGCTCCACGGTGGGGGTTAGAGGGGAAAGCTAGAGGGTGAGGAGGGTAGGGGATGCTCGAGGAGGTGGTGACAGCATGGATTTGTGCCGACGATGAGTTGGCGGAGATGGTGGCACATGGCGGAGATGGCTTGGCAACAGCGGGAAGACGACAGGGGTGGAGGGACCCGCGATGAGAAAGTTGCTACAAAGGACAAGGAGGCGTACGACAGCGAAGTCCACGGCGAGCAAGTGGGGGAAGTTGGGACTGGTGGCTTCGGCGAGCTTTCCAAAGAGGGGCAACGCTGACAGCATGCGGCGAGGAGGAGTGGCGCATCGGTCAGGGAAGAAGACAAGGGAAGGAGAAAAGAAAGGAAAGAAGAAAAGAAGAAAAAGAGAAGGAAGAGAAAAAGAGAAGGAAAAAGGAAAAAAGATAAAAAAGAAAAGAAAAGAAAAGAGAGGGACCCATTGCCATAGGAATGTCTTAAAAATAATTTTCACATTTTTTTGGTATAAAATTCAAATACAAATTCATTAAATTAAATTTTGCCAAAATAATAAAAGCATTTTAAAATTTAGATTTAAATTAATTCTATTTTTATTGAACCAAATAAAAATATTAATTTTAGGTTTTTATTTTTGGTAAATGATTATTTGAAACTCAAAATATTGGTTTCAATTTAATATTAGAACACTTTTTATCCAAACCAAAATTAAAATATAAATTACCAAATTATCACTTTTTATTTTACAAACGGTTATCATAAAATTTTAAAATCAAAATATTTATTTTTACCAAAATATGATTTTGACTTTTGCAAGAATTATTTTGAAATTGAAAATGTTGAATTTAGTTTTTAGAAGGTAGCATGCACATTTTCAAATTAAAACATTCCCTAATTTTTTTCCAATTACATGAAATAATGATGGCAAGTTTTTTTAGGTTTTTGAAAATGGGGATGTTACATCCTCCCATCATCCCATGTGGCCATGTGAGCTTTGAAAAATATAACGCTAAAAATTCTGGAGTTCAATTATATGTTGTAAAGTTTTGTGGCTTTGGATGATTATAGGGTGACAAATGTTGTAGACAAAATATCTAATGCTAATATCCATTGCGTGTTAACATGCTAATAACAGATTTGGGCTTTCAGATTCATGAGTGATTAGATCTAGAGAGGTGGAAACCCTTCTTACTTAAAAAGTAAAGGGGTTTTTGTAAAAATGTTTAAGTGAGAAAAGGAGCTTCCACCTCTTTAGATCTGAGTCAACCGCTCCTTATGAATCTGATGTCATAGATTTGTTGTTAACATGTTAGCACCAAATGGACATTTGCACTAAATACGTTGCCAATGCTAGAAACGCCAAACCCACTTGTCAGAAGTTGGCAAATCATCAAAAGCAACGTGGACATTTATTTCTTGTTGTCTAGCATTGGCCATTCTAGTGTAGTACACTCACCTTTGTGGGCGTTTAATCAATTTTTTTAAAAAAAATAAAAAAAAATACCACAGATGACATTACAAAGTCGGCCTCGGACGAAAGTGCCATTATTACGTGTCTTATGCTAGAAATGCCATTATAAAGTGACGAAGCCAACATAAATGCCATTACGAAGGATTTAGCAAATATACGAAATTGAAATACAATCAAATATATAGTGGTCCCACCTGTCGTCCTTTCCTCTGCACCTCCCTCGCTCTGTCTCACGTACCTCTCTTTGGCCTCCCCCTCTCTCTTTGCCTCTCTCCTTCCCCACGCGAGCCCACTACCACCGACCTTTTTTTTTGTGTGAGCTCGCCACCGGCCCTCTCCTGCGCAAGCCCGCCGCTGTGGCCCCTCTCCCCGCGCGAGGTCATCGTCACTGGTCTCCTTCCCGCTAGCGCTGTCGACACATCCCCCGCATAAGCTTGGCGCCACTAGCACCCTCCCTGCAAGAGCTCGACCGACGTCATCGCCACCACCATGGAGGATCTTGCTGGCATCCTTCTCCCGTGCGAGAGCTCGCCACCACGGCCATCTCCTACCCCATGTGCGAGGTCACCGCATCCGTCCTCCTGCCGGGCACGAGGTCCAGTGAGGGGGCCACCACGACGCTCTGGCGCGATTTGAGGCCAGAGAGAGGAAGTAGCTGGAGAGGAAGAAAAGAGCATGACAAGTAAAACCCACTCGTCAAACCGTATTTTGTATGGTATATTGATTTCGTATATTCTCTAAATCCTCCGATAATAGCATCTGTGCACATTTTCTCACTTAATAATTGCGTCTACTATATTAGAGATAATAGAGATGTTAGGTTTTGTGTCGAATATATATACAAGTAGGTAACATGTACTATGTGTTGTAATAGGCAGGGTTGGTTTAGAGTTGGAGTCGGACTTTAGCTAAGCCTCTACTATGTAAAGGGAGGCAATTCTGGTGTAACCAATGACAACGACTTCATAATAGTAGCATAGGTAAGAGGAGGTCAGCGGCTGGCATGTAGTCGTGACCAAGTCAGTCGGTGTGCTGTGATATTATGGTTTGGAGAGGAGCGCCCATTATTAGAGTCCCGCGAATGTAGGCGAAAGCTGAACAACGTTAACAAACATCATGTCACCAGGTGTCATTCATGATTTTGTATTGGCGTAAATCCTAACAAGTGATATTAGAGCAAGGTTGGTGAGATTGTCCATGCGGAATATCTAGGGGGAGACACGAGGTTCATTCATATACGGGCGTCGCAAAAAACGTCTCATCGGCGCAAGGTTGAGCATGGAGATGATCAATGATTCAATTGGTGGTATCGGACACTTCGGGCAGCAGCATCGAACCGTTCGATAGGCTACCGTTGGCGGGGATCTAGCAAGGCCAAGTGATCAGAGGCTGGAAAAGTAGCCGACGAGGTCGGTAGGCAACGGCGGCGACCTTGGCTCTTGCAATCAGACCGACAGATGCAAAAGGATGCCGGAGAGATGGAAACGGCGGGAGCAATAATGCGACTGGATGTTGCACAGGAGGCACTGCAACACGACACTGGAGACGAAGTTGTGTCGTCGATGCAGATGGCCAGGGTACGACATGTTTTGCTATGCACGGTGGCGAGCTGGGAAGTCTGCTCGAGGGCTAATCGATTGGATCTGGATGTGGAGGTGGTTTTTTTAGCTTTTTTTCGACGACCAGTGGGCATCCTCGGTGGGTCCCATGGCGTACGAGGTGATCATGGTGAACAGGCGGAGGAGTACACGTCGGTACAGGAGGTGGGCGTGGCGGGCCAGCCGGCACGGAGGGCGCTGCGGCCACAGCATAGCAAGGGCGCGACCTAAGCGATCGATATTTGTCGGCCTAGGCGGGCAAGCGGGCGCTCGCTGGCGCTGGCGCGCCGCGACCTAGGCGAGGCGAGCTCGGCGGCCCAGGCGAGCGCGGCCGCTGTCGCGGATGGGCTAACCGCAAGTGGGACGCACGTGGACATTGTTGTGCTCTCACAGCAAATTGAAACTATTTTCGATTTATTTTTTTGGGTTCGAATTTCATAGAAAAAAATTAAAGGAGGTGGAGGTGAAATCCGGATTTGAGGTGGAATAGAAACCTAAAAAGAATAGAATTCTCCTATAAGGAGGTTCTCTCACCACTATAAAACTAGGTCCAAGGGGAGCCAAATTCAACAATCCGAATCAATTAACGGTGGTTTTTTAGCGTAGATTTCGGAGGAGGTTTTGAGGCGTGAGATTCAGAACGAGGGAGGCATTCCTAGAGGGTTGTTGGCGATCTGTTCAAGATGGCAAACAGGTCGGGTGGCGATAAATCTATCGACAAGCAATTGACGTTGGGGGAATCGTAGGTCGGTAGGATGAAACCGATATGTACAAATTTCGTTTTGGTTAGGTTTGATTATACGGGAAACTTCAGTTTATGGAATGCGCTGGGAACTCCTGGTGCAACAGAGGATTGTGGTGGCTCTTAAGGAGAATTAAACGAAGAAGGTGGAGGTCGATGATTGGAGGAGATGCTGTTGAAGGCAACAACAACCATACATTTTTATCTTTCAGATCAGGTCATGTAACATGTTATGGAATTGTCATCACCAAAGGAAATTTGGGACAGGTTGGTCAGTTGGTTTATGTCTAAGACTCTGACCAGCAAGTTGTATGGGCTGAAAATGTAGCAGGGGTCGGATCTGCAAGTACACATTAATATTTTCAACAGATATGTCACAAATCTATCATATCTGAATGTGACAATCGTTGATGAAGACAAGGCAATTATTCTTCTTCATTTGTTGCATCCGTCCTTTGAGCATTTGACCACAGCGCTGATATATGACAAAAATAATAAGGTAAAAAGCATACATGCCACTGTAGAGTTGGCTTTGAACGGAAATGCCACCGCAGAGTGCTTAATATCGGAGACGCCATTATAAACAGAAGAAACATGCATATATGCCATTACGGAGAGTATTCGGGATATATGAGCTAAAAATACAATCCAAAATACGGTTAAATAGGGTATGACGAGCGGGGCCCATATGTCATCCCCTCTAACCTTCTTCTTCCCCATCCAGCCATTCCCCTCTTCTCTCTCTCCTCTCGCTCTCTCCCCTGCTCCTCTCTCCACTCTCCTGCCTCTCTCTCCAGCCGCGGCCTCTCTCCAGCGACGTCCGCCGGGCGACGGCGGCGCTCTCGCCAGGGCGAAAGGGGCGGCAGAGTTAGAGGGCGGCGTGGTGATTCCCGGTGGACGGCGGCGCTCCTGCCAGGGGGAAGGGGCGGTGGAGCTAGAGGGCGGCGCGGCGGTCCTTATGACGGCTACGGCGGAAGGTGCACAGTGGCGGGCATGGCGGTGTGGCAGTGAGCTATGGCGGCGGTGGCGGAAGGTGCATGGTGGCGGGCTTGGCGGCGGTGCAATTGACACGACGGCGGGGTCGAGGAGGTGCGCAGCGGGGCGGGGAACGCGATAGTGGCAGCGGCTCGTCTCGGGAGTGTGCGAGGCAGCAGCGTGACATGCGGGGTGGCGGCGGCCAAGTTGGCACAGGACGGCGGCGGCTCACCAGCGGCAGCACAGGCAGGGGACGGCTAGGGAAGGTAGAGGGGAGGGGAGGGAAGGCGTCGCGCCGCCGCAGCTCCCTAGCTCCCCGCGCGCCAGCAGCGCCGCCTCAGGTAGAGAGAGGAGAGAGAGAGAGTGAGAGTTGGGAGGAGGAAGAAGATGAAGTGGAGAGACTGACATGTGGGCCCACGTGTCAGTATGTATTTTCAATCGTATTTCTCCCTGTGTTTTTTCCGAAATTCTCTCCTAGCTTAGAAAATGGCATCTATGCACAAAAGTTCACTCTATAATGGCGTCTCCGATATTTAAGCTCTCTGCGGTGGCATTTCCGTTCAAAGCCAACTCTACAGTGGCATGTATGCTTTTTACCTAAAATAATATCAAGACGGATGATATTAGTGTGACGCTTATGTCTCATCAATTAAGGAAAAATAACAATGCGATTGAAAAATCTCGTTCTGTTGCTTTACTAGTATTAGGTAATCAAGGCGGTCATGGGAGCAGAAAGAAAAATAAGAAAAATAATAGGATTCTGCGGTGCTTCAAATGAAATGAGTGGGGATACATAAAGATGGATTGTGCAGGTCCACCAAAGGGAGCAGTCGCTAATGTGACAATAGGCTCATGTGTCTCAGGAGGTGACAGTGCTGAGGTTCTCCTAATAGAAAGAGATATTGTTGCAGGTGGAGCTACTAACCATATTTTTGCAGTGTCGGCGACATCTGTTCCAAAAAGGCAGCAACTTCGAGGACTTGTCAAACGGCCCGCTATATGCTGGAAAAGAATGAAGCAAACAAAGTCCGGGTACAGAGTTCGCACAAGACACTGGAACGACTTCAAGGTGGAGAAGACCATATTTTTTAAGGTGGAGTTTCTTAGGCTTTGTGTCAAATATGTATACAAGTAGGTTCCATGTACTCTATGTTGTATTAGGTAGGATTGGTTTAGAATTGGAGTCGTACTCTAGTCAGGCCTCCATTATATAAATGGAGGCACCCCTGGTGTAACCGATGACAACAACTTTATAACGGTAGCATAGGCAAGAGGGGGTCAGTAGCCGACATGTGGTCGTGACCAGGTCAGCCGGTGTGCTACGGTATTATTATTTAGGGAGAAGCCAGAGACGGAGACAGGGAGGGGCTAGCAGGGGCCACGGCCTCCCCATGGGCCAAATTTTTTTTTAACCCCTCCTATGCCCAGTAGCCCAGCCCACATCGGCAGCCCAGCGCTGGAAGACAGAACGACGCGTAGTCGCGTACGGCGTACATACGCATGCGAATGTGCGACACGGCCGATCCGTCGACTCCTATGCGGCTACGCCGATGAGGCCGATCAGATTCATCTCTACGCCGAAGTTGCCGATCAAATTCATCTCTACGCCGACTACGCGTTGCTGCCTCTCCAAGGACCAGGTTCTAGACTTCTAGTCCTTGACTCCTTGATCAGTTGATCAATCCTTGCGTTGCAACCTGCAAGTTGCTACTGTCGGCTGGCCCTTTAGGCTTTAGGCTTCAGCTTTTGGCCTTCTAATCCTCCTCTAATCCACCTTTAATTAATCATATTGCTTCCAGATGGACCCGACAGATACTTGCATTGTCTATTTTCTTTGATTGGTACAACACACAACATACTGCTGAGCTAGGTATGGTGTCAATTGCCAAAATAATTTAGTTCTTCTTTCTTTTGTTGATGCTACATATTAATTTCAGATTTTCAGTTTTGTTTAACATTTTTGATTATTTATTCGTTTACTATCTTTGCTAATTGCTAGGGAATTTGTGAATGTGATCATGGCAACGAATAAAACAATCTATTCATTTTTCAAGAGAAAAGAACGGGAAGATGATATAGTAGCAAATGAGCCAATTCGTAATTCCGATCCACAACCAGAGCAAGGTCAAGATGCGTTGGCATTGCAATTAGTAGAAGTGATTTCCAATTCTGATCCAGAGCCACAAGATGCACCAGCACCACCGATAGTTGACGCCCGTCCAAGCTCTATGCCTCAGCCCGATGGTTCCCCAAAGCGGCAAAAAGTTGCTTTTGATGTTTGTGATTTCATAAAAAGAGACCCCGCACTACGCAAACAAATTTGGTTTTGTCCTGCTAATCACCAAGATGAAATCAGAAAGGCCTACATAAAGCTTGGTCCATTCCAACCAAAGCAAGATGTATATCCTCTTTCCGGTCCAAAGAGTCACCCGAGGCGTTTTCAATCAGATTGGTTTACATCTTTTCCGTGGTTGGAATATTCACCCTCAAAGGATGCGGCGTTTTGCTTTCCATGTTTTCTTTTCTCAAAGAAACCGATAGGAAAATGTGGGTCTAGTACATTTACAGTGAAAGGGGTTTCAGTCTTGGAAAAAAGTTAAAAGTGGAAAAGAATGTGCATTTCTATGTCATATTGGAAAGGATTCTAGTTCTGCTCACAACTACTCAGTGCAATGTTATGATAATCTGAAGAGTGGTCTGTGCCAAATTGAATAAGTGATGAAGAAGGTATCCGATGAGAAGATTATCAAAAATAGATTGCGGCTTAAGACGTCAATTAATATTGCAAAATGGTTAGCATTCCAAGCCTGTGCTTTCCAGGGAAATGATGAGTGGCCTAATTCAAATAATCAAGGGAATTTTCTTGAGATGGTGAAGCTTTTGGCTTCATATGATGAAAAGGTTGATGCAGTTGTCCTTGGTAATGCTCCAGGTAATGCTAAGTATACATCACCAGATATTCAAAAAGAAATCTTGCATGTCATTGTGTGAGCATCGTTGAGCCCTAATTTTTATTAGTGGCATTGATGATAAAATTAATTAATATAAAGGGCTAGGGGTTTTTTTGACTTCTCGGAACCCTAGCGAAGACTCGATGATTTTTATAAACCCTAATTTGAAGTGTCGACAATTTTCTGAGCTGCTCCAAGATTTCAAATGCGTGACCGGGCGAGAGAAGAGGTCACGTATAAATTAGGAGTAGTTAGGTTTATTTCTTGTTTTTCGTCGGATTTCAAAAGGGGTTCGAATATCTCGGACTATGTCGGATCTTTGCGAATTCTCGAAAACTCGGTTTCCGTAGTCCACCACTTCTAAAATACCCATATATATCCTTGTGAGATTTCTACAGAGAGAAACCCACCTAAATTCCCCACAAATTTTAGCTCGAAAAATTCCTCTCTGTGACGGCGTCCGACCACCAAACACCAAAACAAGATTTCAGCCGGATGGCGTCCGGTCGTTATCGGACGGCGTCCGTCGTTATAATCCGAGGCACTTTTCGGTCGGACGGCGTCTGGTGGCCGTCCGGTCCTTGTATACATACTCACCGTCGGACGGCGTCCGTAGTTACGGACGGCGTCCGATAAGGTTCAATTCGGGCTTTCGCCGCCGGACGGCGTCTGGGGGGCGTCCGGTGGTTTCGGCGCCTGCGCGATCCTTGCTGTCGAACGGCGTCCGGTGAGGACCGGACGGCGTCCGATAAACTTATTTTTGCTGAGCAGTACGCTCTGTCGGACGGCGTCCGGAGCCCGTCGGACGGCGTCCGGTAGAGTGTAACGGCTAGTCTTTTTGTCCTCTTCCGAGGGGCAACGGCTAGTTTTGCTCTAGGGGCTATAAATACCTATCTAGTGGCTGGCTACTTTGAGGTTTGCTGCTCCACTTCACCTACCACATTCATAGCTCATCAATTAGGTGTTCTAGAGCCATTCCTCCACCCACAAGATCATCTAAAGCCACAATCCATCAAACCCCAATACCGAGCTTCATGGAAGTCCTTCGATCCGGCACGATCGAGGCGTTTCGGGCTTGTTACTTTTGAAGATATCCTTCGTGGAGGCGAGGGCTTGGGAGTAGGCCTTGGCGTGTGGCTACTCTCGAGTCGGTGTACGGGTGACGGAGTCCACCTCGCCGGAGTGGCGGAACGACTACCGGGAGTGAGTGAGGCGGTAGGCTCGAGAGCGAGCCGGTCCTTGTGCGCAAGGGTTAGCCTCAACGGAGAGTAGGAGTTGCGGCTCCGAACTTCGGTCAAACAAACACCGTGTCACTCTCTCATTTAATTTCCGCATTTACTCTCTCTCATTGCTTGTGTTCTTTTGAATGCCATGTCATAGTTGCTTTGTGATTTATTTATAACTTCCACTTACTTGACTTGCAACTAGGATTGGGTCATTCTTAACTTGTTGCCTAATTGAGAATAATTTAGAAAAAGAAATTAAAATTGCCTATTCACCCCCCCCCCCTCTAGGCCTTAGGATCCTCTTTCAAGTGGTATCAGAGCGTCTAGGTTCTCCGGTATTAGCTTAACCGCTAGGAGATGGCTCAAGAGGGGCCTAGGATAGAAATTGAAAAAGCTCCTATTTTCGATGGAACAAACTACAACTATTGGAGAATTAGAATGCAATGTTACTTAGAGGCACTTAGCTATGATGTGTGGGTTGCTTGTGAGACCGGCTATCCGGACCCTCCGGCCGGAACAATTGCTCTTGATGAAGTTCATGCTAAGTACAAACGTTTTAATGCCATTGCTAGAAATGCTTTACTCTCTAGTGTGTCTTCCGAAGTCTTTGATAGCATTGGAAATCTCTCTAAAGCTTATGACATTTGGAAGCATCTTAGAGAAATTCATGTTGGTAGTGCCGAGATGCTTGAGGAGAAGCTATCTCGTGCTAGAAAAAGATTTGATCAATTCAAGATGCTTCCTAATGAAAGTGTTAACGAAATGTTTCTTAGGTTGAACCCCATCGTAAATGAAATTGCCGGATGTTCGGAGAAGAAGGTCTTGGAAGACATTGACATTTGTCGGAAGATGCTTGACGTTGTGCCATTTAGTTTCAATCCACTTGTGACCTTAATTCGAGCATCTAAGTCAAAGCTCAAGAAGATGACACCGACAAAGCTCCTCGGGCAACTCAACTCATATGAGATGCGGCTTCTTGAAAGTGAAGAGTCTCCGCTCAACAAGAAGTCAATCGCTCTCCCCGCCAAAGCCAAAAGTGGAAAGAAGAAAGTTGAAATTGAAGAAGATGATGAAGACTCCGATGATGCAATTCCGGAGATTGAAGAATTGGCCCTCCTTATCAAGCGGTTAAGAAAGTTGATCAAGAAGATGAGCTTCCGCGGCGGATCATCCTCTTCAAGACGAAGACCTATCTCCGAGATGCGTTGCTATGAATGTGGAGAGAAGGGTCACTTGGCGGCGGATTGCCCAAGAAGTAAAAAGAACAAGCACAAGGCAAGGAATCAAGAGGAAGATGAGGAAGATGACAAGAAGAAATATCGTCACTACCGCAAGAGTGATCACAAATCAAAGGATAAGAAGAAAGCTCTTGCCGGACAAAAGACTAAGAAGGAAGATAGCTCAAGCTCATCGTCCTCTCAATCCTCCTCCGAAGAAGAAGATACTAGAGCTCATGGGCTAGCCGGACTTGCGATCAAGGAAAACGCTCCTCCGGCTCTTCCCAAGCAAAAGTTTTGCCTCACCGCAAATATACAAGAAGAGGTGATTGGGGAATGGATCACCGATGATGAAGGTTCTTGGGCGGACTCCTCCGATAATGAAAACACGAAGATATCCGGAGTCGCCATCGACAACCCCTCACCTCCCATGTGTCTTATGGCACTAGAGGAGAAGATAACACATGAGCACCTCTCTAAAAGTGAGCTTAAGCTTTTGATTGATGATTTGAATAATGCTCTAGAGAAGGAAAAGTCTAAGAGAAAGCTAGTAAAGGTGCATAAAGAGCTAGCAAATGAATTTGAGAATTTGTTAGAAAAGCATGAAACTCTAGAAGATGATTATGAAGCTCTAAATTTGCAAGTTGAAATTCTAGAAAATAAACTTGCTAGTTCTAATGTTGATGTTGAAACTCCGATTGATTGCTCAATTGAGAAATGCAATGTTGGTGTGACTTGTGATTTGATTGACACTATAGACGGTTCACTTAGCTTATCTCATGACACATCCTTTACCTTGTCACCCACGATCACACCCAATGCTAGCTCATCTTCACCCACTAGTGCTACTTCTCCAAATGAAAATGCTTGTTCAATTGGCACTTGTGGTGTTGCTAAATGTGCTAATGAGCTAGTTAAGGAAAATTTGCTTCTTAAGGATAGAATTGAGCAACTAGACTCTAGCTTGGCTAAATTGCTTGTGGGGAACAACTCTCTTGACAAGGTGCTTCGGGAGCAAAGGTATACCTTGGGTAAGCATGGTTTGGGATTTCATCCCGGAGATTTGCCCAAGGGTGGTTGGGGTAAGCCCAAGCTAACTTTCGTTAAGGGAGGGACCCGTTGCCACATATGTAAAAATGAAAAACATAAAGCCATTGCTTGTCCTCTTGCTAAAACATCTCAATTCATGTCTAAAACTCAAGTGCTTGATGCTAGCTACATGCTTATGAGGAAAAATGGCTCTACTTATGCTAAGTATGTTGGTGCACCAAATAATAAGAAGAATGTAAAAGCCATTTGGGTGCCCAAATGTTTGATGACTAACTCCAAAGGACCCAAGATGAAGTCTTGGGTACCTAAAACCCAAGCTTGAAATTGTGTGTGTAGGTGAACTACAAGAGCGGCGGCGGCATTGGATATTCGATGGCGGTTGCACTCAACACATGACCGGTAGCTCAAGTATGTTCACCTCACTAGAGGAGGAGAAGGACCCCAACACAAGATCACATTTGGGGATAACTCCAAGCGAAAGGTAAAGGGTATAGGTAAAATTGCAATATCTAATGACCTATCCATCTCTAATGTGCTCTTGGTGGAAGCTTGCAACTTTAATCTCCTCTCCGTTGCTCAAGTGTGCGATTTGGGTTTTGATTGCTTCTTTTCGATCAACAGAGTTCGTGTTGTTTCCACTAAGGATCAAAGTGTTGCATTTGAAGGCACCCGGTTTCAAAACTTATATTTGGTTGATTTTTCAAACCGTGAAACTTCTCAAATCAAGACTTGTCTTATCGCTCAAACCACTCTTGGTTGGTTGTAGCATAGACGTCTTGGACATGTTGGAATGGGCACTTTGAAAAAGGTTTTTAAGGATAACTTGGTTGTTGGAGTGAAGGATGTCAAATTCGAGAAGAATCGTTTATGTAGCTCATGCCAAGCCGGCAAGCAAGTGGCTAATTCTCATCCGACTAAGACTTTTATGTCTACATCCCGACCACTTGAACTTTTGCATATGGATTTATTTGGCCCAACCACCTATGCGAGCATAGGCGGTAATTCTTATTGTCATGTGATTGTCGATGATTTCTCTCGCTTCACTTGGGTGTTTTTTCTTACAAATAAATCTCTTGCCGGTGATGTGTTTAAAAGATTTGCTTTGAAAGCTCAAAAGGAATTTGACTCTTTTATTAAAAAGGTGAGGAGTGATAATGGCACCGAGTTTGCTAATACAAATGTTGAAGAATTTTGTGATGAGTTAGGCGTGAAGCACGAATTCTCGGCGGCATACACTCCCCAACAAAATGGAGTGGTGGAGAGGAAGAACCGTACTTTGATAGAGATGGCAAGATCAATGCTTGACGAGTACAACACGCCGCAAGCTTTTTGGGCGGAAGCCATCAACACGGCGTGCCATGCCATCAACCGCCTCTACCTCCACCGACTCCTTCACAAGACCTCATATGAATTACTAGTGGGACGAAGGCCCAACATCTCGTATTTTCGAGTCTTCGGTTGCAAGGCATACATCTATAAGAAAAGGACTCATTTGGGTAAGTTCCAAAAGAGGTGTGACGTTGGTATTATGTTAGGGTACTCATCTCGCTCAAAAGCTTTTCGAGTTTTTAACAATTCTACCGGGCTAGTTGAGGAAGCCTATGATGTCAAGTTTGATGAAACTAATGGCTCGCAAAATGAGCAAGATTTGATAAGAAATGTAGGTGATGAGCCACCGCATGATGCTATGGAATTGGGGGAAATTCGACCCTCATCGGAGGCACCAAAAGATGAAGTAATCACCCCCACCACCTCCATCGATGATCAAGTTCAAGACACCTCTCCAACAACTCAAGATCAAGCGGTGGACGGAGATGCGAACTTTGAAGTTGATCAAGCTCAAGGGGAGACGTTGATCTACAAGTACCGCCCAACAACACCGCACTCTCCAAGGATCATCCCTAGATCAAGTCATTGGCAATCTCAATCAAGGCGTAAGAACCCGTTCTCATACCGCTAATTATTGTGAGCATCACGCCTTTGTGTCTATTGTTGAGCCTTGGACCATTGATGAGGCATTGGCGGATGCGGATTGGGTGAACGCCATGCATGAAGAATTGAACAACTTCACCAGCAATAAAGTTTGGGAGCTTGTGGAAAGACCGAAGGATCACAATGTCATTGGAACCAAATGGGTCTTCCGCAACAAACAAGATGAGAACGGTGAAGTGGTGCGAAACAAAGCAAGATTGGTGGCGCAAGGTTTCACACAAATCGAAGGACTTGACTATGGAGAAACCTACGCCCCCGTTGCTCGACTTGAGGCTATTCGGTTACTCTTGGCATTCGCTTCTCTTTATAACATAACTCTCTTTCAAATGGATGTTAAGAGTGCTTTTCTAAATGGTTTTATTGATGAACTCGTTTATGTCGAGCAACCGTCCGGTTTTGAAAACCTCAAACACCCAAACCATGTCTATAAGCTCACTAAGGCGCTATACGGTCTCAAGCAAGCTCCTAGAGCATGGTATGAGCGTCTTAGGGACTTCCTCTTAGAAAAGGGATTTAAAACCGGTGCGATTGATTCCACATTGTTTCTAAAGCCAATTGAAAATGACTTATTTATTTGTCAAATATATGTGGATGATATTATTTTTGGATGCACTAACAAATCTAAATGCAAGGACTTTGGCGAGATGATGTCCAAGGAATTTGAAATATCTATGATTGGAGAGCTCACCTTCTTCCTTGATTTCAAATCAAGCAACTTCGAGAAGGACCTTCATTTGTCAAGAGAAATATACAAAGGACCTTCTCAAGCGTTTTCAATGGACGATTGCAAATCGATCAAAACACCAATGGCCACTAATGGGCATCTTGATTTGAACGAAGATGGAAAGCCCGTGGACCAAAAGTTTTATCGCTCCATGATCGGTTCGCTTCTCTATCTTACCGCTTCTCGACCCGATATTATGTTTAGTGTGTGCATGTGTGCTCGCTTTCAAGCATCCCCTAAAGAAGTGCATCTTATTGCCGTTAAACGCATTTTGAGATATCTAAAAATCACTACTAGCCTAAGTCTTTGGTACCCCAAGGGAGCGCGTGTTGAGCTTCTTGGCTATTCCGACTCGGATTATGCCGGTTGCAAAATTGATCGCAAAAGCACCTCAGGGGGTTGTCACTTGCTAGGACGCTCACTCGTGTCATGGACTTCGAGGAAGCAAAACTCCGTGGCGCTATCTACCGCGGAAGCGGAATATGCAGCGGCGGGGAGTTGCTATGCTCAACTCTTGTACATGACTCGGATGCTTAGTGACTTTGGGCTAAAATTTGAAAAAGTGCCACTTCTATGTGATAATGAAAGTGCGGTGAAAATAGCCAACAATCCTGTCCAACATTCCCGTACAAAGCACATCGACATCCGACATCACTTCATTCGTGACCACGTTGCCAAGGGTGACGTTGTGCTTGCCCATGTGCGAACGGAAGATCAATTGGCGGATATTTTCACCAAACCATTGGATGAGGCACGGTTTTGCAAGTTAAGAAATGAACTCAACATACTAGATAGATCAAATGCGTGTTGATTGGTTTTTGTGATTTTTGGGTCTTATTTGAATCTTTCCATTTGCTTTTGACCCTTGTCACATTTAGGGGGAGTTTAATTTCAACTCATGATTTCAAAACTCCCTCTAGTGGTGAAAAGATAAATTTGATTTTGGATTAGCACATCCTTGTCCTATATTTCAAGCCAAAACAAATTTGAACTTAATAGACTATCTTTATCATCGTACCATTTCAAACTTCTCAATTTGAAAATCTTATCTCTTTGAAAAATTTGCTCCATATGCATATTTCTTCTCTTGAAAATCATATGGCATTAAAATTATTGAAAATATTTAAAAAAGGAGCCCAAATTCAAAAACATGTGCTTAAACTCTAAAGTGAATCCCTATGCTCGATTTTCATGACTATATGAGAAATCACGGCAAAATTTGGGTTCACACATTTTGTTGATCGTTTGAGATCAAAATTTGGTTTTTTTTAATTTTATTTGGTTTCATTTGTCAACTTAGTACCTTATCCCTTCAAAATTAAAATTCTTAGAAAATCACTTCAAATTGCTCTCATTTGAATCTTTCTTTAAATTTTGAGCAAAATGGAGATCCTCACTTCAAAACATTACTTTTATATAAATATTCTCGCATTGGTGGGGCCCACTGGTCAGAAGAGCAAACAGCTGCGATTCTTGCCTTCATCGGACGCCGTCTGCACAAGTCTCGGACGCCGTCCGACAGGGTGTGCGTCGGCCGAATTCGTACTGCCGGACGCCGTCCGGTAACTACCGGACGCCGTCCGACAAAGGTCGATTCGAGCCTCAATACCACTGTCGGACGCCGTCTGGCTTCCTCGCGACCCCGTCCGACGAAGTCGATCGTGTTTCTGATTGTCTTGTCGGACGCCGTCCGATAATGGTTTGACGCCGTCAAGACAGGCTAAACCAAGCAGAATCGCTTATAACTTACCCCTCCGCCTCCCTCTCTCCTCATTTGATCTCCTCTCTCCTCCCAAACCGGCGCCGCCCCTGCCCTTTCTCCTCACCGGGGAAGTCCCTCCGGCGACCTCCGGCGACCTCCACCACCACCGGCGGCCTCCCCTCGTCGTCCTCTTCGATTCCCTCCGCGTGGATTGGAGGTGGACGGCTCCGTTCGTGCGCATCAACTCCGTCGAGTTCCCCTCCTTTCCCCTACCGGGAAGGGCCTTGGGGACGATCTCCTCGCGCGCGGCGGCTTCCTCCTTCCCTTTTAGGGCTCGGTAACGGCTTCCCGCCTCTATTTCCGTCAAATTTGGTTGTTTACCGAGTTCTAGGTTTGAATAGGTTTTCCCGCGTTCGTGTTCAGGGTTGGACCGTGGTGGGTTGGCACCTTGTCAGTGGATCGTTGGACAGTGGCAGGTTGTTCTGATCTGTGGTCACTTGGTCAGAGGGAGCAATTCGAGATGTCGAAATCATTGAAGAAGTTTGGGAGGGCTTTGAGCAGGACCCTGAGTGGTCGCCGTGACAGCGGCAGTAAGGGCGATCCAGATTACATAGATGAGACGGCTAGCAGTGCCGCTCCTCCTCGTCCAAGCAGAGTAACTAGAGCGGACATTCAGCAGCAGCCTGATCAGGGACTCCATTGGACTCGGATGGCGGGATCTTCCTTTGCCACCACCGAGGATCTTGATGATGAGACATTCGCTGAGGACCCTATTGATGAGGATGTCACTGAGACCGTGGTCGCTGAGGACGACCCCGTGGATGATATGGTTCTAAAGCTATCTATGGAAACTTTGAGGAAGAAGAGGTCTGTTACTTGTGCCAGATGGTACCCTCAGCGGCGAGAGGAGACCAGGGATTTCAGGTTCTACACCGAGTTTCAGAAACAATTGTACATGTGCTTCTCTGCTCCCTCGACCGCCCTAGGGACCCTCACCGTAGATCGGATGAGATATCCGCAGATGGCGTGACCAGAGGTACACACTATATTCACTCCACTCTGGTTTGGTGAATTGATTTCAAACAAGAAGTTGACCTGGAGCAAAGAGAGGAACTGTGAGTTCTTTGCTACTTTACTGATTGCCGAAGACGAGACAGAGTCAAACTATTATCATTCAGTTGATGGACAGGTTCAAAGGATCACAGTGGCCGAGATGAATCACGCCTTGGGTACTCCAGATTCTGGCACTGATTTGAATGAGGTGTGCTATGAAGATGGTTTCTGGAGGGGCAAATATCCTCCTTTGGCTGAAGTCAGATTTATGTACCGGATCTTGATGATGAAGAAATTAGTATTGATAAGGCGAATCGATTCTGACGTGAGTCCGCCTTATTAATCTTATACTCGAAGCACATTGTTTGTTCGAGGTGGCAATCGCGATGAATTCTTCCCATTTGCAAATGGTTCATGTTATTTCTTCCGACGAGCAAGACCATCAATGTTGGAGCTACCCTCTTGGGAGAATTTGATGACGCCATCTTCAGAGAAGTTAATAGGGCACTACCTCTAGCCCCTATATTGGTCTATTGCTCTCTAGGACAGAGCGTGTAACAAATGATGAAGTAAGGAGTTGGAACAATGTAATCAAAAGCATCGATGAAGAACTTCTTGAATTCTCTTGGGAGCAAGCCCAAGTTAGCTAGACTCGTGATGATGCTCCTCCACCAGCTCCTCTGTCTTTGCTCCTGCTTTGCCCCAATGCACCATTTGTGCCAAGACTGTGTAAACTCCTCTTCAGATCCCTCCTCCGTGGTATGATGCTTTGATAGGTGAGATGAGGGGTCACAAGACAGATATGAGAAATTTTCACACCGAGGTGAAAGAAGAGTGGCACCACCCGCAGAGAGATGACAGACTTGGCGGGCGTGACGTACTTGGCGATGAGTTCGCAGAATTTAAGTCGACTATGCAAGACATGGGGCGATGTTTATGCCAAGGCGGAAGGGCAAATCCATATGGTTGGTATTCACATGCCCACAACAGTTATCAGGATTACCAGCAGACTCAGAGTTTTCCTCGCCCACCTGCCTACCCACCACCGGTTCATCCTTGGGTGTACCCTCCTTCAGGCTCCTCTCCTTCTTTTGTGCCTCCACCACACTCATATCCTTCTCCGGGTAAGATTCATTTCAAGGGTAGAGAAGTCGCTCGTCATCTCAACTTTTCTTTGCTAAATCCTCAACCAACCCAGATGTTTGATGATCCTTCCTCACCTCGGTCGGTCCCCTCTGCAGCTCATATGCCCTTGTTCAAGCGTCCCAGAGGTCAGGGCTCCTCTACCGGCGGCCAGGGAGATGACGGAGGCGACGACATGGATCAAGATCAGCAAGAATAGGACCTTTTCCCGTTTGTGTCACTTGGTGACAAAGGGGGAGAAGTTAGAGGGTTAGTAGTGGGTAGTGAGATCGAGGTTGTGTTTTCCTGTAATATTATTTATTGCCTCGATACTCGTTGAAATTTGTGGTTGTTACCATGGTTGATTTTATGACATTTGAATCATGTTGGCTTCTAAACTTAATTTTTGCATGAATTTAGGGGGAGCTTCCTTTACTTGCACATCCTTGTGGTCGAGTTGTGGTTGTCTTAAATTTAAAATTGCTCGCATATTTGTATTGCACTAACCCTTTTTGCAGCTCAAAAATTTTATTCTCTTTTGGGTTGTCATCAAGTGCCTCAAAGGGGGAGATTGTGAGCATCGTTGAGCCCTAATTTTTATTAGTGGCATTGATGATAAAATTAATTAATATAAAGGGCTAGGGGTTTTTTGGACTTCTCGGAACCCTAGCGAAGACTCGGTGATTTTTATAAACCCTAATTTGAAGTGTCGACAATTTTCTGAGCTGCTCTAAGATTTCAAATGCGTGACCGGGCGAGAGAAGAGGTCACGTATAAATTAGGAGTAGTTAGGTTTATTTCTTGTTTTTCGTCGGATTTCAAAAGGGTTGAATATCTCGGACTATGCCGGATCTTTTGAATTCTCAAAACTCGGTTCCGTAGTCCACCACTTCTAAAAATACCCATATATATCCTTGTGAGATTTCTAGAGAGAAAACCCACCTAAATTCCCCACAAATTTTAGCTCGAAAAATTCCTCTCTGTCGGACGGCGTCTCGAAAAGCGACGGCGTCCACCACCAAACACCAAAACAAGATTTCTCGCTCGGACGGCGTCCGGTCGTTATCGGACGGCGTCCGGTCAGGTTATAATCCGAGGCACTTTCTGGTCGGACGGCGTCTGGGTGGCCGTCCGGTCCCTTGCATACTCACTGTCGGACGGCGTCCGGTAGTTACCGGACGGCGTCCGATAAGGTTCAATTTCGGGGCTTTCTCGCTGCCGGACGGCGTCTGGGGGGCGTCCGGTGGTTTCGGCGCCTGCGCGATCCTTGCTGTCGGACGGCGTCCGGTGAGGACCGGACGGCGTCCGGTAAACTTATTTTTGCTGAGCAGTACGCTCTGTCGGACGGCGTCCGGAGCCCGTCGGACGGCGTCCGGTAGAGTGTAACGGCTAGTCTTTTTGTCCTCTTCCGAGGGGCAACGGCTAGTTTTGCTCTAGGGGCTATAAATACCTATCTAGTGGCTGGCTACTTTGAGGTTTGCTGCTCCACTTCACCTACCACATTCATAGCTCATCAATTAGGTGTTCTAGAGCCATTCCTCCACCCACAAGATCATCCAAAGCCACAATCCATCAAACCCCAATACCGAGCTTCATGGAAGTCCTTGATCCGCATGATCAAGAGTTTGAACTTGTTACTTTTGAAGATATTCTTCGTGGAGGCGAGGGCTTGGGAGTAGGCCTTGGCGTGTGGCTACTCTCGAGTCGGTGTACGGGTGATGAGTCCACCTCACGGAGTGGCGAACGACTACCGGGAGTGAGTGAGGCGGTAGGCTCGAGAGCGAGCCGGTCCAGTCGCAAGGGGTAGCCTCAACGAAGAGTAGGAGTTGCGACTCAACTTCGGTCAAACAAACACCGTGTCACTCTCTCATTTAATTTCCGCATTTACTCTCTCGCATTGCTTGTGTTCTTTTGAATGCCATGTCATAGTTGCTTTGTGATTTATTTATAGCTTCCACTTACTTGACTTGCAACTAGGATTGGGTCATTCTTAACTTGTTGCCTAATTGAGAATAATTTAGAAAAAGAAA
Organism: Raddia guianensis; assembly: GCA_036346415.1. Classification (NCBI taxonomy): domain Eukaryota; kingdom Viridiplantae; phylum Streptophyta; class Magnoliopsida; order Poales; family Poaceae; genus Raddia; species Raddia guianensis. The sequence continues at coordinate 17,639,492 of CM070541.1, read as the reverse complement.
TTAAAATTGTCTATTCACCCCCCCCCCCCTCTAGGCCTTAGGATCCTCTTTCACATTGCTACTAATGCCGCAACTTTGAAGGAAGAACTTTGCTCAGTTCTATCTAACCATAATCTAGATGTTCAAAACATTCGTGGGCAAGGATATGACGGTACAAGAAATATGCGTGGAGAATGGAATGGCCTTCAAAGAAAATTTATGGAAGAATACCCTTATTCATATTATGTTCACTGTTTTGCACATCAGTTACAGCTAACTCTTGTTGCTACATCAAAGGAAGTGGCCGAGGTTCATAATTTCTTTGAAAATCTTGCTATTATTGTTAATACAATTGCTTCTTCTTGTAAGAGAAATGATGAATTAAGAGATAATCAAGTATCTGAAATGCAGAATTTGATTGAGCTTAATGAGCTTGAGACAAGAAGTGGAGCCAACCAAGTTAGAGCTTTACAACGACCAGGTGAAACTAGATGGAGCTCTCATTTTAGTTCTGTTTGCAGCCTTGTAAGATTATATAAGGCTGTTTTTTTAGTTCTAAAAGATATTGCTTCGAGTAAAGGGCCAGGTACTTCTACTTCAGCTCGAGCAAAAGTGGTTGGTGCTATTAAGATAATGATGTCATTTGATTTTGTGCTCATTTTGCACGTTATGAAAGAACTCATGGGAATTACTGATTTGCTTTGCAAGAAGTTGCAGCAGAAAGAACAAGATATTGTGAATGCTATACATGATGTTGCTACTACAAAGAAACTAATACAAAAGCTAAGGGATGATGGTTGGGATAAACTCTTAAGTGATGTTGTGGCATTTTGCAAAAAACATGAGATATGTGTTCCTGATATGAGCGGCTTCTATGTTGATTTTATTCGATCCCGTAGACATGATGAGACCTCAGTTCAACATCATTATCAATATGATATATTTACAGTTGCCGTTGACCAGCAGTTACAGGAGTTAAACAGCAGGTTCAGTGAACAAACAACAGAGCTGCTTATTCTATGTAGATCTTTGGATCCAAGAAGCTCATATGGGTCATTCAAAATTGATGATGTATGTCAGCTAGCTACAAAGTTTTATCCTTTAGATTTTTCAGAACAAGAAAGGATTAATTTGAGATATCAATTGCAACATTATGAGCTTGATGTGCTACGAAATCATGAGTTCCAGGATTTGTCAACCATGGCTGATCTTTGTCAGAAGCTTGCGGAGACCGAAAAAATCTAAAGATTATAATTTGATAGATAGGTAATCTTGTTTTATACTTATGTTGATACTTTGACTTCAATGCCATTGTTTTATATATACTAATTCAACATTCATGTTTAACTGTCAGGTTAATTCGACTTATCCTTACTTTGCCTGTTTCCACCGCAACAACAGAACATGCCTTTTCTGCCATGAAGCTTGTGAAGACAAGACTTCGAAATAAAATAGAGGATGAATTTTTTAGAGATTGTTTGATAATCTACATTGAGAGGGAGATAGCTCAAGAGTTTAAAACCGATGCACTTATAGATGATTTTAATGCAATGAAGCGTCGACGAGCATGACTTAAGTAAACATCAAATGGGTTAGTTTTTCTTATAGTCTTGTTATATATATTTTTATCTATTTCTTATAAACGTTTCACCCTAGCTAGCTCATAGGCTCAGCACAACATATCATATATTTTACATGTAATTTTGAGCACCAATGAATAACTAAATGCCTAAATTATCCTTTAGAAATTTTTATTTACATAGATTAGTTTTTGTGTTGACCCCCGGTGAATAAAATTCCTGGCTCCGTCCCTGGGAGAAGCGACCATAATAAAAGCCTCATAGATGTAGACAAAAACTAAATTGCGTTACCAAACATTATATATCCTGCTGTTGTTCATGATCTTGCATTTGGCGTAAATCCTAACAAGAGAGTTTGCCGTGACAGTTTCGGCGAAAGGCTACTCTTCAATTGCATATATGTTTCAGACCTAAAATTATTTGCAAAATGAGCTTTGAAATGGCATTTTTATTCGAATGCAAATTGAGCGCGTCATTTTCCTCGTATTAATACAAGGGGTGTGTATAATAATACCATGATAAATGCGCTATTCACATACGAAATACACCGTATTTTGTCTCTTCTGGAACTGGCTTGGACGAAGCAGAAAGACACATGCTTATAACTCGTCTGGTATCTGCAGGGTCTATTATCCCGTCGTCCCAAAGCCTAGCGGTAGAGTAGTACGGGCTTCCTTCTTTTTCATAAGCCTCCACAACTTTAGCTTTGAAGGTTTCTTCGTCATCCTTAGTCCACTGTACAAGAACAAAACTTGCAGCTTCTAACAGTATTTTCCACTTTTTGTAATCATTTCCATACCATGATTGAAAATTGCAAAAGAAAAGGAACTTATAACATCATTGCAATATAGTAGACATTCTCCTACAAGGCAACTTTTGTTTTGCAAAATCTGTGATTATACATCTAATCATATTTACTGAGCATACAAAAAATTCAGGAGTTAATTCCGGCATATGTTTTCCGTAAGGATTTTACACTCTCAACTATCTAGGAATATTCACTCTACACCCCCAAACTACAAAACCCCTGTTATTTAGCACCCTCATCTATCAAAACCGGTTCATTTTGCCCCCTCGTGGTTTAGGAGGGAGGTCTTGGTGACGTGGCATCTAATTTCTTTTTATCCACATCACCTATATAGGTTGCCTAATTAGTGATTTTTGTACTCCAAAAATTGCGTATAAAATTGCAAGAATGTGTGTAGCCGATCCTAATAAAAATTTGATTTTCTTCGTAAGAAAGTTTAAATTGTTCGAAATGAATTTTAAAAATTCAGCTGAATTAACTAAAAACATCAATTTTAGATATTTAAACATTCAATTTTTCTAAAGCTATTCTTTTCCGACTCTTATGCAATAATATATTTTCAATATTTTTAATTTCTTTCAGTCAAAAGATTAATAATTAGGCCACATGCAACTTGATAAAACCAGATGCCACATTACAAAACCACCCCCCTAAACCATCGAGGATGTAAAAGTGAACCGGTTTTGATGGATGGGGATGTTAAATAACCAGTTTTAGGGTGTAGAATAGGCTTTTTAGATAGTTGAGAGATGTAAAATGGACTTATCCCTTTTCCAAAACAGCAAAGTAATGAACTATACCTCCACTCCTTGTCTTTTCCTGTTGTTTTTTTCTATTTGAGCAAGGACACCGGCTGCCTGAAAAGGTTTAAGTAAAATAACACAGCAAAATTAATTCAACAAGATTGCAATTAAAATACATGAAAGATAGATCAACAAGATTTACAATACAAAACTCTAGGATAAATCCCGTAACTTTCAGCGCTAATGGCAGACACTAAATAACACACTAAAATAATATACTTTCTATGCAGAGGCACCACATTAAACATTTATACACTTCTCTCCCTTCATAGGTAAATGAACAAATAAAATATAGTAGGATAGTCTTATTATCCATGTCCTCTTATTTATTTATTTTAAAAAGGGCAGGATGCCGACAGCCCCCTGGTGTCTAAACTTTGAACATGGCATTAAGAGCAGTTTCAATAGTAGAGTCAATACTAGCTATAAGAAATAGGCATGTCAACTATAGATGGCAAATAGACAACTTCTCCACTGAACTAGCTATAACACTGTCTCTAAAATTAATATAGACCCGTATGTAATAGTGTGCATGTAACTTATAATATGCTATAGAGACTAACTCTTAGTTAAGAGCTAGTCTATATGTCTCTCCTATCCTCTCCTCACATAAAAAAAGCGCTGAGATAGAACCCTTATAGCCAACTGACATGTCTTTATTGGAGATGTTGTAAGGCAACTCCTACTAAAGGTTAAAAATACCCAGTAATCTTGGTGCGTTTTGCATCATTTACATAACTGCACCTCCTATTCTTCTTGGTTTTGTCTGGTTGCACTTGAAAGGGAGGATTCTGGCAAATAGCAATTATTTTTTGAAAGAGGGGCAGGAGGCAAATAGCAATTATGCAGAGTGTTGACAGCATGCTGGGTTTTTTTGTTTTTGCTTTTTTTTTTTTTTTTGGGGGGGGGGGTGCAGTGGGCAAAAACATGATGATTGATGTTTTCACGCATCCTCAATCATCAGAACGAACATATGTTGACCATGCACAATGCTGCAATAGCGAGAAGTCGTCCCTAAATGTGCCACAAAACAGGCAGCAAATACCAATAATTATAATTATATTGGGAGACATCCTTTACCATGCAATGATACTAGTAAAGTAGTAAGGATGTAAGGTGATATTATAGTGATAACAAGTGAAAGATCTTACCTGAATGCCACCCATAACAGATATCCTAGCAGTTGGCCAAAGAAACAAAAAATTTGGGCTGTATGCACGCCCGCACATTCCATAATTTCCAGCACCAAAACTTCCACCAACAATTATTGTAATTTTAGGAACCTGTACAGAAATACTAGATATATATATTATTTCCAAGTTTCATTGGTGCAAGGTGTGGCGCTTTATACAAGCCACTAAAAGATGGTATCAGTAATTTAGTATTGCAAAATGCATGTCTGCTACTTAATGGACAAAATATTTAGGACAACAAACGGATCAGTGTTAAATTATACTGTGGAGAAAATTATTCCCATGAGTTCTGCCTGCTGCTACTTATCTCCAACTTCTAATTCTCGTGAAACCCACAAAGTCGCTGACCAAATTTTGGTTCTTTCCTTTTCTTTTCCTTAGGCAGGTCAAGTGGATAATATGACAATTGACAGGGTATTATTTCCCATGTTACAATACATGTTTCCTACACACTGTGTGATATTAGTTTCTATTCTTTTAAAAATTGAGCAAATCCATAATTTCTATAAATTATAGAAAATTAACAATGTTATGTTGGGAGTTGCTTTTATTTAATGCTATATAGAAGACCAAACAAGCACAACTGAAAGAAACATCATGTGCAATTGAAGTCTAAAAATAAAAAAATGTACAAGGTAATTGCTCTATGGATTGATCTATTAACTATAGTTCATGTCATGCTCGGCACTATGCTACCCAATACTAAAATAAAGCATCTCTACTTAACACACACACACACAGAGGGGAGGGATAGAGGGAGGGAGGAGGGCCCAACAAGATTTGACCTTAGCACAGGAAACTGCCATGACCATTTTGGCTCCAGATTTTGCAATTCCACCTGCTTCTGATTTCGACCCAACCTATAGTAGATGAAACATCAACTAAAATCTAAATTGTTGTTCGAAAGGGTTAACAGGCCTATACACAAAATCAAACTAACTTGTATGTTCAATTTTAACATTCCTAACCATACTTACAGGATTTTGCTGTCCAACTCATATATAGTCTATATTCTCCACAAGAACAAAAAATATATTACCTAACTCCACGACCTTTTGGTCAAAATTACATTATCAATTTGGTGAATAGAGGTGAGAAATTCAACATTTGAATTTTTTTCGAGTTAGGGAAGGATGCTTTCCGATTCCAAATGATATGTAAAGATATTCTTTCAACACATTACAAGCTACAGATTTGCATTAAGTAATCTGTAATCCTTGGCCCTTGCTATGTTACATTTATATTATATGAAAAACAATTATAACATTAAAATTCCAAGAAATTGATTGAGGTGAATTTTCAGTGCCTGAGCCTCTCAGAAGTAATTGATTCTGGATGGCAATATGCCATCGCTCACGATGGATCATCGTATCATCATGGAAACAAATAATGCTCACACAACATATACATGACTGTAATTTATAACAAACCTTCGCATAATGATAGTTACAGCTAGAGCTTCAAGCTGAATAAAATGAAGTTACTTCATTTTAACACAATACTTTTTTTAACAAGATTGTAACACTGTGCAGGTTGGCTATTACATAATCATCCTCGTAGTCAAGGCTAATCATAAGTACAAGTCTATGCAAATAATGATTTGATCTGTGCTAGGAGAAGAACGTTAACACAATAATAAGCTTATATAGTATGTATGTAATGGGTACTGATAATTGAAACAAAAGATGTGAGCTAAACAAGTAAATACAATATCATACCATGAATCCAGTAATATTTTGAAGGAATATCAAAGGAATATTGCGCTGAGCACACAATTCAATGAAGTGGGAACCCTTTAGCGCTGACTCAGAAAACAAAATGCCATTGTTTCCAATAATTCCCACCGGCTGCCCACATATCCTTGCAAAACCAGTCACCAGTGTCTGCATGAATGTAAAGTGAAACAAATTTAGCTGCACAACGCACAAGATAAAAAAAAAATGCAATGGATATTCAAGAATGAGAAATCCTTACTGTTCCATACAATTTTTTGAATTCATCAAATTCACTTCCATCAACTATACGAGCTATTACTGACCGAATATCAAAAGATTGCTTCACATCAGCTGGTGCGATAGAGCAAAGTTCCTGTACATCGTACAACGGTTCTTGGTAATGACAAGCAGAACTCTGTGCGTGTACTTTAGCAGCCAAATGGAGGTTCTTCACAATATTTCTCCCCATTGAAAGCCCATGAAGTTCATCTACATAAATTTACAGTGCGGAGGTTGGCTAACATCGCAATAAAATTCAATGTATATGCTGAAACAAAATGATACATAAAAAGTGCATCTATGTTTTAAGAAATAAAGATCCAAAATGCCATGACGATCTACTTAAAAAAATAGAAAATTAAATGAAATATTTTTTTTAAAAAGGCCAGATATAAGGTCCTGAAAATAGTTTGCACAATCAAACAATTAGGAATAAAAAGCAGTAAAAAATATATAGAAAAATCAATAAAGGGAGAAATAATTATATATGACATACACGATATCAGACTGTCACTGTACCACTAAAATTATGAAACCTGCAAGAGTACCACCAGATCCACTACAAAGTACAAAAAAGTGGCATTAGCCTTTTACTGTTCATATTGTTTTGTATTTTGCAAATCACGGTTTGAGTGGTACGTTGGGGAAAGAGTCCATGCCCAGTGGTATGACAATTTTCCTGAGAACAACAGATAATCTCTATTTGAATATTTGCAAATATCATTTAATACTGTACTTGTAAATCAAAAGAAGAACAGCAACAGAAAGAAGCAGGCCTGTGACACGGTTGCACAAGTATACTACCAAAATAATATTGCACGGCATCAAAACAAAATGCATCTGTGGGACTTTGAAAGGATATAGGAAACTATGCTGGTTTCACTAATTCTATTTGAAAAGGGGAGCATTCAGGTGCTGACAATGTTTACCTTGTGCAAAATGATCAGAGACTCCTGATATCTTACAATGCACAGATGCTCCACCAAGGTCCTCGGCAGATATCTCTTCTCCTGTAGCAGCCTGCATAAATTGGTCCTTTAGACTTCAACACAAAACTAAGAGTCTAAGATACTAATGAAGATCTCACCATGCAAAGATCACCATGCAGAAAATGAACTGAATAATCAAAATGATAGGCTGAATATTCTAACCTTTACAAGGGGTGGACCAGCTAGAAATATTGTTCCATTTCCCTTAACTATTACACTCTCATCAGCCATTGCAGGAATGTAAGCTCCACCAGCAGTACAAGAACCTAAAACTAATGCAATCTGAGGAATGCCATCTGCAGACATCTTAGCTTGATTGTAGAATATTCGGCCAAAATTATCACGATCAGGGAAAACTTCAGCTTGCCTCGGTAGATTAGCCCCTCCACTGTCAACAAGATATATGCAAGGCAATTTACATTCAGAGGCTATTTCCTGCGCCCGCAGATGCTTTTTGACAGTGATAGGATAGTATGTGCCCCCCTTTGTAGTTGGGTCATTGGCCACAAACATACATAATCGTCCATGTACAGGTCCTATGCCAGTTATTATACCTGCTGATGGTAATGCTTCCTCATAAACATTAGAGCCTGCAAGCTTTATTGCAAAAAGTACCATCAACAGCTGATAGTATAGAACAAGATGGACAACTAAAACATGTTCACATTTGCTGATGGTCCAACCTAACAGATACTACCTCTGTCCCAAAATAAGTGATGTTTTAGCTTTGTCCTAAATCAAACTTTACTATCTTTGACTGTTAATTCATAGAAATTCGTATAGTTTAATACCATATAAATTATATATTATGAAAGTATTTTTCTTGGTGAATCTAAAAACATAAATCTTATGGTGTTAAACTACACAAATTTTTAGAAATTGATGGTCAAAGATAAAAATATTTGATTTAGGACAAATATTTGATTTAGGACAAAGCTAAAACATCACTTATTTTGGGATGGAGGGAGTACTAAGTACTGACAATTGACACCTTCGGATATTTAGGGGCAACTGGCTGCGGGACACCAATGTGTGTTGGAAGACACTGTTTTTTCAGTTAAATGAGCCTCGGCTTTGAATGTCAGATGGAGTCATTGAGACTTACATATACAGTATCTTTTTGGAAATATGCATGTTATGCATCGTTCTCTCGGTAATTTTCTCTAGGTAATTTTCCCTTTCAAACTCATTTCATGCTTCTTGATGAATGAAACAAATAGAAATATTAAAAATAGCATACTTTGGATGAATTTATTCATAATTTCAAAGAGTATAATTTGGAAGTTTTAAACTTAAGGAAAAACAATTTGAATTGTCAAATGGATAAATTACAGATAAGTACCAAGTCCAACTGTATACTATGATATCTCCATTTCAGTTAAAATGCTTTTGGGTTTGAATTCGGTATCCTTAAATTTTAATACTTGAATTATCAAATGTATATCAGTATATGCACCACAAAATACAAATCAGTGAAAAAGAAAGAGAGGCGCTGTTTAAAAGGTCCGCATGGTGGAAACCCCAGCCTATTTTACTCAATGAAGCTAATGAAAGCTATGGCAACCATGTTTGTCATAAGTTTTTAACGCGGTGCCCCCAAAACTCAGAAGGCATGATCAAGGCGCGTCATTCAAATTTGAAAAGTGCTTATACTGCCGTGGTTCACCAGGGCACCAAGAGCTTATGTGGTGAGGCACTACTTGATCAAGGGATTTCCTGCTGCCATACAACGGCATTGATTTTCATACCCTCCCACGTTCCAATCGTCAAATGAATGATGGCATTTGCTAGAACAAACACATGAACAGACAGTCCAATTCAAACAGTCTGTCCTGTGATCATCATAGCAAGGCGAAGAAGCCCCAGCGATGGCACCGACCTGAGAGAGCTCGAGGAAGGAGGAGCCGGGATCGAGCAGGCGGTCGATGCGCTCACGCGGGAGAAGCTTCCCGCGCGCGGCGTTCCTCCTCACCGCCTCCGCCCCTCCCCCGGCCAGCACCTACAGGAGGAGCATCCCACGGCCGTCTGTTCCGTCAGGAGAGGAAAGGGGTAAACAACACAAGGGAGCTCCGACAAAGAGAGGGAGGTGGCCGGCGGCACGCGCCTGGGAGACGCGGGAGCGGAGGTCAGAGAGGAGGCTGCCGACGGCGGCGGCGTTGCGGGCGTAGGCGTCGGAGCCACGGTCGAGGACGTCGGGGAGGACGGACGAGGAGAAGGCGGCGGTGGCTCCTCCGTGCGCGTGGGCCGCCGCCGACGAGTGGTAGGCGGCCGACGCGGGTGTGGCGCTCGGCCGGAGCCGCCGTGCGGCGAGTCGACGCAGCATCTCCGGCGGATGGGCTGGTGCTGGTAGCTGGTAGAGCACTAGTGCCCGGTTTTCTCAGTGGTGCTTGGCGCTGCGCTGAGGGAGCAATAGTCGTGCACGCAAGTTTATTTGAGCGGATTATCTCATCGTGTATTCGTATTAATGTGTTGGCACAGACGTGGATCGGGGAAACGGGGACTCTTCCTACTTTTTAAATTCCCCTCATCCCGCAGCTCTCAAATGAGCCGAAGCACTAGTTTGGTTGCCCGTAAGGGTGATTGGGAAACGAGGTGAGTCCGAGTGAGCCAGTCCTCAACTCGGCTCAGCTCGTTAGACACCGAGCGGACGAGCGGTGTCAAACTGAGCAAGCGGTCTAAGCTGAAAAACGGGTTCGGCTTGGTTCAGTGGTAGCTCGCGAGCCTGCATGAACCTGAACTCGAGTGAGAAAATAGGCTCGGCAACTAATGAATGATGATGCGCTAGGCACGAGCCGAGCCAAGCAGGCGAGTCATGAGCCGAGCCTGAGAGAGCCAACCTCTAGCTCGGCTTGGTTCAGTTAGTTGCATGAGCTGAAAATGGTGCTCGGCTCGTGCTCGTTTCTAAACGAGCCGAGCCCGAGCCGAGCTCGAGCAGCTCGCGAGCTTCTGGCTTGTTTTCCGGCCCTATTTGCCTGGTTTTGTCCTAGCAAGACTTAGTTGATGCAGGCTTCGTTTGTTTGGTTGCCCAAATACACTGTTGTAATCAGGCTCTTCTGATACAAAACTATTGTAGCAGACAGGCTAAAGGGAAATATAGATAATGAAAATGGACGTTTCTCTAAATGCAGCATCGTGTTCTACGTAGGGGGGCCATAGTTAGCCATCATGCTTCGTGGGCAACGTGGGCAGGTAAGTTTTTTCTTTTTTTATATATCTTTTTATTAGCATCTTCAATTACCGAACTGATTTCAAAAATGGGCTCCTAACATTTTTTTTCGAACAAAATTAGACCACACCCGCTATATAATTTCGAAATATGTAAATTTCAAAACATTTGTCTGCTAAACACAACCAAACACCATATATGCATCTGCAAATCCCGTATTCCGTCCGTCTAGTCGAGTCGAGACGGACCAGCCTCATGAGAGAAGGCAACTAAACAGCCCCTAAAAGAAATTGTTTTGCTAATGAATATGTAATATATATGTGAGCAAAATTCGAAGAAATTGTGGCAGATTTTTTTTGGCATTTTGGTTATTCATTAGATCATTTTATTACTACTAGTACAATGCCCATGCCTTGCTACGGAACTTTAAAGGGAAAAAAGAAAAACATAAATAGTATAAACACATGAACTTATATAATAATACAAGTGTACCGCAACCTCTCTCGAGCTCTCTCCCCCTCTCCCTCCCTCCCTCTGATAGTCTCACCCTGTCAGTCTCGCGATTCCACCATAGGTTGCTATTGTTGAGCCACGACACCAAGGATTGCCAGCGTGTCGTCAATGAAGTTTATCACCATCCAAACATTTACCTTATAGTTCTCATAGGAGCGACTTCCTGTAGATATACACCTCTTATTGATTATGGTTTACAAGCCTCAAATGTGAGCTCTGCACTTTCGTAGCTAGTTTTTTATATAAAAATTCGTGGATATATCCGAACGACACAGAATGCAAGGCTTTAAGAGTGGAGGAAAACAGATAGAGAATTTATTTCAATTAGCTAGCTAGCTTAGTTGTGATGGAGGATAACAATGACAAGGTCTAAAGATTCATAGACTTCTATTTTTAACTTGATGAATCCTAACAAACCAGATATTGCATTAACACAAGACCAAAGAATCGATCATTTTTTTGCATCTAGGGTAATGAACAAAAAACCTTTTCTGAAAATCAAGAACTAAATCTTACACCCTTTTACGAAAATCAACACAGGTACATGTTCTACCAAAAGAGCAACACCAGAGATCACCAACATGTTCTACCAAAGAATCTTAAAAGCAAAAAGATATTCAATACCACACAAGCCGTGCGGCGAGTCGACGCAGCATCTCCGGCGGATGGGCTGGTGCTGGTAGCTGGTAGAGCGCTAGTGCTCGGTTTTCTCAGTGGTGCTTGGCGCTGCGCTGAGGGAGCAATAGTCGTGCACGCAAGTTTATTTGAGCGGATTATCTCATCGTGTATTCGTATTAATGTGTTGGCACAGACGTGGATCGGGGAAACGGGGACTCTTCCTACTTTTTAAATTCCCCTCATCCCGCAGCTCTCAAATGAGCCGAAGCACTAGTTTGGTTGCCCGTAAGGGTGGAAACGAGCAATCGGGATTCTCTGCCGTAGTGGGTGTAACGGCAGCAAGCATTTTGACTCCTCCCATCGCAGTCCTCAGCCCAATAAAAACTGAAGTGCTCCCACGTACACAGGCCCAAGCCCAGGGTTGATTGGCTGTTGCTCACGTACAGGCCTCACAGCCAAGCAAAACACTAAGTAAAACAATGGTATTTGCTCCCGTGTGCACAGTAAGACGCGAGGGAAATTTACAGAATAAAGCTCAAACAAAACTGCTTGAACGTAGTTGTCAAATGCATGAAAAAATATCAAAATGACCAAAATGGAAATTTGGCATCCACTTGAATATTTTAGTATAGGCGGCAAAGGCTACCATGTCTTGTGACATTCTTAATTTCATTACATGTACTGTTTTGATTCAATCAAACAACACTGAAGTAAAATCAAAAGCACCATGTCTTTCAATAAGTATAATCAAAATATGGTCTACACATGTGTCTGAAATCACAACTCCAAGTAGACCAAAATTCAGACAATGAAATATGCCCATCATTTATCTTCGTTTTCTTCTAAACTTCCAGAGTGTTTGTCATTAGAGTTACCCTGCACAGTGATATGATACTCATTTTATTAGAAAAATGAGTAATATAAATATGTACGAAGTTTTGACCAGCATTACCATCAATAATTGCAGATAACTTTCAATGTATTCTTCTCCTTGAAACAGTTCTGTGTTACACTGACTGGATCTCTCTGACTGGATGTAGGTTTGAAACACCTCTGTGTTACTCTGACTGAACCTTGTTTCCATCTCTGACTGGCTGCATGTATTTTCTTTCCCCTTGTCCTTCTGTTAAGTGCGAATTAACAAGAAAAGTCAATACTTTATAATATAATCAATTTTCATGAGAGTAGAAATCACAAATATACATACCTCTGTACTTGTCTGTTGCTTTTTCTTTGGCCTCAATTTTTCAACCCAACCTTTCTTCCTCTTTGATCCAGTCTTTTTGACATTTCTTTTCTTTAATCCAGCAATATGTGAAGGATTTTCTGGTACTTGAGGTGCTACTTGGTCTCCACTTTGATGAGTACCATTGACAATAGATTCTTTTATTTTTTCTTCCACATCTCTATATATATTATCAAGTGCATTATCCACTAGCATTAAACATCCTTCATAATCAGAAGCTCAAGAAATCAAGGCATTGAACTTGTGATAAATAAACCTACAATAACGTGAAGCTTCTAAATTAGGATTTTCCAAGACATTATTTCCATTAATGTCTTCGACAAGTCTACTTCGCACTTCTCTTGTCCATCGCTTAAGAACATACTTTTCAGGCAATTGCTTAATATTCATCAAATCAAGAACTTTCAGTGCATGGGCACAAAGTACTCCAATTCTATCAAACAAATGACAGTTGCATGAAACTGTTTGCTCTGCAATATTAAATGAAACAGCTTGTTCTTCTTCCCAACAAGATTCTTCACCGATAACTTCAATGCCAACAACGTATTGGTTACAGTCAACTGATAGCCTTGCATACATTGCTAGAGATCTTTCATATTCATTTTGAAAAGCTTTAAAAATTGGAGGGGTATAGATCTTGCTTGCTTGCAACAATATAGGTGTTCTCATTTGTAGGCGTGGTAATTTTTTCCTTGATGCATACTCAGACTGTAACTCTTTATCCCGCTTTTCTTGGACAACTCTCTCAATGTGCTTGAAAAACCGAGAAATGTCAAGTTTTACATTCAAGTAGCTTTTCAAATTACTATTGAAACTCTCGCTTAATTGTGTGCTTCGTATTCCTAATGTGAATACACCCTTCATATAACATGCAGCTAGGGATGAAAATGGTACGGATAATTTCCGACCGTCCGACCGACCGAGGCATAATAATATCCGAAAATATTGAGCCAGATAATTTTATGGATATCCGAATCCGACAAGGCGGATACGGTACGGATACAAATAATATCCGATGGATATTATCCGAGCTTTTCTTGGATAATATCCATCGATTAGCTAAATCCATATATAAACTATCTCTATTATATTTCTATAGGATGAATGACTAACACATATAACAACTAGATGCATGTGATTTTATATTTTTTTTGCTTTATCGGGTATGATACTTACACACCATCATTTTCATGACTATGGGCCACAAAGTTGAGTCACAAAGAGATAACTATATGTATTTGGATATACTTATTTCTTTAGTATATGTTTTCGCGTATTATCCGAGAGAGTATCCGCGTCCGATCCGTATTTGTATCCGATATTATTCGTATCCGTATTTGTTTCCGGTACTATCCGTATCCGAATCCGTATCCGATCAAACTAAATGGATCAAATACAATATGAGTGGTTTCCGATCCGTATCCGATCCGTTTCATCCCTACATGCAGCCCATTTTTCCTTTAGTTTGTAAATACTATCCAACCAAGTATATTTTTGAACTTTACTTCGCATACTATTAAAGACTTCTTCAAAAGTTGTGTTGTCCTCATATTCATACATGCAAGCACTAAAATCAGTTAGGATACTTGATCCTTTGGTCATATGACAACTCAAATGTTTGATTGCATTTTGATTTATGTGCCATGTACATAGTCCATGCCATGTATTAGGGAATACCTCCACAACTGCCTTTCCCATTGCAGCATCTTGATCGGTAAAGATAGTCTTGGGCTCCTTGTGATTATGACTAGATAAGAAAGTACAGAAAAGCCACTTGAATGATTCAATGGTTTCATCATACATGAGGGCTGCACCAAAAATAGTGGTCTCTCTAAAATGGTTAAAACCAACAAACACACCAAATGGTCGGTAGTCTTTGTTTGTTCCAAAAGTGGTATCAAAAGTAACCACATCACCAAAATGAGCATAGTCAATTACCATTCTAGCATCTGCCCAAAATATGTTTGCTATTTGATTCTCTTTATCTAACTGCAAGGAATATTGGAATGATGGATTTGCAACCATTTTGTTGTGGAAGTATGTTAACAAACTTCCAGCTTCGCCGTATGATAACTCATTTTGACGCTTGGAACGTAAATAATTTTTATGATCACGGCTAGTGTAGCTAAGGTTGGATGATCCTCCAACTTGACGACTAGCCAATTCATGGGCAACTTTAGGCCTTATCCTAGAATCATCGGCCATTTCAATTTGCATGGCTTGTACTTCTGAGATTTTCCGTTGTGAAGACATTAGATGGGTTGTCTCTAGCAAGTGAAGGACATGATTATGCTCAAGTTTCAGATCATGCAAGGTATAGCGTCCAGAAATCCGATCTAATGTAATTCCCATACGAACATCACAACCTGTTCTTGTTTCATCTCGAGGATGTTTGGTCAAATGGTCTCTCTTATCCTCTTCTCGTTAACCTTGATTAGAACAAACAAATCTGCATGAAGTAGCTAATTTATCGACGGTACTTTTATTCTCATACTTCTTCCTAGCACTGAAACCTACTTGACCTCCATAGAATACCCAAAATCTCCAAGCATCATCCGCACTTGAAAAATTCATGCCTATTTGAGGCATCCAAGTAGGTATATTACCCATGCTGTAAATTATTGTATAATAGTATTTCAGGCATCGAAGACATAGAAATATCGATAAAAAAAAGTTCATACAAAAGAAACCGAAATTTAGGGTTTATATATAGTAAATCAAGGCCTGCAACAAATACTCTATATAGAAATAATCAGTTAGATGAACGAACCTGTGCATGTCTTTCGAAGAAATCGATCTATTTTCGAGTCACCATTCTTCGGATTGGCTTCCTCATCCATACTACGTACAAGGAATTGCAATGGCGCCTTGGAAATCCTACAGCCGGAGGAAATTTCCCGCGCGTTTTACCTCACGCGAGAGCAAATACCATTGTTTTACTGTGTTTTGCTTGGCTGTGAGGCCTGTACGTGAGTAGCAGCCAATCAACCTGGGCTTGGGCCTGTGTTAATAGGCAGGGTTGGTTAGTGTTAGAGTCGGACTCTATCCAGGCCTCCACTATATAAAGGGAGGCAGCCCCGATGTAACCAAGATAACGACCTCATAATAGTAGCATAGGCAAGAAGGGGTCAGCGGCCGGCATGTGGCCGTGACCTGGTTAGCCGGCGTGCTGCGGTATTATGGATTGAGGAGGAGCGCCCATAATCAGAGCCCCGCAGATGTAGGCGAAAGCCGAATTGCGTTACCAAACATCGTGTCTCCTGGTGTCGTTCGTGATCTTGCATTGGCGCATATTCCTAACAAGTGGTATCAGAGCCAGGTTGGCAAGGTTGGCCATGCGAAAGATTTAGGGGGAGACACGAGGTTTATGCATATACGGGCGCCGCAGAAAATGCTCTATCGGCGCAAGGTGGAGCATGGCGGCGATCGACGATTCGATCGGTGGTGTCGGACACTTCGGGCAGGAGGCTCGAACCATTCGATGGCTACCGTTGGTAGGGATCACCATGCGCAGGTGATCGGGGACCGACAAAGTAGCCGGCGAGGTCGGCAGGCGACGGCGACGACCTCGGTGTTCGCGATCAGACTGGCAAGCGCGGATGGATGCCGGATAGATCGAAACGGCGGGAGCTGTGATGCGACCTGTCGACGGTTGGGATATCGACCCAAGTCAACCAAGGTTCTTCAAAGAGGAGATAGGAGACACGCCGAACAACCACGAACAGGAGACAGAGGTTTTTATCCTGGTTCAGGCCTCTCGGGAGAGATAATAGCCCTACGTCCAGCCTTTCTTATATATCAAGGATGAATACAAGAGGTGGCTCGACGAGACGAACAAGTCTCGGCGAGATTATGGTGTACAGGAAGCAATAATGCGAAGATCAAGTGCCAGGAGCCAAGATGTCCAACTCGATGCCAGGGGGCCCTGTTTATATAGTGCAGAGCAAACCGACCTACCGAGGGAATATCGGGCCGGGCTAACTATGAGATCGCAACGAACTCATACATGCCAAATATCTCCCGAGGCAGATAAGGAATACTCTCGTCTTGGGGATCACGACTCCTAATCCAATCCGGGAAACCAACGTCCGGGTCTTCACGTAGCCGTGCAGAACTCTTGTTCGAGACGGACTCAAACACGATTCCTTGGCCACTACGCACCACGCCATCCGTGAAGTCGCTCGCAGATGCATATGGGCCGATAGAACCTTCCAGGAGCCGGGCCTGGTAGGTCGCTTGATCGGGCCGTCGTGGAGTGGGCCATGGCAATGGGCGTAATTTAATCCCCGACGCCTAGCCCCGAGACTCAAGTGGAAGGACTCACTAGAGTGGGTCATCCTCTTGAGACTCCAAGTCACGAAGAGGGTATTTTTCCGCTACAAAGACGCAACAAAGCGATCGAACAGTCATGGTTCAACCGAACAAGACTTGTTCGAGACCGAATGCAGAACCGACCAAGACGAGCAACTCATTGCGTTGAACAGGAATGACATCTGTCCGAGCAGAGCACTCAGCCTTCGATACATGTAAATCGAAATCCAAATCGTCAGGGACCAGACGCGCACTTCGGGCGAAGAGCTGCCCGGTGCGAGGCGAATCATCTCCTTGAGGCTGAACATCATCAAGAAGGGATTGCATTCTTGGTAGTAAAGAGTTTAGCACCGCATCCGGTAAGATCAGATCTTCCGGGAGAATGAACATAACAAGTCACGAGACGGACTCGTGCTGCTGCATCCAGGTATGAAGATACCCGGTAGGAGCCCGCACTCCGGGCGAAGAGCTGTCCGGCGCGAGGTGATCCAAATTTCGAGCACGGAGCTCGTCATGGGACCAGATGCGCGCCCGGCGAAGAACCGCCGGTGCGAGGTGAATCACAACCCGATGCGCCAGAGCCGCAAGAGAACGTGTGAAATCAACGCTTTACCCATGACGTATTCCTTGCGGCGGTGTTAGCGTTGTCTTGGCAAGTGCGAACCGACGCTTGAGTGCCCGCCGCGATGAGAATCGACTTACGATGGGCTTACCCGCTATGCGATGAGAATCGACTACGGTGGCGGGACTCACAGGTGGCGCACTATCTCGACTTAGCCGAACTGTGAAGGTCGAAGACGGCAAAGGCGAAATCATACGCGGTGAAGTGAATCGGTCCACAGGCATGCGGAGAGCAAACCCGGAAGAGAGGATGCGACATCGGCTTTGGTGGGAAGCTCGAACCTCGCCACGACCATCACCGAGTTCGATGTTCCCGCTCTCGTATTCCCCGCAGAAGACAAACAAGAAACGAGCAAAGAAGGGAAAAGAGAGCAAGAAAAGGCTCCAAGAAGAGCAAAGCGAAGTTTTAGAAAACACGCAAAAGACGACCTACCCGCACAAGACATAATTTTTCCGCACGCCCTTGATAGCGTTAGTGTCACCGCGCGAATCGCGAACCGACGCCAGAGTGCCCGCTATGATGAGAATCGGCTTACGGTGGGCAGGACTCCGTAGGCGGTGCATCGCTCTGGATTACCGTGCCAGGAAGGACATAGCATGGATAAAAAAGACGCGTGCGGACAAGTGCAGCCCCGCTGTGGCTAAGACCGCTAATCAGGGAAGGCGATTGGGACCTTAGCCGCAGGCAAAACGTGCGAGGCGAAATCTTATCCGGACATTTACCCGTATAGCGTTGGTGTCGCCTCGGCGGATGCGGAACCAGCGCCACGAGTGCCCGTTGCGATGAGAATCGGCTTACGGTGGGCATGCCGCTATGGCGAGAATCGACTACGGTGGGCAGAACTCCATCGGTGGTGCACCGCTTCGGTTAACCGGAGCCGTACAGGTTGTCGCCAGATAAAAAGACATGCTCGTACGCGGGGAGCACTACGGGAGCGAAAGACCAACGAGGTTTTGGAAAACCAACGCTAAGGAAAGGAACTGGAAAACTGAAAACGTACCGGGGTTGCCGAAATTCAGCTCAAGTCCCAACTGACCAAGGAGAGGCAGCCTTCGAGGAGCGGCCGAGCAACTCAAGACCGCCGAAAGGCGCTTGAATCGAGCTAGAGTCCGACCGAGAAGCTTTTGCAAATTTTTCCGCAAAAAGAGAGCAAAGAAAAGACAAGGACAAACAGAAATCAAGAGCAAGGCGACAGCGCTAGAAAGTTTTAAGAAAACCGTAGAACGCTTAGCCTAACTCCGGCCCTTTGCCAGTACTGCCGAGGACTGAAGTTTGCGAACTCGAACAGTGCACAAGAGAAAGAGCGACGCCTAGCCCCGATACGGACGATGCATGAAGACCTGAACTTACGACTTCAAGCACGCGTAGAGAGTTAGAGCGACACCAGATCCCGATCGACTCGCTCGAAACCGCCGTTAACGTAAGTTAGGCGATTCAAGGTAACCGAACAAGGAAAGTGCCTCCGCGCGGAGGGCTTACGAGAGCGAGCTTTGCCAAGTGGTTGTGCCGTGAGCGTAAGTGCCTCTGCCATGAGGGCTTACGAGCGAGCTTAGCCGCGAGGTGGATGCCGTGTTACGCAACTCGACTTTAGGAACTTGTTGAAGCTAGATACGGCGGGAAAACCCTTAAGATTGCGGAGCCAAGAGTTCGCAAGACCGGCACCATCAAGTGTTACCAGAGAGAAGGAGTAGTCCGAGAAGACAAGTTGTGAGGAGGACCGCAGGGGCCGCGAGCATTCACCGCTCAATAGGTTGAACTTTACATGGCGGCCGAGAGACTTGGACGAACTAAGGCGCGAATTTGAGAAAAGCACGGTTAGGAAACGAAGACCTACACGAGGAACTTACGAAGTCGGTCGATGTTCCAAGCGCTGGTCGCCTCTCTCCGTCATCCACACCAGCGTAACAGCCGGGATCCGGAAGGAGTTTTGATCTAGTCCCGAGCACGGAGCTCGCTCGCGGGACAGACGCGTCTGCCGGCGAAGAGCCGCCTGCCAAGAGATCCAAATTTCAGCAAGGAGCTCGTCAGGGGACCAGATCGCGGCCGGGCGAAGAGCCGCCCGCCGAAGATTCGCGCCGGCGAAGAGCCGCCGGCGCGAAGAGATCCACCGAGCAAGGAGCTCGTCATGGGACAGACGCTGCCCCGGCGAAGAGCGCCGCCGAAAGAGATCCAGGCCTCGAAGCGCGAGCTCGTCATGGGATCAGACGCGCGGCCGGCGAAGAGCCGCCGCGAAGAGATCCGGCGCCGCAAAGAGCCGCCCGGCGAAAGATCCACCGAGCGCAGAGCTCGTCATGGGATCAGACGCGCCCCGGCGAAGAGCCGCCTGGCGAATCCAGATCTGGAAGGCGATCAAGATCGGCGGATCGATCCGATCTGGCGGGAAGAGACATCCCGCCTTCCGAGTCGAAGTCCTCGGGAGAATCTCCCGATCGCCGATAGAGTTCGACATGCTCGATCTGCGAGTCCCCACGGACGGCGCCACCGTTGTCGGCGGTTGGGATATCGACCCAAGTCAACCAAGGTTCTTCAAAGAGAGATAGAGACACGCCGAACAACCACGAACAAAGAACGAGCAGAGATGAGGTTTTATCCCGGTTCAGCCTCTCGGGAGAGATAATAGCCCTACGCCCAAATTTTTATTATATATCAAGGATGAATACAAGAGGTGGCTCGACGAGACGAACAAGTCTCGGCGAGATTATGGTGTCTGAGAAGCAATAATGCGAAGATCAAGTGTCGAGCCAAGATGTCCAACTCGATGCCGGGGCCTGTTTATATAGTGCGAGCAAACCGACCTACCGGGGAATATCGCCGCTAACTATGAGATCGCAACGAACTCATACATGCCAAATATCTCCCGAGGCGGATAAGGAATACTTCGCCTTGGGGATCACGACTCCTAATCCAATCCGGAAACCAACGTCCGGGTCTTCACGTAGCCGTCAGAACTCTTGTTCGAGACGGACTCAAACACGATTCTTTAGCCACTCACGCACCACGCCACCAGTGAAGTTCGTTCTACAGATGCATATGGGCCGATAGAACCTTCCGGAGCCGGCCCCGGTAGGCTGTTTGATCGGGCCGTCAGGGAGTGGGCCATGGCAATGGGCCGTAATTTAATCCCCGACACGACCGGATGTTGCACAGGAGGCGCTGCATCATGTCACCGAGGGCAAAGCCGTGACGTGGACACAGATGGCCAGGGTGCAGTATGTTTTGCTGTGCACGGACGACATGGTGCACGGTGGCGGGCTGGAAAGCCTGCTCGAGGGCTCAAAAGTTGGATCTGGAGGTAGAGGAATTTTTCAGGAATTTTTTCGACGGCCGGTGGACTGGTTTCTCCGGGCGGCTATGCCCTTTTTTTTTCCCCCTCGGCTCGAATTGGGAGTTCCACGGTGGATCTGACCTGCATGGCAGCTTGCATGTGGCTAACGGGCAGGACTACATGAGTCTCACGGGAGGCTAGTTGGAAAATCATGCAAGGCTAGTGGACCCTTGGTGGTCCCTACAATATGCTTGTGTCCACAAAGCTCAGGACGGCTGTTCGTGCGTGTGCACAAAAGCAGTCATGCATGTGGCTCATGGCGGTTGGCTCACAGCTAGGCAAAGCACAGGTGCAGGCGTGGGTCCTATGGTGGGCCCCTGCTGTAGCAGACGTTGGGAAGAAGCAGGCGCGGGCCGAGTTGGAGTTGGGGCGGCATGCGCGGGAGAACAGTACCAGGCCGAACCGAAAAAAGGGAAAAAAAGAATTGGGAGCCCGATTTTGAATAGGAAAAGAAGTTCTATTTGAACTAGATTTCCATAACGAAAATTGAGGCTACCATACCACTATAAAAAGGGATCTAAGGGGAGTCAAAACCAATAATCCAAAACAATCAACGGCTGTTTTGAGCGCAAATTTCGGAGGAGTTTTTAAGGCGTGAGATTCGGGGAGGAGACATTCTTGGAGGGTCACATGATCTGCTTAAGATGGCGAACGGTCGGTGTGGCGATACATCCATCGACAAGCAATTGGCGTTATCGAATTGCAGTCGGCAGGATGAAACCGACACATACAAATTTCGTATGGTGAAGTTTGACTAGATCAGAAACTTTAGTTTATGGCGATGATGGTCCGGATATCCCGATCTGAAGAGGTATTGTGGTGGCTCTTAAGGCAAATAAACCGGAGAAGGTAGAGGCCAAGATGGTGGGAGGAGATGCGGTTGCAGTCATGGCAACCATACGCCTTTGTCTCTCAGATCAGGTCATGTATTATGTCATGGAGTTATCATCACCGAAGGAAATTTGGGATAAGCTGGCCAGTCAGTTCATGTCCAAGACTCTGACCAGCAAGCTGTATCTGAAGCAGAAATTGTATGGGCTAAAGATGCAGGAGGGGTCAGATCTGCAAGCACACATTGATGTTTTCAACAGGTATGTCACTGATTTATCACATCTGGAGGTGACAATCACTGATGAAGACAAGGCAATTATTCTTATTTGTTCGTTGCCTCCGTCCTTTGAGCATTTGGTCACAACGTTGACATATGGTAAGGATAGCATCAAAACTGAGGATATTACTGCAGCGCTTATGTCTCATCAATTGAGGAAGAATAAAAATGCAGTGGAGGAACCTCGTTCTGTTGCTTTGCTAGTCTCAGGTGATCAAGGCGGTCATGGGGCCGGAAAGAAGAATAAGAAAAATAACAGGACGGTGCGGTGCTTCAGATGCAATGAGTGAGAGCACATGAAGAGGGACTGTCCAGATCCATCAAAGGGAGTAGATGCTAATGTGGCAATAGGCTCGTATGACTCCGGAGGCGACAGTGCTGAGGTTATTTTGTTAGAAGGGGCTTCTGTTGCAGGTGGAGTTGTTAAGCATGTTGCAGGATCGGCGTCGTTTGTTCCAAGAGACGGCGAGTTTGATGAGGACTCGTCGGGCGGCCCGCTGTAGGCTGCAAAGAAGGAATTAACCAGAGTCCGGGTGCACGGGTTCGCGCAAGACGCCGGAACGACTTCAAGGTGGAGAGACCATATTCTCCAAGGTGAAGTTTGTTAGGTATTGTATCGAATATGTGTACGAGTAGGTTACAAGGACTCTGTGTTGTAATAGGCAGGGTTGGTTAGTGTTAGAGTCGGACTCTATCCAGGCCTCCACTATATAAAGGGAGGCGACCACAGTGTAACCAAGACAACGACCTCATAATAGTAGCATAGGCAAGAGGGTCACGGCGGCAAGCATGTGGCGTGACTGTTAGCCGGCGTCTTGCGGTATTATGGATTGGGGAGGAGCGCCCATAATCAGAGCCCCGCAGATGTAGGCGAAAGCCGAACTGCGTTACCAAACATCGTGTCTCCTGGTGTCGTTCGTGATCTTGCATTGGCGCATATTCCTAACAGCCTGTGTACGTGGGAGCACTTCAGTTTTTATTGGGCTGAGGACAGCAGATGGGAGGAGTCAAAATGCATGCTGCCGTTACACCTACTACGGCAGAGAATCCCGATTGGGAAACGAGGTGAGTCCGAGTGAGCCAGTCCTCAACTCGGCTCAGCTCGTTAGACACCGAGCGGACGAGCGGTGTCAAACTGAGCAAGGGGTCTAAACTGAAAAACGGGTTCGGCTTGGTTCAGTGGTAGCTCGCGAGCCTGCATGAACCTGAACTCGAGTGAGAAAATAGGCTCGGCAACTAATGAATGATGATGCGCTAGGCACGAGCCGAGCCAAGCAGGCGAGTCACGAGCCGAGCCTGAGAGAGCCAACCTCTAGCTCGGCTTGGTTCAGTTAGTTGCATGAGCTGAAAATGGTGCTCGGCTCATGCTCGTTTCTAAACGAGCCGAGCCCCAGCCGAGCTCGAGCAGCTCGCGAGCTTCTGGCTTGTTTTCCGGTCCTATTTGCCTGGTTTTGTCCTAGCAAGACTTAGTTGATGCAGGCTTCGTTTGTTTGGTTGCCCAAATACACTGTTGTAATCAGGCTCTTCTGATACAAAACTATTGTAGCAGACATGCTAAAGGGAAATATAGATAATGAAAATGGACGTTTCTCTAAATGCAACATCGTGTTCTACGTAGGGGGGCCACAGTTAGCCATCATGCTTCGTGGGCAACGTGGGCAGGTAAGTTTTTTCTTTTTTTTTATATCTTTTTATTAGCATCTTCAATTACCGAACTGATTTCAAAAATGGGCTCCTAACATTTTTTTTCGAACAAAATTAGACCACACCCGCTATATAATTTCGAAATATGTAAATTTCAAAACATTTGTCTGCTAAACACAACCAAACACCATATATGCATCTGCACATCCCGTATTCCGTCCGTCTAGTCGAGTCGAGACGGACCAGCCTCATGAGAGAAGGCAACTAAACAGCCCCTAAAAGAAATTGTTTTGCTAATGAATATGTAATATATATGTGGGCAAAATTCGAAGAAATTGTGGCAGATTTTTTTTGGCATTTTGGTTATTCATTAGATCATTTTATTACTACTAGTACAATGCCCATGCCTTGCTACGGCACTTTAAAGGGAAAAAAGAAAAACATAAATAGTATAAACACATGAACTTATATAATAATACAAGTGTACCGCAACCTCTCTCGAGCTCTCTCCCTCTCCTCCCTCCTCTCGATAGTCTCACCACATGGGTCTCATGATTCCACCATAGGTTGCTATTGTTGAGCCACGACACCAAGGATTGCCAAGTGTCGTCAATGAAGTTTATCACCATCCAAACATTTACCTTATAGTTCTCATAGGAGCGACTTCACAGAGATATACACCTCTTATTGATTATGGTTTACAAGCCTCAAATGTGAGCTCTGCACTTTCGTAGCTAGTTTTTTATATAAAAATTCATGGATATATCCAAACGACACAGAATGCAAGGCTTTAAGAGTGGAGGAAAACAGATAGAGAATTTATTTCAATTAGCTAGCTAGCTTAGTTGTGATGGAGGATAAAAATGGCAAGGTCTAAAGATTCATAGACTTCTATTTTTAACTTGATGAATCCTAACAAACCAGATATTGCATTAACACAAGACCAAAGAATCGATCATTTTTTTGCATCTAGGGTAATGAACAAAAAACCTTTTCTGAAAATCAAGAACTAAATCTTACACCCTTTTACGAAAATCAACACAGGTACATGTTCTACCAAAAGAGCAACACCAGAGATCACCAACATGTTCTACCAAAGAATCTTAAAAGCAAAAAGATATTCAATACCACACAAGCCACAAGTGAGCTCGAGTTGCCTCTTTGCAAAAAAAATGTCTAGCTGAACCTTCAATTATCCAAAATGAGCATAAACTCATCAACAGTGTCTTAAGAAATTAATGTAAATCACATATAATATAAGATGGGTACTATCCAGACAGTGGTTATACACATAATTGGGAAATAATTATGTATGTTCTTCTCTCTCTCCCCCTCTCCCTCTCCCTCTCCGGCTCTCCCGCAATCTACCAACCCTCCATGGTTGCACCATCACCATAATGCAATTGTCGGTCCTAACCACCAAACACATAAACATTGCCTACAAATTCTCCATTCATACTATGGCCATGTTCTTTTGAGCTGATCTGAACGGCTGAACGGCTGAAATGACTGAACATCGAGAGCTTCTCGAGATAGTTTCGAGATTCGGATCCATTTCGTTTGACTTGCTTTTTAAAGCATTAGGTCCCACCTTCAAAACAGCGAAAAAACGGACCCAAAAAACTCAAACCATCTGTCTTTTCGAAACGTAGATAAGCCGTTAGCCGTTAAGTTGAAAAGAACTGGGCCTACATCTACAGTAGTATCAGAAATTATCCCTAGACATGTACGTACCTGCAACCGTATATAGTATAAGTGAAATCAAATAAGCAAATAATTGATAAACACAAAATAATGATTGTGCTACTAACATGAAAACAAAATCAATTGAGCTTCTTCTCTCATAATATTTTTAGTGTAGAACTCGCAAAACATGCCATACTCAGTATTGTTTACTTGTGGTAAATTACAATGCTAACTACTTACAGAAAATAATTACTATTGAGAGGAACATCTAGAAGTATATGAAGAAACAAAAGAAAGATTACCTGGCTGAAACAAAAGCGACAAGTCCTACATTAACTTCTACATCTTTGTCCTAATTATATGATCCTTTTGTTTACAATATAGGGCTTTCCAATAGCTCCCAAACTTGAAAACAAGAGGAAAAGGCACCTGTTGTATGACAGGCCATGATCTCCACGAAGTGACCTAATTGACATATCAAGCAGAAAGCTAATGGCAGATTCAGAGCTTAGTACTTGTGCAAGGACAGAGGTTTCATCAATTTGATCATCTTTGACTATATCAAGAGGTTCCGAAAAATTCCATAGTAGTTATCTAAAAATAGGTGATGAATGAGTATAAAGCAATAATATAAGCAGGCACATAACATGTCAAATAGTGTACCAAAATCAAAATTCACATAATTATAATAAAAACGGGCACATGACATGTCACTGTATATATTGCTAATTAAAAACACTGAAACAAACCTATTTTTGAAATGGAACAGTTATCAAAATTCTTTGGACTACATTTATGCCTCACAATCCAGATTCTATTGTATGATAAATGCCATTGACACAAGCAGTACCCTAAAAGCCTGAAATTGTAGGAAATGATATATTTAGCACTATACCTCTTTCTGTCACAAATAGCTCATGATATTGAAAAAAAAAAACTACATCTTTCCGTGACAACACAGAAAAGACCACAACATCACCTTTATATTGGGATAGAGGCACCTCCAGGATAACTTGAGAGTTTAGAAGCCTCTATTGAGCTTGCACTTCTATTGCATCTTAGTTGGGGAGAGTCTATGGGAGGTGTGTAAATCGGACACCTTGTCCTAAACCAGTTACTCATGCTTAGTGGGTTGTATAGGACCTTCATATGTTATGCTTGATCCGGAATGCTATACGTTTGCACGGATGTCAGTAATTAGTTGTGGAATGATACGATTTTCCTTACAGTTCCAACACTAACAAGGGTTCCCTTCGTATCCAAACTCTGAACTTTATGAGGCAAACACTTTTGTGTTTATGGAGGAGCGTCAATCCTGATTTCCTTGATTTGTGCCCTTATTTTGGTATATGGTAATTTTCTTATGTTTAAGGCAATTCGAGGCTTTGTGTTTATAATTGTACCAATTGAAAGACCTAATCTCAATTCTGCTCAAATGTTACCTTTTAAATATGTATGGTCTAAATTTCTTGATGGCAATTAGCTCCATCTTTTTTGTTAACTTTTTTTTGGTTAGGAAAACGCTCAAGAAATAATTTCAAATGCAATTTCAGGTCCTAGAGAGAACTCTAATCATCTAGTCGCACAAACACAAATGCACTGAATTTTCTCAGTACAATTGTATAAATTATTTCCATTTTCATTATCTGCGCTAACATCCTCAAATGGAAACCAGTTGAGCCCTCCACAATCTACTACTTGATCCATTTCTAAAAATATATCATGTTCTAACACTTCAGCAAATAATTGAACAAGAATTCGCAAGAATTCCTTCGGATACAAGCCCACCTCTAATTGTGCTGGTAGCTAGCTTGGTCTAGCAGTGAACCTGGAACCTCGTCTTGATCACATTGAGCGGGTAAACAAAGGTCGCTGCTATCACACCTGCACACGAGCCCCAAAATCCAACACTTATTTGGTGGCGTACACGGTACACCCCAAACGTAATCAACAGACGGCCGAATTAATGGATGGAGCTCAGGAGTTCTCTTGGGCCACGATACCAGCGGAAGCGTCGGCACTGGCGTGGCAGAGGAGCCCGCCGGTAGAGGAGCCCGAGGGCGGAGGTGGCGGTATGG
The DNA here is from genome assembly GCA_036346415.1 of Raddia guianensis. NCBI lineage: Eukaryota > Viridiplantae > Streptophyta > Magnoliopsida > Poales > Poaceae > Raddia > Raddia guianensis. The sequence continues at coordinate 17,611,829 of CM070541.1, read as the reverse complement.
TGGTGCTGCGCAGAAAACGCGGACGGTGGTGCCGGCGAGGTCGTGACGTACCCCGACATCTCCAGCAACTCCCTGATCTGCACCGGCAGCACGGCTCTACGTGCTAGGTCTCCCTCCCCGCGCGAGAGAAGAAGCATGGAACGGCCCGATCGCATCGCCCGCCGGCGACGAAGCAGAGGCAGAGGTGGAGGCGCAGCCGCGCAGGTAGCGCCTAGGGCTAGGGTTCGGGATCTGAGGTGGGAGGAGCCGATGAGGAGTCGGCATTGGAGCGGGGCCTCCGCAAGCTACCGCAGCTCTCCCTCATCGCCCAGAATGTGGGACGCCTCGTGAATGTTGGATGTAGATCGACGGTGGAGATCTAAAGTTGGTGAAATCACCACCACTACCACAAAGGGCTTTATAATAGTAGAGAGAGAGAGATAGAGATTCCTGCTTCGGCTAGCTTCATCTGACCTCCTAAGCATTGCCATCAAGTTGAACAAGTTTAAATTTACCGCAACTCAGTGGCGGACGTGGATGAAAATCAAGGTGGGGCAAGCCTAATCCTTAAATCCGCACCCAAATTGAATCCTTCCCCCTTGTCAAGCTCATTCGGCCTAAATCCTTATATATCCACCCGCCGATAACCACTAAATCAAATAGTAGATGCTCCCCACCGGGTGGAGGCGTGGAGCCGAGCCCGAGCCGTCTGCCGTGGAGGTCGGAGGGGTAGCCACCACGCTCGCCTGGATCCTGTCAGACACAGAGGGCGGTGGCCTCGCCGCCGCCGGCCGCCGGGGCGCCTCGGCTCTCGCCTTCTCGTCCGATCGCCCCCAATCCCATGCGGCGTCTGCAGTGCGCCGTCTGAATAACCGACCCGGCCGCGAGGAGCGATATAGAGAGGGGAGAGACCGAGAGAGAGAGCGATACAGAGAGGGCGGTGAGAGAGCGATACAGAGAACTGCGTTGTGGCCTTTGGAGATGTGGGCCGAAGTCTAGCCATGGGCTGAATTGCTCCATTCGGTCCTACCTAGAGCGAAATTAACTGATAATCTGGTATAATTCCCCTATACTAGACCTAGGGTATAAGGGGGCCTAAAAAATCAAGCTCGGGCCGTGGCCCACCCTGCTATAGTGGTGGGTCCGCCCCTGCCGCAACTCTTTAACTCAGAGGGAAGTCAATGGGGGCAGATAGAACTACTTGCAAAAAAGTGATAGGTATGATCAGCCAATGAATGAATGGACGAAGACGGACAAAGATGGAGGTAGATACAACGGTGGTAGCCACCGGATACGAGACAAGCTGACACAAATTCCTATTTCCAAAGACTAATGAATGTTCGTGCATAGGGTGAAGACGAGTCGAGCTTAAGCGAGCTAGGCCTCAGGAAATTAAACTCGCAATCGCTTGTGGCTCATTGAATGAAAGACCGGAGGAAGGTGCTGTGTCGGCTGGAGTTAGAGAGGAAAGGGGCGAGGGGGTGGCCAGAGGTGGGAGGGGATGGTGCCAACTGGAGACTAAGAGGAGGCATCGACACCAGCTAGAGGCAAAGATGGAGGAGCGAGGACAGCTGGGAAGTAGAAACGCATGGGCGGCGCCAACCGTAGGTGGAGATGGAAGGGGAGGCATTGGCTAGAGGTGGGGATGGAGAAGGCAGAGGTAGCTAGAGGAAGGGAAGGAGGAGCCAAAGGCATGAATAGCCAGTGGCGGAGATGGCGGGGGTGGCGCCAGCTAGAGTTAGGAAGGTAGAGCGCCACCAAGAGGTGGAATGACATGGGTGGACTCAGCCTAGAGCAGAGGTGGAGAAGCTATGGTTAAGTTTAAGAGTGAATTAAGGAAGGGGGTTGGGGGGTGGAGATGGATGGGCCTAGCAATAGAATTTTCTTATGTAGTATGTGAACGAGTCATGAGCGAGCCACAAGCAAGCCAAGTTTGACTCGGCTCATGCTCATTTGCAAATGAGTCAAATCCAAACCCGAGCTTTTTAAGAGTCAAGTCGAGTTACTCACAAGCCACAGGCTGAAGAGTCAACCCTACTCATGTGTTACATGGTTTTACCTTGATCAACATATTTGATCCATGCCATTGTCTTCATTTTTGCGTTCGATTATGAACTCATTCACTTGTCGATCCTATTGTCTTGCCTTTGCTTTTGCACTTGACCATGTCTCTGCCATGAGCTGTAGTGATGTTTGGTTATATTATCCTACCTTTGCCTTTGCACTGGAATACGCCCAAGCCACGAGCTAAGGCCCTGATCTTCTCATTTATCTTAGGCCCTGTTTTTTTGAGCTGATCTGAACAGCTGAACAGCTGAATGACTGAAATAACAGAACTTTGAGAGTTTCTCGAGATAGTCTCAAGATTCGGATCCAGTTCATTTGACTTGTTTTTAAAAGCGTTAGGATCCACTTTCAAAACATCGAAAAAACGGAGTAAAAAAAACTCAAATCATGTCTTTTTAAAACGTAGATAAGTCGTTAAGCTGTTGAGCCGTTAAGCTGTTAAGCTGAAAAGAACTAGGCTTTATTTGATTTATCTACTTATTTGAATTTAAGTTATTTATTTTGTGTTTCAGAGCTTTTAGAAAGTATTTGAGATAAAAAAAACTAGATTCAAAAAATTATTTTAAATTTAAACAAATATAAGTAAATAAATGAATAAATCAAATAAGTTAGATAAGCTTACAGAAACAGATCCTAAAGCTCACTGCACTGGGCAGGTTACCTCGAATAACAAATAGCACACAACCCCGCTTTTGTGCAATCAAGAAGACGCGACAGAGAGGGAACCTGAGGGCAATTCATGGCGGTCGTTGTGGCATGGCATGACACGGTCGATGCGAGGACTAGCAGTAGGGTTGTGCGGCCAATGGCGTCAAATTGGTGCCTCCACATATGCTCTGCCTATTTCGCCCAAAAGAAAGGGGAAAGAATCATAATGTTGCAAATAAATACTCCCTCCGTTTTAAATTGTAGTTCACTATTGATTTTTGGATATTCTATTTGATCATTCGTCTTATTTAAAAAATATATGTAAATACTATTTATTTTGTTGTGATTTATTTTATCATTAAATATACTTTAAGCATGATTTATATTTTTGCATGTTTGCACTAATTTTTTGAATAAGAGGAATGGTCAAAAGGCGTCTTTAAAAGTCAACAGTGAACTACAATTTGGAACGGAGAGAGTAGAATGCATCCGGTTTAAAAAATGAAACCAAATCAAGATTACTTGGAGATTTGCAATTAACACAAATTTCTAAATAGAGCGGTTTTACCATCCTCCATATCTATTACTATTTGTTAGTACCTTCCATCAGAGACATTGATCATGACAGATCGTTCTAATTTTTCTAGTACCTCCGTACCACAAATGTATACAAGGATAAAAATTGAGATTTTCTAATCTTCTTTTGGCCTTGTTTGGTTCAGATTAATGTAGCGTTGCGTTTTACTGTAGTAAATTTGTGATCCCCTCAAAATACGTCTTAACGAGTTCAAAAAATTATGAAAAAAATAGTTTACAAACTTTAAGAAATACTATTTAAAACCCCACAAGAATGACTACAAAACATTACATCATTTGGCTTATACAAAAATAATAAATTTTCATTTAATTTAATTTAATTTAATCTAAAACAAACAAGGATTTTGTTCCTCTCGCTCCTCTCTCTCACCTCATTTGTGCTCCGAGCCTCCGACGGGCAAGCTGTTGTCCGCCGCCGCAACCCCGCGCATGGCCGTTGTACACCGCTCTGCCACACCATTGGACGTTGTTCGTCCTGCTGGCCGCTGCCACCGCCCATCAATCCATCATGCCCGTCTCCGTCACCTGCCTCTTCGAGACACCGTCACTTGCCACCTACATGCCGTTGCCACGCGGGCTGATGACCACCACGCATGTTGTTGCTGCCGCTCGTCATGCCATGTCGTCTGCCTCTATAACGCGTCGCTGCCACCTTTCGTTGCGCACGTCGCTACCACCACCCGCAGTCGCATAGCACCACCAGAGAAAAGGGTTTTACTACCGGTGCATCTGTACCAATAATCTGCAAACCGGTAGTAACGAGTTATCACTACCGGTTACCGGTTTGAGCCACAAATCGATAGTGATATCTGTTTGAGCCACAAACCAATAGTGGTACCGAGGCATCACTATTAGTTTGAGCCACGAACTGTTAGTGGTGTCTTGGGGCACTATCGATACCGGTTTGAACCACGAACCGGTACTAATGACGAGTATCACTACCTATTTGAGCCACGAATCGGTAGCGATGTCTCATGAAAAAGAAATACATATCCTAGTCGTATCTTACGTGACAGTGGGTATGTTGGCTTGAAGGATGAGGATAAAATCACAAGGTTCTTTGTTCGAGTTTTTGTTCTCCCAAAATATTCCAAACATATTTTTATTTCAACATTGGTAGCACTATCAGATTCCAAACATATTTGTATTAAACATTGATTGCACTATCAGTATCGGTTCTATAACCCTTCCTATTTTCTTGTAGTGTCATCTACCTCCATGACACATCGCCGCCCGCCACCCGTGCATGCTGCCGCCACGACAACCGGAAGTGATACATATGAATCTGCAAAAAAAAATCCCTTCTCCCCTTTATCCTTCCCTTGTCGTCCCTCTCACCCACGCATTCACGGACGACAATGTCACCGCCGCGGCATGACGATGTTGCTGCCACCTCAAGCCCCGCACATGCTCCTCCCCACACTGTCGCGCTGAATATACCTGGTCTCTTCCCCGCTTTGCCCTTCCCTAAGCCACTATCGTACCGCTCGCTCCCTTCTATAGGCCACTCACTGCGTCGCCTAAGAAATAATACATTCCTTTGGACTAATAGGTCATTGGTGCCATCTTTTTAGCTCTAGCTGTGTCTAGAAGTAAAATGGATCGATATTGACTATCAACGCTTGTGTAATATCTATGGATTGATCCTATCAACATTGCATTGACATAGCTTTGGATATCAACATTCCAATGGTATAACCATTCGTTGGTCCCGAACTATTGTCGTAACCAGTATAGCTCAGGAGAAAGTCCATGCACTTGGATGTCATTTATTGTCTAAGTGCAAAGGTCGAGTCTAATAAACTAAAATACCTTCACTTAATGATCATTTTGGACTTTCGAAACCCAAAATTTAGGGTCGACAACCAGACGAAAACTGTGCTAATGGTAATACCTTTATTACGACTTCCATTATATTGATTCTAGTGGTAGCTACACATATACAATCGAGTGCCTTAAAAAACCGTCTTTAGGTCTTGTTCTTTTAAGCTGAAATGTTTGAGTTGAAACGAACGATAGTTACAAGCTAAAAATGTTGTGTGGTTTGAAAAACATAAGAAATTGTTAAAATGTTTTGAATTTTTTAGAAAAGCACTCAAAGTTCGCAAAAAAGACTAAAAAGTAAATTAACAAAATTTTTAACGGTATTTTTTAGTTTAAATTTAACTCGAAAGGCTTTCAATAATAAACTAGTTCACGCTAGTTTCGTCCTAGCAGTGGTACAAAATATTAAGGGTCTGTTTGGTTGAAGGCTTAGATTGTCTAACATTGCCATGTCTAAGGTTAGGAAAGTTTTATGGAGTTAGCCTGTTGTTTGGTTCGCACGTAAGGTTAGTCCAGATTCCTTTTCTGCCACATAGACCCCACATGTAATACACACATCAAAGTGTTGACAAATTTGTTGGGGGCTGACACAGTGCGGCTAGAAATTTAAAGAACTAAGGGCCTGTTTGGCTGCTATCTAATATTGTCAAACCTAATATTGGACGGTCAAAATTTACTGTCTCGCTTGGGACGTGTGACTAAGGAAATGTGACGATGCACAATTGTGGCATAAACCAAACATCTATCAAAGAAATTGTGACTTATCTAATGTTATGCGAGGCAAGGTTAGGCAATAACCGAACAGATCCTAAGTTTAGACAAATTTAACATGTTAGGCATGGCAAAGTTAAGCAATGTTAGCTTGAAACAAGCAGGCCTGATCAGTACAAAACAAAGTAGCTTGTACTTTGCAGAAAAGATGAACGGATGGATCGAATCCTGATATATTTTTTCTACAGATGGATAATCCCACCAACCACGTGTGATGGGCATATTGTCCTCGCCAGCTCATCGGTCGCCTTTAAGAGACGAATGGTCCGTGCCGACGTGCCGTCCAGGGAATGGATGAATGGATCATGGGATGTCCTCCGTGGGCCCATGTTTCGAATAAAAGAATGCACAAGGAATATGCGAAACGACAGATTATAATTTCAAAGAACTTTACAAAGGCCCTCGTGTTCCAAAGTTGTGCCATAGCGTTACCTCTTTTTTGTGTCAAATCTCAAAAACCACCGTTATAGAACTACTCGTAGCAACGTGCATGAATCAAAGTGCGTTATCAAATTTAAAACAGCTGTAGTTGCAAGATTGTACCTGAAATATTTGGTTCGAACATGTTTTGAGAGCTTGAGCTTTTAAGCGTCGAATCTCTTTCTAGTAGGATATTATTAAAAATAGAACTTAAACATTTGGTACATGCACGCTCAAAGCGGTTTAAACTTATTTGGTTAGAAAATAAATTTAACTTTTCTTAGTCCGATGTCTTTCTCAACGGAATTTTTCTACCAGTTGCCTGGAAAATAAATAAAATTTCAAGATTTACGCCGGTAAATAACTAATTTTACGTATGGTTTCATGTTATATAAAGTGTATGATTTAACTTAAAAAATTTATATATTATCTTGGCACATAACGTCAGTTCTATAGGTAGTGTGTACCCTGTTTTTCTTTTAAATAAACTTACAACAATAAAAATATTTAGCTAATTGTTGCACCTTTTTACGACATCAAACCATATGCAAATTTAGTTATTGACTAATGTAAAGACGTTGATTGAAATTTTCTCCATTTTTAGTCGATCGTTGAGGAGTCACACTCTTTTCTTAATTATGAAGCCACCCCTAAAATTTTTTCAAAATAACATAATTGAAACGATCTAGCTTTGAGAAGTGAATTTAAGAACATTCCAAAGCTCACCTTTAACATTCAATTCAATTTAGTTTAGCCAGCTTATTCATTTTGTTCAACTACTCTAAACATGTATGTGGTGGATATTCTTTTCGTGTCAATGAACTTTTGTAAACAGGAATGCTAATGGACGCAAGGACGGATTTAGAACCGGGTCAGGTGGGGCTCTAGCCCCACCTATGCTGCCTATGACAGTGGAGCCATAGTTAGACACACCTATAATTTTTAGTGTCAAATAGAAAGAAAGAAGTGGCTAAACTTCAGACTTAGGCCTTGAGCTAAACTTCAGCCCCTGCTATTTATTTTTGGTTGTGTCCGCCCCTGAATAAACGGTATACTGTTTCAACTATATAGATATTTCATGTAGTGTTTCATGCGATGTTTCATAAATATTAATGTGTGTTGTGTTTTATTAATATTTTACACAATGTTTTATAAGTGTTTCATGTTTTTCACGCGGTGTTTCACATGATGTTTCACATGAAACACGTATAGTCATACTAGCCCTCTTCGTATAAATTATCGTAGTAGAAATCTTATATTTGTTATGTCATGGTGATTCTGTTATGAGAAATAAACAAAAAAAATTTATACAATTAAAAAAATTTGAGAAGTGGTTTTATAGGCTGTTTGGTTGTCTTCTCTCACGAGGCTGGCCCGTCCGACTCAGCCAGACTGGTAAGATACGGGATGTGCAGATGCAGAGGCAGTGTTTGATTGAGTGTTTAGTAGGCGAATATTTGAAATTTAATTATTTTGAAATTTATATAATGAGTATGGTCTAGTTTTGTTCAAAAAATGCAGAAATCCATTTTTGTAATCGGTTTGGTAATTGGATATGCTAACAAAAAGATACAAACAAAAAAAACTTACCTGCTACGTTAGTAGTTCATGCATGACTTGATATGATGACTGACTGTGGCCTCATGCGCCGAACACGAGGCCGTCATGCATTGCATTCAGAGAAACACTCATTTTTTTGTGTTTCTTCAGAGCCAGGCTGTATGGAGAATCTTGCATTTACAGAGTCAGGCTCAAAACCAGATGCAGACAACCAAACACAAAAAAAAAAAAAAGATTATGCATTTGTAGATACAAATCTCTATAAATGCAGCTAACCAAACAGCCTATCAGAGAACGGATAAAAAAGATCGGAGTGCTACATTCGGAGAGAGAAGTAGCAGAGCAGAGCAGATGATACAACTATGCTTGCAACCGTGTGAAGCAGCGCACATCGACGTGGCTCGCCTCGGGCTGGGTCCCACCCCCACTGTACTGTACAACTTTATAAACAACCCGGCTGCATCGTAGCCTGGCCGCTGCTCTCCCGGGGCAAGTGGCACATGTCACGTTGCATTCTTCTACCTCTCGCACGCCGCGGCACGGGGCGTGACCCACTCACTCCAGAGTCCAAGCCCACTCGCACCGCCGCACGCACGCACCCCCGGCTCGATCCTCGATGGCGTCGCCGGTGGCGATCCCGCAGCGGCAGCTCTTTATCGACGGCGAGTGGCGCGCTCCCGCGCTCGGTCGCCGGCTCCCCGTCGTCAGCCCCTCCACCGAGGCCGCCATCGGTACGTGTCCTGTCCGCCCCACCCTTCCCCGCGGTCGCGCCACGGGTGGAGGGGCTGATGAGCTTGGTTTCCGCTGCGCAGGAGAGATCCCGGCCGGCACGGCGGAGGACGTGGACGCCGCGGTGGCGGCCGCGCGGGCGGCGCTGAGGAGGAATCGCGGCCGCGATTGGGCCCGTGCGCCGGGCGCCGTCCGGGCCAAATACCTCCGCGCAATCGCAGCCAAGGTACCGGCCACCCACCGCCTTCGCCACCACCACGCCCCTGCCGCTTTCGCTCTGATTTGGATGTTTTTGGCATCAAATAAATGCGCTGTACTGCAATGATTCCAGTGATGGTTACCTCCTTGATTCCAGTTTTTAGCTGTAGACCATGTCGTGCTGAGCATCGTCGTATGATGCGTTGCGTGTACTGTCTGTAGACCAAGAATTGACCATTGCTTCATTTGTTTAGTTGTGTGGTCTGCTTCTGCTTCTGATTGGAAGCAGACCGCAACCCGTGTCTCTGGCATCTGGATGTTATTTTGGCGAGGGATTTGTGGAAGCCCGTGTCGCAATCCGATCCTAATTGATGGACAGTGAAATGGAGTGGAGTGGGTGCGTGCCACGAGTGCATCTCGCTCATTGGCCCATGGCACGGCATAGGTGTGCACGTTTGTATGTGTGCTTCTTTCATTGGGCGGGCCAAAGCATTTGCTTACTTGGTAGCTAGTTTCGATTTACGAATTTGCTAAACATTAGTTGCCCGAGAATTTTTAACCATCGGTCGATTTTCACTTGCTTGGAATGCCGCCACCTTCTAACTCTTCTCTGGCCGCCGCCGTGCCATTGGGGTTAGGGTTCGGGGCTAGAGTTCTCCGGTGCTCCCGGTCTTAGAGGGAGGTTGGGGGAGGTGGCGGCTTGGCGGTGTGGTTGGGATCATGGTGGTGGTGCCGCCGGAGCCGCGAGAGTGGTCGAAGGCGGTTGGGCGACAGTGGGAGGGGGATCTTGCACACAACGGTTGGATTAGGGTGGGCGGTGGGCGGAGCGGCGAGGTGGCAAGGGCGCCGCCTGCCGTGGGTAGGTGGGTTAGTGGTGACGGGGGAGGAAGTGGAGGCATGCGTAGCAGCTGCTGCGGCACCGGTGAGGGAGAAGGAGGAGGGGTGGCGCTAGTGAAAAAGAAGGGGGAGGAAGAGAGGTGCTGCCAGGGAAAAGGTAGGGGAGGTCACCGGAGGAGGGGAACCAATAGAGATGGGAAAGTCGACTGAGAGTTATTTAAATCTTAGGCAACTGAGAGGTAGACCCTCCTAGTTAATTTAAGGGTAAAAAGCATACATGCCACTGTAGAGTCCCCTTTGGATAGAAATGCCATCGTAGAGTGTCTAATAGCGCAGACGCCATTGTAAACAGCAAAAATGTGCATAGATGTCATTATGGAGAGAATTGGGGATATATGAGCTAAAAATACATTCCAAAATACATCTGACGAGCGGGGCCCACATGTCATCCCCTCTAGCCTTCTTCCACCTCTAGCCATTCCCCTCTTCTCTCTCCTCTCTCTCTCTCCATTGCTCCTCTCTCTCCTCAGGCATCCCAAGGCCACGGCGCCAGAGATGCAGAGATGGCGCTGGCTGCCGCCGCCATCGTGCCCGTCCATCTCCGGCGAGAGGAGGCCGCTCGCGGCAGAGGTAGGCGGGCCCTATCGGCGAGCTCGCGGAAGAGGAGGACAGGCGGCACGTCGAGCACTTTGAGGAGAGGCGGCGGCTAACTCGAGGGAGAGGCAGGGGTGGTACCTCGCCGCCGCCGTCGGCTTCAGTGGAGATGGGCTCGTGCGGGCGCCGGCGGCGGCCGAGCTCGAGAAGGATAGGGCGGGCGCCGCCGTGCACGCTTGGGGAAGAGGCAGGGCCGCCGCCGGCGTTGGTGGAGATGGTTTAGGGCGCCGCCGGCTGCTAGGCTCGAGGAGGACGGCGCAGAGAGGCCGGCGGTGGAGATCGGGGAGAGAGAGGGGGGATAGAGAGGGAGAGAGAGATGGAGTAAGAGGAAGAGGAAGAAGAAGATGCATGAGAGGCTGACATGTGGGACCCACATGTCAGACCGTATTTTCTATCGTATTTCTCTACGTATTTTGTCCGTAATTCTCTCTCAGCTCGAATAATGGCATTTGTGCACATTTTTGCTGTTTATAATGGCGTCTGCGCTATTAGACACTCTACGATGGCATTTCTGTCTAAAGGGGACTCTACAGTGGCATGTATGCTTTTTACCCTTAATTTAATGATGAGATCTGATCAGTGGACTGAAGAGGCCCTTGTGTAGCTCTGAATGGGTATGGTCCTGTGGATGCATGAATGTGTGTAAGTTTCTTACTGCCAGCCAGGTGCATGCTAGATTTGTCAGTGGTCCTTCTCTGCATTTTTTTCATGTATTTTCTGGCATAGGTGGCTCTCTATAAGTTTTCTCGTACAATCTATTTATACTGACCACAAAAATTACAATTTATTTTTGAATTACGTCCTGCTTATTTAGGGAAAAGCCCTCCAATCTGTTTTTGACCTGTAAGACCTTTTGCCTTCTAAAATAAGGCAGGGGGTGATCATTTTATAGTCTTCTTAACATAAATAAATATAATTTATTTACCTTGAGTTTGAAAAATCTGGTACTTTTTTGGCTTATTAAAACTTAGCTCACAGCCTCGCATATATATATTAGCTTTCATATGCTTTTTCCCTTTTCGTTCAGATAATTGAGAGAAAAACTGAGCTGGCCACGCTAGAGTCTCTCGATTGTGGGAAGCCTTTTGATGAATCAGCATGGGACATGGTATGTGACTCAGCTTATGAATGCATCGATTATATATATTTTTTCTGGACATGATTGATATTCTGATTGTACATTCTTCCTTTATCAGGATGATGTTGCTGGCTGCTTTGAGTACTTTGCTGGTCACGCAGAAGCCTTGGACAAAAAGCAAACTTATCCAGTTTCTCTTCCATTGGAAAATTTTAAATGCCATGTTCGGAAAGAACCTATTGGTGTAGTTGGGCTCATCTCACCTTGGTATTGCTCATTTCCTTCCTCACCTTGCTCCTATCTTTATTTATTATCCAAGTGTGCTTTTAAATAGCCTTTACATGGTAAAGGAGCCTTACTATAGCGTACTTAGCCATTGCAATTCCAGGCATTGAATTTATTTTTTCCATTCCTTTGGCCACACATTCTGTTGGTCTCCAGGTTTCTACATGTGTACTTACTATCTAATGTTGAACAGTTGAAGTTCTCTTTGCTGAGAGCCAGAGACAAAGTTGTGTGCTTGTGCGTGCGTGCTAAATTTTATTGTTGATACAGCCCTCTGTCTTCTTTCAAGACTTATTTTCTTATGAATGCCCAACCTCTCAACTGCCAACGCTCACGGCAAGAGATGCGGCCACCGACTACCAGCTATGGCTTTCAACACCGTTTGATCCTGGCTAGTTTAGGGCTAGGACTGTGGTTTTTCCCCTTTTCTTGTAAATATGATTCTGTCTTAGAGTCTTACTGAATGAAAACAGTTTACCACATAATTTTATAAAATTTGATGTTCTTTTTTTATCCAGGATTACCCACTTTCCATTATTGGGCAGCAGGATATTCATTCTAATAGTGTTTTTCTGATATTTTGTTGCCCATAACTGTAAATTATTTTGTTTCTGAAGTATGCGTTCTGTATTTGTCATTTGTGGGTTGCAGGAACTATCCTCTCTTGATGGCTACATGGAAGGTAGCTCCTGCTCTGGCTGCTGGTTGCACTGCTATTCTCAAACCATCTGAATTGGCTTCCGTGTAAGTTTAACATGTTATGGTATGCCCATGCTACAAGGAGCCACATTGAAATTGAAATATATCTCTATTTTAAATTACCAGAACTTGCTTAGAGCTTGCTGATGTGTGTAAAGAGGTCGGACTTCCTTCAGGCGTCTTAAACATTGTGACTGGATTAGGTCCTGATGCTGGTGCTCCTTTGTCATCACACCCTGATGTCGACAAGGTACAACTATTCTCCCCACAGACAGGTGTGAGCCATAAGTCATCAATGGATATAGGATATTCTACAAAATATGTGGTTTTATGTGCTTGTAGGTTGCATTTACCGGGAGTTACGAAACCGGTAAAAAGATTATGGTTGCGGCAGCTCCTACGGTCAAGGTTTGTCCTACATATTTGGAATTCTGTTCTCTTTAGTAATCTATTGTTAATAAGTATCTTGCTTTTCTCTCCTTATAGTATTTGAATTGTTATCGTCACACTTTGAACATCATTTTTTTCATAGCGAAAGCATTGTTTTGATATATCTCATTTCTTACATTTGTATCACATCTTTTCTTGACAGCCCATTTCACTGGAGCTTGGTGGCAAAAGTCCCATCATAGTATTTGATGATGTTGACATCGACAAAGGTACATGCCACTTGTTGAGATTAACAATCTCCAAAAGCCCTTCGCTCTGTGGGGCTTGCCACGTGCACATAACTGGACAGGATCATACTCATACGCTCACAATAGCCCTTTTGTCGGGGTTGTCATATAAAAACCCTCGGCCAAGCAGGATGAAAGTACATGAACTACTTTGGCATTGAAATATGACTGATATGAATTAGCATTTACTCATCAGCCCATGTGATACAACTGACACACTAGTTGCCAAGCAGGATGCAAGAACATTAATTACTCAAAATGGATTGTCATGACTTATGAATTAGCATTCATAATTCATCAATCCATACAATTGACAAAACAAAAATTGCTTTCTATTGTTGAGCATGTTTTGTTTTGAGAAGATTTGTGAAAGACAAGATAATCCATACAACAGCCTTGATGTGCATATGTACACTGAATGTGGGCATAGAATAGATGGGCTTAATGTATATACTTAACAGAGTGTACTTTCTACTGGTTGTTTCGTTGTCATAAAAACTTATAGTGGGAACATACAAATTGAATAAATACAAAATGAAAAATATGTGATGCAATGTTTCTGTATTACTCCCTCCAGTCACAAATATTTGATGTTTTTTACCGTGCACTGTCTCCATGATACAACTTTTATCATGAATTACTGTTGGAATTTATTTCAAAACCCCACCAAAATTATAATATTATTGATGTATTTTTTGACATGGTTCTACACATATATTTTTTATGTACACAATCAAAGTATTTAAAAGATATTAGTGACTCAAGTTTCAAAACTTCGATTGACTCGCATAAACATCAATTATTTGTGATGAGAGGGAGTACATGATTTCATTCTTAGAAAGGCGGAAGGCTGGAACTCATGTGAATAACATAAAAACCACTGTTTCAAGAATAGTAGCCAATCAACTAGCTTTAATTCTGAAAAATTTTACGCTCTATGTTTCCTGACTAAAATTCACTTTATTTAGTTGACACTTGACACCTACATTTTAACAGAACATAGTTCCTGTTAAATTTGCATTGTTTTTTGGACCTTCAGTTATATTCCATTGTTTTGAGATACTTAGATTCCATTGTTGATCCTTATATTTACAGCTGTTGAGTGGACTCTGTTTGGGTGCTTTTGGACCAATGGTCAGATTTGCAGTGCAACATCTCGTCTTATTATCCATGTAAGTGCTTGATATTGTGACTTGTAATGCTAATGAAGCACTCCACACATTTTATCGTAATGCCAATGGTCAGATTTTGTCGCATTGCTCTAGCTTTTTTCTCAACTCCGCCATTAATTTACGGCTTGTGATTATTCTATGGTGCACCATCAGTTCACAGAACAAATGTCTGTGTATTATGTACATTACGTTTTCGGATGAAAATAATAGGTGTTATGTACATTATGCTTGGTATTTTAGGCAAGTAACATACATGTTGCCCATTGATTAACAGGGTTTGAGCACTTAATTTTTCTGTGCAAATTAGTATGATATCTATTAATGAATTAATTTTTTGTGGGTTACTGTACTTAATGGAAGGTGGCTTTCAACTCTATGTTGCTGTTGGAAACAATAATTCAAATTAGATAGTTTATTTGATGTTAAGTGTTAATTTGCTGTTAAGCACATGACTATCAGCTTGTGGGTCCTCATAGTGAAAGCTCTGCAGACAAAAATTGCTAAAGAATTTAGTGAGAGGATGGTTGCATGGGCCAAAAATATTAAGGTGTCAGATCCACTCGAAGAGGGTTGCAGGCTTGGGCCAGTTGTTAGTGAAGGACAGGTACAAGTTAACTTCATTTATTTTTAGAAATATGTCATCAATAATGCTAGGCTCTTATGACTTCTTACTGGACTACTGTTCTCTTTTTTGTTATTCTTGTTATATAATTAATTTACTCCTTTTGAATTAGTAATTGTACACTCCTGTAGTCATGTTCTTACTAGTTGCCTCAGGGTGCAACTTGCTCTATTTTTAGTGGGTCTGTTAAAACACACTGACTGAAATACCACCTTCTGTAGTTTTACTTTGTTGTGCTTTTCGCAGTAAGAATTAGTCTTTTCGTTATGGTCCCATGGCACTGGACCAGCAGAAATAAACACCATACTTAACCAATTACTGTGGTTATTTGTTAGGAATCTTAACCATTTTATTGTCTTTATCAGTATGAGAAGATAAAGAAATTTGTATCAACTGCTAAAAGTCAAGGTGCCACCATTCTGACTGGAGGTGTTAGGCCAAAGGTAATACCGCAGTGGTCTGATGTTCAGGCATACACATGCTATCGAATCAGAACTGATGTTTTATGTCTTCATAGCATCTGGAGAAAGGTTTCTATATTGAGCCCACAATTATTACTGATGTCAACACGTCAATGGAAATTTGGAGGGAGGAAGTCTTTGGCCCTGTCCTGTGTGTTAAAGAATTTAGCAGCGAAGATGAAGCCATTGAATTGGCCAATGATACTCAGTGAGCTACTTATTTTTTACTATAATTTTTATGTGTTTTGCAGGCTTCAAGCATATACAATACTAAATAGTCTGGCATACAAACTTACCATTACTCTTCTCCTTATGACAGTTATGGTCTGGCCGGTGCTGTGCTTTCCAGTGATCGCGAGCGGTGCCAGAGAATAGCTGAGGTATGCCTTAAGTGAAGGGGGTTAACACTATGCACAGACTTTTAACTTTGGTGATTGCGTTGAAGTGATCTCCCAAATTCTCGTTTTGATCTTATGTTCTATGCATCTCTTTCTTAACTCAAAGTCGGTGCAACTTATTTCCACCTACTCAAACCTCGAAACCTCGAAATTGAATCCCTCTGAAATGCTCTTGAAATTCATTTCACTGTTCCTAAGAAACAATGTTCGACAAAAAAAAACCTACCGCAGGATATCAACGCGGGAGCTGTTTGGGTAAACTGCTCTCAACCTTGCTTCTGCCAAGCTCCTTGGGGTGGGAACAAGCGCAGCGGGTTCGGACGTGAGCTCGGAGAAGGGTGGGTAACACAACCATCGCGTTCTCCAGAAAATGTAATGGTTACACTTGGAACCTGACAACCCCGACATTGTTTTGCAGGGGCATTGACAACTACCTAAGCCTCAAACAAGTCACGGAGTACACCTCTGATGAGCCGTGGGGATGGTACAAATCCCCGTCCAAGATGTGAGCTAGCACCACCTCGACGTGTTTCCATCAGAATAAGTCGATGCCACATATCTGAATGGATGTGTATCGTTGAGAATATTATCTGCCATGTACGATCGAATCTTGCAAAATAAAGGCCTGAGTTCGAGCTGTTGTGTTCGCTTGTATACTTGATACGTGTGTATACTGCTGTTTTTTTTTTTTTTTTTAACAGATGTGTTCGCTGCCGTTACTTTGGTGTGTGCTCTGCTGTTACTCTTTTGAGCTTGGGTGAGCTGGAAACCACAATGGCACAGTCTGCTCCGGGAGATTTACCTACAGGCCACCCAATTCGATAGTATTATCCAAATGACATTAATTTCGTCTGTCTTTACGTGGGCGACACTGGTCGCGCGAATTTCTTACCCCAACAATATTTTGATCTTTTAACCCTCTTTTCCTGTTATTTAGCCCTTTTATCTCAAGTGGCTTGACCCTTTTGCCTCTGGACATTGACCCTTTTGACCTTTTATTTCCCTTTTGACCTTCAATCGAGATCCCCTCCGGAGCCGCCGCCTCGTGCCTCCCTCCCCGCCGCCCCCTCCCTCGCCGCCTCCGTCACACCATCGCCCTACTACACTTGCCGTCGCCTCCTCCCTCCTCGTCGCCCTCTTCGTTGCCGCCGCCCCTCTCGTCGGGACTCGGTCTAATTGACCGAATCCTAATTATCATCTGATCTTAGTCCCTGAAGATCATGGCTTGCACACACAATTTAACAATAATGGTACATTGCCTTGAGTCACATTATTACAACATAGGGACTAAGCGTCCCACGAAGTCACGATTTAATACATCAAGCACGCGCGCGCAGCCAAGATCTGAGTTACACACACGGTAGCGCAGAGCCTAACATGGCACGATTTATTCTAGTAGCTAGACTATTCCACGAGCAAAGCGGCGGGCGGACACAACTCTACTCTTCGTCCTCGAAGTCCTCCTCCTCCTCGTAGTCCCGGTCCTCCTCGGATGGAGAGTCGTGAGAACCTCCTCGATGTTGAAAATTTTGGAAGAGGGAAGGAGAAATAGGGGTGAGTACAAAGGTACTCAAACAAGTCGAGGATATATCTTGATGGGGTTTAGTACAAATGGATGGCTTGGGCGGTTTTGCGGAAATTGCGATTATTAGCCTAGTTTTGACAAAGCGATTTAGAAACATTGAATCTCCATATTTTCTTTGGGCTTTTCTCAAACGGTTCTCGCCACTTGGCCTCAAGTGCCATAGCAAGAACAAAATCCTTTCTTCTTTTCTTTTCTCAAAACCGGCTAGGTCCATTCCCGGCGACACTTTCCGATAGGCCGTTATCCATTTCGAATATCACCGGTGGCCCCTAGCTCAAACGAAATCCTTCTCAAACCTTACTCATCTCAAATCATTTATTCAAAACCCTTTTCTAAATTGGTTTTAAAATGAAGAACTACCATATAATCAGTCCTTCACAGGCCAGAATCATGAAACACGGCTATCATGACAGATTTTAACTCTGCAGAGTGGAGTACGCTTTACCCTCGAGAGGCTACGCACCCAGACGATGTTTCGCCACAAGACCATCAACCACGAGGGCCAACGATCGGGCCCGTCCCATACCGGGCTCGAGGTCGTACTGTAATGGCTCAGTTCATAGGATTATAGGATGAGCAGTCCTTAGACTAGGGGAGAATTTATATTTTAGCCCAATTTTCAAACCGGTGCCATACTGCACCAACTGACAAAATATCTCCCTAGTCGGAAAGATTTTGGGGTAAGAGGAAAATCATTTCCTATTAAGCATCACCCTTGATGCGCTATCTTTAAATCATCCTTTCCCAAACATTTCTCAACAATATTCTCATTTCACACAAATGATTGAATCATTCCATAAATAATTTTAAGCATTTATCCTACCTTAACAAGGTATTTAAATAAGAGCAATTCATATTTTAGCCTTAGGTTTCACCTACCATATTTCTTACCTTTCTAATTGGCATAATAACTAATTCTAGCAAATCGGCATTTATCTTTTAAACTAGCATGCATATTTTCAAGTCTAATAAACATTTTCTAAATAACCGAAAATAGCTTCACAATATGATCAAAGGGGACTTGCCTTGGTCGATGATGGTAGGAGCAACCGGCGACGGGCGGAATCTAACCACGGACAACACATACAACATAATATAAACATCCATCAAACAAGGAAACATTTATATATGATTTTTGTTTTTAAAAAAAATCATGCATGAAATAAATATGCATGAAAATGTGATGCATGCACAACTATTTTATATTTTTATTAAATCAAGTGTATGCATCAAAATAATATTTTCATCATTTTTCTAAGGTTTTTGAAAATCATTCGTTATTTGCTAGTTAATGCAAAATGATTGGTTTAATTTTTATTGTTATAGGTATTAATATAAATAGAGAGTTATTAAATTTTTGGATTATATTTATGTGTGCACTTTGAACTCTGGAAAGCGTATTCTGATCGAATACGTTTCCATTTATCAGAACCAACCAACTACACAGGCTAGCACTAATCTCAAAGCATGGGTCTTCTTCAACCTCAAGCCAAGCATGCACAGCACGCACAGCACACACGCCATTGGAGCTAACTGGAGCTCGGCTAGCCGGCTGTGGCGACCTCCGTTCGCCAAACCGACTGCAAAAATGGATTCCTCTCGACTCAGCGCCTCCAAAGGACCCTATAGCTGCTGATCCGCCGACCGTGCTTGACATACGTATTTTTATACATAGCTACAGTGCATGCTCTAAACTAGCTCGCATGGCTTCCATGGGAGCTCTAGCTCGACATGGCACACGCAGGGAAGACTACGGCCTCCCGGGATCATCTTTCCAAGCTCAAGCGCACCTAGAGATGAGCGAAGCTTACCAAGGCAACGGCGAATGAAGGCCACTGGCGGCGACTTCCTTCTTGACTTGGTGATGCTTCGGGTTCCTTCGACACGAGAAGAAGCACGGCACGCAGGCAGGACCGAGCAAGGGAGGTAGGAGCACGAGCTCCACTTTATAGCTGAGAATGGCACGGCGAAGTCGGACTTTACTCCGACGGATGGCACAACCAGCGGAGGCAACGAAAGACAGTGCTATTGCACAATAGCAATGGCGACAAGACGGCGAGGTCGGGCGCTTAGCGTGGCGTGGCGGCGAGAGGAAGTCGTGGCGTGGTCTAGATGCGCCCGACGACGCACGCTGGGTTGCAGAGTAACTTCATAGCGGCAATTTGAGTTCTGAACGATAAGCTTGCAGTCAGAGGAGAGAAGAGAGAGAAAAGGTGAGAGAGAGAAAAGTTTTCTAATTTTTCCAATTTTGTTTTTCTCTTTTCTTCTTTCTAAATAATTATTCAAAGGTCAAATATTAAATAGGTTTTGACAAATTCACATGGGTTTGAAAGCTTCTAAATGCACCCATGAAAATATTTATACCTTTAAAAATTAATGACCCAACCCATTTTCAAAACGGTTACATGCAATGATGATGCCATGATGTTTTTCAACACTTAAATAGTTTAATATTTTAATTATGCATTTTAATGAGATTATTAACGTGCCAAATTTGGTTTTGAAAATTTGGGATGTTACAGATAGCCGTGCTCGCGGTTACGAGCGCGCGAAGGGACTGATTATATGGTAGCTCCTTCATTTTAAAACCAATTTAGAAAAAGGGTTTTGAATAAATGATTTGAGATGAGTAAGGTTTGAGAAGGATTTCGTTTGAGCTAGGGGCCACCGGTGATATTCCGAAATGGGTAACGGCCTATCGGAAAGTGTCGCACGGAATGGACCTAGCCGGTTTTGAGAAAAGAAAAAAAGAAAGGATTTTGTTCTTGCTATGGCACTGAGGCCAAGTGGCGAGAACCGTTTGAGAAAAGCCCAAAGAAAATATGGAGATTCAATGTTTCTAAATCGCTTTGTCAAAACTAGGCTAATAACGCAATTTCCAAAAGCGCCCAAGCCATCCATTTGTACTAAACCCCATCAAGATATATCCTCGACTTGCTGAGTACCTTTGTACTCACCCCTATTTCTCCTTCCCCTCTTCCAAAATTTTCAACAGTCGAGGAGGCTCCTTACGACTCTCCATCCGAGGAGGACCAGGACTACGAGGAGGAGGAGGACTTCGAGGACGAAGAGTAGAGTTGTGTCCTGCCTGCCGCTTTGCCTGTGGAATAGTCTAGCTACTAGAATAAATCGTGCCATGTTAGGCTCTGCGTTACCGTGTGTGTAACTCAGATCTTGGCTGCGTGCGTGCTTGATGTATTAAATCTGTGACTTCTGTGGGGCGCTTAGTCCCTATGTTGTAATAATGTGACTCAAGGCAATGTACCATTATTGTTAAATTGTGTGTGCTAGCCATGATCTTCTGGGACTAGTACTGTATGCACAATTAGGATTCGGTCAATTAGACCGAGTCCTGACACCCTCCCTCGCCGCCTCCCGCGTCGAAGGTAAGCCCCAACACTGTTCCCCGGCGCAGCCCCAATCTCCTTTGCCGCCGCCGTCCACCGAAGTTCGCCGCCGCTGCAATTCCCCCTCTACCCCGCACCACCTCCACGCCACACACCACAGCCTCCCCTCGGCACAAATCGAGCCTCCACCACCGTCCTACAACACCCTAGGAGCCTCATGAGCACCTCTGACCCTCCTCTCTCGTCGGCCACTCCTCCGCATGCGTGCTTGCTCACCTCCTACCGCCCAAGCTGCCGCCACTCATCGTCGGCGACCTCCAGCTCAACGAGCCCGCCCGAGCACCCCAGACTCCTCTCCTTTCCCTCACATTTTCCCAGGGCGCCGCCATTGCGGATTACCTCCGCCAAGCCTCGCCGCCGCCTCCTGCTGTTTTGTCTCACCGCCGGGTGAGCCATCCGTCGCTCCTCCTCTCGCTCATCCTTTGCCGAATTTTAGACAAACGTGATGAATATTTGTCAAAAAGATAAATTTTGGTCAAATGTGATGAATTTTACTCAAAAAGATAAATTTCTGTCAAATGTGATGATTTTTTTGTCAAAAACAATAAATTTCAAACAAATGTGATGATTTTTTGTCAAAAACAATAAATTTCTGTCAAATGTGATGATTTTTTGTCAAAAACAATAAATTTCAAACAAATGTGATGAATTTTTGTCAAAAAACAATAAATTTCGGTCGAATTTATTTCGGTCAAATGTGATGAATTCTACTAAAAAATGATAAATTTCGGTCCAATGTGATGAATTCTACTCAAAAAGATAAATTTCAAATATATGAATATTATTTTCACACGTTAAAGTATTTAGTTATTGCAAATTACTCTAATCACATGAGCGACGTGTACTGAGCAGGGAAATATCCAAGCAGAGGTCAAAAGGGTCAATGTCCTGAGCGGGGGCAAAAGGGTCAATGTCCTGAGCAGGGGCAAAAGGGTCAAGCCACTTGAGATAAAAAGGGTAAATAACAGAAAAAAGTGTTAAAAGGTCAAAATGTTGTTGGGGTAAGAAATTCGCGCGACCAGTGTCGTCTACGTAAAGGCAGATGAAATTAATGTCGTTTGGGTAAATGTTATTGAATTAGGTGTCTTGTAGGTAAATCTCCTGTCTGGGCCCCCCTCATGCCCTTTTGTTAAAAAAATAATATAGGCTAAAATCAACATATTTCATTACAAGGAGATGATTCATGAGAAAATTCATCCCGACATTATCAAGCTGCGATTTCTCACTTTTGTCGTTACAAAATAAAAAAATTATTATCATGCCATTTTTTTCTTATGGTTTCTTGAATCCATACTATGGCAGCCACTTCTCACATCTCTACCTAATCTTTACCCCAAATTTTCCAACACATTATAGCGCAAGCTATAGGAGCCCTCTCGCACTGCCCATGTCGCCGAAAAATCCGTGCGGTCCATTCATGCCCGCGCGGCCGCCCTCCCTGCCGCACGATCCGGCCAAGCTATAGGAGCCCCCTCGCACTGCCCACATCGCCGAAAAATCCGCACCGTCCATTCATGCCCGCGCGGCCGCCCTCCCTGCCGCACGATCCGGCCTGACGAGTTTGCACAAAACACCCCGGCGTTCGCGTATTCCTGTTCGAGTCCCTATTCATTTGCCAGGATGCCCCTACGCAGTGTTCAAGTTTTCCCTATAGGACATTGGAGTTCTCCGTCACTCGCAAATCGGTCCTTTTCGCCTTCGTAGATACACTCGAAGTTCACAGGTAATTACCCGCTTTGCCACTAGACATAATGGCCAGCGCCCCTTCATCCCGGCCCCCACGCTGCCTCACTTCTTCCTAGTGGTGAAAACGGGTCGGATACTATTCGACGGATATCCGATCCGAAGTGCCATTTTACTAAAACGGATTGCTGTGGATTCGGATTTTTTAGATTCGGTTTCGGATTCGGATAGTATCCGATATTTTAATCTCGGATTCGGATCGGATATGTTATGAATGGTATACGGCGGATTCGGATCGGATTCGGATATCCGCACTTCGGATAGAATCGGATATCCGTTTCATTTCAACAGCTGACAGCCCAACAAGGCAACGAGGCCCAGCCCAACACCACTCTGCCTCTACACTCATCAAGATCCCCATCCCGCCGCCCCACTTGCCCTAGTAGCTCCCACTCCCTTCCTTCCCGCCGCCTCCGCCTCCCGCCCCGCCTGCCGCGCCTCCTTCCTCACGGCCGCCTCGCGCCTCCTGTCGCTTCCCCACGGCGCCTCGCCTCCCTTGCCGCCGGCCAACTCCGCCTTACTCCCTTGCCGGCCAGCCAACTCCGCCTCCCTTGCCGGCCGGCCAACTCCGCCCTCGCCGGAGCCCCGACGCCGCCTCCCCGCCGGCGCCTGAGACTAGAACCTAAGTGAGCCCGGTTATCCATTCCCATGGTTGCGTTGTATTGCTGCGATGAAGCTCTAGCTAGATCAATGTTGGAACTATGGAAGGGTCACATAAAAGATGGAAGGCTCATGGTCAGAGGAATTTTCAGAAGCTCATGATCATGTTTTAGGTGGTAGTATTAGTGACAGCGAATTAGCTAGGAAAAGGTACAACAGAAATACAAGAAAGCCATTCAAGTTCAGAAACCAGTCAGCCAGTTGTGGTGGGTTGATGAATTTTGAATTTGACAAGGGGCTGACCTTTAACCAAAAGTTTATAAATCATAGGACTAGGTAACCTTTGATTATGTAATATGTATGTTACTCCCTCCGTTCCATTATATAGGGCGTATAATTTTTTCACCAAGACCAAACGTATAACTGTAGTCATTAACTAATCACATAAATCAAGGCGGCTCCTCGTTTTTCCGCTGCGTGGAACACCCCAAGCGCGCCTGCATGCGGCCAGAAAAAATCGCGCCTGCATGCGGTCGAAAAATACGCGCGTATGCGGCCATGCATGCGTTTGCGCGCGTGCGACAGAGGCTCAGAACTTTTTCGCATGCTCGCGTACGTTCTGCATGCAGCTCTCCGCGCGCCAAAAAACAACGAATTTTCCACATGCACGCGTACGCTGTGCATGCGGCTCTCCGCGCGCCAGAAAACAGTGAATTTTTCACATGCCTGCGTACGCTTCAGCTCTCTACGCTCATGAAAACAGCAAGTTTTCATCCCATAGCTCTCATAAATTGGAGTATAAGTAGAAGATGTATGCTCTCTTCCTTCTTCCATGGATAATTTGGACCTAAACATTCCGATAAATTGGGAGGAGATTAACGAGAATGAGAGTCAAGTCATCAACACAGAGGGAGATAACGAGGGAGGCGATGCTGAGCATGGCTACGAGGAAGGAAATGGTCACATCCAGAGTAAGTCATGAGCTACGTTGGTGTTCAGTTTCAAATTACACCATTACTGTTGTATGGTAAATAGTGCATTTTTATTTCTCTTTTTGTAGACCAAGATGAAGGACAGAGGAAGCAATACACCGATGAAGAAAAACAAGCCATATATACAATGCTTCTAGAGAGATCAACTTTGGGTATATTAAAACATGGAGTGACTAAGGTTGTTTCTGATGAAATGGGTGTGCCATTGAGAGTTGTACAGAGGATTTGGCACAAAGGAAAGCATGGTGGTGGGGTGCATGGAGCGTTGAGCAAGAGGCCAAAAAATTGTGGCCGCAAGAGAGTAATGTTTGATGCCGAAACCATAAAAAAAGTGCCGTTGCGAAGTAGAACAACTCTCAAAGATCTAGCCAATGAACTGCATATGTCGAAGACCACATTGTTCAGGCGGTTAAAAGATGGCAAGTTAAGGCCGCACACAAATGCGATCAAATTTACGTTGACCGGAGAGAACAAAAAAGCTAGAGTTTGTTTTTGTCTCTCAATGATTGACCCAATTAGCTTGCCGCATGAACCAACTTTTCATGGAATGTACAACATTGTGTACAAAGATGAAAAGTGGTTCTATCGTACGAGACAAAGTCAAAACTCTATTTGGCGCCAGACGAGCAGAATCCGGAAAGAACCACACAAAGCAAGAATTTCATCGAGAAGGTTATGTTCCTTGCGGCAATTGCGAGGCCGAGGTTTGATTGGAATGGCAATGTGACATTCTCAGGAAAGATTGGGATATTTCCATTCACTTTCACCGAGCCAGCGAAAAGGTCTAGTGTGAATAGACCCGCTGGTACATTGGTAACAAAGGTATTGCCATCGGTTACCAAGGATATTAGTCGTGAGTACATCGTGAACAAGTTATTATCCGCCATCAAGGAAAAATGGCCTGCAGAAGACCGTGGCACCCCTATATTCATACAACAGGACAATGCCAGGACGCATATTGCAGTTCATGATGTTGATTTTTGCAATGCGGCAGCGTCCGATGGATTTGACATAAGGTTAATGTGCCAACCACCCAACTCTCCCGATCTTAATATTTTGGACCTTGGTTTTTTTGCCGCACTTCAAGCCTCATTTCAAAAGTCAAATTCAAGTAATGTCGAAGACATTGTCACAAAGGTGCAACAAGCTTATGATGAGTATCCACTTGCTAGAAGTAACCATATCTTTCTCACTACTGTATTCCTCACTTAAAGAAATAGTCACTCGAGAGAAACAAAGTTCTTCCGGTTAGGTTGCAATGTCATAAAAACATTGTGGACGAGGCAATAGAGTACCTTAACTAGTGAGCTAATTGTAATCTGTCATAGCAATGAAAAATATAATCAAGCATGCATTTCCAAATGCTAGTACTCTTACTCATTGTTCATCCGGTAAAAAACAATTTGAGAGGAACATCAGTTGGGTTTCTCATCAGCAAGAGAGTCTGGAACAAAATCCACGCTATCAAGAGAGTCAGGAACACAGTCCACGCTATCGAGAGAGTCCGAAACAAAGTCCCTGTTGTCCCAACGATTCCAGTCCATGTACTCCCACTTTTGCAATGATTCTTCAGTGGGTAGGATTACATGACAATCAAATTCGTCGAAGCCATATATCATAGCCGCGATATTGTAATCGTTGTGAACGCGCATGCAACGAGAGCACAGCTTCATGCGCATGCAACGAGCACATGACTCCTCATGGCCACAGCTAGTGCACGGCTTCTTTCCTCCGTTGATGTTGTCTTCGACGTCTTCGGCTGCTGCGCCCTTGATGTCTCCGGCTGCCACGCCACGCACGTCTTCGGCTGCTGCGCCCTCGATGTCTCTGGCCGCCACGCCACGCACGTCTTTGGCCGCGCCGTTCTCGACATCACCGGCTGTTGCGCTCGCCACACCTTGGACGTCTCCGGCTGCCGCGCCAGCGACGTCTCCAATTGTTTCCGGCTGCCGCGCCCGCACAGCTCTACCTCCGGCCGCCGTCCCTCGCTCTCCTAGCATTTCTGCGCTCATCTTTTTTGGATGGGAAGAAGAGAAGTGTAAGTCCGGACTCTGGACTGGAGGCATGCATGGGGCAGCCGGGTAGGAGAGAGAACAAAAAGAAGAGATGCATGGGGCAGCCGGGTAGGAGAGAATAAAAAGAAGAGATGAACCGCATGCTGCCATGCTGGGTTGCAGTCACGAGGAGACAATGGGATGTGATAGGTCAGAAATGAATGCAACAGCTGAGCACAGTTGGAACGGTATGGAAGAAATACATGCAAAAGCTGGCCATGCACTATATTTTGGAACTACACACAAAAAACTATACGCCCTATATAATGGAATGGAGAGAGTATTAAATATAATATTGTAATGAATTATGTGTTATAAACATGTGTTAGTTAGATTATTCTTATCGCATGTTTTAATTGCATACAAATTATGTGCTAACCGATTTAGTATCTGGTATCCGTTTTTAATCCGTCCGTAAAATAACCGATATCTGTTTTCTATCCGTCCGAAAGTAACCGTTTCCGCATCCGCATCCGAACCGATTTTTATACTAACCGTATCTAATAAAAAATTTAAAAATAGAATACGGTATGACCTGCTATCCGACCGGATTCGAACCGTTTTTATCCCTACTTCTTCCTCCCCTTCCACCCCGCTCCAGCCCCTGCCTCTTGCGGTCTCTTCTCCTCCCCGTCTCCCGTCTCTCCCCGCCGCCGCACTGGAGCACCGCCGTCCCCCCTCATCTTCGCCGCCAGCGTCTCGGGCCGGCGCCGTTCCTCCTTCCGCCGTCGCCTCCCCTGGCGTTCAACGGATCTGGCCGCTCCCGGCCCGCCTATGCCTCCCCCTCCCTCCCCGGCGCCGCCGCGCGCTGGCATGTCTCCGCCCGCCTCCGTTGGCTCTCCGCCTCGGCGCACGGCCGCTCCTCTCTTTCTCTCTCTCTCTCACCGGTGCCATCCCTGCCTTCGGGTTTCTGGAGGATGCGAAAAGTCGTCCCCCTCCCTCTCCCTCACCACCTCCTCGCCGTGCATCCACACCCAATCGCCGCCGGATCACGCCCCCTCGCCTCCGCCTTCCTTCCCTTGGCCCGGCAGCGGCGGATCCACGTCCCACCACCATGGCGGCGGCTGGCGTTCAGGTGCCCGACGGCTATCCGGTTTGTCCGGATCTGGGGGTGTGCGAGCTCAAAACGGTGGAGCCCCCGCGGGCTGCCCCCCGGGTCTCAATCCTGCACGGCTCCGCCGCCGCCAGCCTGAGCCACACATTGAAGACGAGCAGGCCCTCCGTGGCGCCATTGTCATACGCAGCTCGCTGCCCAGAGACCGCGCCCGGTGCCCTCAACGCCACCCCCATCGGCCTCGGCCTGCCATGTAGAGGCCTCGGCGTCGTCCCCGTCGCCCTCGGCACTCCGGCCGCCCCGCCTCGGCGTCGCCTCCGCCTCCCAGTGCCGGCCCCGAAGCCAGTGACCCGCCTCGGCTTTGGCTCACATCTACGAGAGGGCTAACCAGGTTGCATTGCTTCACTATGGTGTTGCCATTGAATCTCTCTTTCAGTCACGGTCTATCCTCCGCCGTCGCCGCCTGAGCTTCTCCTTGCGCCTTCGCTACTGAATCCTACCACCTCTACAGAGTTCGTCATTGAGGGTTCAACGGCCACAACCACACCCCTCAAAAGCATCCACCGCAGATCCAGCCTCAAAAGTTGCCAATGTGCCAAGCCCGACCTCCGGCCGCTGCCACCAACCATATCTCTGGACTGCATCTCTGCGTTGTCGGGTTCTGCTTTTGTTCAAGTTCATTTCGTTCTTTGATCAAGGTAAGTTTATAGATTCAAACAGATTCCTCTATTTCTTCGTCTCATGTTATGGAAGTGCATAACGAGGCATATATCTATAGGGGGCATTCCGAATATTTTTCTATTCTACTTTTTTACAAACCATGAATCACTGATACACAAAGTTGCTATTTTTTTTGCAGATAATGCAGTGGCCATTGTTAATACAGTACACATTAGTATCCGGTGAAATGATGTTAGCATCGTACATCCTATGCTAGCTGGCGGTCACCACTCACTGTAGGAATTGCGCAGCCAACTATTAATCATGGCCATATACTTCTTACTAATTTCACCGTAATTAGAGTCATCCTGAGGTGCTCACCTTATATGTGTTCCTTTTTGTTGTTAAAGATATGCACTACATTGAACACAACATACTTATAGTCAAATGGCACACAAAGACTAGGGCTCCGCCACGGGTGCTTTTCTCAGTCTAAATATTATGCCTTTATATGTGCAGGTATGGAGTTTATGTATGGTCCATCATATTTCAAATTGGATGTTATTTCCCTGCACAGAATCACATAGCTTATGTTATTTACTTCTATTGAGATCTTAACATGGATGAGACCTTTAGCTAAAACCTGAGCTTTTAATTTCAGTAGCTTGGCTGGTTAGAGGATTTTGGATTCTTTGGAAAGTTTATGAAACAGCATAACAAAATAAGGTGTATGGCCTTGTGGTGAAGCAAATGGCCGAGGAGCACCCGGCCGTCATCCCCTGCTTCAGTCTCCACCCATGGCAAGAATTCCCTGGCTGCGTCTCGTGCTGCGCTGCAGCTTTGCTTTGTGGCTCTTAAAATTCTGATATTGGTAGGGAGAATGATGTTGATCCCTTGAGTTGGTCTGTTCTTCAATTGATTTGATGAAAAATTCAGAAGCTGGACATGGACGTAGCGGGCAGCGGGTGCCGCTTTGCTCGATTTGTCTCCAAGGAGAGAGATAAACTCAGTTTATTACTAAAATAGCCAAATGGCACACAAAGACTAGGGCTACCAGCCTGCATCATCATAACATCATTTGGCATGGAAGCACACATTGCTTAGATGGGACTATCAATCTGGATAGGATTATCAGCAATGTTGCATTGGTTCCGCAATTCAAGAGACATCCAATCATCAAATGGGTTCTTAACTGGCATCCTTGCCAAACTATGAACCTCGAGCAGTTTCTCTGGCAAAACCCTCATTGTATTTCAGAGAAAAGTGGCCGTGTGCATGCTCTCCGGCTACATCAGGTGCTTGGCGAGTCAGGAGAGGAAGGCACGTAGCGCGCCCATCGCCCAGATCGCCGCCTGCAGGTCCAGCCACTTAAGCGGAGGCGAGCGAGCTCCAAATGGACTTGGGTTGAATACTTCAACCATCCTGGCAACACAAACTAACCACTGCACGCATAACAAGTTCAGTCTTTTGCATTCCACCCTGGCAACACAAATTAACCATAACAGAGATCCATTACAAGTTTAGACTCTAGCAACCGAATTTAACAGTCTAGCCACACAAATTAACACAAAGCCATTACAGTCTGACCACACAAATTAACACAATAGATTGCCAACAATAGATTGCCAAATTCCAGCACTGATCACAAGGACGATGGAGAAACAACGGTGGGTGTTGGACTGATCTCCATATTGGTAACTTGGATCTCCTTATTGGGCTGATCTACGTATTGCTAACTTGGATCTCTTTATTGGGCTGATCTCCTCAGTTGGTGTCATGTGATGCAAACGCTGTAATCATAAAAAAAAAGGACTAATGTCAGTTTAAGCTTCACTCAGTAGACTTGAGGTGAAACACTACTCTTAAGAAGCTGAAATTGCCCTAAAGATCTAGATTTCGAACTAGATTCATCAAAACAGAATTCACTATTGATCAGTTTAGATGAAATCATGAAACCAGAAGACGGAGGACATACCTGGTTTTCATGAATCCTTTCCTGGAGCATACTCAACCGAACTAATGGGTCCGTAAAAGACAAAAATACATGTCTGAACTCGTCATCTCGGATGATTTCTCCTGAAAGTGCCTTCTCCTGATGAGTTAGCTTAGTCATTGATTCTACCACACCACAAGCTTTTGTAATAGCCTCCCACCGCGCATTCACTGAATGCTCACACGTTGACCCACAAGGTAAAGAACGCACTGAAGTAGAAATAGGGTTTGATGGTGTATATTTGGCGTACATGCCCCTCGAGAGTCTTCCCATGAGTGTGACAGATTTTGAATCTATCTTTGCCTGTAGCCTACGATGGAAAATCTCAATTAAGTTTAGAAACAAAGTGAACAGCGGTGAACTGAGAGGGGGTGGAGCTAATACCTTATCATCCCCAATACTGCCTTTGTAGTGAAACAATACATCCTTCAATTGCTCGAACTTGTACTTCATTTGGTTTTCCACTAGTTCGGTTCCTGCGTGTGCATGGATGTATGCACAAACATCCTTGTAAATCTTATGGTGTGTTTTGGCCTTCTTCGCTCCTAGCGCCCATCCTTCAACAAACTTCTCTGTTTCTTCTTCAGTCCACGTATGCGACTTTTTTTCTTCACTACTAGCCATCCTGCTATGTCTCTGTATATAAAAAAACATAGTTTACCATAAATGCGGTAAACAGGCCTGGTAATGAGCTACTAGCATCCGACCCAATCCATTCCACACTAAACCAAAATGAGCTAGCATCCGAACCAATCCATTCCACACTAAACCAAATTGCTTTTGCTACAAATCCAAACCAAACTAATCCATTTCCATCCCACCCAAACAGTGGCGGAGACGGGGGGCTGGTAGGGGCCTGGCCCCCCTATGATTTATGTGCAATACTAAGAGCATCCCCATCTCCCTCTGTAAACTACTGTGCCTGTATTTCGAATTTTCCCGCCCAGGCCACAAAGCTCCCTGTTCTCTGTGTGTGTTTTGAATTTTTCGCATGAACAGTAATTTAAAGGGCCGGCTGATACAGGCCCTGATGGGCATGCTCTAAGTAGTAGTATATAGGATGCTTCATCAGTGTCAAGGTTACACCCTTCTAATTAATTTATAAGACTAGTTTCAGCTCTAAGAAGGATACTATTAGTATTGATTTAACATTCTTACCCTACTAATTTATTTTATATGACTACATAGTTGTTTGAAGTTTTCTTTTCAAAGAAAATGGTTTTAATTTATAGTTTATGAATTAATATATTTTATCAAGAACATTACATACCATAACAAATATACTAAGGTGTGTAATGTATATTCAATAACAGTGTTAGTGCATAATATTTCAATATTTAGCAAAATTTCACATACTGCTTCATGACGTATATACGTTTATGGCTTGATCAATTATAGCCCATATTATTTTTTCCAAACACTTAAAATATTTTTATTAGCTAGTTATCATAATGTCTAATATGAACATAATTATATTATTGCTGTGCAATTTTCTTTTTTTCTAAAGAATTACATAAAACTTGCTATACATATACATGTAATCTATTTATTTAGTTTTTTCCACATCATCCACAACTTGACTCAATGCCATGTGAATATGCAACAAAAATTGTGTCAGTTGATCACAGTTAAGTGTCCACACACATTTCAACCTTCGCTAGTTACGATACTATTTATCGTTGTTTTCAATACTGCTATAGTATATTTGAACTGGTTAATTACACGACACAACAATATTTTTACAAAACATTTTTCTGCAAATAGCTTGCGTTCAATATAATGATACGATCATACTACAAACTATTTTGTCACGTGTCGGCCCCCCGTAAGGTGAAATCCTGGCTCCGTCCTTGCACCCAAAGTCAAACTAAGCGTGAAACCAATCCATTCCAAAGCGTAAAACCAATCCATTCCATCCATTCTTTTTTTTCGCAGCCCTAAACAGAATAAGAGAAAGGGGGAAATCTAACTCAAACAAGTTCAGATTTGGACTAAACCAATCTGTGGTGAGGCAGTAGCTAACCTCAGGTCGCCGCCGACGCTTGCGCGGCCGACCGCCGACGTAGGAGGAAGATGCGGTGCTCGGGCTGCGCCTCCGACCAGGGACGCCGGAGGAAGATGCAGCAATTCGGTGAAGAGCAGCAATGGTGATTAGACGGCCCTACCTCGGGAGCAGCGACTCTGTGAACAGAGCAAGCGTAGGCAGACTCGTAGGCAGACTCGGCAAGCAGAGCAAGCTGCTTCTTCCTCCGGATGGCTTAGGCAGGAAGGTTTCTCGCCGGAGAAAATATCTAGCTAGGAAACTTAGAGGCTATGAAACCACGGACAGTTGGAAAGCAACCTCGAAAAACTCCCGGGCTCTTTAGGAGACTTAGGCTCTAAAGCATCTACCCCCGGACACCTGGCAACTCTCGAACACTCTGGAAGAGATAAGATCAGCGGACTTGAGTGCTCAGTGGGCCCCTACTGCCAGAGAGAAGACCTGCATCAGTGTCTAGATCACGCCAACACGCACACAAGAAAATATGTAGGCCTTGTGGGCTAGCCCAGTATGTAATAATGGGTCCGTCTCTATGTGCTGAATCCGGCGTGAGTTCCCTCATCATCCACATGGAAGTTAGGAGTTTTATCCTTTTTGAGTCTTTCTTTAATTTCAAGAACTTCTTTATCATGTTTTTGGGCGTCTTGTATTTGGATCATCAAAGTGAAATAAGTTGGCTCTTTATAAGTTAAATACTTCCTCCGTCCCACAAAGAGTGCATTTTTTGGATTTTTAGACAGATTAGTAGCCATGAGAAATGACCTTGTACCCCTAATTAGAAATATTAACAACCATATTTATGCACCTTGAAAAGAAAAAACAGATAATTAAATGCGCATGCATCTTGCAAAGAGAAAAAACACCTTGAAAAGGAAAAGAAAACAGTCAATTAAATAAACAGGTCATACAGCACCCGAATACAGCGATCGGCATCAATCCGTCATGATACAGCCCTACAACCAGCATTCCGCATACAGGCCCCGAACCCGGCGTGTGACATCTACCCATGGTGATACAGGAGGGATGAAAAGTAACAGAACAGACAAAAAGTAACAGGAAGCCTTTCACGTTATAGCAACCAGAGCGAAGGGATAGAAAGTAACAACAGGGATAAGAACTAACATGTCCAATAAAAAGTAACATGTTATCCAAAAAGTAACAGTACATATAAAAAGTAACAGAGGTAGAAAACGCAGTCCCACTAGAAGAAACTGAGGTAGAAGCGATAACAGGAGAGATAAAAAAGTAACAGGCCACGTAAAAGTAACAGAAACTTCGGAGTGGTCCGATCTGCTCAAAAAAATTGTTCGTTCAAACAAGAGGTGGCCTATAAAGAAGTAACATGCCCAATTCGTTCTAACAATTCGGATATCCATTTACACCACAGAGGTGGCTAAAAGACGTGTGCTCTGAAAAGGCGGTGCACGATATTTGGTTTTGGCACTCTCTCAATAGTTATCTAGTCATCAAGGAGGCGTCGACCAACTTTAAGGGACATGTAGGCGTCGAAGCACGCATATTCGACCTGCTTTTGCGACAGCACCTGTGCAAACCAGTTTGTTCTAGTCGCAGAATTATCCATGTGACATCCCAATAACTCAGCTGCTAGGTTCTTCAGCGATGGGTTTTTCATATCTGGCCGCTTGACTGCCACTGTCTGCAAGGTCAACCATGTTGGCCACCTTCAGGTTGTAACACGTAACCAGCAGGTGGGCGTCTTTGTGGATCCCCATGCCAATAAAGCAGCAATTGAAGTTCTTAAGGAAACTGATAAGATCTTCCGGAATTTGTCGGCATTGATGATCTGAAAGATGAGGCATTGGTCGTTAATGCAGAGCTGTAGGGTGCCAATCTTTTGCTTATGAGGACCCTGAACGGTTTTGCTCTCGGTATCTAGACCAACGTTGAGTGCCTCACTATTGTTGAATTGCTGGAGGAAAACCTCAACGTCAAAGGCCTTGGATGTGACTATTGTGTTGATGACGGTGTTACTGAGGTGGACAGTGGTTGGCGGTCTTGTGAAGCGTGAAAAATCCTGCGCATACAATACATGGCATAGTCAGCACAGATAAGTGTACAAGTGTATTCTGGATAGCCAGCACATGTGTTATATTTCTTTAACTAGCCGTTTGATTCTTCTTTCTGTTACTCTTGCTGGCATTAAGATTTCTCTTAAAAGCACCTGCAAGCATTTCTATGATGTCTGAGTTGCATTTGACATACCGAACAATCGCAAGGTGTTTGCTAGAATGAGTTGCATTTGACATACCGAACAATCGCAAGGTGTTTGCTAGAATCTCGATTGTTACTTTTGGTGTGCTGGATGAGCTCCAAGATGTGGTCCTTCTTTCTGGAGGGGCAGAGGGGGTAGCGGAAGGTACTGTTCAGGTTGCAAAACATTTATATTCCTTTGTATTTGAGGACATTATAATACTTGCTGTCCGTCGCATCCGAGCAGTTGTCAGAGGACTCAGTGTCACCCTCCAAGCTGGAGTCACTTTCCGAGTTGTTCTTATTATCACCCTCTAAAGGCTGAATGGTTTGATTTTTTTGATTTGTGTCCCCTCGGATCGAAGGAGCAGCATTGTGGATGCAGACCATTTGGCAATTTCTACTCTTTTGTGCACGTTCCTCGAGAGAGTAACACCCTTTTGCTTCTTCCTCTTCTTTCTTGCCATCCTCTGCCTGGCCATCAGATCGTATGGTAGGGAGGGGTGCGTCGCCAACCTCCGGGTCCAACTCCATGTCAGTACGGTTTTCCTCTTCCTCTTCCTGTTTGCACAACTTGAAATCAGATTGCAGGAGACAACAAATCATAACTGAACTCTTATTTTCAGGAAGAAAAAACAGTATCAATGAACCAAAAATCATCATTCTCCTTACTAGGTCAGTTGACTGGATGGACAGAAGGTAACCATGCAAAATAAAACTAGCAATCATAGTACATAAATTCAGCAGCTAACAAGCATAGTCTTCGTCATTTGTTTCCAAATTTTCAGCAGAAGTCATGGAGCGTTGTTAGCACAAAAGGGTGTTACCCACTTTTTGTTTTTTGTGTCCTGAGGTATGTTGGGGTGCAGAGCTTGTGTCCTCTGAAATTGAAGAACAATCTAGTTTCCTCTTTCTTGAGCAGGTTGTCACGAGCTCAGATTGGCGCCCCTTGACATAGGTCTTATGTGCCTCAACTCCATCTTCCTCAATTTTGTCATCCTCACTGGAGAAAATTAATTCAAGTCATGATAAACTGAAGAAAGAGAAACCACATCTTTAGAGTAGAATGTTCAAAATGAAACTAAAACCACCTGAAAACCTTGTCCCGATTCAACATCTTTAGAGTAGAATGTTCAGCAGGAGATAAACTATCAGCAACAGTTCCCGTCTGGTGGACAGGGAGAACAGTGTTGGCGGCGTTTGCAGATGTCACATGACTGGCCCCTTGTATATCAGGCTTGGAGTGCGCATTGACCACATTGACCTAAAGGAGGATTAACTATAGTTTCATTTCTTCAAAAGGGAAAAGGAGTTAGGGTTTCTGCAGAAGGGAAAGGGAAAGAGAGAATTAATTACCCGACCAAAAGCATCAGCAGCAGGTTCAACTGTGCTGGTTTTCTGCAAACCCTGAATGAAGATTCTAAGCTTGTTTGTCCGCTCTTCCGCCTCCTTGACAAAATTGCAAAATTCTTGACAAAATTGCAAAATTCTACTAGGACAACATTCTTCTCTCTTTCACCCAGACCTTGCAAGAAATCAGACGAAAGCCATGGCATGACCCTTTGAACACCATCCTCTTTGCAGTGGGAAGATGTTCCAACAGCAAATTCAGTTTGAATACCATCCTCTTTGCAACGGGATGATGTTCCAGCAGCAAATTCAGTAGGAGCAAATTCAGATAATTCCTCAGCATAGACTGTTTTGTCAAATTCGATTAATCTTAGAGTATGATAGTGGAGTTCCTGAAGATCCTCCAGATCTTGTGTCTTCACAACTTGTATTTGTGGTATAGTGCATTCGACGCGAATGATTGGTGTGTCGACCAAATCCAGGTATATAAGCTAGCAAATAATAAATAATTGTCAAAAGTGTACAAAAAAAGGAAATTGTTCAAGAAAATCAATACCGGCAAAAGTAACTTACATGAAGTATATGGATACACCCCTTCATATATTGTGCACCTTCACTTTTCCATTCCTTTAATCCGAGGGGACACAAGTCAAACAAATCAAGCCATTCAGCCTTCAGAAGGTGATAATGAGAGCAACTCGGAAAGTGGCTCCAACTTGGAGGGTGACACTAAGTCCTCTGACAACTGCTCGGATGCGACGGACAGCAAGTATTATAATGTCCTTAAAATCCAAAGGAATATAAATGTTTTGCAACCTGGACGGTACCTTCCGCTGCCCCCTCTGCCCCTCCAGGGAGAAGAAGAACCACATCTTGGAGCTCATCCAGCACGCCAAAAGCATCAGTCGAGATTCTGACAAACACCTTGCTATTGTTCGATATGTCAAATGCAATTTAGACATCATAGAAAGGCTTGCATGTGCTTTTAAGAGGAATCTTAATGCCAGCAAGAGCAACAGAAAGAAGGATCAAACGGCTAGTTAAAGAAATATAACACATGTGCTGGCTATTCAGAATACACTTATACACTTATCTGTGCTGACTATGCCATGTATTGTGTGCGCATGATTTTTCACGCTTCACAAGACCGCCAACCACTGTCCACCTCAGTAACACCGTCATCAACACAATAGTCACATCCAAAGCCTTTGACGTTGAGGTTTTCCTCCAGCAATTCAACAATAGTGAGACACTCAACGTTGGTCTAGATACCGAGAGCAAAACCATTCAAGGTCCTCATAAGCAAAAGATTGACACCCTGCAGCTCTGCATTGACGACCAATGCCTCATCTTTCAGATCATCAGTGCCGACAGAATCCCGGAAGATCTTATCAATTTCCTTAAGAACTACAAATGCTGCTTCATTGGCATGGGGATCCACAAAGACGCCCACCTGCTAGTTACGTGTTACAACCTGAAGGTGGCCAACATGGTTGACCTTGCAGACATAGTGACAGTCAAGCGGCCAGATATGAAAAACCCATCGCTGAAGAACCTAGCAGCTGAGTTATTAGGATGTCACATGGATAATTCTGCGACCAGAACAAACTGGTTTGCACAGGTGCTGTCGCAGAAGCAGGTTGAATACGCGTGCTTCGACGCATACATGTCCCTTGAAGTTGGTCGACGCCTCCTTGATGACTAGGTAACTATTGAGAGAGAGTGCCAAAACCAAATATCGTGCACCACCTTTTCAGAGCACACGTCTTTTGGCCACCTCTGTGGTGTAAATGGATATCCGAATTGTTTGAACGAATTGGGCATGTTACTTCTTTACTGGCCACCTCTTGTTTGAACGAACAATTTTTTTTTAGCAGATCGGACCACTCCGAAGTTTCTCTGTTACTTTTACGTGGCCTGTTACTTTTTTATCTCTCCTGTTATTGCTTCTACGTTTTCTACCTCAGCTTCTTCTAGTGGGACTGCATTTTCTACCTTTGTTACTTTTTATATGTACTGTTACTTTTTGGATAACATTTTACTTTTTATTGAGCATGTTACTTCTTATACTTGATGTTACTTTCTATCCCTACGCTCTGGTTGCTGTAACGTGGAAGGCTTCCTGTTACTCTTTGTCTGTTATGTTACTTTTGATCCCTCCTGTATCACCATGGGTAGATGTCACACGCCGGGTTCGGGGCCTGTATGCGGAATGCTGGTTGTGGGGCTGTATCACGATGGATTTTCGGGGGCTGTATCACCTGCTTATTTAATTGACCGTTTTCTTTTTCTTTTCAAGGTGTTTTTTCTCTTTCTAAGAAGCATGCGCATTTAATTATCTGTTTTTTCTTTTCAAGGTGCATAAATATGGTTGTTAATAGTTCTAATTAAGTGTACAAGGTCATTTCTCATGGCTACCAATTTGTCTAAAAATATTAAAAATGCACTTTTTATGGGACTGAGGAAGTATTTAACTTATAAAGAGCCAACTTATTTGACCATGCACAACTTATTTCACTTTGATGACCCAAATAGAAGACGCCCAAAAACATGATAAAGAAGTACTTGAAATTAAAGAAAGACTCAAAAAGGATAAAACTCCTAACTTCCATTTGGATGATGAGGGAACCCACGTCGGATTCAGCACATAGAGAAGGACCCCTTATTACATACTGGGCTGGCCCACAAGGCCCACATATTTTCTTGTGTGCGTGTTGGCGTGATCTAGACACTGATGCAAGTCTTCTCTCTGGCAGTAGGGGCCCACTGAGCACTCCGAGTCCGCTGATCTTATCTCTTCCAGAGTGTTCGAGAGTTGCCAGGTGTCCGGGGGTAGATGCTTTAGAGCCTAAGTCTCCTAAAGAGCCCGGAAGTTTTTCGAGGTTGCTTTCCAACTGTCCGGGGGTTTCATCGCCTCTAAGTTTCCTAGCTAGATATTTTCTCCGGCGTGAAACCTTCCCGCGTAAGCCTTGTGGAGGAAGATGCAGCTTGCTCTGCTTGCCGAGTCTGCCTACGCTTGCTCTGTTTGCAGAGTCGCTGCTCCCAAGGGAGGGCCGTCTAATCGCCATTGCTGCTCTTCACCGAATTGCTGCAGCTTCCTTCGACGTCCCAGGTCGGAGGCGCAGCCTGAGCACCGCATCTTCCTCCACGTCGGCGGTCGGCCGCGCAAGCGTTGGCGGCAACATGAGGTTAGCTACTGCCTCACCACAGATTGGTTTAGTCCAGATCTGAACTTGTTTGAGCTAGATTTCCCCCTTCCTCTTATTCTGTTTAGGGCTGCGAAAAAAAAAGAATGGATGGAATGGATTGGTTTCACGCTTTGGAATGGATTGGTTTCACGCTTAGTTTGACTTTGGGTGTAGGGGTGGAGCCAGGATTTCACCTTAGGGGGTCGACACATGACAAAATAGTTTGTAGTATGATTGTATCATTATATTGAACGCAAGCTATTTGCAGAAAAATATTTTGTAAAAATATTGTTGTGTCGTGTAATTAACCAGTTCAAATATACTATCGCAGTATTGAAAACAACGATAAATAGTATCGTAACTAGCGAAGGTTGAAATATGTGTGGACACTTAACTGTGATCAACTGACACAATTTTTGTTGCATATTCATATGGCATTGAGTCAAGTTGTGGGTTATGTGGAAAAAACTAAATAAATAGATTACATGTATATGTATAACAAGTTTTATGTAATTCTTTAGAAAAAAAAAAGATTGCACAACAAGAATATAATTATGTTCATATTAGACACTATGATAACTAGCTAATAAAAATATTCTAAGTGTTTGGAAAAAATAATATGGGCTACAATTGATCAAGCCCTAAACG
The DNA here is from genome assembly GCA_036346415.1 of Raddia guianensis. Classification (NCBI taxonomy): domain Eukaryota; kingdom Viridiplantae; phylum Streptophyta; class Magnoliopsida; order Poales; family Poaceae; genus Raddia; species Raddia guianensis. The sequence goes on along the minus strand of CM070541.1, from coordinate 17,572,627 downwards.
TATATACGTGATGAAACAGTATGTGAAATTTTGCTAAATATTAAAATATTATGCACTAACACTGTTATTGAATATACATTACACACCTTAGTATATTAGCTATGATATGTAATGTTCTTGATAAAATATATTAATTCATAAACTATAAATTAAAACCATTTTCTTTGAAAAGAAAACTTCAAACAACTATGTAGTCATATAAAATAAATTAGTAGGGTAAGAATGTTTAATCAATACTAATAGTATCATTCTTAGAGCTGAAACTAGTCTTGTAAATTAATTAGAAGTGTGTAACCTTGACACTAATGAAGCATCCTATATACTACTACTTAGTATTGCACATAAATCATAGGGGACCGGGGTTCTTTGGGTGAGGGGTCATGCGGATGGATGGGAGAGTCAAAGGGTGAGGGATCGGCATTTTCCGGGGGTTCAGGCGGCGGTGGCAGCGCGTGCAGCCTGCGTGTCTTGCGGAGGCGAGAGCTCATCCGGGAGGCGAGCGCTCAGGCAAACCACATGTCGACCGCAGAACAGAGCCTAACGGCTGTGTACTATTTACTAGCGAAGTTAACTCACCTACGGTGAGTTCTTATTCTGTTAAAAGAAGTTGATGGTGAAAATATTTGATTGGCTTTTAAGCGAAGAAGAACCGTAGCCTGAATTAATAACGTTAATTATGATGAATGAGTAAGTAATGAATGAGTAAGAAGATCAGTAATTTAGCCATTTCATTGGCAGCGATAAGAGAAGGCTAGAGCACTTAAAAGGTTATATAATACACTCATGTAATGCTAAAGTAACTTAGCCAGTAACTTAGCCATTTCATTTGCATTACATGAGTACATGCATTACATGAGTGTATTACATGAGCTAAGATAAAAAGGACAGCATTACATGCATACGCAAGAACCGTATGATAGCAACAAAAGAAAGGAACGTACAACGCACCTCTTTCGTTAAAAATAGGAAAAACAGAGGTAAAATGCTCTGTTGAGTGAGCCTCTTGACCAGAATGTTGAGAAACAGCCGGAAAGGTAGACGACAAAAGCGGTGTAATAGCAGGCACCACTACCTGAGTCTGAGGACGCGGCAAGTGGGGAAGTGCCGAAAGGCGGGCTGCACAAAAAAGGAAAAAAAATGGACATACATTCATAAGCCAGTTTTGTATGATAGCTCAGTGAAAAGTAGAGCTGGCCAAATGGGCCGGGCCAAACGGGACCAACCGGGCCGGCCCGCACTGTTCACCGAACCGGCCGCACGCAGTTCGGTTAACGAATCGAACTCGGGCGAGGCCTCGGCCGTCGGTACCGACTTTCGGTTAAGATAGTGACGGCCATGGCCGATTCGGTTTAACCGATTCGGTTCGTCAACGTGGCATAATTATTTAATTAAATATATTCATTTATATATATATTTTTAATGATATATAGTGTATTTCGCAATTTATAGTGTATATTTATAAAATATAATGGTTTTTCTTAATTTATTTAGATTTTTTCAATTAAAATAAACCGAACCAGATAAAACCGGTCGGCCGGTTCGGTTCGATTCTTGTCTTGCGAACCAACTGGGCGAGACCCGCCCAAGGGCCTGATGGCCGGTTCGCACAAGAACGAACCAAACGGGCCCGAACCGGGCCGAACCGGGCCGGCCCGTTGGCCACCTCTGGTGAAAAGCAGGCATAGCAATGTCAACAAAAGCGAACGACACACACCTCTCTTCCTCTCAGCAGCACGAGCCATGGCAATGCGCCTCTTTGCTCGGTTCTGACGGGCGCAAGTCTGCGAAACGCGTGGAGCGTTGGCAAAAGAGCTGGGAAAAGAGCAGGTGTAAGAGAGATAGAATAAAGAAGAAAAATGAAACAAAGAGGCAATCCATACCATGCTGCGCAACAATGGAGGACGACGGGGACAAGGAACGTTGGTGCACCACAATAGATGAATTGTCCATAGCAAGGCCGGGCATGCATCTGCAAACACGAAACGACCAAACCCGAGCATTAAATAAAAGAACACCGTAAGTATAACAACGAAAGCATCAGGCCCGCACCTAGATTGCTATGGCGAAGAAAACGAACGACGCAGGAGTTGCAGCGCGCGGCCTGGTTTCCGCTCACACGCCGTTGGCAGGACGCGAAAGAAGGCGAAGCCCCTGCCCCGGCAACCCCCGTCCACGAGGATGCCGATCCAAAAAGCGAACCTGCATTCGAAAGAGGGAAATTGTACGAACAAAGAACAAATGGGTGAACAAGAACAGATAACCGGAACAAATTGAACCAAATTCGAAGGGCATTGGGTAGGCCCTGCATCTGATTGAAGGGCCTGTATTTGATCTAAGAACCGCGCATGAGGAGCGAACGGATAGCCGGAACAAATTGAACCAAATTCGAAGGGCGATGGGTAGGCCCTGCATCTGATTAAAGGGCCTGCATCTGATCTAAGAATCGCGCATGAGAGGCCGCGTCGGAGCAACGGCGAACCGAACGGCGAGGCGGCAGGAGCAGAAAGGGAAGGGAGGCACCGCCGCAAGAACACGGGAACGAAGATGCGGCCAGTGAGCAGGAGCGGGGGGCGGAGAGCGCACAAGGAAAAAAGCAAAGGCAACGACGGCGGAAGCACAAACGGAGTGAGCCAGAGGAAAAGGCAGACACGGGTATGTGCGTGGGCGGAGGAGAAGCTGCCGGCCGCGAGCATGGTGAGGAAGGCCAACACAAAAGCGGGAGTAAGCCGGAGGAGAAGGCGGCGACGGGCACGGAAGCGGGCCGACGCGCAGCCGCGGGGAAAAAAAAAAAACGCTTTTGCTGCAGCGCGGGCGCCTGCGTTCGAGCGCTCGCGCAGGCGCGCGCGCGCGCTCGCCGCCGCCGACGCCGCGCGCTCGCCGCTGCGTGCTCGCCGCCGACGCCGCTACTGCGCTGCCGCCGCCTGCTGCCGCTGCTGCGCGCCGACGCCGCCGACGCAGGCTGCTTGCGTTGCTCGGCGCCGCCGCTGACGCCGCTGCTCTCCGCCACCGACGCCCCCGATGCGCCGCCGACGCCGCTGCACCGCCGTTCGCCGACGTCTCGTTGATCTACTCCTCTCTACCACTCTAATTTGCTCGATTTGTAGCTTACGGTGTTTTTTTCACTTTGCTTATACTGTTTTTTCAGTACTTTTGAATGGTGAAATTTCTATACAATCGTACTGAAAAAAAGAGCGCCTGCACGAAATGCATTTCTATCTTTGTATCTTTTTTTCTTTTTGTTATTTCTAACTCATATTTATGAGACAATAAAATATGACAAAAGCTATATCAAAAACTGGTTCACGTAGGAAAGTGCGTATTGGTTTGCGTAGGAATGCGCGTTTGCACGAAACGCAAAATGCAGATGTCTGCACTGTAGTCGGTCCAAAAAAAAAAGCACAGCTTGGCGAAGACTCGAACGACGGGCTAGGGGACGACGGCTGGCTGAGGTAGCCAACTCGCCCAAGGAAACGCATTGGCGTGCGGCGCGTTTTTGTTTTTTTGAAGGCTCGTCTGGTATGAACGGCTGGATTTAGCTGGGAGAGGCAACCGGACGGTCAAGGATTCGCCGACGACGTGGACAAGGCAGAACGAAGGCGCAGGCAAAGCGCCGACGTCGACGCACCAGGAGACGGTTTGTTTGCGCTTTGTATTATAACATTGATGATTTATATGATTCGTTGCATGTGGCGTTAGCTCCGAGTCCTTGAGGAGTCCTCGATGGCTCGTATCTAACGGATACGGGATACTTGTCCTGTTACCCTCAACATCCGAAGAGTATGTAGTGGTTGCGTGATGACCGGTGTTGTTTGTATATTCAACAAGAGTTCCATTTGTCACCTGCTCATTGAACTGAGATCAGCAGAAATCTCGGTCTACGTTTTTCAAACGAATCTACTAGCTTCGCTACTATATAGCGCTTGCGCTATACCTCCCCCCAGAGCTCGCCACCTCAGCTTTGTTGGCTCCTCAGCAGCCCACGTCGCCCCCCAGTTCCCTGCCGTCCGATCGCGCCTCGCCGGCCGCCAATCCGTCCGTTCGTTTGCTGGTTTCCCTGTGTGGACGAGTTTGCAAAAACCCCCCTATTATTTATGAAATTTTGCTCCAGTCCCCGTCTATTTGCGGAGGTGCACCTGGCTAGCAGAGCTGCCTCCCAGCCTAATTCCCTGCAGGCCCTCCAGGTTCTTCGTCTCTCGCAGTTCAGCCCTTTTCGTCTTCGTAGATACACCTGGACTTCAGGGAAAATTACCCGCCAATGCCATCGCATATAATCCCATCGCCCCTCCCTACCGAGCCCTCTCTCGCCTCATTTTCCAGCCCCACCTGCTCCTCCGCCTCCTCTTTCCCTCTCTCGCAAGGCCTCCTCCCATGTGCGCCCTTGCCGTCCGTCCGCCGCTATTGGCTCCTCGCGGCCCGCCTCTGCATTACCCATTGCGCCGCCGCTCTCTCCCCGGTCCGCCTCCCTTCTGGGCCGTCGGTGATGCCGGCTCTCGGAATCTGGTGTGGTCGGATTTGTCCGCACCGGGCCCTAGCATTGCCGGATCCGTCGACGGTGGGCGTCGTCATGGCCAGATTCTCCGGCGACGGCCAGATTCTCCGGCGACGGGCATCGGGATGGCCGAATCCGCCGCCGCCGGGCGCCGGCTGGTGCTAGCCCTAGCCGCCGTCGCTCCGGATCCGTCGATGGCTGGCGTCGTCGTGGCCATATTCCCCGGCGACGGCCGTCGGGATGGCCGGATCCGTCGCTGCCGGACGCCGGCCTGAGTGCTAACCCTAGCCGTCATTGCTTCTTCCTTCCATGTCGGTGACGATTCCTCTTCCCCCCTCCCCCGTCACCGTCGTTCCTTCCCCTGCGTCGTCACTGCCCTCCACCGCTGGCATTAGTGCTCCACACTCTGGCATACCCTCAAATTTGTTAGCAGCATGTCGTCCACAATATTCATTTGGATATGCTATTTGTTTCCTAAGCCTTTCCCCGATACTAACCTGGTACAAGTGCATAGAACTGCGTTTTTTTGTGTCTGAATAGGTGGTAGCAGGCTTCATGTCGTCTTATTTCTTGTTCATACTTTGCATTGTCTTAGTCAATCAGGATTTGATCTTGTTTTTACTGCGGCTTTAGTTTGCTTTGAATTAATGACTTACATAAAGCGCCGTCGGTTGTTGGACAAGAATAAACTGAATATGAGTGTTTTTGACAACCTAATTGGACCGAACCATGTGTATTTATAATTGAAACTGTAGGTTTATGTACATGTATATGATACCATCCTTTGAATATGCCTTGAATGCACAGGCAAAGATGCCACAAACTCAAATCCTTTGCCGGTCTATCACTTGCTATCCTGTGGACTTTCTTCGTTTTCTTTTTTTAAAAAAGGCCTTGTAGAAAATTTGAAGATCATATAATTTTCTGACTTATGAATTTTTGTTTTTACAAGGCAAGGTTCCTTCGGAGACCTAACCTCCGACAATCTTTTTGTGTTAAAAAAATGGATTGTTGGTATAATTTACGTTGTAGTGTTTCATTATTTGGTGGACAGTTGAACATAAACAAACCTAAAATCTTTCAATAGCTGTTGGAATCATTACTGAGCCTTTATTTGCTAAAATTATGATATTACATGATTAGTCACTTTCCATGTGTCACTTTCCATGATCGATTATCTGGGAGAACCTAGCTTGTTTATACACTTAGGATGCTTGATGAAGCGTTTCATTGTATTTGTCATTGACAATTGCATTACAGATGCAATGTCCTTTTTTCAAAAAGTTCCATGCAAAGCACTCAAGCGCAAAAATAAATATAGTATCGATAAAATCATCGTTGATTGGTGATGCAAAATATCTTAAAGAACAACTTGATGTTTCTTGGTGAATTATTTCTTTGTAGATTTGCGGGAGCGTAATTGTCGATTAGAAATGAACACTTGATGGTTTCCCTTTTTATATAGAGTTGGGTCCTGACACTGTGATACAAAATTCAACTTTTTTTAGCAAAACAAAATTCCACTTAAAACTCAAAGGCTTTCGAGTTTATTGCTTTTGGTACTCTTTTCTTGACAGTTTGCTTTTATGTAACTCTGCTTTTGTTTGTTAGCTTTCTGATTTTGGCCTAGCAATATTATGCCTTTCTGATGTTGGTTCTTCCCTGCATTTTATAAATTTCTCCTTTGTCAGTTGGTTGTACAGATTATATTCTGCATCCATTATAGTGCTTGACTTCACGACTACTTCACATCTGCTTCACATTGTCTCATTTGAGGCCTCTGAATTTGGATGCTTCGTGGTTTGCCAATTGAGGATAGAAACCGGTTCGTTTGCTTCTTTGTGCGTTTGTGCTCTAAGTTGAGGTTTTGTCTATGGAGGAGTTGAGGTTTTGTTCTGAAGGCTTTAGAAGGTTATTCGAGCTGTATGTTACATAATGATTTAGTATGCTTGGCAATTTGATCCATGTTTTGCCGTGAGTTGCTTCGTAATTGCCCTACAGGTCCAGAATTTGTTTCTATGTTAGATTGTTAGGTTGATGTCCTTCTGCTATTATGCAGGCATGGGGCTATGTTTTTTTGAACCGAGGCGTGGCCATTGAACCAGGCTCACAGTTCTTCCTTCGACGCTGAGCTTGAGATAAGGTGGGAATCAATAGATTGTGGACAATAAACAACCGTCTTGTACTGTACTTATGTGTTGGTCTGCTGAAATTATTCTTTTTATGTGTACATCTATTTCAGTTTTAGGCCTGGTTGAGATCCATTGCAAGGAAGGCCAATGTTGTTGTTAGTTTTCAACATTATGTATTTGGATTTTAGATGTGTCGGTTAATATTTAGTTGGGTATTTTCATATGCATAAATAACATTCAGTGGTATTAGGACAGGTTTTTATGTAATCTCCCATTGCAGCTAAATTGTTTTGCCTATTGTGCCCATATTGTTATCTTTAATAGTAGTCCTGTTTTGTAGAATGTGACGTATTCTCCTTTTGAATGAGATGTATTGTCTGATTTTTCCTTTTCGGTCTATTTACAGTGTAGAGCCATGCTGATGCCATTGTGTGTGCCTTATTAGGTATGATTTATGTGTAATCACCATGACCGAAACATGGCTATATATATTAAGCACTGTTTAAAAAGTAGTATTGTATATTATCTTGTGCACATTATATATGTTAGCTTAACTAATCTATATGCGGGTTAGCTAACGCGCGAATGCGCGTTTGTACCGCTAGTAATAAATAAACTTACATATGGAAAATGCTTCGGTGCAGACGTCCGAACCGATCGGACTCCCGCGCGCTCGCCAGACGCTAGTTTCCTCGTTCATGGCTGCTGTACAAACGGTTTTGCAACTGCTGCTAGCCAACCGCTTGTAGTAGTGGAGAGTGGGATTTGAACCCATGACCTCATGACCCACACCCCACTCAGCTAGCCAACCCACCCACACATGATCTCTAAGAGATAAGATAGCCTTTTCTTTTATCTATTCGAAAATGATTATGTTTTTTTTTCACTTCTCATTTTTGTATCCTTTTCATTTGGAGTCCAAATTGGGTAGTACAAATTTTATAATTCATCTAAATTCTTAATGAACCCATTTTAAATACTTTCTATTTTTTCTATTTTTTTGAATTTTTTTTATTTTTATTGGTAAAATTATTCCAGCGGACAAGATATATTGTTTCGGGAGGCTGGACTCATTGTACCAGCAGACCAAATACGTTGTTCCAATAGTACAAAAGTTGTGGTCCACCAGACTGGATATATTGTTCCAATTGGTTTATCCTATTGTTCCAACAGACCAAATATATTGTTCCAATAGGTATACAAGTTATTCCATCAGACTAGACATTTTTTTCTGCAATTGGTTTTAGCCTATTGCTCCAGCATACCAAATACATTGTTTCAATAGGTATACAAGTTGTTCCATAAGACCAAAAAAGTTGTTTCAATTAGTTTTAGCCTATTGTTCCAGCAGACCAAATATATTGTTCCAATAGGTATACAAGTTATTCCATCAGACTAGATCACTAGACATATTTGTTCCAATTGGTTTTAGCCTATTATTCCAGAAGACCAAATACATTGTTCCAATTGGTATACAAGTTGTTCCATCAGACAAATATATTGTTCCAATTGGGTTCAACCTATTGTTCCAGCAGATCAAATACCAAGTTGTTCCAACAGGCCAAATTAATTGTTCCATCAGTATAGACAAATTGTTCCTGTAAAATTTATATAGCAACATGGGTCTTGTTCGAAAAAAATGTGAGGAACACGTCGGTTCAAACGGTTTGTGGATTGGAGCTATCAGTCAAAAGTTATAATTGTTTAAATAAAAACAAAAAAAAAGAATCTTCACTGACATCAGCGCAAATTATTCTAGCGGAAGCGCAAATTGTTCCGGACGTGGGTGCGAGTTGTTCCAACGGAGACACGAATTGTTCCGGCAGTTATCTCGGGCTGAGCAATCGCTGCGTTTTTTAGGTAGGGCGGCGTCCAATCCAAAACGATTTGGTCGGATGTCCGATCCAAAATGATTTGGTCGGACGTCCGACCCAAGACCGCTCCATAGTTCAATATCGTAAAAAATGATTAATTAATTAGATGATATTTTTAGTTGTTGTATGTTCATTTAAAAGAAAAAACAAAAATACCCACCTATATAATTGAATTTACGTACTAAAATAGTACATTAATTTTTATAGTTAATTTTTGCACTTTTTATAAAATCGAACTATATGTAAATTTAGTTATATACTAGTGTCTCGACTGATATGACACCCAAAATCAGTCGCCTGAGAAGGAGGAAATCCGATCTATTATTATTACTATCATTAAAGAGAGGATATTTTTGCAATTTCTTCGTCATCTACTTTCTCAAAGCTACCCACCAACGCCACTGCTCTGATCTCGGTCGTCCATCTCTCCAACCTCTATCTCGTCCTCGCTCAATCTCTCTCTCTCTCCTGCTCGCCTCATCCTCCTCGTCTCGAGTCTGTGCTTTCGACACTTCCTTCTCAACGGTCGCGTCCCCGCCCCATCATGCCTACTCCGTCACTGCTCCTCCCACCGCCGGCGAGGCTGCACCTGCCCATCCCCTTCATGTTGCCGCCCAACACCTTCTCCCATCGCCGACCACGGGATTTCCACCTCACGCCGCCATCCGCACCCCAGATATGCGTGTAGGGTTTGGCAACAATGTTCCCTTGGCTTCCTCCTCCCGCCTTCGAGCGAACACTAGGGCAGAGGGCGAGTTGCCGCAATTGTCGTTGGTGTTGAGCTTCTCATAACTTCCTCCGGCGATCGCCGTCTGCGTCATCCCCTGCAGCTTGTCGGGTGGTTCGTCGACGGCACCGACAACACTCGGCAACGCTGTGACATGCCGCTGGTTGGGCTTGGTGGTCATCTCCGATTGTAGTAGGCATCCTGTAGCGGAGCTGACAGCGGTCGTCGCTCTTGGTCGCCGTCCACAGTGACCACCTTGATGAGAGGAGCTTCTCCTTCACTTTCTCCACCAGGTGCTTCGTGTCAAGGCTCTTGGTCGCCACGAGGTTCACATACTCCACAATCACGTTCACCTGTGAGGATTTTTATTTCTCCCGTTGCAACACACAAACATATTTTCTAGTCTATTTATATATAGAGAAAATTGCAATGTAGTCCTCAAAACTCGTAGCCAATTGTACGAAATCCCCTAAACTTTGAAATTGCGTTTTTGTCCTTGGTACTTGTTGCCGTTAGCACCGTAACCCCTGGGTCGTTAGGGTTCCGTTAAAATACCGTGAAACGCTGATGTGTCGCATATGTGACCGTTAAGCGCTGACGTGGGTTGCTACGTGGCGGTGACTAGGACGAAAAAATTGTGAAAAATGTACTATCTTCGTTCCAAAATAAATGCTCATTTAGCCTCCCACGTTTATCCCACAATAAGTACTCTTTAACCTTCACACTCCTAGTTTCTCTCTCATCAATACAAAAATACTACTAGATTCCTCTCCGACACTACAAATACCCCTCGCATATCCCTAGATTCCCACCTATATACTCTTCTCCTTAGTTTTTCAAATCAACCATAAACACCTGGAAGGATCTAGGGCCGCGAGGGGGTGGTGAAGCAGCTGTTTCTAATCAATTTTTAACCCAATTTTTTAGTCTTTTCTTTTTAATCAAATTAATTACCAAGCCTAGTTCCAATTCTAGCAACTAAGACTAGCTATACTAGTGAAATTAAAACTAGACTACCGAGGCATGTGCGGAAATGAAATCTAACCCTAATATCTGAAACGACAACTAGAGATAGCCGAAGCGACTGGAAAGTAAATGTGGAAATAAAGGGACAAGTGACAGACCGTTTTTAACGTGGTTCGGCACAAAGCACCTACTCCATGATGAGGAACCTCCCCGAAAGGAAGCCTGGACTCCTTCGTCCCGTGCCCTCAAATCCACTCGGCGAGTTTTAGGGCGTGATCCCAAACCTTGCTCCCGACCCGTACACCAAGGCCGGATTCTTCCACAAGACAAACTTTCCGACACCCCGGCACCACCGAAGCAACACCGACCTTCGCGAAGAAGGTATTTGTACACGTGACCCTCGAACGGAGACCTTGATGTAGCCAGAGTCGCGGAGGTCTTGATCACTGCAACGGCGTCCCGACACATTGGATGACGAATCCGGCGCCCCGGAGATGTAGACGTACACGGCTTCCCTTGGACTTCGTCAGCGGCAAAGTGGAAGCACCCAGTCACAAGCCGGGTGACCTTGCATCGACAAGGGTTTTGTTGGTGTAGAGGTTGCAGAGGAAGTAGTCGTACGGGCGACAAAGACCAAGACCGGTGAAGCTCGGGGACGGTGAGGTGAAGTCTCAACTCAGGCAAAGAAGACCCAAAGAGCACTCGAAAGACCAACCGGGAGACTCAACAAAACACCGGGAAACTAGGGGCAAAACTGCGTGGAAGGAAGAGAGGCACCATCCTTACCTTTCTCCTTCTCTCCCTCTCCTCTCATCTCTCTCTGAAGCAAACCCTAGGTGGACACCATGAGCAAGGGGGAACCCATGGGGAGAAGCTCTCAAACACACACAAGCCAAAGGGAACAAATGAATGAGCTCTCTCAAGTTGAACATGCAACCCTCGACTCCTTATATAGCCACCTACCACGAACTGGACACGTGTCACTCATCTATGCAGACAGATTCGAATGAAAGGCAGAGATACACAAATCTCTTAATTCACCGGACGCGTCTGTACAACACCCCGAGGCCGACATCGCTTCTGGAAATCGACTCCACTGGACGGTCCGGCACCCACCGAACGCTTCCGGTCGGTGGCCAGACGCGTCCGGTCACCCCTGACAGCCAGCAGGGCCACTGGCCAACATCTTTTCTCCTCTCTCTCTCGATGCTAGGCTTGATTGTTAGGCTCTCTTGTCGGCTTTTGGACTCGGATAAGAACTACTTGGCTTGGGCGGGAGGTTTTTGCGCTGGATATTTTCGAGTGGGCTTGGCGGCTACGAAACCTACCCGGACACGTGTAAAGGCGCCTCAGATACTTTCGGGCCCTTCCAGTGACTTCGACCTGAAGCAAAACCAACCCCAGACACCTAGCACTCTCGATCACTCCCGTACCTTCTTGACTCAGCTAGAAAGAGGATAAGGATGATGACTCGAGTGCTCAGTGGGACCAACCTGCCAGAGACTGAGACTTGCACCTGACGTGCATGAGCCTCGACACACACGCAACCAAAATCATTAAAAGAAAGCTAAAAATAAAGTCCTTAATCTTGATTGACGTGGCATCGGTCACCAAATGTCAAAACCTAGCCCTAGGAGTCCTAGGTCTTACAATCTCCCTTTTTTTTTGGCAATTTGGTGACAAGACCTGCAAATTCAATCTCCAAAAGAGACAAGTGTACATGGTCTATGGCGGGGGATTAGTTGCAAGTGAATTTGATCCAATATCCAAGCCAATGTTTGAGCAATTTAAGAACTAGCCAAGCCTAGTTCATCAAGAGCTAGAGCACATCACAAGCCATCATAGTCAAACCTAAGCACAATCTAGTCATGATGATGAGCATGTGAGCGAATGAGCAATTCTAGCCGAACATGAGCATGGTCCAAAACATGAGCAAGATACAACACATGTGCATGTGAGCTGATCAAGAGCAAGATACAATGCATGATAGCACTGTCCTAGGCAGTAGCAAGATACACATGCATATGCATGACCATGGCAAGAGCAAGATACAACAACTAGTCAAGAACAAGATACAACACATGAGCACATGTGAACTAGTCAAGAGCAAGATACATATGTACATGATATGAGCAGGAATTGAGCACAAACCGAGGCATGATCTAGAGCAGGCAAAAGCTTAAGTCAGGCAGGCATGAGCATAAGAATATGTACTTGAATCCTAGCCCCCCTAGATCAATGCGTATAGAAATGAAATTCTGAATTGAATTGGGCTCAAATTGGCTCTTAGCTCGCATGCTCCCCCTCAACACATGCTCACTACAACTAAAATATTTCTCTCTCCATCACTCCCTTAGCCAGTTTTAAGCAAATTGAGATTGGTTTGCACATTTTTCTCCCCCTTCTTGTTTGCAAAATGCAAAAAGACACTCAAATTGGCACCACTTTGAAAGCACAAACAAGAATGAACTTGTGAGCTTTGTAATTTATACATGTACCTAAAATGCACAAGTAGAACACCCCACAACTTATCAGAGCTAGAGCAAGGTTACTTAGTCAACTTGAATCAAAATTAGCCATATTTAGGTGAAGTTAACTAAGTTATAACCAAGCACATATGAGAGGTAAACAAATAGACACAAGTTTCAAACTTGGTGATCAAGTGCAAGCGAGTAAGCTTGAACTAGTATCTCTAGAAGAAGCAAATCATATCACAAGTTTTGCATTTCAAGCTTCAAGAGATAAAATATTTTTGTGTTGAGCATTTTATTCTTTTAAACTCTTTTGGGCATTTGCCTCTTTTCAAAATTTGCTTCTGTTCCATGCCTTAGTCGACGACACCCAGCATTACACTGGAGGTGACCGTCTTGGTCATCTAGACTTTTCCCAAGTTCACGCCTAGTGCAATGGCAAGCTATCTTGTCGGGAAGGACTGGTGAGACTATCTCAAGCCTTTGTCGACGATAGGGGTGGCAACGAGCCGAGCCTGAGCGAGCCAACCCCTGGCTCGGCTCGGCTCGCTAGGCTCTGGCTCAGCTCGGCTCGGCTCTGGCTCGCGAGATGTTCACGAGCCGCTGATGACCCAGCACCAGCTCTGCTCAGCCCATGGGGCTTTCCACAGATAGAAGTTGACCCGGCCCAGTTTTAAGAGGTATATTCCTCATTCTGTCTCTCCCTGGCTGGCTGGCTCCCCCAGTTGACAAACCCTAGCCGCGCAACAATGGATCTTGATCTGGATCCCACTTATCTACCTCCTGCTCCTGGTCCTGCTCCCCGACCCCATCTCCCTCCCCGTTCGCATCTTCAGCCATGTTATGCATGGAGTATGAACCATGAATGCATGATAATGTTATGTTATGTACTGTATCAACTAATGTGTTACATTGTTAGTCTGCTAAGTGTCAATTGCCAGCATAGTGCTCTTATGGACTCATGGTCTCATGTCAGAATGATTAGTCAATTGGTCATTGGCACATTGTTTGACTGATCATTGTCTGATGTCTCATAGAGTCATGGTCTCATGGATAATAGTCAATTAGTCATTGGCTCACTCAATGCATCATTCCCTAATTATTGTGAAAGTGTGAATATGTGATTACTGATTAGTGAATGTACTTGCAAATTGCAATATTCAATGTTGAGTTGTTGATGGATGGTGAATTGGTGATGAATGCTTATTATACAGTTGACTGCTAATGTATCGAATGTTTCGCTGATGAATAATGATGTACGAGCCACGAGCCGAGCCTGAGCCGAGCCGAGCCAGCTCGGCTCGTGGCTCGCTTGGTCACACGAGCTAGAAATGGTGCTCAGCTGGTGCTCGTTTCTAAATGAGCCAAGCCCGAGCCGAGCTGGAACCGAGCTGAGCCAGAGCGGCTCGTGAGCTTCCAGCTCGTTTGCCAGCCCTAGTGGACGACACCCAGCATGACACTAGAGGTGACCGCCTTGGTCATCTAGACTCCCCCAAGTTCACATCTAGTGCAATGATGAGCCATCTTGTCGGGGAGGACTGGTGAGACATTTTTAGCTTATTCATTCTTTTGTTTGCTCAACAATTTTTGAAAAGGTTCTCAACCAACCATCCTGCTACTCCAAGTAATAGACAGCTCACATAGAGTACTAGAGCTAGATTATCCATTGAACAAGAGCAACAAAGAGAGAAACATGTGGCTCTAAGTGACCTAACACATGTGCAAGGCATCGATTTAGCAGATGTTTTAATTAAGCTTCAAATGAGCAAGTGACTTCGTTTCCAAGCACTAGTTATCTAGACCATGAAGTAAACAACAAGTGCAACTAGATAAGCAAGTATAAAGGACAAAGCTCAAGTCACAAACTCATATGTACATGTATTATAATGGGACCTCTCCCGTAGTCCAGTCTAGGTGTCAAAATGTATTTGACTTATCTAGCACATTCAATTCATTTCGCAGCTTGCAAAACCTATTTTCATCTAGTGGTTTTGTAAAGATATCTGCAAGCTGGTCATCTGTCCACACATTCTCAAGCACAATGTCACCCTTTGCTATGTGGTCTCTGAGAAAGTGGTGGCGGATGTCAATGTGCTTGGTACGTGAGTGTTGGACCGGATTGCTAGCTATCTTTACTGCGCTCTCATTGTCACACAGCAAGGGAATGTGGTCAAGTTTAATACCGTAGACGTAAAGAGACTGTGTGAGGAAAAGCAATTGAGCACAACTGATCCCTGCCGCTATGTATTCGGCTTCGGTCATCGATAGCACCACGGAGTTCTATTTCTTTGAAGCCCAAGATACTAAGCATCTACCTAAGAAGTGACATGCCCCCGAAGTGCTTCTGCGATGGATCTTACATACAGCTTAGTCCGAGTCAGAGTAACCGAGGAGTTAGAACCCCGCACCCTTCGAGAGCCATATTCCTATACTAGGTGTATGCTTCAAGTATCAAAATATACGTTTTACTGCTTTTAAATGCATTTCTCTAGGGGATGCCTGAAACCTAGCACATATGCATACGCTAAACATTATATCAGGCCTAGAAGCAGTCAAGTAAAGCAAGGCACCAATCATCGTGCGATAGAGTTTAGGATCAACATGGGTACCTTGAGTGTCGAGATCAAGATGCCCATTTGTAGCCATAGAAGTCCTGATGGGCTTACAATCTTGCAGTTTGAATCGCTTGAGCAGGTCGTTGATGTACTTCTCCTAAGAGATAAAGGTGCCCGTGCGCAACTGCCTGATTTGAAACCCTAGAAAGAAACTGAGCTCCCCTATCATCGACATCTCAAACTCCCTAGCCATCAACTGACTGAACTCTGTACATAGTGCTTCGTTGGAGCTGCCAAAGATAATGTCGTCCTTGTAGACTTGGCAGAGAAAGAGATCCCCATCTGTCACCTTGATGAATAAGGTCGAGTCGACTAGTCCAACTCTGAATCCCTGCTGTGCGAGGAACTCTTTCAGTCTCTCGTACCCAAGGATTTTTATTTTGGTTTGACAAAAATTTTGTTCCTCAGCGAAAACTCCGAAATACGCGAAATCCAAAAATTTCGGTCAAATGATGCTCAAATTTAAACAAATTTATCTAAAATTTGATGAAATTTGTCTAAAATACCATATCCATCATATAGCACCAAATGGCAACATCAAACATATCATCTTCAATCAATTTGGGGGGTTTGGAGGGCAACATCAAACATCTCATACACCAATTGGGGGGATTAAGAGGAAGAGCTCAAGCATGGATGAACCTGAGAACACGGTCACCGCCGGGTGGGGATGTCGCCGGGATGGAGGTGTGCTGCCCAGGTGGAGCCACCGCCGGGGATGAGATGCCGTCGCGGAGGATTTTCGCCGCCTAGGTTGAGCCGCCGTCGGGGAGGACTTGCAGCGCGCAGGTGGAGCCGCCACCGGGGTGGACTTCCGCTGGTCAAGGTGGAGCCACCGCCGGGAAGGAGGACACGCTAGGGTGGGACTGCTCCGTGGGAGGCGGCAGTGCGGTGCTGGGTGGAGGCAGCGCCCGACGCGTTGCCAGGAGTGAGCCGGCACATTTTTGAATTTTTGGGAGGAAAAAGCACCGGCTAGGGTATCTAACCAGAGGAGAAGAATACCCTAGGCAATATAGGCCAGCTTGAGCCATGTGTTTTTCAAATTGGGTTGAATTTTTTTGACCGAAACAAGCCCATTTCGGCTCGGACCAAAAATCCGAATTTCACGAAATTTCGACAAAAAAAACCCTGCTCGTACCAAGCCCGTGGAGCCTGTTTCAGTCCATACAGTGCCTTTGACAACTTGTACACATGATCAGGGTGCTGTGGGCCCTCGAAGCCTGGAGGCTGCTCAACGTACACTAACTCTTCAATGTACCCATTCAGAAATGCACTCTTGATGTCCATCTGCTTGAGCACAATGTTGTGACATGTCGCGAAAGCCACAAGCAGCCTAATAGCCTCCAAACGAGCCACTGGAGCGTAGGTGTCTCCACAGTCAATCCCCTCGATCTGTGAGTAGCCCTGTGCCACAAGTCTAGCCTTGTTTCTGATCACTGACCCGAACTCATCCTACTTGTTCTTGAATACCCACTTGGTACCGATCACATTGCAGTCCTTGGGTCGCTCCACAAGTGTCCAGACCTCGTTCCTCTCGAAGTTGTTGAGCTCCTCGTGCATTGCATTGATCCAGTCGGCATCTGCAAGCGCCTCCTCAACCTTTTTTGGCTCAAGCTCGGAGACGAAGGCCTGAAACTCACAGATGTTGGCTGTCCTGGACCTGGTCTGAACTCCATGTGTCGGGTCATCAATCACCTGCCTAGCTGGGTGACCCGGGCAATGGTGTGGTGCTGCCTCAAGTGCTGTGGTGCTGCTGACTCAACCTGCTCTGTGGCTGCCTCTGGTGCTGATCCTGTAGCTATGCTGTCCTTTGAAGCTGGAGCTGGCATTGACCCAGAGGTGGAGCTACTGTGTTGAGGTGAAGCTCCCCCTAAGTCAGCTACCCTGTCAGGTGTCGGTGGAGGAACTGGTATTGGCTCATCCTCTGGCTCAGCCTCCACAGGTCTGACATCTCCCACTGGCATCTGCTGCACTTCCCTAGTCAAGTCCTCATCTGCCACATCATCCAAGCTGTCAAACTGCCCCTGGGACCTGGCTGACTCGTCAAACCTGACATCACAGCTCTCCTCAACTAGGCCCGTCCTCTTGTTAAACACTCTGAAAGCCTGTGACCGGGAGCATATCCCAAGAAGAACCCCTCATCAACTCTGCTCTGAAACTTCCCTAAGTGCTGGTGCTTCTTGTAGATGTACATCTTGCAGCCAAAGACCCTAAAGTAGCTGACAGTTGGTTTTCTTCCAATCAAGAGCTCATAGGCAGTTTTCTTGAGTAATCTGTGCAGGTACAATCTGTGGATACAGTAGCAAGCCATGTTGATCGCCTCAACCCAACTCATCTGTCGTCTTGTACTCATCCAGCATTGTCCGTGCCATCACAATCAAGGTCCTGTTCTTCGTCTCAACAATGCAGTTCTGCTCTAGTGTATATGCGGCGGAGGACTAGTGCCCTATGCCAAGCTCATCACAAAATTCTTGCACATTAGTATTCACAAACTTCGATCCATTGTCACTTATCACCCGTTTTGTTAAACATTCAAATTCATTTTGAGTCCTCTTTGCAAACCTTTTGAAAACATCCCCAACGGAGCTTTTATTTGGCAAAAAGAAGACTCACATGTAACGGGAGAAGTCATCTACCACTACTAGGCAATGCACGTTCCCTCCTAGACTAACGTAAGTGGTGGGACCGAAGAAATCCATGTGCAAGAGTTCAAGTGGACGCGACGAAGACATGACACTCTTTGTTGGATGTGGACTAGCAACTTGCTTCCCCGCTTGACATGCACTACATAACCTAGACTTCTCCAAGGTAATGTCCTTGACACGCCGAATGAAATCATTTTTCACTAACTTTTTCAAATTAGCCATTCCCACATGTCCTAGGCGCCTATGCCAAAACCATCCAAGATCGACTTTGGTGAGTAGGCAGATCGGGTCATTTGTGGAAGGCAACTCAAATTTTGCAAGAAACAGGTTTTGGAATCGAAAAGCTTTGAAAACCAAATTATCTTTTTGATCCAAGAACCTCATTTCAGTCGGTGAGATGTGACAATGGAACCCCAGGTCAAGCAACTGGGCAACGGAGGTCAAGTAATATTGTAAAGGCTCAATGAGGCGAACATTTTGGAAGCCACCGACTTGTGGTGGAACATGGCCTCGATGTGAGGGTCCGAAGCAAGCCTAGGGCTTAGTCCTTGAAAGCTTCCCGAGTGGATTGCGCGCACGGGACGAGAGAGTTCCGGTCTCTCTTCGAGGAGATTCCTCATCGAGGAGTAGGTGCTTTGCGCCGAACCTCGTTAAAAAATCGGTGAGCCTCACTTGTCCTTTACTTTTGTGCAATTTACTCTCCGCACTTCATTTAGCCTCGTCTATCGTTGCTTCGGCTATTAGGCTAGTAGGTTTTGACGGCGAGTTCTTCGCTTAACCACGGCGAATCACACCCCTGTCAGATTTTATATCTTGCTAGCCGATCAGCTCGAGCTCAGTTCGATTCGAGCGTCGGACGCGGCGAGGAGCGACACGCAGAGATTACCCAGGTTCGGACCCCCCTGCGGGTAATAGTCCTACTCCTGCCGAGCCTTAGCTCTTTTTCGTGTTGTGGTTGTGTGGAATGCGATTACAGAATGTTTTCAACCCCCCTCCCTTCTCTCACCTCCTCTTTTATACAAGCCTCGAATTGGCGGAGAGAGCCGAGGGGGTAGGCAGTATAGTACTCTCAATACACTGATAAGATGTGAGGGACGGGACAGGAGAGACGAAAACGTGCTGCTACTGTGCCGAGAGGCGCCGCCCACGCAAACTCCGCAAGTGGCCTCTGACCCGTGCGAACACGCCGGTGAGAGAACGAGTGGGACCCAGCTTGCTCCTCCTGACACGGGCGGCCATCCTGACGACGGTGAACTCTCTCTCTGCCGGTCAATTCCGCTGCGCCACAGTGACAGCTGGACAGACTCGCAGAGGTCATTGTGGCGGTAATCATCTCTTCAACTGTCCATCCGCGCGTAATGCCGCATTGAATGCGCCTGTCCTTTGCAGCAGGAGGGAGCCTTCGCCCAGAAGACTCCCTTCGGGATGCTCCCTGCCACGCGGGCTCCACTTGACAGAGGGGGGCCCTACGCGCGCCGTGTAGGCCCTGGTCTTCTTTCGGACTCTTCATACCCTGGTATTTATTGTACCGACAGTAGCCCCCGGGTGCACCATGATACGCGAACCGTCGCGCCGATACTCTACCGTTTCTCGTGCGGCGGGAGACGAATCGTGGGGGGCCCACCCCCTGCGGCGGCCGAACGTCTGATTCTCCACCTGCGCACGGTCTTCCTTGGGGAACCGTACCGCTTTTCGCGGGAAACCGAAGCGCGCGGGGCAATGATGGCGCCGCGCGCGTGCGAGTGGGGACGGAATCCAAACCGTCGCGCTCGCGCCCCTTGCCTATAAATACTTTGTCCCTTGGCGCCGCGACGAATCCTTCCGCGCGCCAAAGTGCTTTGAGCTGCCACCTGCTTTCCTTTGCCATTGCCACCAAGTTTCTTCGCCCCTTAGCTCTCGCCACCGTACTTCCGCCATCTTCCAATGGCTCCAAAGTGCAGCCGGGGTCGCCGCGGGGACGCCACGTCTGCCGCGCCGCCGTCTGATGCCGCTTTGCACGCCTCCGTTGCTGACGAGGAGACGGTTGCGCGGCTCCAGCGACTGGTGCCGCCTACCGCCGCCCGCTTCCGTGCCGGCACCATGGCGCCAAGTCCCCGTGACGGGGAGATCATCACCTTCACCTGGGCGGTGCTGGCGGGGCTCGTCCCGCCGTATTCCGAGTTCTTCTTGGGGGTGCTTGCCTTCTACGAGATCCAGGCAGCGCACCTTCCCCCCAACTCCATCGTGATGCTGGCCATCTTCGCCCACCTCTGCGAAATGTTCGTGGGGGCGATGCCAAGCCTCCCGCTCTGGCGCCGGCTTTTCACGCTGCATGCTAGCTCGCGCTCGAGCGGGGCGGTTGGAAGCTGCTACTTCACGCTTCGTGACGCCGCCGCCTTCATCCCAGTCACAGCCAAGTCCAACTGGAAGGACTGGGCGCGACAGTGGCTGTACGTAGAAGATTCCAGCGGCTGCGACGATCTGTCCTTCCCCGAGGGTCCTGCGGAATCCCTCGCCAGCTGGGGTTCTCAGCCCGACGACTCGGCGGAAATGGAGACGATGCTGGCGCGCATTGCTGAGCTCCGCCGCAATGGGCTCACATGAACCCACGTGGCGGCGGACTTTTTGCAGCGCCGCCTCTGCCCGCTTCGTATGAGGATGCGCCCCGCCTGGCAGTACTATGGCGATAACGATGCGACCCGCATTGCCTCTGGAGGTGAGTACTTTTGCACTCTTCTGGGTCTTCTGACTTTGCGGAACGCCTTTTTCTTTTCTTTCGATTCCTTGCCAACTTGCGGCTTCTTTTTTTTCTTGCGCCCAGCCGCCGGGAACGTGCCGGATGAGGTGCTCCGCGATAGCTAGCGGGACTCTGTCTGCCAATGGGCGACATCCTTCACTGCGGAAGTCCCGCCTCTGCGACAGGGACCCACGGAGCGCAAGAATTCGTGACTTATGCGCTGCCTCCCATGGAGGTTTCTGGTCCCGCGGTCCAGGTGACCCGGGGACCCCTGCAAATCCGCGATCCTCCGTCAACGACCGCCGAAGCTCCTGCGGCCGCCGCTCCTCCTGTCGTGGCGGCCGACTCCGACCGCGCTCTCGGGAAGCGCCGCCTCATCCTCTCCCAAGACGATGATGACGAGGAGGGAGAGACGAGCCCAAAGAGGGCTCGCCCCTTGAGTCTTGAGCCGCTTCCGCCTCCTCCGGTCCCCTCCAGCGGGGGCCCTGCTGCTGAAGTTGCCGCTCTGCCACCAGGCGAGAGGGCGGCGACTCTTCCGGGACCGGCGCCTCCCGCGCCGGTTTCTTCCTCGCCGGCACCTGCCGTCGCGCCGGCTTCTGTTGCGCCGGCGCCTCCCGGGTCGGCGGTTGCTTTAACAACGCCGGTTGCGGTGGCTCCACCGCCCCCTCTGCCTCCTACAACGGGGGGAGGAGCGGCGGCACCTTCTTCACGACCAAGCGGACTGACGCCGCCCCTCTCTTCCTTCGCTTTCGGGGCGCGTCGCTTCAGGTAGATTTCTCTGCGTTCATGTACATTTCGCATTAGGCTTAGCATGGCAGACGTTTTTCGCATACCTGAACCCTTTTGGTTTTTCTTCACGGGATAGAGCGGATGCCAGGGCTTCAGGCTCCGTCCCGCGCGATCCGCCCACCCCCATCTTGCCCGCGGCCCCTTTGACGGAGACAGCTCCTCCAGCTGCGGAGAGTGCGCCGGTGCCGGGGCTGGAGGACCTTTCGGCCGCTGCCTCAGCCGACACCGACGCCATCTCTGCCATCGCCGCCGATGTCGGGCGCCTTCGAGCGCCATACCCTCGCCCACACCTGGGCGGCGCGGGAAGGTGTTCTTGCTTCGGCGGCACGAACCGTCAGCGAGTTGCGGCGGGCCCTCGACCGGGAGACTGCTGTGAGGGGAACGGCGACCCGCGAGGCTGCGGCGGCACAAGCCGCTGCCGCCTCGGCCACCAAAGACGCTGCAGACCTTCGCGCGGCGCACTCTGAGCGCCTCCGGGTCCTTGCTGACATGCTGCGGACCGCCTACCGCGACTTCCGGGACGTCCTGTACCCACTGGGGGTTACCCTGTACGCCCCGCTGGAGGAGACGGCCGCGCAATATGCTGGCGTAGTGGGGCGCGCCGCCGAGGCCCTGCGCGACCTGCCGGTGATGATGCGGACGCGGGCGATCGAAGATGGTCGCCACGGTGCTTTTGAAGCAGCGCGGTTCGTCTTGGGCAACTGCCTTGCCCAAAACGCCGTGTTCGACCTCGACGCCACCACCGGGGAACCTTCGCGCCAGCTGGACCAGGGCGAACAATCTCGGGTCGAGGTCGCCGCCAGCCGCGTATCCATGATGGGCGGCGCTGCTCCGGCAGAAGACGATGACGATGAGGAGTAGCTGTACTCCCTTGTTTGTTTCGTCTTGTATATAGAACCTGTCAACGCAAACTTTTTCTTTTTTGCCACAAGTCTCGATTAAACTTTACGCGATTTCTCGCTCGCGAAAAGAAGAACCTAGGCAACAGACCGCCAAAAGCTTTAGACAGAACGTTCTGCTGAAAGTGACCGCTTTTTCCTTAGGCATCTGGTTACTTCAACCCTTATGGCCTCTTAGCGAACCGACTTAAACGTTGCGTGGCGAGCACTTAGCTTCTGGAAGTGGTCTAGACGGCGGTGCCGTCGTTGGCGTAGGGGCCCAGACCGAGCAGGTGCACCAGGCTAGAACACGCCTTCCGTCCGCCTCGCCTCGCCCTGCGCAAGTTTTAAGCGTTCGCCTTTGCAACTAAGGAGCTATCAGACTTAAGTACTTTCTCGCTACCAGCTTTCAACAGAATGTTTTCTAACAGACTTTTTAAGGCGAAAAACAGTTGCTCATAGAGAGACAGAACTTATCTTTATATTACAGATGGCTTTGTACATCGTAGCCCCCGAGGCGAGCGGGGAAGGAGGAAGACCTCGCCGCTCGGCTCCAAAGGAAGGCCAAAAAAGCTCCTGGAACAGCTACCTTCGGGTAGAACTTCCTCAGCTGCTCGACGTTCCAAGTGTTCGCCAACTCGCGACCATCCTCGAAAGCTTTGCCCGACCGAGCTCAAGGGATATCGAGACCACCTTGAAGGGCCTCCCACGGGAGACAAATTATTGCGACCGCTTATGTCTGGACTTTGCGCAAGACGAGGTCGCCCGCTACCAATGTTCTCTCACACACCCTTCTAGCTTGATAACGGCGCAGAGTCTGCTGATATCTGGCGGCCCGGATCGCCGCTCTATCTCTGATCTCCTTCAGGAGATTTACTTCATCCTAACGCCGGTCAGGGTCTCCGTCTTCGCTGAACGCTGCCACCCTTGGGGACCCGAAGGCGAGCTCCGACGGGAGCACCGCTTCAGAGCCATTCACCAGGAAGAAAGGGGTCTCGCCGGTGGCTCTGTTGGGAGTTGTCCGCAGCGCCCACAACACAGTGGGAACTTCTTCCGTCCAGCGCTTGCCACGCTTCTCCAGGCGGTCGAACGCCCTCGTCTTGAGTCCTTTTAGTACATCCGCGTTTGCCCGCTCCACTTGCCCATTGCTCTTTGGATGTGCGACGGAGGCGAAGCACAGCTTGGTGCCCAGCTCTTCGCACCAATCTTGAAAATTGGCGCTTTTGAACTGAGCGCCGTTGTCGGTGATGATCCTGCTCGCGACACCAAACCGGACGAAGATGCTTTTCATGAACTTTATGGCCGCAGCGGACGTGATCGCCGGGACTGGCGAGGCCTCAACCCACTTGGTAAACTTGTCGACGGCGGCGAATAGATACGCAGCCCTTGCCGCCCGCGGAACGGGCTCAGATGTCTAGCCCCTGCATCGCGAATCGCACTGTGAGAGCGGAATGGTTTGCAGCGTCTGGGCCGGTCGGTGGATCTGCTTAGCATGAAATTGGTACGCTTCGCATCTCCTCACCAGCTCGAAGGCATCCTGGAGGGCAGTAGGCCAATAGAAACTGTGGCGGAAGACCTTTCCGACCAACGCCTGGCTCCCTGAGTGGCTCCCGCACATGCCTCCATGGATCTCAGAGAGGATCTCGCTCCCCGCTTCCCGAGTGACGCACTTCAGAAGAACTTCGTTTGCGCCCTGGCGATACAGGTCCCCACCTATCAGGGCGTAGCGCTTGGCCTTGCGCGCTATCTTCTTAGCTGACGCATCATCGTCGGGGATCACTCCATCCCAGAGTTAGGCTAGGATAGGATCCATCCACTGACCTTCCCGGACGAGTGCGACGACGTTAGGATGGTCGCCGACGTACTCTGCTTGGCCTGGCAATTCCGCCTCAACCGCCTCGGCAGTTCTTCCGCATCCTCTCTCCGACCGAGGAGCTGCTGCGAGGACATCGACGTCTCCTCCAGACGTGGGAGCTGCATCGAGCATCATGCCGTCCCCACCAGAATCGGGGGCTACGACAGACGGCCGCGTGAGTCTTTCTTCAAAAACCCCAGCCGGAACGGGTGCCCATGACGAGGCAATCTGGGACAATTCATCCGCCATGTAGTTGTCACGGCGAGGGACGTGCACGAAGCCCAAACCCTCGAAATGCCGCTCCAAACGGCGCACCTCCGCCAGGTAGGCCGCCATGGTGGGATCCGAACAGGTGAATTCCTTCCTCGCCTGGTTGATGACCAGGAGAGAGTCGCCTTTGACTTGCCGCCGCCGGATGCCCAGGGTCGAAGCCACCCTGAGCCCGGTGAGTAGCCCTTCGTATTCTGCAGCGTTGTTGGTAGCGCGGAACTCCAGCACCACCAGGTGCCGAACAATGTCGCCGATGGGAGACACCAGAACGACGCCGGCCCCAGCCCCCTCCAGCCGTCAAACGCCTCCTGCGCCTCCGCGGTCTACTCGAACTGATTGGTCTTCTTCAGGAGCTTGAACAGGGGGAGACTCTTATCCCCCAGGTAAGCTATGAAGCGGCCCAGGGATGTCAAGCAGCCCACCAAGCACAGCATCTGCCAAAGTCGCGTCGGGGGCTTCATGTTCTCGATCGCCGCGATCTTGTCAGGGTTCGCCTCAATCCCCCTCTGGGAGACAAGGAAATCCAGCAGCTTGCCCGACGGAACGGCGAATACACACTTCTCAGGGTTGAGCTTAATGCAGTACTTTCTCAGGTTGGCAAAGGTTTCCTCCAGGTCGCCGATCAACTCCTCCGCCTTCCTAGATTTTACTACCAGGTCGTCGACGTACACCTCCAAGTTCCGCCCGATCTGGGGGCGGTGAGCGATGTGCATGGCCCTCTGATAGGTTGGGCCTGCATTCTTCAGTCCAAATGCCATCCTCGTGTAGCGAGAGACGCCATGGGCATCACAAAGGCATCTTCTCTTCGCCTTCTTCGCCATGCTAACTGGTGGTACCCGAGTACGATCCGAAAGCATACCGCCGCACTATGCCGTGGAGTCGACGATGAGGTCAATGCGGGCAGCGGTACGGATCCTTCGCACGCTTTGTTGAGGTCGGTGAAGTCGACGCACATCCTCCACCGCCTGCTGATTTCTTGACGAGGACGGGTTCGCGAGCCACCGGTCTAGGCGACGCTCGGACGACTTCGCCTTAAGAGCTTGTCCACCTCTGGCGGATAACGGCTCGGCGCTTACCGATCGCTTCCGGACCTTTTGCAAGACCGGTCGCACGGGAACGCCGCCAACTTATGCTCAATCACCTCCACGGGACCCGGTCATGTCGGACGGTTGCCAAGCGAACACGTCTGCGTTAGACTGGAGGAAGGAGACGAGCGTGCCTTCCTATTTGGCACCGAGAGCAGCGTCCACCCGAACGGTCCTCGCCGGATCTGACTCGCTCAGGGAGACCGTCTTAATCCCCTCGGACGAGCCGGAGGAAGCACGGACCTTCGCCGGAGGAGTTCCAATGGTCGAGGCTTCAGCCTTCTGGGCGCCGATCGCCCCTGCTAAGGCGAGAGCGTCCTTGTCGCAGCGAAGCGCCTCCGAGCGGTCCACCTTCACGACGATGGGGCCGGCAGGCCCCGGAATCTTGACCACCATGAAAGCATAGTGGCAGGCCGCCATGAACTTGGTCAGCGCCGGCCGACCCAGTATGGCTTTGTACGAGAGGTCGAAGTCCGCCACCTCGAACTCGAGCATCTCCATACGAAAGTTGTCGGCGCCTCCGAAGGTCACCGGGAGGCTGACGCATCCGAGAGGGACGGACTCAGCCCTCGGCGCGATGCCGAAGAAAGGAAGCGTCGGCCGGAGCTCCTGCTCCTGGATCTGAAGTGCTTTGTCGACTCGGGCGGATAGGAGGTTGATGGAACTTCCTCCGTCAACCAGCACCCGTCCGAGCTTGACGTTCCGGACCGTGGGCGCAACCACGATCGGGAGATGCCCCAGGCCGGCAATGCTGGCGGGGTGATTAGCCTAACTGAATGTGATCGACTGCTCCGACCACATCAGCTGCCTAGCGGACCCCACGCCGGGCACGGCGGCGCACACCTCTCTCATCGCACGCTTAAAACTGGGGTGGGACGGATAGGTGGTCGATCCACCGTGGATGACGGCGACTTCGCGCTCCGCCTGCTGAAAGCCAAGCGAAGCCGGTTCCTTGCCCTTGCCGCTATCAGATGCTTGCTGCTGCTCGTGGACTCGCTTGTCCACTATGTTGCTGACGACCTGGCAATCCGCTAAGTCATGGGAGTTGCAGCGGTGGATCGGACAGTACGTCCTCCCATCCCACTCGCCGGGCGACGCCGCGCCAGCTGTAGGTCGCGGCGGTCGCCACGGCCACCACCACGGACTGCTTTCTCCGCCGCCGCGACCTCCTCCTTTCTTCCGCCCGCCGCCGCGTCGCCGCCGTTGCCGTCGTCGTCGCTCGCGGCCAGACCTGCGCTCGTCTCAGCCGCCTTGCGCTTCTTCTTGTCCTTGCCGCCAGGATTCTTAGATGTCCCGGCTTCGGTGCCCCAATGCCCCGCCTTCTTCCCGTAGGCGAAGTGAGCCTTGGCACAGAGGATGCACTTATGGGCGAGGGTGAAGAGCTCCTCCGTCGTCTAGATCTTGCGGGTGGCCATGTTCTCCTTGACCTTAGGGTCTCGGGCGCCCCTCCTGAAGGCCGTGACAACGGCGTCGATGGAGATGTCAAGAATGGTGTGGCGAACCTGACCGAAGCGCCGGATGTAGTCGCCAGCAATGCGCTTCTTCTTCTTCCGCTTCCACATTGTGGAGATCGTCTTCAACTCCGGGCTGCTCGAACGTGCCCTGAAAGTTGGTGATGAAGAGCTCGGAGAGCTTCTTCCACGACCCCACTAACTCTGGGGGTAGGTTCTTGAGCCACGAGCGGGCTCCGCCGGTGAGGTCTGCGGGGAAGTAGTTCGCCAGGACCTTTCCTGACCCTCCAGTCGGCTGCATCACCATGGTGTAGATCTGCAAAAACTCGTCGGGGTTGGTGGAGCCATCGTACTTCTCGATGGCGGCGGGCCGGAACCTCTCCGGCCACTGTACTCGGCGCAGCTCCTTCGAAAAGGCGCGGCAGCCGACGTCCGGAGCCTCCTGCTCCTGGATGTGCCCTTCGTCTCCGCCACGCCGCCGGGCGGCGCCAAGAAGCCGCCTTCTCCCGGCGGAGGCGATCGCTGAACCCTCCAGTCCCCACGGGCGGCGGCGATGGCGCGTCACGCCTCGATCGTCTTTGCCGGCCGAGCTTGTCGCGCAGTCTTCTCCGTGTCGTGAGATGGCGGTTCTCCAAGTGGGTCCGGAGATCCGCCCACCGCACGCCCGCCCGATCAACCTCAGGAGTCGCCTGCCTCGCCGTCCGCCACGCCCCTCCCGCCAGAGATCCGCGGGAGGGTGCGGAGAAACAAAAGAGCGGAGGAAGAGGAAACACCGCTTCGCGCCTCGAACTTGCACTACCGCCAAGGCGCTTCAACGTGGCGGCTGTTGGCGACCACGGTGCCAGCGGAGAGTCCGGAGTTACCGGAACCGACGAAGTTGTCAAACAGGCCCGCCGCATGGAGGTTTTGTGCCGGCGCACTCCTCCAAGGCCAGCGCCGCTTAGCCAAACCGACGGCCGCTTCCTCTCAAGGCGCCAACCTCGTGGACGGCTACCGCCTGGCCGATCCACCGCCATTACCGCTGCGGCGCGCGCGTCAGCTGCTCTAGCGGCCGCTTCGGTCCATCGCGATCGCTCATCCGCCATTGCCGCTTGAAGAGATGTCAAGAGTCTGAACTGATGCTAGCGCCCCCTACCGGCGCGCCATCGACGGCGAAGTTCTTCGCTAACCACGGCGAATCACACCTTCGCTTCGATGCATTATCTTGCTAGCTGATCAGCTCGAGCTCAGTTTGATTCGAGCGTCGGACGCGGCGAGGAGCGAGCCTCGAATTGGCGGAGAGTGCCGAGGGGGTAGGCAGTACAGTACTCTCAGTATACTGATAAGACGTGAGGGACGAGACAGGAGAGACGAAAACGTGCTGCTACTGTGCCGAGAGGCGCCGCCCACGCAAACTCCGCAAGTGGCCTCTAACCCGTGCGAACACGCCGGTGAGAGAACGAGTGGGACCCAGCTTGCTCCTCCTGACACGGACGGCCATCCTGACGACGGTGAACTCTCTCTCTGTCGGTCAATTTCGCTGCACCACAGTGACAGCTGGACAGACTCGCAGAGGTCACTGTGGCGGTAATCATCTCTTCAACTGTCCATCCACGCGTAATGCCGCATTGAATGCGCCTGTCCTTCGCAGCAGTGGGGAGCCTTCGCCCAAAAGACTCCCTTCGGGATGCTCCCTGCCACGCGGGCCCCACTTGACAGAGGGGGACCCTACGCGCGCCGAGGGGCTCGCCCACACGCTGGGGCCTGGTCGCCCGCCTGACGTGTGGGGCCCTCGCCCAGCGCTCTGAGGGGCTCGCCCACACGCTGGGGCCTGGTCGCCCGCTTGACGTGTGGGGCCCTCGCCTGGTCTTCTTTCGGACTCTTCATACCCCGGTATTTATTGTACCGACAGGTTTCATTGCCGCTCATTAGCTCTAAGTTCTAGTGGTTAGTCTAATTAGTTTTCTCACTTAGGGTTGTTAATTAATTTGACTAAAAAGCAAAAAGGAACAAAATTAGGGCTTAAAATTTTTAATTCGTCCGCTTCACCCCCCTCGCGACCGTAGATCCCTTCAGGGAGTACTTTAGGTGGTATCAACCTTAGGGGGAGAAATTGCTTTGATAGATTGCTTGGCATGTGTGAGATAGCATTGCATTGGACTATAGGGTGAGATGAGTGAACTAGTGTTGTGCTTAGCTCTCTTTTGGTTGGCATGTGCTCTAGTGTGTAGACATCTAGGACATGAGTTTGCTCATGTGCTCAAGTTCTTGAGATATTTTCATGTGCTATCAACTAACCCATTGCTTGAGATATATATACATGTGTGCCTTTCTTTTGGAGATAGATGTTGTAGGTTGCAGGTTGTCGTCAATTACCAAAAAGGGGGAGATTGTAAGCTCAAGCCCCACTCTAGTGTGATTTTGGTATTGATGACAAGGACTTCGAGATTAAGGACATTTGGGTTTTATTAGTTTCTTTTATTTATTTGCGTGAGTTGTCCTGTCCTGCTACAACTTCGGCTGCAACATCTGCATCAACTTCTCAAGCTTCAAGATCAAGAATTCAGCACATGAGCCGGAGCACAATACCTAGATGTTCAAACCTAGACCAAGTCAAGCCATAGTTAAGCCTAAGCCTAAGTGTTGAGCTTTCAGCCATGCCTCAAACCTAGAGCCTATGCCATGTCAAGGTGCTTGACCTAAATCCAAAGTCAAGCCTTGTGTCAAGCCCTTGATCCTTGAGCTACAGCTTCTAAGTGCTTAGTGATCCATAGAGCTAGCCGAGCCACTTAGAGTTATACCATAGCAAGTTGAGCCTATGTGATCCAAAGGCCATTTCTTTAGTTCAAGCATTGTGACTAAATGCCTTATCTCTGCTGACATAGCGTTTGCATTGTCTAAGTGTCAAGAGCAAGCCTTTGCCATGGTTAAATGTCAAAGCCTTAAGCCTCATTGTCTAGCACTCGGAAGGCCAAGTGATTAAGTGTTAAGGCCAGATGTGGTCTTGATAGGTGCAGGGGCCAAAAATACCATAAGAAGTGCCTAGAAGGTTGTAGAAGGCCCCAAGACCGAAGCCAAGTGATCATGAAGGAGAGAGCAGCTCGGGCTGGGCAGCTGGCCCTGTCACCGAGCAACCGGACGCGTCCGATGGGCCATCGAACGCGTCCGGTGAGGTGAGAGCAGCACCAGAAAAGGGGCACCGGACGTGTCCGGTGGCTCTCTGGACGCGTCCGGTGAGTTTGTAGATCGATTCACTATAGCACAATCCAGCCGTCCGTTTGAACCAACGTCTAATCCATTGCGTCCACCTGTCCCATGTCGGTTCCTAGGCTATATATATGACCTGAGCTCGTGAGAGGAGACTTGAGAGAGTCCATTTGAGAGGCCAAACCCTTGCCAATTTCCCATGTGCTCCTCCCATGGTGTAGACCCCAATCCAAGCCAAATCCACCATGAATCCCAAAGTTTGAGCTCGTTTTTGGAAGGAGAAGGAAGGAGGAGGAAGGTAGGTGTCATTCCCAAGGTTCTCCTTTGGTTTCCCTTCCTCCCATGGTGAGTTTTCATGCCCGAACCCTAACCACCATTACCGGTTGTGCTTGAGCTCGAGTTGGTGAGTTTGAGAGGGTGAAGAAGGGAGGAGAAGGTGTGTGCTTGTCCCGGTGTCCATCCCATAGCCTTCCCAAGGTCTACCCTTTGGTTTCCTCTCTCCCACCGAAGTCCCCGGCTACTCCTACCCGACCGAAGGCAAGTCTCTTTGACCATATTGATGAGCATTTTGTGCATTATTTTAGAAAACGAATTTATTAGTATTCAAAACCTGCATGCTAGTTTAAAATAAAAATAATCGTACTTGCTAGATTATTAGCTATAGAAATCCCAAATGATTAAAGGTATGACTAGTATATATAGGTGACCATAAGGACTATAAATATACTCCGCTTATATTATTCCTTGATTGGTAGGAAAAATGCTAGAAAACTTACTTTTTCGCACAACCGATGATTCAGTGATTATTTGAGAACAATTTGAGAAATGTTTGAGAAATGTGTGTTTGAGAAAATGAGACATCATGGGTGATGTCATGGGTGGATTATGTTTTTCCTCATCCCTTAAAATAATTCCGACTAGGAAGGAATTTTATTTGGACGCGTGCCAGTTTAGGCATCGCTTTTCGAGTTGGGGCTAAAATGAAAATCTATTCCTTCCCTAGTCTAAGGACCGTTCGTCCTATGACCCCATGAACTGAGCCATTACAGTGCGACCTTGGGCACCGTTATGGGACGGCCCTAGCTGTTAGCCTCTAAACACTAGCTGGAGCCTTTCCGGTACTGCATCGCTTGTGTCGGAGATTAACCGCTTTGTGGTGAAACACTCTCGGGTGCGAGCCTCTTGAGGGTAAAGCGTACATACTCTGCAGAGTTAAAACAATCATGATTGCCGTGCTCGCGGTTATGAGTGTGCGAGGGAACTGGTCATATCGGTAGCTCTTCGTTTTAAAACCTGGTTTGAGAAAAGGTTTGAGAAATGAGTTTTTGAGAAAACTAGGTGCCATCGGCTTGCATCGGGAATTGGCTTCGGGCTATCACGAATTACTTGCGCTTGGGCCTAGAGTTTGAGAAAGGATTTCGCTTGAGACTGAGAACTTAGGTACCATCGGCCGGTATCGCCAAATCCTCCTCGTTGCACGAAAGACTCATGTTTACTGTTTTTTAGACCGTTCCGTCACTACTCAGAAATTGGTGCAAACCGAGTCCCTCGGCTGCAATTAATGCACCAGTTCTGGTTACCGAAATCACGGTGGAGTTTTTCGTGACGAACGTGCGCAATGCTCCTCGTTGCACGAAAGACTCATGCTTGGGGTTTTTCAGACCATTCCGTCACTGCTCAAAAATTGGTACAAGCCGAGTCCCTGGAGTGCAATTAATGCACCAGTTCTGGCGGCCGAAATCACGGTGGAGATTTTCGTGACGAACGTGCCTAATCCTCATCTCTGCACGAAAGACTTATGTTTGGGGAGTTTCGGACAGTTCCGTCGCTGCTCAAAAATTGGTGCAAACCGAGTCGCTGGGTGCAATTAATGCACCAGTTCTGGCGGCCGAAATCACGGTGGAGTTTTTCGTGACGAACGTGCCCAATCCTCATCTTTGCACGTAACACTTTTGTTTGGGGAGTTTCAGACCGTTCCGTCACTGATCAAAAATTGAAGCAACCCGAGTCCCTAGGGTGCAATTAATGCACCTGTTCTGGCGGCCGAAATCACGGTGGAGTTTTTCACAACGAACGTGCTCAATCCTCATCTTTGTACGTAAGACACTAAGACTTATGTTTGGAGAGTTTTAGACCGTTCCGTCACTGCTCGAAACTGGTGCAAACCGAGTCCCTGGGATGCAATTAATGCACCAGTCCTGGCGGCCGAAATCACGGTGGAGTTTTTGTGACGAACGTGCCCAATCCTCCTCGTTGCACGAAATACTCATGTTTGGGATTTTCAGACTGTTGCGTCACTGCTCGAAAATTGGTGCAAACCGAGTCTCTGGGTTGCAATTAATGCACCAGTTCTGGCTGCCGAAGTCACGGTGGAGTTTCGCGACGAACGTGCCTAATCCACATCTTTGCACGTAAGACTTTTGTTTGGGGAGTTTCAGACCGTTCCGTCATTGCTCGAAAATTGAAGCAACCCGAGTCCCAAGGGTGCAATTAATGCACCCGTTCTGGCGGCCGAAATCACGGTGGAGTTTTTCACGACAAACGTGCCCCATCCTCATCTTTGTACGTAAGACTTATGTTTGGGGAGTTTCAGACCGTTCCGTCACTACTGGAAAATTGGTGCAAACCGAGTCCTTGGGTGCAATTAATGCACCAATTCTGGCGGTCGAAATCACGGTGGAGTTTTTCGCGATGAACGTGCTTAATCCACATCTCTACACGAAAGACTTATGTTTGGGGAGTTTCAGACCGTTCCATCACTGCTGGAAAATTGGTGCAACCCGAGTCCCTGGGTGCAATTAATGCACTAGTTCTGGCGGCCGAAATCACGGTGGAGTTTTTCATGTCGAACGTGCCCAATCCTCCTCGTTGCACGAAAGACTCATGTTTGCTGGTTTTTAGACCGTTCCGTCACTACTCAAAAAATTGGTGCAAACCGAGTCCCTGGGCTGCAATTAATGCATCAGTTCTGGCTACCGAAATCACGATGGAGTTTTTCGTGATGAACGTGCGCAATGCTCCTCGTTGCACGAAGACTCATGTTCGAGGTTTTTTAGACCGTTCCGTCACAGCTCGAAAATTGGTGCAAACCGAGTCCTGGGGTGCAATTAATGCACCAGTTCTGGCTACCGAAATCATGGTGTAGTTTTTCGTGACGAACGGGCGCAATGCTCCACGTTGCACGAAAGACTCATGTTTGGGGTTTTTCAGACCGTTCCGTCACTGCTCGAAAATTGGAGCAAACCGAGTCCCTGGGGTGCAATTAATGCACCAGTTCTGGCGGCCGAAATTATGGTGGAGTTTTTCGTGACGAATGTGCCTAATCCTCATCTCTGCACGAATGAAATATGTTTGGGGAGTTTCGAACAGTTCCGCCACTGCTCAAAAATTGATGCAAACCGAGTCCCTAGGTGCAATTAATGCACCAGTTCTGGCGGCTGAATTCACGGTGGAGTATTTCGCGACGAACGTGCCCAATCCTGCTCGTTGCACGAAAGATTCATGTTTGGGGTTTTTCGGACCGTTCCGTTACTGCTCGAAAATGGAAGCAACCCGAGTCCCTGGGGTGCAATTAATGCACCAGTTCTGGAGGCCGAAATCACGGTAGAGTTTTTCACAACGAACGTGCCCAATCCTCATCTTTGTACGTAAGACTTATGTCTGGAGAGTTTCAGACAGTTCCGTCACTGCTCGACAATTGGTGCAAACCAAGTCCCTGGGTGCAATTAATGCACCAGTTCTGGTGGCCAAAATCACGGTGGAGTTTTTCGTGACGAACGTGCCCAATCGTCCTCGTTTCATGAAAGACTCATGTTTGCAGTTTTTTAGACCGTTCCGTCACTACTCAAAAATTGGTGTAAACCGAGTCCCTGGGCTGCAATTAATGCCGGGGTTTTTCGTGACGAACGTGCCTAATCCTCATCTCTGCACGAAAGACTTATGTTTAGGAGTTTTACGACGGTTACACGCCTTGCCGAAAATTGGTGCAAACCTAGTCCCTGGGTGCAATTAATGTACCAGTTCTAGTGGCCGAAATCACGGTTGAGTTTTTCATGACGAACGTGCCCAATCCTCCTCGGTGCACGAAAGACTCTTGTTTGCTGTTTTTAGACCGTTCCGTCACTACTCAAAAATTGGTGCAAACCGAGTCCCTGGGCTGCAATTAATGCACCAGTTCAGGCGGCCGAAATCATGGCGGAGTTTTTCGTGACGAACGTGCCTAATCCTCATCTTTGCACGAAAGACTTATGTTTGGGGAGTTTCGGACAGTTCCGTCACTGCCCGAAAATTAGTGCAAACCGAGTCACTGCCCGAAAATTGGTGCCCGAAAGACGGTCTATATGCGTCATCGGCGGTTCCTTCCCGAGGGAGACCGGCTCCGAAAGATGGGAAGAAAGTTCGATGGAAAAACAGAGAATGGGTCGCCCCAATGCATGTCAGTGGGGAAGATGTGTATGACAGTGTTAAGGACATCAATGTTGTATTTGGCAAGCGGAAACGGTCCTCCAATGATGCAGGTCAGACTGGATTGTGGAACAAGAGATCAAACTCTAGGAGCTAGAATATTGGAAAATATTAGATGTTCATCTCTCTACCGACCCTATGCACATAAAGAAAATTTTCTTTGAGAGCACGGCCAGCACAATACTGCAAATGAAGGGAAAAGGAAAGGATCATGAGAACTCACGTGCTGACCTTAAAGAAATGAAAATAAGGCCGGAACTTCATGCACAAGAAACGGACAATCGAAAAAACCTTCCTACCGCAACCATCACCCTATCTAGAAAGGAGAAGAAAGAATTCTACGAATTCTTTCATGGTGTCAAAGTTGCCTCCGGTTACTCGTGTAACATCACAAGACTTGTTTCGGTTAAAGATCTAAAAATGAATTTTTCCCTGATGAAGTCCCATGATTGCCATGTGATGATGACAGGACTGCTTGCGGTAGGTATCAGGAACATCCTACCAAAAAAAGTCCGTGAGACTATCATGAGCGTGTGCTTTTTCTTCAATGCAATTGAGCAAAAGGTTATCGATCCAAATATGCTGGAGGAACTTGAAAAAAGGCACTTTCACACTCTCTGTCTCCTTGAGGCTACTTTCCCACCATCCTTTTTCGATATGATGGTCCATCTGACTGCTCACCTGGTGAAGGAGATACGCTACCTTGGGCCTGTGTTCCTGCATCACATGTTTCCATATGAGAGATATATGGGCATTCTCAAGTCTTACGTGAGGAATCGGAAATATCCCGAGGGATGCATCATGCAGGCTTATGGGACGGAGGAGGCATTGGAATGGTCTATTGATTATATTGACACAAGCAACCTTATTGGTGTGTCAAAGTCTCTCCATGATGGGAGGCTTGTAGCGGTTGGGGTTCTATGGAAGAAAACAATAACTCCTGATCCGATGGAACACGACCGAGCTCATTTTCAAATTCTAACACAAATCGTTGCAGTTTCCCCTTATGTCGATGAGCACCTACAAATGTTAGTTCAAAACAATCCAGGAAGGAGCAGCGAATGGGTTGGGGAGCAACACGTGCAAAGGTTCAGCAGTTGGTTCCGACAACAGTCCAGCAATTCTACAAGTCATCTATTAAGAACTCTTGCAGCAGGCTCTATATGCACAATTACAACATATCAAGGGTATGATATAAACGGATACACATTTTACACTCTTGCCCAAGATGAGAAGAGCATATACCAGAACAACAGTGTCCGGTTAGATGCTTATGGTGATGATGGTCAGTGGGGCACATTCTATGGTCAAATAGAGGAGATATGTTTCGGTGCCATTGTGTTGTGGGGAATGATGCTGTAAGAAAGGACAAGTATGGCTTCACCACCGTTGATTTCAGAAAGGTCGGATACAAGTCTGAACCATTTGTACTTGCGAAAGATGTTCTCCAAGTCTTTTATGTGACAGACTGTTGAGGCGGAAAAGTGGTTTCCCGGCACCAACTACCGCCGAACAACAGGGGATCGGGCTTTCCGAGGACGTGCCAGCCGATTTGACCTTTTGCAATCGGCAAGGTTTCCGATAGGCAAGCTGCCGGCGAAACAATGAAGATTTACCGATAGCTTGGAGATAAACCGATGATCGGCTTAACGAAGAGATGTCGAGCCAATAGAGCAAACAAGCCGCCGGCTAAGCGATGAGCACTTTACCGATAGCTTGGACGATAATCCGATGATCGGCTTAACGATGAGACGTTGAGCCGATGGAGCAGGATGGAACCTAACACTTCCGGCGGACGGCGATACGCAGCAATGCCGCCGAGAGATAGTATTCCGATGCCGACGGCGAGGAGATCGGACTGAACCGAGGCAGTCCCTACCGAGGGAGTTGACGGCGAGAAGATCGATCTTAGTCGAGACAGTAGACGCCGACATGTACTTAGAAAACCGATACGAGCGGATCGATCGGATTCATAGCACAAGGGTAAAAGGTAGACGAAATAGTAGATGTATTATTGATTGAAAGAGAGGTCCTTTACATGCCGCACCGCGGCTCTTATTTATAGTGACGACGCACCGGCTAATCCGATAACTTGACATGGACTCTATCTCTTAGTTACCTAAAATAACTAACCGACTAGACTTATCGTGCAAGGCACCACTACTGCGGATCGGGGCTTCCAAAGCGGCCCATCACAAGCGGCTCGCTTTAACCCGCTTGCGACCCGATCGCCACAAGCGGTTCGTGGCCAACGGGTGGGAGGTGGCGGAAAGGGCATATGCAAGCGGTTCGTGATAGAAACCGCTTGCGATATATCGACTACAAGCGGTTCAGATCACCAACCGCTTGCAATCCTCTATGCGGTTCGTAATCTGAACCGCTTATAATGTGCTATCTGTGCAAGCGGTTTGTATCACGAACCACTTGCATATGCTTTTTCCTTCCCGCCCAACGCATTTAACCCTTTCTTCCTCCCCGAGCGAGCTCAAGAAAGAGTATCGACGGGCCGAAATTTGTTGATGCAGGGAGGTGCTGCCAAAATTTTTAATTGGCTAATAGCTCCAAATTAAGGTTTCCAAGGTAAGTAAACATGGTCTCAACATCATTTTCATGTAGACATTGCTTATCTTTTTGCATTGATGTGGAGAAATATTAAATAATCTTGTTTGAATTGAAGGGTGTTTGTTTTGCTATAGCTCTCTCTCTCTCTCTCATAATTTGAGGCAAGATGTAGATCTATTGGGGTTTTAAGTCTCATATTAGTTTTGTATCCTTTTTTGATGATGTATAAGATGTTGAAATTAGTTGGTAGGGGTGATTATTTGTTTTAGAGAGCAAGATCTAACTGGGTGCCTTAGCTAGCTCTCCCTTCTAGATCTTTTGAGGCAATGTGATGATCTATTGGATGGTTTTAGTTTCACATTAGTTTAAAATAGTAGGTAGGGTGATTATTTCAATTGCTATAGAGCTAAATAGATGTAGGTTTTTTGCTAGGTAGGTAATACTTTATGGGAGGTATGAAATGTAATTAAAAATATTTTTGAAAAAGTTTTTTAATTTGTGAGATTTAGTTGGTTTAGCTATAAAAATCAAGAAAATTTAGAGGTAATTAAAAATATAGCAATTAGTTATTTCGAGTTAAATATTTCAATTTGAAAAATATAATAAGTGTTCTTATTAATTTAATTGGTGCGATGAACCGCAATGAATGTATGCGGATCGTCGGACAAGGGAGTTCATCGATGGCGTGAATGCTTTTCTTGAAGTCGATTTGAGACTTGCCTCTAGGAAGCTTCAGACGGTGTCCGTATGCGTAGATTGCGTGAACGAGAAAGAGCACTCATTGCGAGGACGGATCTGAGGCCACTTGTTGATGAGAGGTTTCATGCCGAACTATACATGTTGGACTCACCACGACGAAGTAGAGCATACCAAAGATAGAAGACGAAGAAGAAGCCGATAAAGAGGAAGTGACATATGATGGTATGCCGGACGCGATTTACATACGAGGACGTAGAAGATACACAAGGTGATCAGTTTGGTGTGGATGATGACTGGACGGATCTTTGCGTGTGAGAGGAGATATCACAGAGGAGAAACAATATAGGAAGTACCGAGTGGATTGTTGGAGGACCAAGTGAACTCTTTTGTACCCAAATTGTGATCAGGGGCACAAGAAGCTCGCACTACATCGGAGCTCATGCAATGGAAGGTCGTGAATGGTGTGTCGATAAGGGTTTCGATAAGTTGCTGTCGCTCATAAAGAAGTTGCTCCCGAAAGATAACACCCTGCCAGAATCCACGTATCAAGCCAAACTGGTCCTGTGTCCCTTAGGATTGAAAGTACGGAAGATACATGCATGTCGCAACGACTGTGTCCTATATCGCGGTGAATATGCCGACTTGGATGCCTGTCCAGTGTGCAAGGAACCCCGGTATAAGACGAAGCGTGACGATCCAGGTGAAGTAGATGGGGTGCGTGTGAAGAAGAGAGCACCGGCAAAAGCGTTGTGGTATTTTCCTCTGATTCCAAGGCTGGAGCGTATATTTGCAAACAAAGCGCATGCGAAGATGATGCGTTGGCACAAAGAAGAGCGTGAAGGTCGACGGAATGCTTAGGCATCCGGCAGATGGCTCGCATGGAGGATGGTCGATCGAAGTACAAAGACTTCGCAGACGAGGTGAGAAACATAAGGTTCGGTTTGAGTACCGATGGGATGAATCCTTTCGGAGACATGAGCAGCAGCCATAGCACTGCCGACCACACTATGTGTGTATAATATTCCTCCATGGTTATGCATGAGCGAAAAGTACATAATGATGCCGTTGTTGATCCAAGGGCCCAAGCAACCCGGAAATGATATCGATGTTCACCAAACCTTTGATAGAAGATCTTGAAACGTTATGGAACGGTGTAAAGGTGCAGGGACGAATACAAAGAGAGTATTTCAACTGCGTGCAATGTTATTTGTAACAATCAACGGTCGCCGCCGCTTGGTAACCTGTTCGCCTAATCGGCAAAGGCTTCAATGCGTGTGTGCGGTGTTTGGATCAAACCGATGGCACGTATATGAAAGGCTCTCGAAAGATGGTGTACATGGGGTATCGCGGGTTTCTTGTTGAACCCAGCGTTGCGGAAGAAACGCAGAGAATTTAACGGGAGGAAGAACATCATTCCCAAATAGAGGCATCGAAGTGGCAAGGTGTGTTTGCTATGGTGAAGGATCCAAGGTAGTTTTTGGAAAGGGTCCAGGAAGCAAATCATGCGAATGATGAGGATGGCCATGCACCCATATGGAAGAAGAAGTCAATATTTTGGGACTTGCCTTCTCGGGAAGATTTGGATGTTCGCCACTCATCGGACTTCATGCACATCACCAAGAACGCCTGTGTGAGCTTCCTAGGATATATAGATCTGACGGAAATCGAAGTTACAAAGTGAGTGCTCGGAGCGACCTTGAAGTCTGGGTATCGGGAAGGACCTACACCACGAAAAAAGAGGTACGGAACAACTGCATTTCCTCTGACGGCCAAAGTTATACTCCAAGCAAAGAAGAGAAAAAAGCGTGATAGAGTGTCTTAGCGAAGGTGAAGGTCCTTCCGGATACTCGTCGAACATAAAGAGATTCGTTAATATGAAAGAGAACAAAATTGTACATCTAAAATCCCATGACCGTCTTGTGCTTGACACAGCTTGCTCGGTGGTTTTAAGAGGTGTCTTGCCCGAGTGGGTAAGGGGACAATCACAAAGTCGTGTTCGCTTTTCAACGCTGCTTCCTAGAAGGTCATCGATCCAAAAAACTAGGTGAGTTGCAGTCGACGTGGTACAAAGTGTGGTTAGCCTCGAGATGATCTTTCCTCCCGCTTTTTTGATATCATGGTTCATCTCACTTTGCTTATCTAAGCAAAGAGATAGGTATTCTTGGGCCTGTTTATCTCCACAAAGATGTTCCTTTCGAGAGGTACATGAGCGCGTTAAAGAAGTATGTATCAGAACCGTTCTCGCCGTAAGCATGCATTGCCGAGGGTTATGTGACAGAGGAGGTGGTCGAGTTTTGTGTGGACTACATTGATGATCTAGACCCCATCGGCGTCCCTATATCACGCCATGAGGGCGTGCTACGAGGTAAAGGGACACTTGAAGAAAAGTAGTTGCATGCAACGATCTTCGAACATTTAAGCAAGCACATTTCACCGTGTTGAAGCAATTGGCGATGGCGCCCGTATGTCCTCCAACACAAGAATGCTCTACGCCTCGGTTCCCAGAGAAGACCGACGTGGATAACACCGAGACACATGGATTCTTTCGTAGCATGGTTACAAAACCATATCCTCAAGAGCAAGTCCAACAATGAGCAGCTTACAACGCTGGCTCGGGACCATCCGTTGAAATAGTGAGATGGCGAGGGTGCGAGATAAATGGTTACACATTCTACACGAGATCACAAGATAACAATAGCACAAACCGTAATAGCGGTGTCCGTATAGAAGCCACCGACAATACAGTGGGGTGGACACATATTATGGATTCATAGAAGAGATATGGGAGCTCGACTATGGGCCTTTGAAGGTCCCATTGTTTAAGTGCCAATGGGTAAAACTAAACGCAGCGGCGTGAATGTCGACAAATACGGCATGACTACCGCCGACCTCCAAGAAGTCGGCTACTTGAGAGAACCATTTGTTCTCGCCAAGGAGGTGAGACAGTCTTCACGTATTGGACATGTCAAGCGCACCAAAGAAGAATCAAATCAAAGACAAGAAGAAGGAATGCCAAAGCGACACGTGGTTCTTCATGGCAAACGAAGGATTGTCTGAGTAGAGGACGTTATTGACGAGGAAGAGTACGATCGATTCGATGAGATCCCTCCATTTGCGAGATGTTGACTTAAGCATCCTGGATGACATAGGCATGGATGCTCCGCACGCACGGGCGCGATCACGATGAAGGAAGAATTGTAAAGACAAAAATGTAAATGATTAGGATGACCTATGTGGTTGTATGAACTATGTTATCATGTAATAGCATTTTAAGAATTTATAAGATGGAAGCAATATTTTTGGAAAGAATAATGGCAACATATTTAGAAATGAAAGTAATGCCAAAAATATTTTTAGTATTTTTGAAAAGAATAATGGGCTAATTACATATTAGAAATGAAAGTAATGTAAAAATATATTTTTTGTTTTTGGAAAAAAATAATGGGCTAAGTACATACTTAGAAATGAAAGTAATGCCAAAACAAATTTTTTTAGTATTTTGAAAAGAATAATGGCCTAAGTACATATTAGAAATGAAAGTAATGTAAAAAAGATTTTTAGTTTTTGGAAAAAAAATAATGGGCTAATTAAGTACATATTTTGAAATGAAAGTAATGCAAAAACAAATTTTTAGTATTTTTGTAAAGAATAATGGGCTCAAGACATATTTAGAAATGAAAGTAATGCAAAACAAATTTTTAGTATTTTGTAAAGAATAATGGGCTCAAGTGCATATTTATAAAAGAAAAAAAAAACAGGCAAGCGGGCTCGAACTCACATCAACCGACGGGAGCCCGCACTTAAACGCCACGAGCTAGCCAAGTGAGAGTAAATTCAATTCAACAAAGGAAGGCGCAAAACCATCTTAAACGTTCTAGACAGAGACCCGCGCCTGCGCCACGTGTGTCCCACTTCTACAAGCGGTTCGTTCTACCAACCGCTTGCAGAACCGACTTCTACAACCGCTTGCAGAGTAATTTATTGCTGCGAGGGCGAAATTCCAAAAATTTAATTTCGTGTTACCATGTTCTACAAGCGGTTCTTTCTACAAACCGCTTGTAAAAGATATCTCTAAAAGCGGTTATTACTACGAACCGCTTGTAGAGAAGAGCCACACAGCGGTTTGTAATACAAACCGCTTGTAGAGGTTTACTATATAACTCATCTTCGCCGCCTCTCCTTTCCACCCAAATTTTTCTAAGTCCCAAGGCATCGCCGCCGTCCTCGCCACCTCGCCGTCCCACTGCCGTCCCTCGCCACCTCGCCGTCCTCGCCACCGCCGTGCGTCCTCGGCGCTGTCCGCCACACCTCCGCTGCCCGCCTCGACGCCGGCTTTCGGCGCACCTCGCCGTCGAGCACCGCACAGCCGTCGGGCTCGCCCACCCTCCGATCGAGCCCCTTCACGGCGAGCCCCTCGGTCTCGTTCTCCGCTGACATTCTCCCGCCGATTTGAAGACGAAGGGCCGAGGTATCGAGCCCCTCTTTCTCCTCACCCCCCTTTCTGTGATGCACACATGTTGTTCGACGGATTGCCCAAATTACCTCGCTCCTCCCTCCCCTGGATGTTGCTCTGTGATGTCAGCCGTGGATCACTAATGGACTCTGTGATGTTGCTCTGTGATGTGATTTAGGGTTT
The DNA here is from genome assembly GCA_036346415.1 of Raddia guianensis. Taxonomy (NCBI): domain Eukaryota; kingdom Viridiplantae; phylum Streptophyta; class Magnoliopsida; order Poales; family Poaceae; genus Raddia; species Raddia guianensis. The sequence continues at coordinate 17,530,117 of CM070541.1, read as the reverse complement.
GGGGATCTTTGTTGGATCTTTGCTCTGTGATGTGATTTAGGATTTAGGGTTTGGGAATGTGCATATGAACACTTTGTTGGGCTTTTCTTTGGTGATTGAGAATATTTTGGGGACCTAGCCTTCGTGCTAGGGGCTATTATCTTGATCCAGGACCACTGCACTTGTCCCTTTAATATTTTGCTCGGTGATGTTTATTAATTTTGAGGCTATGATGATCTGTTAACTAGTGATGCCTTAGAAGTATTTGTGTTGTTGCCTAAATTATTATCCTGAGATACACTTGCGTACTTTGTCTTTGTGTTCTTCCCTTTGGGATCTTTTCATTGATCTGATTAGCATCTGTTTCAATGGGAATGCTCATTCTGGTTAATATTGTAATTGGCATCTAGTCTGATCAATTATTTTTAAGTGAAATCCCTGATGTATGATTGACATTAGGGCTAAAATTGATCTCTATGTTTACGGACAAGAACCTTTGTATGCTTGTTTTGTAGGAAATTGTATAATAACTTTGGGCAAAGACCGATTCTCTTAGGTCTCTAGTCACCGATCTTTAAAAGCCTATGATAAATTGTAGATATTGATGTTGGATGGTAGTTTTATCTCGCAACCCCATCAATATATAAATCTGAGAGCAAAATTTGTTTAATTATGGCCACTGCTTTTATCTATGTTCGATTGTCCTTGGTTGCTTGGCTTGATTTGCAATGTGCTTGGGATATGGGGGTTTTAGCTAGGGTGTAAGGGTTGGATGGCCTCGGTTGCAGACTCTAGAAATCGAAATGGCGCCAGTGAGCTGGAGTAGGTTTTCTAGGAGCTCCCGACGGCATCGCCAACCACCCTATCTAAGCTTAGCTAGGGTTCCTAGTTGGGTTTATGCGATTAAAGAAATTTGCATGTGTATGTGAACTTGGTGGCTAAAAGGTCTTTGTTAAAGATGACATGCACATGCTACATTTGAAACTTGAAAAATTGAAATGGAGGAGATAGATGGCTTAAGTATGTTCAACCGATATTCAAGTTCAGATTTATTTGCCAATTTACGTGGAGGGTAGAAGGAAATCATCGACCTCGCCGTCGAGCATCTTTCATTTGTGGATGGCATCTAAAGGCTAAAACCTAGTAGTTTAGAGGGTGTCGAGATGGGTACATTGAAAAACTGTACATTCAAATATTGTATTCAAATATTATGCGTTTTGATGGGTGTCGAAATGGGTACATTTAAAAGCTGTACATTCAAATATTGTATTCAAATATTGTATGTTTTGATGGGTGTCGAGATGGATGACATCTAAGAGATGTATATGTTGTATTAAAATATTGTATTCAAATGTTGTATTCAAATAAAAAGAGATATATATGTTGTATTAAAATATAGTATTCAAATGTTGTATTCAAATAAAAGAGATATATATGTTGTATTAAATGTTCTATTATTTCGCGTGCATGCACAAGGATAGATGGCGACTCGAAAGCGATGATCTTGATTTCGATCACGGAAATAATTTTCTACTTAACGAAATCGCGATGGGCACTCTCATAAGCTACGATGAGGCCAACCCGTAGATCAATGGGTGATCAGCCGCCCGGCTCAGCCGGTGATCACGCAATCCATGCTCAAGCCGATGATCCAACCGCCAGTGAAACCGATGATCGATCCATCCAGCTCTCGCCGATGAAACTAATGTCGACGGTACCGTGAGGTATATATAGCACGGACACTAAAATAACCGTTTCTTATACGTCTCATAGAAATAAGCCTCTGACACGTGTTCCTGTTTTTTTTTAAGCCGGAAACGTCCAACAGCCAATCCAAGCAAATACGAGGGCCTAACAAAAAGCCGTCGACAAAGTACGCCATTACTCAAGTTTCAGCCATCGAAGCCGAAGCCCTATGTCGGCACTTGCCCCTTCCACAACGCTCATGAGTCATTGTGAGGGATCACGTCCCTATTAGCATCAAGACATGGCCCAAGGTTCCTACGGCTACGAAAGAGCTGCTCTGGAAGGATATAAAGGAAAACTTCACGATTCCGACGGCTTACGAAAACAAGTGTAAGAAATTTACTCTGAGCAAGATGGCGTTATGCTTTCAGTCATGGAAGAGCGAGCTCAGTAAAAAGTACGTGGAGACCGGAACAACCCCAGACTTCAATAAGTATCCGAAGCTAGCGGATCACTGGCAAGCATTTGAGGAGTACAAGCTGTCGGCTGAAGGCAAGGCCGCGAGTGAGCAGAACAAGGCCAATGCACAGAAGAAGAAATACAACCACCATCTCGGGTCCGGTGGTTACATCAAGGCTATGCCAAAATGGGAGAAGCAGGAAGAAGAGCTTAGAAAAAAGGGTATAGTACCTGAAAAAGAAGATCGGGAGCTCCGCCCACGAATCGGACCTTGGGCCACGGAGGAGGTCAAGGATGATGGCAAGCCGGAGATGGCACCACAAGTGCAACCCGTGAAAGAAAGGATTGTGGAAGCCATCGAGAAGCAACGTCGTGGATCCTTGGTGGTAGACAGGAGAATGACGAGCTTACGTCGCACTCAGAACGCATAACATCCGGGAAGGACACGAGGACTTGGCAAGGTGTGTCGTGGATGGTCTGGCTTCTCAAATGATCAAGCCACATCTGGGGCCGGAAAGAAGGAAAGTAAGAGAACACAACAGAGTCAAGAAATCGAACAGAGCTCGAGGAGCATAAGGAAAACATGGCAGAAATGCTAAAGCGGGAAGTGCATGCTGCAATCGCCAGTCTTCAAAGACAAGGTGGGGTTATCGTTATGCCTCCGGACAACGTGGTTAGTCCTCGGGCCCGGTCGGCGAAGCGACTACGCGTCAAACAACGTCGATCGATGAATTGCGTGCCCGTATCCGTGGGCGACATCACCGTGCCCGCCAATGTGAGCTACGCGTCCAACCGCACAACCTCACCTCAAGGTGGCTTATGCTTTGGCCTTCCTAGTGGAGTCGGGCGATCATTCCATCAGAACCCTATACCCGGGATACCCAAGGTCACGGTTGACGAGGTGGTGGCTGGATTTGAGGATATGGAGCTCGATATTGCTGGAGGAGACGATGTGACCAAGCTTGGAGGCCGTCCATAACATCATCCTCTGGCGAAAGAAGTACATCGTGTTTCCAGATGGTGCGGAGGTGACTTCTATACCGAGGAGAACACTCTACCAAGACGGAGCTCACCTCCTCCACCAAGACAGAGCACGCCACCACGCAACGCCTCGCCGGTGAGAGAAAGCACTCCACCACTCGCTAGCGCTATGCGCAGAAGCCCAACGCCGCCGACCCCAAAGCAAAAGGAAGCAACCTCAGAGGGAAACAACGGCCAGATCTCCCCAAGAAGAAGCTTGCTAGCAAAGAGCATTTCGCACTAGAACGACATCAAGCGGCAGGCGGCGGTTTCCCATTCAGACAGAGAATGAAGGAACTGAAAAACACCTTATGAGATGACGCTCAAGAGTCAAGAGCGAGTCGCAGAAAGTCGTGGACGCATGGATACAGGGTATAAAGCTAAAACAAATCCACCGCCAAAGGAACGAATTGATCCAAAGATCGCGGACTTCTTCGCGACAACCGCTCAAAGACCGCCTCTCTGTACCGACTACCAAAGAACTATCGAAGCACATCTTCAAGAGTAAACAACCTCGTAGACCTGTTCAAACCTCGGGCGGGCGGGCCGGGCCGGCCTCGAAAAGCCCGGTCCCGAAAACCAGTGCCGAGCCTACCGCCCGGCGCCGGGCTCGAAAACTGCCCGAGCCCGCCCGGCCTGAAGTCTGGCTGAAGCTTCGCGGCCCGCCCGCCACGCTAAATCGGCGGAATCCGGGCGGGCCGAGTCGCCCGACCACGGGTTGAATCGAGGCCGAGGCGAGCCCGATCTGCCGGTCGGGCCGGCCGGGCCGGGCTTTTCGTCGGGTTCGGGCCGAGACTCGGGCCGGTTTCCGTGAGCGTGTCTAACCTCGGGGCACATACATGAGCAAGAAAGAATGTATGAGGCAAAACGATATCTGAGATGGAGTATGACTTCATGAGGGGTCGGCCTTGATAACATAGAAGCCGCCGTGGATTAACTGATGATCTTCCAACGGCACAAGTCAGGTGGCCATTTAAGCTGGGTCAGCCATTGCTAGACCCTAAGGACATAAGGAAACTACCGGTCAAGATGCGACGCGCGCATGAATGGTACGAACATAGGTCCGCCAGGATATGCTCATTGCTTTGCGTCTCGCTTCAAGAAGAACATTTACATCGAGGAATGATCAATTGATAAATCTTGAATTTGAAGATCGGTACAATGTGTACCATGCGACGCCATTCAACGTGTCCTTCATGACTCTTTGGTGCTCAGGAGTGTCGACTTCACAAGATGTATATATATATCTATACATGCTTTGTTTGTCGAGAACCCTAATTAATTAACTCAATTAACCCATTTTACGTAGAATGGAGATACAAAGACTTAGAAAGCGAAGTTTAACTCGATTGGCTTCCTTGACCCTTGGTTGGTCAACGAGGAAGTCGGCCAATACCTGAAAAACCAAAGGAAATCCACGACTACGTTGTACATGCACTAGTACAACAACACTACAAACCATACATACTTACGCCATTCAACTTTAAGTATGTCTTTGATGTCCTCACTAACATCTCGTTCTTACATTGCTTAAGGCACGATGGCATACTATATATTGTTTAATTACATGTCATAAGCAAGGCAATATATAAATAGGTTCCACCGATCCTTATAATCATAAAGCTTGACCAAAGCATGATCATCGTCCAAGATTCACGGAGAAAACCGCAAAAGGAATACCAAGGATAATTAACCTCCTTAACAAGGTGTTCCCGAGCTCTCAAGATATTCGAAAGGACGTTTTAAGAAGGAATTCGATGTCAAGCTAAGCGGTCGATGCGCTAAAACGACGTAATTGCCCTTTGTCAATTAATATTTCTTGTTATTCTTGATCCAGTAATTGCCCGCATCGACCATAGGTAAAACAACAATCTGCGGAAACAACCTATGTGGCTACTATGTGTTCCACTATATCCAAATGATGTGCCACGGCGAGCTTGAGCCTCAAACTCTCAAGAGGTTCAGATATATATATACGCAACCATGCATCTAGCAACAACTTAATAACGTTCTTATGTGCTCCATTAATTTACATTATAGGTGCACGATTTATTTATTTTTCACTTTAATTTAATTGCCAGTCCGACATGGATAAACACACTGAAGTGTTACCATATCATCGGGTGCTCGCATTACGAGAACAACTATTCGGCTTCATTCTCGATGAGGTCATTAACCCCAGTATGGGTTCCATTATCGAGATCCATATTCCAACACGACGAACTAGGGACGACTTCTACGTCGTCAAAGAGCGTCAAGAAGAGTACTGCAAGAAAACATTGAACTGTTTTGTCCATTTTGCACAATGTATATTAATCATAAACTTTGTAAATTTGGTCGGTGCACATAAAGTGTACATTATTACATGTATTATCTAATATATTTAAGCTTGTTTGATCGCTAATTATATGCTCATCCTATATGTATTTAAATTTAAGCGACAAATAAAAAAACTCCTGCTGAAATATATATTTAAATATCTAATATATTTAAGCTTGTTTGATCGCTAATTATATGCTTATCCTATATGTATTTAAATTTAAACGACAAATAAAAAAACTCCTGCTGAAATATATATTTAAATATCTATTTAGCATAGCATACCGAAATGAACCAGTCAGTAACGTACTACGTCTGCATAAGCGTTTTTGAACCGCTTGTGGAGATGCCACTCTACAAGCGGTTCGTGCCTCCAACCGCTTGCACAGAGCTCCCACGTGGCCTGCCAGCCCGCCCGCGCCATCGCACTACGAACCGTTTGCAGAGGGGCATCACTAGCGGCTTTGGGAGCCGCTTGTGATGCCCCTCGGCATCGATCATGATTTCACAGCGGTTCTAAAACCGCTTGCACAGGCCTTACGAGCCGCTTGGGAAGTCCCGATCCGCAGTAGTGCACAGGCTAGATACAAACCGACTCGAAATATTACTAATACTATTTATTCTATTATATTACTAAACTATCAACCGACGGGAGTCCTCCATAGCAGCTGTAATGCACTTGATCGGCCTAGTGTGATTATGGGATTACATGCACGTACTTGACTTGACAAATATAAAGCTAGCCAGCTGATCATGACCATCTTGGACTCTTCACGTTCAATATCTTTTCCTGATTTGATCTCCACGTAGTAAACAAAACTAGCCAATGGCATGCTAGTTTTATGGCTTAAACACGTATATGCATGTACTCAATTGGCCACTAAACTTTCCATGCATGCATACCGTATACATAAACCGACCGGCTCAACATTAAATAATCGGCTTTACCTTTTCCACGTGTATACATATATGCCGATTAATTCATACAACTCTCATTTGATAGGCTATTTTGCACACATATGCATGCATAAAAGCGGATCAAGATCTCTTCCAATATTAGCCGATTAACTAATAATGACCTCTGAGTATATACCGATCTAGCTCAATTTTTGGCCGAATATGCTATTTTTCACCCTCTTTTTGGCATCAAAATAAACGTAATTTCGTGCCAAATTTGGGTGTCAACACAGACACCACAAAGAAGAAACTCCATGTGGTTCTTACTGGGAAAAGGCGTATTGTCGGGGTGGAAAATGCAGTTGATGAGGACGTGTTCAATCAATTTGATGAAATCCCCCCTTTTGCTACTACCATCATGCCAAAGCTAACAACGGCCAATAAAACTCCATACCTACGTACTGACCATGACGAAGGGATCCATGTCAAGAAAGCACCACGCCGGCGAAAATGAATTTTTTGACAATTTGCAATATCCATGTTATTTGTAATGACTTATTCCATACACAATTTATTTGTCATGTTAATGAATTTTCTAATACAAGCTGTAACAGAATTACTGATCTGGGTTCATATATCTCACAAGTCATTTGTAAAGCAACCACCTGGCCATCAGGATGAGCGTTTGATAGGTGACGGGGTCACAACACAATTACACAAACGTCACTTATGAGTAAAGTGACGGGGCATAACGAAAACACTTCACCTATAGTTGCTATTGGTGACGACTTTTAGTGCCAACCCGTCACCTATGACAACTCGTTCTGCAGCACTATGCCTGTTTCCTTAGGGCAGAAATGGCATCCAACCCAGAAGCATATATAGATAATACACAATCCAAAAGTATATGCTTGCACATACCATAAGCATATGTAATGTTCACATTCAGACATGCATACTATATGAAGTTCCATCATTCAGACCATAAACACTTCCAAAAGGTCACTAGATCCATCAGAAGATGATGCCGACGACGCTGGGAGTTAAGGTTCACATTTTTAATATATTAGTAAAAGATCAGATACTCCCTGGCGGAGTATCTGAACTTTTCATCCAAAAGCATATATATCCTGCTTGTTAATAATTATTATTAACAAAAAGCGAACAGGGAAGATACTGCAGGCGGCGGCACTGTCTACCTACTCCCTCTTCTGAAGATGGAGTGCTGGATCCATGAGAAGATGGAGTGGAGGATTCATCAAAAGATATGGCTTCCCTGGCGGCGGCACTGCGCCTGCGGCGCCACCTCCTCAGGTTCCTTGCCTCCTCCGCCTTGCGTCTTGCCTCCGCCTCAGGATCCAAGGGCGCCTCATGATTCCTAGCGGCAGCTTCCCAAATGCTCCTCTGCTGCTCAAACCATCTGGTGGTAGCACGACGAGCAGCTTCCCTGGCAGCATTAATAGCGACACGACCAGCCGCCTCCTCCTCCGCCTCTGCCGCTTCCCGAGGACGGTACTCCTGGAGCCTCCGCTGCCTGCAGCGACACTCCTCTTCCACCGTCCGTCGATACGCCATTGCCGCCGGCGTCTGCATAGTGGATCCACTCGGACCAGCTCCTGAAACCATAGTCGCCTCCGCCTCCTCCGCTTCCCGCCGCCGGCGCCACGCCACAAACCCTAGCTGCCTCCGCTCCTCATCGCCTGCCACCGCCTGCACCCTCCGGGCCATGGTGGCATCCGTCCTCGCCTGCTCGTAGCAGCGGAACTCCGAAACCTGGTCCTGGAGAGGAATCACGGCGATAGCTCGGCTGTTCACCGTCCCACCGGACCTAGAGGAAGAAGATGAGCTAGCCATTGTGTGCGAAGAAGTCCAGCGCTGGAGATGGAAAGGCCTTGAGCCCCTGACACGTGCGTTGGCGGGAAGCCAAACGACCTCCAATGGCCTCTGAATAAAAGAGACGGGCTTTGTACCATAGGTGACGGGGTTTTGTAACATATAGGTAATAATTTACAATCACCACAGTATAAGTTTTCAATCACTTTAGAGATAGTAGGTTTACATTAATATATATATATATTAGAGTAATCTACACCCAACCAGGCGGTAAACGGGGCCAGCGAGCCAGGCGCGCTGGTGGGCGTGTTGTCCAATAACTGCACGCGACGTGGGCGGAGAAAACGGGCGGTCCGGCGCACTGCTGCGACTCGCTCCAAATTGAGAGTAATTAATAACTAACTGGTAGTAATTATAGCAGCTAGCAGGTCGGATTGACGGTAAACCAAATGGGTTAGGTACGATTTGGATCGTGTTTTGGAAGTAATTATTAAGTTTAAAAGTAATCGCACGTAGCCGTGGGATTTGGATTTCGTTTTTTTGAAGTAACGAAGTAATCGCACATAGGAAAAAGATGAAAAATGAACAATTAATTACTTTGCATTACGACACATTTGTTTCAGATTTTGGGCTTGACCACTACAAGATCGACAGTAACTCTTTCTAAAAAAAAAGAACGACAGTATTAGAAAGTAAATGCTGGATAGGAACGTAAACGATAGTGAATAGTAATTTTGTGAGGACCAGAGTGCACCAGATACAATCGTACATGTTTAAAAAGCCTTCCAGCAAAATTACTTTCCAATACCAACAATTTTGAAAGACAAAATCACACCGTATTTACGGTTGAACATGGATTACATTCCAAATTTGCAAATGCACATGTATGAGTTGCAATCAAATACAATCAATTATGTCACCGTAATGCAAGGTAAAGCTAAAAAATGCAGTGAGTACAAAATTACACACAAAACAATCTAGCACGTTTACGATGGATTACTTCTTCGTAATCGCACGTTTACGATGGATTACTTCTTCGTAATCGCGTGTTGAGGACGCCGGAGTACAGAGTTCGCTAGGACGGCCATCTTTGCCCTTCCGCCGGCCACCTCGCTGGAGCGGCCGAGCCGATGCCTGAGGCACCACGGCACCCTGCAGCATGCCGCCGCCACTCGCTGTTGAGCCGTTGCCTAGAACAGCTGTTGAGCCGCATGCCGCCGCCACTCGCTGTTGTCTCTCGACGTCGGCAGCTGAGAGGAAGATGGTCAGAGGCACCGTCGCCCTTGTCCGCCTGTAGCCGACGCCGTCGCCAGGGGCCCCCTAAAGCCGGCGCCGGCCCGCGCCGCCGCCCTTGTCCGCCTGTAGCCGACGCCGTCGCCAGGGCCCCTGCAGCCGGCGCCGGCGCGCGCCGCCGCCGCCCTTGTCGACGCCCGAAGCCCCCTACAGCCGGCGTCGTCGCGCGCCGCCGTCCTGGAGCCGCCACCGCCCTTGTCCGCAGCCGCCGCCCTTGTCTGCAACCGACAGCGTCGCCCGAGGCGCCCTGCAGTCGGCGCCATCGTCGGGAGCCACGGCCTCGGAGCCGCCTGCCGTCACGCGCCGCCGCCCACGAGCCTTCTCGCCAGAGACCGCCGCCGCTCTGCTCTCTCTCCCCTGGGCTTGCTGTGGATCTGGTGGTTTGATTTGGGGGAAAGTGGAGAGGAGGTAATTAATAGGATCCCCTTTGCAAAATGGCAACCGTGCATTTGCTACTGGGTTGGACTAGAACCGGCTCGGCAAACCGACCTGGGTGTAGAATTACTAATTCTACATCTAGGTGTAGTATAGATACATATATATATATATATATATATATATATATATATATATATATATATATATATATATATATATACGCGGAATGGGACTCCATGTAGTCGATCTTTCACGCTTCATTCTTACGGATTTCATAAAGATTCGTGCAAACATATTAAACATATGCAAAACAACATTGTTAATTACCGCTCAAAGGTGTGAATGCAATAAATGCACAATTAATCGTTTCCAAACTAGGCATGGAGCACGGACTCCATGAAGTCCCAGATATATTTTATATATATATATATATATATATATATATATATATATATATATATATATATATATAGCTAGCGTCTCTAAAGATCTGAGATCTCTCGTACTCGAGTGGTTTTGAAATTGAGATGCCTAACAATCGATCCAAACCGTTGATCTTATTCGCCTCATTTGAACGTTGTCGGTGACCAAGTTTCATATTTTTTGATTTTTTACTATTTGTTTCATATTTTTGAAAATCAGCCATCCAATTAGTCGGTAGTGCGTTCAAAAACTGATTTTCGAACATAAAAACAAATAGTAAACAAATTCAAAAAATATGAAACTTGGTCACCGATAACGCTTCAATGAGACGAATAAGATCAACGGTTTGGATCGGTTGTTAAGCATCTCAATTCAAAACCACTCGAGTACTGAGAGATCTGATTTCGAGAGACGCTAGCTCTCTCTCTCTCTCTCTATATATATATATATATATAAAATTTTACATGTCGTCGTCGTCACCGTCGCCATTGTCAGTTTTGCGCGACATCCATGACGAACCCCCGATGTAGTAGTAAATGCCGCTTGAGGGTGCTTCTCTCTTCTTCGCCGTAAATCGGTATGCGCTTGCCACACCTCCTCGTCCTCCTCTTCGTCGTCGTCCTCCTCGTCGCCGACCTCCTGGTCCTCGTTGTCCTCATCGTCGACCTCCTGGCCCTCATCGCCGTCCTCCTGGTCCTCGTCGCCATCGTCAGCCTGGTGCTCGTCGTCGGCCCCCTCATGATCATCTGTCGCCTCGTCCTTCTTCGGCGGTGGTGCCACCTCGAATGAAATTGAGTACGGCCCCATCTCGTCTTTGGAGTTCAAAGTCGTCCGCAGTGTACTATTCATCGTATCATTGTCGTCGGCGGCATCCGCTTGCATCGCCTGCACCGCCTCCGCCTGCACTACCGCTGGCGCCGCCGGCGCCTCTGGCACCTCCTCCTCCACCGGTGCCTCGGCGGCCGCCACCGGGGGCCCTTCAACCTCGTCCTCACCAAAGCCGGGTGGAGTGGAGCGCATCGGCCCTGTCACCGAGGGGGGAGAAGGTGGCGGTGATCTACGGGCCCGCATCCGCGGCCGAGTGCCATCGCCACCCTCACCCGCCGCCAACATGGCCGGAGAAATATGGAAATATGAAAATGCGGAATGGGGATGAAGAAAAACCGCTGCGGTAGAATGGCTTCTCATCTACGCGCAGTACATACAGGCGGGGATGCGAAGAGGCGCGTCGATCGTGTCACTTCAGGAAGCATCTACACCCGGAGCATTAATCTAGAAAGATGACGGGCTTTGAGTTATTACACGTCACTTATTAGGCGTGAAAAGATGACGGGCTTTGAATGACAACACGTCACTGCTTACTTTGACATGGAGAAATTTGGCTCTACCAGCGCGCGCGCTCTCAGTTCAAATGTTGGACATGTATATGCATAAATTTGGCGCTGCTCACTCTCACTCGATCTCCGCCTCCGCCACGGCTGCTCACTCTCTCTCCTCCACTGCTCTCCGTCTCCGCCACCGCCAGATCCTCTGCCGTGCCACCACGCCGCAGGTCCTCCTCCGCCCCACCGATGCTCACTCTCTCTCCTCCACTGCTCTCCGTCTCCACCGCCGCCAGATCCGCCTCCACCGCCAGATCCTCCGCCGTGCCACCACGCCGCAGGTCCTCCTCCGCGCCACCGTTGCTAGCTCTCTCTCCGTCTCCGCCGCCACCAGATCCGCCACCGCCGCCAGATCCTCCTCCCTACCACCACGTCGCCGGTCCTCCTCCGTGCCCTTCCTGCTGTCTGCCCTCTTCATTGAAGACTACCAGCAAGGTCGGCCACTCTTATTCCCCTCCACTCATGCTAGGGCGCAGCGTGTTCGACCAAATTCTTACCAAAAATTGATCAAATTGAATTACGCTGACTTTGTTGTTGGTTTAAATTGTCAGATTGCTAAGGTAAATTAAATAGTCCTTCAGTAAATTCTAACTATTGTGGATGTTGAACATATTTTCGTTGATTATCCCACTGGTGGTTATTATGTGCGGATAAACATTCAGATGTTGCCCTAATCCATTCCTCTTATTGCAGGTCATTTCATCGATATGAGCTTAGGAAGAAATCGACAATAATATTGCAAAGCCCCATAAACTAAAAACACCTGATGTCAATGGAGGTAAATGCTAAAAAAAATAATAGGGTTTTTTTCATGTATGCCATTATAAAGTGTTTGGATGTCACAGTGGTCATTATAAAATCACTAATATTATAGATGCCATTCTTTTCGGTTCTGCATTTCACTAGTGCCATTGTGGAGGATTTCTTGCATATATGAGCTACAAATACGATAGAAAATATGGCCTGACTTGTGGGGCCCGTATGTCATCCTCTGATTGCTTCTTCTTCCTTTGGCCATGGCAGTCGCAGCTCATCGCCCCGCCGTCGCTTCTGCCGCCGCCCGCCGCCGCCCTCTTGCGCGCAGCTCCCTCCGCCCCTCGCCGCCGCCGCCGCCGTCACCGTCGCTTCATTGCCGCCGCCGCCGCCGCCATCGTCATTTCGCCGCCGCCACCGCCGCCGCTCTGCTTGCAGCTCCTCCGCCGCCGCTGCCGCCGCCGCCGTCACCGTCGCTCATTGCCTCCGCCGCCGCCATCGTCGCTGCTGCGCCGCCGCCGCCGCCATTTCTTGCGCAGCTCACTTCCGCCGCCGTCCGTCGCTTCGCTGCCGCCGCCGCCGCATCGTCGCCGCCGCTTTCGCCGCCGCCGCCGCCCATCAGTCGTAGCTCCCCTCCGCCCTCGCTGCCGCCGCCGCCGTCACCGTTGCTTTCGGCGCCGTCACAGAAGCGTCTTCGCCGGTCGCCGTCGCCAGTGTTGGCGCCGCCGTCGAGAGAGAGGAAAGGAGGAGAAGGAAGAAGTGGAAGAAGAAGAGCTTGCCGCCATCGAGAGAGAGGAGAGGAGGAGGAGGAGGAAGAAGAAGAGCTCTTCCGCCGCCGCCGCCGCCGCCGCCGCTCATGCCACCACCGCCGTCATGGTCGTCGCCGCCGCCGCCTTCGCATCCTTTCGCTAGCCGCCGTCGCCGGTAGCCGCCGCCGCCGGAGTTGGAGGGAGAGAGGTCAGAGGAGAGGAGTGGAGGAGGAAGGAGGAGGAAGAAGAAGAAATTGAGAGGATGACATGTGGGCCCACCTTGTCAGACCGTATTTTTGTATTTCCTAGCGTATTCCGAGCCGATATGCCAGTAGAGTGCCTATAATGGCATTCATGAAACTAAAGAGCACTTTATAATGGCATCTGTAATATTATTGATTTTATAATGGCCATTGTGATTTTCCAGCACTTTATAATGACATAGATGATAAAAATCCAAAATAATATGCCCTGAGTTGCATTTTTATCTAAAGGATTTATTAGTAATTTTTCTGTATTCCACAGTGCACCCAACAACCATCGGGACTCACCTGCGGATTCTTCGTTAAGATCTACAATGCAAAAAAAAGACATCATTGATGCCCAAGTAAGTTATTAGTGATTCTTTTAGCAATAGGACATATAAAGGGCATTTAACTTTCCTCAAAGTTGACATGAAAATGTCTACATACAGATTATGAAAGATCATGCCAAGAGAGCAATTGACCAAGCTGACCTTGAAAAGCTTTGTCATCATATCGTTGGTTCCTGAGCGTGCAATGGGATTGTGTGATGAATTTGGATGCGATGTACATTATGTTGTAACACTTGAATTCATATTGTGATGTTTGTATGTGTTTATTATTATTATTATATGTGTGTGTGTGTGTGTGGATGTCACAATTTCGTTTCTATGATGATGTATTTGAATGATGTGATGAAATATACCTACTAAACGACGTCACCTCCAGCACTGATAGGAGGCAGCACGGATCATCGGAAACACAAACTGGTGACAAGCTAAATCCTGTAAACCGTCACTATTTTCTGCCTATGTGTGACGGGCTAAATCCAGTAGGCCGTCACTAATCTTGTACAATGAGTGACAGATCGGAGCTATACTCGTCACCTACTTACTTGCCAGATACCCCGTTGGTAATAGGAAAAGAAAAACTGGTGACGGGTTTTTCCTACAGGGCCGTCACTATTAATGTATAGCGAGTGACGGGTAAGAAAATCCACGTCACCTGCTTACTTGCCAGAGTACTCCATGTTCAATGAAATATCAAATCGGTGACGGTTTTTTCCTGTACCCTGACACTATTTATTCCTAATAAGTGACGGTTCGCAAAAAAACACGTCGCCTACTTACTTGCCAGGGTATACCTGGGTCTGAAAGGATCGCTATGCCGTCTAAAGGGGGGGTGAATAGGCGGATAAAACAAAATTGCGGAATTAATAGACTTGAACAGTAACCAGTCGGTCGGATGTTTCGACCGGATCCAGTAACCCCTACGTCGGATGTTCTGATCTGGGTCGGATGTTTCGACGGGCGTCGGATGTTCCGATCCTGGGTATTCTAGATTTGTTGAAAACCTGCAGAAAAACTGATTTTTCGCAAAACCAAGGTTAGATCTATTCAAGAATACTCAGAACAGGCCAACACTAATAATAAAAAACAACCAAACAAGATCAAGACAAAAACAAAGCGATTTTTGTTTACCGATGTTCGGATCTTTGAAGGGAGATTCTACTCACCGTTAGGGAAGACACAAAGCCCGAATCACCAAGACCCTAATCCCCTTACCGGATGAAGCACACAGCACTCACCGGCGATCACTAGTTGAATTCTTTTTCTTGCGGAGGTAGATTCGCACCTTCAGAAACTCCGGAGGCACGCCACACAAAGATCGGTGACTCACCGGTGACACCTAGCCGTCTAGGAGCCCTTCAAGCCTTCAAGAGTAACAAATGCAATAAAGAAATTCAGGAATCGCTAAGTGCTCAAATTTTGGATCTCTAATTTGTGGAGCACTTGGGTGCCTTGATCTCTCTAGATCTAGATCTCACAAGATGAACAAGAGAGAGACAAAGCTAGGGTTCTTGAGAAAGATGATGGAGAATATGAATTAGGCTCAAAATCAGGTTGTAATTAGGGTGAGTAACCTTTGGCAGGTATTAGAGATAGCTTTAAATAGGGAATCACGAAAACTAGCCGTTGCAGCAGTTAATCACGCATCGGATGTTTAGACCCCCGTTGGATGTTCCGACCCGCGTCGGATGTTCCGACGGAAGTTCCGATGGACCCTTTACTGGATGGCATGAAAAACTGGTAGACTGAATTACTATTGGATGTTCCGACCCTCGTCGGATGTTCTGATGGCATAGGTTCTGTATAGGGTGTATTTTGAGTGGAAAACTCACACGAACTTTGAGATACCTATTTTGAACACTTAGGAACCTTTATATGCTTCTCCATTGCATCCCTCTTTATAGTACGGCATCCCTAGGACTCAATAATTAAAGATTTATAAATAGATACTAGTCTTGATGCCTTCTAGCAATATATCCACTTTTAAGGGGTACACCATCACATGTAAACATGTACCTAATAGAATTAACCTGTATAGCATCTGTGCATAATTCTCCAATAGAAATATTAGCTCTATAATTGTTACTCATTAATCATCAAAATCACTTAGGGCCTAGATGCACTTTCAATCTCCCCCTTTTTGGTGTATTGATGACAACAATTATAGCTCACAAAGACATTAGTAAATAAGAACATAGTCGAAAGCTCCCCCCGAAACTATGGTAAGTATAACAACAGGATCTCCCCATATATCCTTGGCACAAAAGAATCTAAATGCAATATGACAGGATATATCACACAATGTGAAAGAACTTAAATAACCAGCAATTCATCATCACAGAATAATTAAAGACTTACAGCCACAGCGTACCACATAAACAGCGAGTTTGAAACTAAAACATAGTTTTTCACACACTTAAACATTCAAGTTTCACATAAAGGAAACTAAGAGTAGAATAGATAAAAGATAATCTTCGCCCTTAACATTTCTCCCCCTTTGGCATCAAGACGCCAAAAAGAGAAACACGAAAAGAGGACTACTCAATCCACTCTGGATCGCTGCTGCTGCTGCCACCCTGACCGCCAGCACCACCACCACCTCCACCGGTGACCTCATCATCATCGTCGCTGTTGTTGCCGCCACCGGAAGGAGGAAGCCCAAACAATCCTCGAGTATAGGTGTCAATGGTGGAATAGGAGGACGCGGAATCATCAGAAGAGAGAGGCATACCAAGATGCTTCTTGATGTCTTGAATCTGCTTTCGATTGTCGCGAAGACGCACAATGGATTCTTGAACCCGATCATTTGTCTTGCGGCACATGCAGAAAATGGATTTCAGCATCTTTTTGATAGACCCTCCACTCCTCCAAAAGATGATGGGCTGGACGGAGCTGACGATGGGCCCGCGCTATCACGAGGAGCAGAAGAAGGCCCCGCGCTATCACGAGTAGCCGAACCCCTCCTGAGTGGAGTCGCAGAAGTCCCGCCAGGAGAAGCTAGTCCACGGGTGGTGACGAGGTATGGGGTGTGCTTCACATCCAGCACAAACTTGAGACCAGTAACATGAGTGATCATGCTCATCAGATAAGGAGCATAAGGACAGCTCCTCTTTGGATGACAAGCACTGATCTTGATCTCACACCAGATGAAGTCCAGAATATCAAAGGGACGCTCACGCAGACCAATTTTCAATAGAAGGTTGCGAGAGTAGGAAAGAACACGAGAGGCGTCACCTTCTTTTGGACAAAGAGTCTTGCGGAGGATGCGATTGAGCACTTGGTAGAATGGCTTCATGGTCTCAGTAGCTCCAGCCTTAGTTGGAATAGGCCCATCATACAAGAATTTCAAGTCTTGATTCTTTAGAGCATCCACATCATGGATCTCCTCCATGTTGCCTCTAGTGGACAGCTTTAGGTGCTGGCCAAACTCCCTCTTTGAGAAGTTGTACTAGACTCCGTCACACATAAACCAGAAGAAGTCGCCAGCGGCACCCCCATCAAAGTACAATGAAGCATAGAATTGGCAAATGACTTCATCGTTCCAATCATGCTGAAAGCTCAAGATATCAGTCAATCCCATGGTGTCACAAGCAGAAATAACCTCATTGATGACTGGATTGTCTGACAATGTCATGCCTTCCCAATCAATGAATTGTATGCGCATGACAGGATTCTTCTTTTTCACAAAAGCAACATCATAGAAATCTTGATGAAAGAAGTTTCAAAATCTTTCATTAGTCCCTTCTTCCTTCTCAAACCGCAAGGGATCTTCAACCCTGGTGTGCTGGATTTCCTTTACATCCGCGACATAGAAGCCGAAAATCTTCGGAGTGACAGAGGGAGGAAATGTCCTTGATGTCTTCTTGATCATCAAAGGACCAATTGGATCACATATATTTGCCCGCTTCCACTGAGCCATTCGCTCATGGAACAATGAAGGATCCTCATTGGGCTCGGCTGAAGGACGAGCGACAGTTGAACTTGAGGTTCGTTGACGCTTAGAAGAAGACATCTGCAAGATATATATATATATATATATATATATATGATGGAATCAAAGAATTGAAAGCGAGTGCTCAAAGTCCATTCGGGTCAGTGAGTACCACGTCGGAACATCCGACCGGGGGTCGGAACATCCGACGCGATACAGCACCTGCTCGAAATAGGGTTTGTAAAATCTCGCATCAAAACGACAAATCCGAGGCATCAACAGGTGGGGAATACTTCCATGAACAAGATAGAAGCATATTTAGCCTCGAACTCGAACCAAAACGACGCACCTTGCACGTTCTAGAGGATTTCAAGATTTGGGACTTTTACCTTCAATGGAGGAGGAGGGAGACGAGCAGGGAGGAGGCAGAGGCAGTGGAGACGCGTGCTGGACGCAAGAGCCGCCGCCGTACAGTCCACCGCCGCCGGAAGTTCCGTCGCCGCCGGAAGATCCGCCGCCGTCGGAGCTTCCTGTGCCGTCGCCGCCCGAGAGGAGAGAGAAGGGGAGGTAAAAGCTCTAGGGTAAAACTGTGGGGTAAAAAGAACAGGGACCCATGTGGTGAAAGGTTAAATTGGTGACAGATCTGGGTCGAGTCGGAACATCCGACGGACCCCCTGCTAGACAGCATCGAAAGTTCCGACGCCGGTCGGAACATCCAACGGGACCCTCACTGGATCACATCGGAAGTTCCGATCCCGAGCGGAACATACGATCCCCTCTTGCTGGATTTGAAAGATTTAGACTCCAGACACCTCGAGAATAGATAAGATTGCTCCGGGAGGATAGAGGGGAGTTCTAAGAATTGAAATTACCCATGAATGACCCATAAGCATATCAATCAATCAAACTAAGGTCATCCGTGAATAAATAGGTTATGAATATCCGAAGAGCCAAATCACTCAATTTATTTATATAAAGACCTATATAACTATAGTAAAATAGATAATAGGTTAAAGTAAAACCTTTTCAATCATCAAACAATGTGTGCAATAGGTCAAGCAACATTTTGAGAGTCAAGGATATTCAATTCACTTCGCAACTCACAGAATTTTCTCTCATCAAGGGGTTTGGTGAAAATATCGGCAAGTTGGTTTTCGGTTCTCACATTGGTAATATCGTTATCACCTTTAGTTGAATGGTCTCTTAAGAAGTGGTGACGAATATCGATATGTTTGGTTCGGGGGTGTTGAATAGGATTGTTGGCTATTTTTGTGGCACTCTCATTGTCACACAAAAGTGGGATGTGGTTGAGGTTAAGGCCATAATCTCTCAAGGTTTGCCTCATCCAAAGTAATTGGGCACAACAATGTCCTGCGGAAATGTATTCAGCTTCGGCTGTGGATAGGGCAACGGAATGTTGTTTCTTGGACGCCCACGAAACGAGCGACCTTCCAAGGAATTGGCAAGTATCGGAGTTAGTCTTCCTATCCACTTTACAACCGGCATAATCCGCATCAGAATAGCCGATTAGGTCAAAGTTTGACCCTCTAGGATACCAAAGGCCAAAGTTGAGAGTGTGTATCAAATATCTCAATATTCTCTTGGCTGCCACTAAATGGCAATCCTTTGGTGCAGCTTGAAATCTTGCACACATGCACACACTAAGCATAATATCAGGCCTAAATGCACAAAGGTAAAGCAGAGAGCCAATGATAGAACGATATACCTTTTGATCAACGTCCTTACCATTTACATTTAGATCAAGATGACCATTTGTTGGCATAGGAGTCTTGATTGGCTTGGCGTCGCTCATCTCAAACTTCTTAAGCATATCTTTCACGTACTTTGATTAGCTAATGAAAGTCCCTTCCTTCATTTGTTTCACTTGTAGTCTAAGGAAGAACTTCAACTCTCCCATCATAGACATCTCAAATCGTTTAGTCATTAAACTACTTAACTCCTCGCAAAAACACTCATTAGTAGATCCAAATATGATATCATCAACGTAAACTTGACATATAAAGATATCACCATCTACTAGCTCAGTAAAGAATGTAGGATCAGATTTACCCATTCCAAAATCTTTTCTCACCAAAAAATCCTTCAGGCACTCATACCATACACGAGGTGCTTGTTTCAACCCATAGAGCGCCTTGTTGAGTTTGTAGACATGATTTGGATACTTTGTGTCTTCGAAGCCCGGTGGTTTCTCAACGTAGACAAGCTCGGAAAGTGGACCGTTAAGAAAAGCGCTCTTGACATCCATTTGCCACAACTTAAAACCATGGTGAGTAGCAAAAGCAATTAAAATTCTAATAGCATCTACTCTTGCTACAGGAGCGTAAGTCTCGCCACAATCTAAACCTTCGATTTGCGTGAAGCCTTGTGCAACCAACCGTGCTTTGTTTCTTGTCACTATACCATGTTCGTCTTGTTTGTTGCGGAAAACCCATTTTGTACCTATGATATTTTGCTTCGGTCTCTCCACCAACTCCCACACTTCATTCCTAGTGAAGTTGTTTAACTCCTCTTGCATGGTCACAATCCAATCGGGATCCTTGATAGCTTGATCTATATTGAGTGGCTCAAGAGAGGAGACAAACAAGTAAAATGCACAAAAATTTGAAAGACGAGATCTAGTAGTTACTCCCTTGTTTATATCACCAATGATGCTTTCGACGGGATGATCTCGTTGAACACTTTGACGAACTCTTGGATGTGCATTTGGTGGGTTGGGATCTTCATCATCACATTCACTTGATTTGTCATCCTCCTCTTCTTGAATAGTCGTTGGAGGTTCAACTTGAATTGATGAAGGAGGTAAGTCATCGTCTTCGACACCTTCTTGTGGTTTGACATCACCGATAGTCATTTTCTTGATCGCTTCACAAGGTGGCTCTTCTTTATCTAGCACACATTGATCAACTTGCTCTACTTGACAGCCGTTAGTTTCATCAAATGTTACGTCACGCGAGATTTCAACCACACCGAAGGTATTGTTGAAAATTCGGTACACATAGGCATTTGATCCGTAACCAAGCAAGAAGCCTTCATTAACTTTAGGAGCAAACTGAGAGCTTCTAGATTTCTTATTCAAAATATAACATTTACTGCCAAAAACTCTGAAGTATGGAATATTTGGCTTGTTACCGGTAAGGAGCTCATACGAAGTTTTCTTCAGTAACTTGTGTAAATAGAGTCAGTTGATGGCATGACAGGCAGTGTTCATAGCTTCCGCCCAATATATATCCGAAACCTTGTATTCATTCA
Source organism: Raddia guianensis (assembly GCA_036346415.1). Taxonomy (NCBI): domain Eukaryota; kingdom Viridiplantae; phylum Streptophyta; class Magnoliopsida; order Poales; family Poaceae; genus Raddia; species Raddia guianensis. The sequence goes on along the minus strand of CM070541.1, from coordinate 17,509,153 downwards.
GCATGGTTCTCGCCATCTCGATGAGGGTACGATTCTTCCTCTCGACCATCCCATTTTGTTGAGGGGAGTAAGGAGCCGAGAACTCGTGCTTAATACCTTCCTCATCAAGATATTCTTCAACATCGGTGTTTTTGAATTCCTTCCCATTGTCATTTCGAATCTTCTTGATTTTCACTTCATACACGTTTTGAGATCTTCTCATAAACTTCTTTAAAATTTCTTTTGCCTCTGTCTTATCATGCAAAAAGAATACCCACGTGAAGCGTGAAAAATCATCAACAATAACAAGACCATATTTGTTACCTCCTATACTTATGTATGCAATCGGTCCAAAGAGGTCCATATGAAGTAGCTGTAAAGGTCTTATTGTGGTCATCACGTTCTTCGAAGGATGGGTGCTCCAACTTGTTTTCCCGCTTGACATGCGATACAAGGCATGTCTTTCTCAAACTTCATATTTGTTAGTCCAATGATGTGATTCCCTTTCGAGAGTTTGTGAAGGTTTCTCATGCCAACATGGGCTAGTCGGCGATGCCAAAACCAACCCATGCTAGATTTAGACAGTAGGCATATTCCAGGGCTAGGCCTATCCGTGGAGAAGTCCACAAGATAAAGCTTTTCCTTTCGATGTCCTTTAAAGGCTATTAAACCATCACTCCTTCGAATGACATTCACACAATCACAAGAAAAGATACAATCATAACCGGTAGCACAGAATTGTTGTACCGATAATAGATTGTATTTCAATGAATCGACAAGTAAGACATTTGTAAGAAAAAGATTTTTAGAAATTGCAATCTTATCAAGACCTAGCACATCACTTTTATTATCATCTCTAAAAGTAATGCTCTCACTTGGTTGATTGTAGCAATTAATTTGAGAGAACATGGACTTCTCTCCGGTCATATGATGAGTGCAACCGCTGTCGAGTACCCAACTAGGACTACCGGAGAGATATTCCTACAAAGTTCAAGTTTTGGTCTTAGATACCCAAACTTGATTGGGTCTTTTGAGGTTAGTCACAAGAGCCTTCGGGACCCAAATGGATCTCACCAAACGTGCATTAGTACGCTTCGGTCCAACATGATAAGCAAGCACTCTAACAAAATTATTCTTTTTAAGAATGTAAGAGGCATTAAAAGTAGAGTGAGAAATGTGAGCCTTTGAGCTTTGCTCTCTCACAAAATGAATTGGCATAGTGACCGGAGTCACCACAACATGCGCTTTCTTGCCCTTCGGTGGAACATAGCCAAGTCCGGCCTTCTTGAAGTTTCCTCTTCTCTTGTCTAGTATCTCATCAAGTCCCTTACTCGACTTGTAAGATCTTTTAATACCATCTTCAAGTAGATCCTTTAGTTTTTCATTCTCACTAGCAAGATCTTGCAAAGTGGCAAAATTTGTTGCACAAGCATTCACATCCACATTGTAGCACCTTGCACAACCATTGCTCGTGGAAGGAGGTGAATCACAAGTTGCATTTGAAAGAGTAGAGGTGCTCTTCAAAAGATCATCAAACTTCACCTTAAGAGTCTCATGTGCTTCCTTTGCACCAATGAGTTCTTCTTTGAGTGAAGAGTTGTTGATCTCAAAAGAGCTTGCTTTACATGTGACCTTCAAGAATTCTTTGGTCATCTCCTCAACTCTTTTCTTTTCCAATGCTAGTTCCTTCTCAAGTTGGAGGTTTCTCTCCTTTTCAAGGATAAGCAAGTCTTCTCCTTTATCAAGAAGGTCCTCTTGTTGCTCAACCCTCTCCATGAGCTCGGTCAACTTACCCATATCAAAATTTCTCATCATCTTGACCAAGCTAGCATGACTCATATCATCCTCATCATCACTAGAATTGTTAGTATAAGAATTGACTAGAGATTTAGAAGATATTGATGATACCTTAGGACCCTTGGCCATAAAACACATTGTAGGTTTATCTTCGTCATCCGTCAATTCGCCAAATAGAGATGAGGTCCTTTTTGGGATAGCCATCCCAATGCATGCTACACTTTTATCATCGGATTCGGAGTCGGACTCGGAGTCGGATTCAGAGTCCCATTCCTCACCAATGTGAGCTTCACCTCTTGAGCTCTTTTTGTGTCTCTTACTCTTTTCTTTGTCCTTCTTGTAACTATTTTCTTTCTTCTTTTCTTCCTTGTCCTTATCCTTCTTGTGTGGATACTCGGCAATGAAGTGTCCGGTTTCTCCACATTCATAGCACTTTCTCCTTGAACTTCTTGAAGATTTTGATTTGCCGGAGTCCTTCTTGCTTTTACTATTGTAGCCATTCTTCTTAAGAAATTTGTTAAATCTTCTCACAAAGAACGCCATCTCTTCCATGTTCATTTGCCCATTGTCTTCATCACTGCTTGAGCTATCATCCTTTACCTTTGACACTTTGCTCGCCTTCAAAGCAATGCTCTTCTTCTTTGATGATTGAGCCATCTCTTTAATATTTGAAGCTTTTTGATCCATCAACTCGTCACTAAGAATTCTTCCAAGCACTTCATGCGGTGTAATATAGTGATAGTAATCTCTATCTCGGATCATTTGCACCAAGTGGCGATTGGTTGGAGTGATAGCCCGGAGTAGAATCTTGACCACCTCATGGTCGGTGAGAGACTTGCAACCAAGCCCCTTTGCCTCATTGACCAACACCATGAGTCGATCAAACATTGTCTTGTAGTCTTCTTCTTTTAGGATGAATCTTCCTAGCTTGGTTTCCCTCACACTTGATGTGCCTTCGTGAACAACTTTAAGAGTATCCTAAATTGTTTTAACTTCTTCAAGTCCGTCAACTCGGTTGAACTCACTTGGGCTCAAAGCACCAAATAATGCATTAACAGCTTGATAGTTGCGGAAGGAGTCTCTTTCCTCATCAGCGGTGAGATTTTCCGGTTCCTTGGGCTTGAAATCTGTTTCTACAATTCTCCAAATAGAAAGATGAATAGACATTAGATACATCTTCATCTTATGTCTCCATTGTGGGTAGTATGTGCCATCGAAGTGAGACGCACGCCCAGCGGGAACAGAGACATGAGATGAGGATGTTGAATTAGGGTAAACATAAGGAATAGTAGCCTTTTTGTTGCCTTCACTTGAAGTCTCAATCTCGTCTTTGTTGTTAGGCATGATTCTCCAAGCTGTTAAGCTCAAAACAGGAGGTTAGGCTCTGATACCAATTGAAAGGATCGCTATGCCGCCTAGAGGGGGTGAATAGGCGGATAAAATGAAATTGCGGAATTAATAGACTTGAACAGTAACCAGTCGGTCGGATGTTCCGATGGGGATCGGATGTTCCGACCGGATCCAGTAACCCCTGCGTCGGATGTTCTGATCTGGGTCGGATGTTCCCACGGGCATCGGATGTTCCGATCCTGGGTATTCTGGATTTGTCGAAAACTTGCAGAAAAACTGATTTCTCGCAAAACCAAGGTTAGATCTATTCAAGAATACTCAGAACAGGCCAACACTAATAATAAAAAACAACAAACAAGATCAAGACAAAAACACAGCGATTTTTGTTTATCGATGTTCGGATATTTGAAGGGAGATCCTACTCACCGTTAGGGAAGGCACAAAGCCCGGATCACCAAGATCCTAATCCCCTTACCGGATGAAGCACACAGCACTCACCGGCGATCACTAGTTGAATTCTTTTCCTTGCGGAGGTAGATTCTCACCTTCACAAACTCCGGAGGCACGCGACACAAAGATCGGCGACTCACCGGCGACACCTAGCCGTCTAGGAGCCCTTCAAGCCTCCAAGAGTAACAAATGCAATAAAGAAATTCAGGAATCGCTAAGTGCTCAAATTTTGGATCTCTAATTTGTGGAGCACTTGGTGCCTTGATCTCTCTAGATCTAGATCTCACAAGATGAACAAGAGAGAGACAAAGCTAGGGTTCTTGAGAAAGATGATGAAGAATATGAATTAGGCTCAAAATCAGGTTGTAAATAGGGTGAGTAAGCTTTGGCAGGTATTAGAGACGGCTTTAAATACGGAATCCCGAAAACTAGCCGTTGCAGCAGTTAATCACGCATCGGATGTTCAGACCCCCGTTGGATGTTCCGACCCGTGTCGGATGTTTCGACCGAAGTTCCGATGGACCCTTTACTGGATGGAATGAAAAACTGGCAGACTGGATTACCATCGGATGTTCCGACCCTCGTCGGATGTTCTGATGGCATAGGTTCTGTATAGGATGTATTTTGAGTGGAAAACTCACACGAACTTTGAGATACCTATTTTGAGCACTTAGGAACCTTTATATGCTTCTCCATTGCATCCCTCTTTATAGTACGGCATCCCTAGGACTCAATAATTAAAGATTTACAAATAGATACTAGTCTTGATGCCTTCTAGCAATATATCCACTTTTGAGGGGTACACCATCACATGTAAACATGTACCTCATGTAATTAACCTGTATAGCATCTGTGCACAATTCTCCAATAGAAATATTAGCTCTATAATTGTTACTCACTAATCACCAAAATCACTTAGGGCCTAGATGCACTTTCAGGGTCATAGGATGCCGACATAGGTGACGGTTCTTAATTTTCATCGCCGTCACCTATTACTATTTTAGGGTACTCTACAGCTCCTTGGGTCCTCTGGGAACAATAGAGTAGTGACGATGTTCTGTGATAACCCGTCATTAATGTAGTTATTTGGTGACGGTTCATGTCCGTCATAGTCTCACAGATGATGGCACAACCGAGACCCGTTCAGGGTGACGTTTGCTTTACCCGTCATAGATGGCAGGTATCACCTATCACCCTTAAGCGTTTTTCACGTGGTGGGTATATGGGGCACCTAGGGGTTACACAGGTAAGAGAGCTCCACCTAGAGCACCACCTAGGACTCAGCCTAGACCCTACACGTGGACTAGACTCAATCCCAACATACCTAGAAACCACGTAGAGCTTGATGGGAACTACATGCTCAGAAGGGGTGAGCATGGTAGGATAGTGGCTAGGTTTGTTGGGCTTGCACACGAGAACGACCACCGTGCACAGGTGTGGGTTAAGAAAGCTTTGATTGATAACTTTGGATGTGCTAATGCTTCTGGAAAAGCTAACACTCGGGGACCCATCAAATGGGTTCCTGAGTCTTCAATTTGACTCTCCTTTTTGGTTGTGAGTGCAGGTGAACTATAGGACCAGCGACCGTCATTGGATCATAGACAGTGGGTGTACTCAACATATGACGGGCAACGCGCAGTTGTTCACCTCACTCGGGGAAGAAGGAGACTTTCCAAAGAAGGTAATCTTGGGTGACGGGAGCCGGAGTCGAGTGATTGGTACCGGGGAGGTATATATTTCTCCAGAGCTTTCAATTCAGAATGTCCTCCTCGTTGAGCCTTTACATTACAATTTGATCTTCGTTGCCCAGTTGCTCGACCTGGGGTTCCAATGTCACATCTCATCAATTGAAATGAGGTTTTTGGATCAAAATGATAATTTGGTGTTCAAATCTTTTTGTTTCCAAAACCTGTTTCTTGCAAAATTTGAGCTGCCTCCCACAAATGACTCATTTTGCCTTCTCGCCAAAGTCAAGCTTAGATGGCTTTGGCATAGGCGCTTGGGACATGTGGGGATGGCCAATCTTAAAAGTTGGTGAAAAATGATTTCATTCGCGGGGTCAAGGACGTCACCTTTGAGAAGTCTCGGTTGCGTAGTGCATGTCAAGCGGGAAAGCAAGTTGCTAGTCCACACACAACTAAGAGCATAATGTCCACTTCGCGTCCACTAGAAATGTTGCACATGGATCTCTTCGATCCTACCACATTTGTCAGTTTAGGTGGCAACTTGCATTGTCTAGTTGTGGTAGATGACTTCTCACGTTACACTTGGGTCTTCTTTTTGCCGGACAAAATCCCGTTGGGGATGTTTTCAAAAGATTTGCAAAAAGGGCTCAAAATGATTTTGACTGTCCAATAAAATGGGTGAGAAGTGACAATGGATCGGAGTTCCTGAATACTAATGTGCAAGATTTCTGTGATGAGCTAGGAATAGGGCATCAGTTCTCTGCCACATATACTCCATAGTATAATGGCATTGTTGAGCGGAAGAACAGGACTTTGATTGAGATGGCAAGGACAACGTTGGACGAGTACAAGACGTCTGATGAATTTTGGGTTGAGGCAATCAACATTGCTTGCTACTGCGTCAACAGATTGTACATGCACAGATTTCTCAACAAGACTTCCTATGAGCTTCTGATTGGGAGAAAGTCAACTGTCAGCTACTTCAGGGTTTTCAGCTGCAAGGTCTATATCTACAAGAAGCGCCAGCACTTAGGGAAGTTTCCGAGCAGAGTTTATGAGGGCTTCTTCTTGGGATATGCACATAGATCACAGTCTTCCAGAGTATTCAACAAGAGGACACGACTAGTTGAGAAGAGCTATGATGTGAAGTTCGACGAGACAGCCGGATCCCAGGGTCAGTTTGACAGTTTGGATGATGTGGCAGATGAGGACTTGACTAGAGCAGTGCAATAGATGCCAGTGGGAGATGTCAGGCCTGTGGAGGCTGAGCCAGAGGATGAACCAGCACTAGTTCTTCCTCCGACACCTGACTGGGCACCTGACTCAGGGGGGCATCACCTCAACACAGCAGCTCCACTGAGTCAGCGCCTTCTCTAGCTCCAGCTTCAGAGGACATCACAGCTACGGGGTCAGCACCAAAGGCAGCCACATAGTAGGTTGAGTCAATAGCACCTGAGACAGCACCACACCGTTGCCCTTGACCACCCAGTGGGGCAGGTGATTGGTGATTCGACACGGGGAGTTCAGACTAGGTCCAGGACAACCAATATTTGTGAGTTCCAGGCATTTGTTTTTGAGCTTGAGCCAAACAAGGTCGAGGAGGCACTTGCAGATGCCGACTGGATCAATGCAATGCATGAAGAGCTCAACAACTTTGAGAGGAACAAAGTCTGGACACTAGTTGAGAGACCGATGGACTGTAAAGTGATCGGCACCAAGTGGGTGTTCAAGGACAAACAGGATGAGTTCGGGTCAGTGGTCAGAAACAAGGCTAGACTTGTGACACAGGTCTACTCACAGATCAAGGGAGTTGACTGTGGAGACACCTACGCACCAGTTGCTCGTTTGAATGCATCAGGCTACTTGTGGCATTCGCTACCTGTCACAACATTGTGCTCAAGCAGATGGACGTCATGAGTGCATTCCTGAATGGGTATATTGGTGAGTTAGTGTACGTTGAGCAGCCTCCTGGCTTTGAGGACCCACAGCGTCCCGATCATGTGTACAAGTTGTCCAAGGCGCTGTATGGATTGAAACAGGCACCACGAGCTTGGTATGAGTGACTGAGAGCCTTCCTGACCGAGAAAGGATTCAGAGTTGGACGTGTTGACTCAACATTGTTCACCAAAGTGATAGATGGAGATCGCTTCCTCTGCCAGGTCTACGTGGATGATATCATATTTGGCAGCTCCAATGAAGCACTGTGCATAGAGTTCAGTCAAATGATGGCCAAGGAGTTTGAGATGTCGATGATGGGAGAGCTCAGCTTCTTTCTTGGGTTTCAAATCAGGCAGCTTCGCACAAGCACTTTTATCTCTTAGGAGAAGTACATCACCGACTTGCTCAAGTGATTCAAGTTGCAAGATTGTAAGCCCATACGGACTCCTATGGCGACTAATGGGCATCTCGATCTCGACACTCAAGGTACTCCTGTTGACCCTAAGCTCTATAGATCAATGATTGGTGCATTGCATTACTTGACTGCTTCTAGGCTGGATATAATTTTTAGTGTATGCATGGGCGCTAGATTTTAGGCCTCCCTAGAGAGATGCACTTAAAAGCTGTAAAAAGAATATTTAGATACCTTAAGCATACACCTAGCATAGGAATCTGGTTCCCGAAGGGTGCACGGTTTGAGCTCCTTGGTTACTCCAACTCGGACTACGCAGGATGCAAAATTGACCGCAAGAGCACTTCGGGCGCTTGTCACTTTCTAGGTAGATGCTTGGTATCTTGGGCCTCTAAGAAACAAAACTCCATGGCGCTATCGACGGTCGAGGCCGAATACGTAGCGGCAGGGAGTAGTTGTACTCAATTGTTATTCCTCACACAGTCTTTTTATGACTATGGTATAAAACTTGACCACATTCCCTTGCTCTGTGATAATGAGAGCGCTGTGAAGATAGCTTGCAATCCGGTCCAGCACTCATGTACCAAGCACATTGACATCTTTCACCACTTTCTAAGATACCACATTGCAAAGGCTGACATTGTGCTTGAGCACGTGCGTACAGATGATCAGCTTACAGATATATTCACAAAACCTTTAGATGAGAATAGGTTTTGCAAATTAAGTAATGAATTGAATATTCTTGATAAGTCAAATGCAAACTGATAGTTAGGTTGGACTACGGGAGTGGTCCCATTATAATACCTCTCCATATGAGTGTGTGATAGTTGATATTTGTTCTTTATACTCGCTTCTCAAGTTGTTCTGGTAGCTTTATTACTTGTTCTTGAGAGCTAGTGCTTGGAAACTGAATCACTTACTCATATGAGGCTTAATTAATACACCTGCTAAAATGTTGCCCTGAACTTGTGCTAGGTAATCTAGAGCCACATGTTTCTCTCATTGTTATTCTAGTTCATTGGATAATCTAGAATCTAGCACGTGTAATTGGGCATTCTATTACTGGGGTAGTAGGATAGCCAATTGAGAACCTTTCCAAAATGTTGAGCAAAATGAAATGAATAAGCTGAAAAATATCCCACCAATTGGGACAACAACACATTTTTGAAAAGAGGCGAAAGCCAAATGCTTTGAATAAATGAATAAAATTTCTCAACCAAAAACATTTTATCTCTTGAAGCTTGACTGCCAAACTTGTGATAGTTTAGCACCAATAGCGATGCTAGCTAGCATTCTCCCTTGCACCAGAATATCATGTTAGGAACTTGTGGCTATAGGTTCACCTTGTGCTTGTGCTCGGTTTAAGCTTAGTAAAGATCACATGAAAATAGCTTAATTGGAACTAAGTTTATGATGTAACCTTGCACTAGTCTTGATAGGAGTTGTGGTGAACTACTGGTCTTTTTTGGCGTTGGTGTAAATTATGAAGCTCACAAGTTCACTTTCTCGTGTGCATTCGTAAAGTAGTGTCAGTTCAATTCTCTTTTTGCATTTTGCTAACAAGAAGGGGGAGGAAAATTGCAAAAACCAATCTTAATTGCTTAATAACTAGCTAAGGGAGTGGTGGAGAATGATATTTCTAATTGTAGTTGACGGCGTGTTCACCGCTCAACCACTGCGGATCACACCCCTAGTCAGATTTCTATCCTGCTAGCCGATCAGCCGTGCTCGGTTCGATTGAGCGGTGGACGCAGCAAAGAGCAACACACGGGGATTACCCAGGTTCGGACCCCCTTGCGGGTAATAGTCCTACTCCTGCTGAGCCTTCGCTCTTCTCTTGTTGTGGTTGAAAGGAATGTGGTTTACAGAATGCTTGTGAACTGAGTGTTCAAAGCGCACGTACCCTCCCTCCTCCCCTCTCTCTCCTCTCCTTTTATACAAGCCTCGAACCGACGGAGAGAGCCGAGGGTAAGCGATCAAGATTTCAAAGATAATCGACAAGACACGACAGTGAGACAACGTCTTCTGCTGCTGCCCGAGCGGCGCGCCCTCGCGTGCCGCAGTGGCCTTTAGCCCGCATATCATGCCAGTGAGTTCGGGTGGGGCCCGACCGCTGCTCCTCGACGCGGCGGCTATCTTAAGCAAACCTTCTCTCACGGGTCAATTCCTCTACGCCACGCGTGGATGACCGCCGAGACCGCGAGGGTCATCAGAAGCGGTAATCATCTCTTCACCGTCTATCCGCGCGTGATGTCGCGTTAATGCGCCGTCGCCGTAGCGAGAGAGCCTTCGCCGAAGACTCCTTCCGCAACGCCTCGCCATGCGGGCCCGCTTAACAGTGGGGGCCTTACGCGCCGAGGGGCTCGCCAGCGCGCCCGCTTGGTGCGTGGGGCGCCTCGCCCGGCCGATGGGCTCGCCAAACGCTGGGCTGGCCGCTCGCTGGCGTGTGGGGCCTCGCTTAGTCTTCTAAGGCTCGCCATCGCCATTGGGCTCTGCGCCGCTTGTGACGTGGGGCCCGCTTTGGGCGCCGAGGGGCTCGCCACGCCATTGGGCTCGCTTTCTTCGCCGACGCGTGGGACCCTTTGGCGCCGAGGGGCTCGCCAGCGCCTGGGCCTTCTCGCCCGCCGACGCGTGGGGCCGCTGAAGCGTCGAGGGCTCGCCAGCGTTGGGGCCTTCGCCCGCCGACGCGTGGGACCCTTTGGGCGCCGAGGGGCTCGCCATCGCCACGGGCCTTCGCGCCCGCGACGCGTGGGGCCCTTTGAGGCGTCGAGGGCTCGCCACGCGTTGGGGCCTTCTCGCCCGCCGACGCGTGGGGCCCGCTGGGCGTTGAGGGGCTCGCCACGCCACTGGGCCTTCTCGCCTACCGACGCGTGGGGCCCTTTGGTCTTCTCGACTCTTCGTACCGGTATTTATTACACCGACAAGAGCCGGGTCCACCGTGATACGCGAACCGTCGCCTGACGACACTTTCTCCGTTTTCGTGCGATGGGAGACGAATCGTGGGGCCCACTCTTCTTCAGCCCGTCGCTGATTGTCCATCTGCGCACGATCTTCCTTGGGGAACCGCGCCGCTTTTCGCGGGAAATCAAAACGCGCGGGGCAATGATAGCGCGCTCGCGTGGGGACGGAATCCAAATCGTCGCACTTCGCGCCTTGCTTATAAATACTCCCCTTGGCGCCGCGACCAATCCTTCTGCACGCTAAGTCCTCAAACTGCCCTTCACCTTCTTCGCCGCCGCCACAGAGCCTTCTCTGCCGTTGCCACCTTCTTTTTTCGCCAACTCCTCCACCGTTTTTCCATGGCGCCCAAACGCAACAAGGGTCGCCGCCGGGACGGGCCATCTTCTGGGCCTGCCTTGCCTACCTCTGCTGTCGACGAGGATGTGGCGACGCGGCTGCAAGGGTTCGTGCCGCTCACCTCCGTCCGGTTCCGCGCCGGCACCATAGTGCCAAGCCCCCACGACGGGGAGATTGTGACCTTCACCTGGGCGATGCTGGCGGGGCTCGTCCCGCCGTACTCGGAGTTCTTCTTGGCGGTGCTCGCCTCTACGAGATCCAGGCGACGCACCTTCCCCCCAATTCTATCGTGGCCCTGACCATCTTCATCCACCTCTGCGAGATGTTCGTGGGGACGATGCCGAACCTCCCTCTCTGGCGCCGGCTCTTCACGCTGCATGCAAAGTCGCGCCTGAGCGGGGCCATTGGAAGCTGCTACTTCACGCTCCGCGACGCCGCCGCCTTCCTCCGGGTCACGGTCAAGTCCAACTGGAAGGACTGGCACCGCCAATGGCTGTACGTGGAGGACTCCAGTGGTTGCGACGACCTTGACCTCCCCGAGGGTCCTGCGGAATCCCTTGCCAGCTGGGGGTCTCCGCCTGACGACTCAGCGGAGCTGGAGGAGATGATGGGGAGCATCGCTGAGCTCCGCCCCAACGGGCTCACCGGAACCCACGCTTGGGCGGATTTCTGCGCGCTGCCTCCGCCTGCCTCGCATGAGGGTTCGCCTACTTTGGCAATACTATGGCGATGACGATGGAGTCCGCCTTGTCCCCGGAGGTAAATGCTCCTTCAATCTTTTGGGTTTCTTGTCTTTTTGGAATGTCTCTTCTTTTGACACCTTGTGACTTATGGCTTCTTCTTCTCTTGCGCCCACCAAGAGGAACGTGTTGGAGAACGTGTTCGGCGATGGTCAAGGGACTCTTGACACGCCTAACGGCGATATCTCCTTGCCGGAGACCATCCGCCCCCTCTGAGACTAGGATCCACGGGAGCGCAACCAGTACTTGCGTGGGCTACCCCCCATGGAGGTCTCTGGTCCCGCGGTCCAAGTGGCCCGGGGACCACTGCAGATCCGCTGAACCGCCTCCACGCCCGCCAAAGCTTCCATGCCTGCTGCCGCCCTGGTGTGGCGGCCGATTCGACCAAGGCCTGGGAGCGCCTCATCCTCGGCGACGACGACGAGGAGGGAGAGGGAGCCCTAAGAGAGCTCGCCTCCGCCTCTGAAGCTCCTGCCGCTCCTCCGCCCCCCCAGGAGAGCCTACTGCTTTGCCGCCGCTCCGCCACCGGGTGAGAGCGGCGGCTCTTGCGGAACCGGCGCCCGCTGCTGGCCTTCTGCTCCCTGCTGCTGACGCTCCTGCTGCTGCGCTTGCCGACGCTGGGCTGCTCCGCCGCCGAGCCGACGCTTCGAAGATCGGCGCCACCAGCGCCCGGCTTGCTCCGACGGCGCCAACCGTGATGGCGCCGCCGCTGCTTCCGCGACTAGGCGGCTTGACGCTGCCCCCTTCGACCTTCGCTTTACGGCGCGCGCGCGCCGGTAGCTTCTCTGCTTACGCACATTTTACATTAGGGTTAGCATGCTGCATGTTTTCGCATACCAAACCTGCTTACGCTTATCTTCATTGATAGAGCGGACGCTGGGGCCTCAAGCTCCATCCCGCACGACTCGCCAGCCCCCCGCTTGCCCGTGACTCCTTCGACGGAGGCGAGGCCTCTCACCGCGGAGATCGCGCCGGAGACGAGGTTGGAAGAACCTTCGGCCGTTGCCGCAGCCGACGCCAACGTCGTGGGCGCCATTGCCGCCGACGTCGGGCGCTCCTTCGAGGCGCTCCGTGCTCTCGCCCACACCTGGGCGTCCACGGAAGGCGCTTTAACCTGCGCATGCCGTGGCGCGGCGGCGGCAGCGCCGGAGCGGAGGTCGCCGCGAGGAGACGGCGGCGCGCGAGGTCAAGCGGCGCAAGCCGCCGCCGCCGCCACCAAAGCCGTTGAAGACCTCCACGCGAGCACTCCGAAGCGTCTTTGGGTCTCGCCGACATGTTGCGCGGGCGCCTACCACCTTCGGGACGCCCTGCATGCGCTGGCGCGTTTTGTACTCCGCCGAGGAGACCGCCGCGCAATATGCTGGGGCCGTGGGGCGCGTCGCCGAGGCCTTGCGCGATCTCCCCATGGTGATGCGGGCGCGGGCGATCGAAGATGGTCGCCACAGCGCTCTCAAAGCAGCGCGGTTCGTCTTGGGCAACTGCCTTGCCCAAAACGCCGCGTTTGACCTTGACGCCGCCACCGGGGAACCTTCGCGCCAGCTAGACCGGATTGAGCAGTCGCGGGTTGACACCGCCGTCAACCGCGTCTCAATGATGGGCGGCGCTGCGCCGGCAGAGGGCGATGAAGATGAAGACGAGGAGTAGACGAACTTCCTCATCTTCTTTTTATCCCGTACAAATCCTGTTAATGCAAACTTTTACTTTTTGCCGTGAGTCTCGATCAAACTTCGCGCAAACTCTTATTTGCGAAAAGAACTGGGGCACCCGAAAGCAAAAAGCTTTATGTCGACGATTGGGATATTGACCCAAGTCAACCAAGGTTCTTAAAGATTGAGATAGGAGACACGCCGAACAACCACGAACAACGAACGAATGAGACGGGGTTTTATCACGGTTCAGCCTCTCGGGAGATAATAGCCCTCGTCCAAATTTTCTTTATATCAAAGAGGATTACAAGGTGGAACTCGGCGAGATCAGCAGTCTCACGAGTAGTATGCGAAAATCTATCTGCTAAGGGGTCAAGTCGTGAAACTTCGTCTCGGATGCCCCTAAACGCCGTAGGGCATGGTTTATATAATCTGAGCAAACCGATCTACCAAGGGAATATCGGTAGGGCTAACTACGAGATCGTGAACGAACTCAAGATATGCCAAATATAACCTACTGAGAACAAGGTAAGCTCTAATCTTGGGGATCACGACTCCAAATCCAATCCGGGAAACCACGTCAAGTCTTCTCGTAGCCGTCAGAGAACTCCCATTGAGATGGACTCAAACACGATTCCTTGGCCACTACGCACCACGCCAGCCAGAGCTGTTGGCAGATGCATATGGGCGGATAGAACCTTCCAGGAGCCGGGCCTGGTAGGTCATTCGATTGAAATTTGTCGGGAGTGGGCCATGGCAATGGGCCGTAATTTTATCCCCGACAGCTAGCCCCGAGACTCAAGTGGAAGGACTCACTAGAGTGGGGTCTTCCTCTTGAGACTCAAAGTCACTGAAGAGGGTATTTTTCCTGCTACAAAGACGTGCAGCAGAGACCGAATGTTATGGTTCAACCAACAATACATGTTCGGATCGAATAAACCCGTCCGGCGCCGAGCAACTCTGTTGCGTCGAATAGGAAACGACATCTGTCCGAGCAGAGTACCCAGCCCTCGATACAGAAATCGGAAATCCAGTCCCCAAGCGCAGAGCTCGTCGCGGGGACCTGACGCGCGCTCCGGACGAAGAGCTGTCCGATGCGAGGTGAATCATCTCCTTGAGACTGAACGTCATCAAGGAGGGATTGGATTCTTAATAGTGGAGAGCGTACCACCGCATCCGGTAAGATCAGATCTTCCGGGAGAATGAACATAGCAAGTCGCGAGACGGACTCGTGCTGCTGCATCCAGGCATTCAGATGCCTAGGAAAAGATAGGGGAACCACCTCTCGGGCTAGAGCTTGCCCGAGGAAATAGAAATTGCGCTCTCGAGCGAATGTCGCGCTCAGGAGCGAGGGTGATGTGCCCCCAGACGTAGATCGTGTGCTAGGAGCAGACAATGCATACGGAGGGGAAGGTGACCCAGTCCCAGAGCATAGAGCTCGCCAAAGGAACCAGATAAAGCGATCCAGTCCCCGAGCACGAAACTCGTTAAAGGAACCAGAAAGTGCGACCAGGTGAAGACGTACCCGGTAGGAGCCCACGCTCCGGGCGAAGAGCTGCCCGGCGAGGTGATCCACCCGAAACACGGAGCTTCGTCGCGGGGACGAATCGCGCTCCGGCGAAGAACCGCGGTGCGAGGTGAATCACAACCCGATGCGACAGAGCCGCAAGAGAACGTGTGAAATCAACGCTTTACCCATGCGTATTCCTGCGATGGTGTTAAGCGTTGTCTTGGCAAGTCTGAGAACCGACGCTTGAGTGCCCGTTGCGATGAGAATCGACTACGGTGGGCATGCCCGCGATGAGAATCGGCTTACGGTGGGCGGGACCCCATTGGTGGCGCACTACCTTGACTTAGCGGGCTGTGAAGGTCGCGTCGGGCAAAGGCGAAAATCTTCTGCGGGCGGTGAATCGATCCACAGGCATGCGCGAGCAAACCCGGAAGAGAGGGATGCGACATCGGTTTTGGTGGGAAGCACGGAACCTCGCCGCGACCATCACGGTCGGCGTTCCCGTTCGCACTTCTGCGAAGACAAACAAGAAACGAGCCGGAAAAAAAAAAAGCAAGAACAGCTCTAAGAAGAGCAAAGCGAGTTTTGGAAAACACGCAAAGGACGAACTACCCGCACAAGACATAATTTTTTTTCGCACGTCCCCGACAAGTTAGTGTCACCTCGGCGAATCACGAACCGACGCTAGAGTGCCCGTTGCGATGAAATCGGCTTATGGTGGGCGAGGACTCCATTGGTGGTGCATTGCTCGGATTACCGTGCTAGGAAGGGCGTAGCATGGATAAAAAGACGATGTCGGCAAGTGCAGCCCATTGCGGCTAAGACCGCTAACCGTGGAAGGTGATCGGACCTTAGCCGTAGGCAAAACGTGCGAGGCGAAATCTTATCCGAGCATGGACCCTTGCAGCGTTGGTGTCGCCTCGGCGGGTGCGGAACCAGCGCCAGGAGTGCCCGTTGCGATGAGAATCGGCTTACGGTGGGCATGCCCGTTGCGATGAGAATCGGCTTACGGTGGGCAGAAACTCCCTCGGTGGTGCACCACTTTGGTTAACCGGAGCCATATAGGTCGTCACCAGATAAAAAGGCATTCTCGTACGCGGGGAGCGCTACTGGAGCGAAAGACCAACGAGGTTTTGGAAAACCAACGCTAAGGAAAGGAACTGAAAAACTGAAAACGCATCGGGTTGCGAAATTCAGCTCAAGTCCCAATGACCGAGGAGAGGTAGTCCTTCGAGGAGCTGGCCGAAGCACTCAAGACCGCCGTCAGCGCTTGAATCGAGCAAGAGTCGACGAGCAGCTTTTCTCGCAAAAAGAGCAGCAAAAGACAAGGACGAACAGGAACCAAGAGTATGGCGAACAGCGCTAGAAAGTTTTAAGAAAACCGGTAGAACACTTGGCCTAACTCCCAGCCCCTGTTGTGCAGCTGCTCGAGGACCTGAGTTTGCGAACTCGAACAGGTGCACAAGAGAAAGAGCGACGCCCTAGGCCCCGGTACGGACGATGCATGGAGACCTGAACTTGCGACTTCAAGCACGTGCGTAGAGAGTTAGAGCGACACCCGTATCCTGATCGACTCGTTCCAGAAACTGCTCGTTAACGTAAGTTAGGCGATTCCAAAGGTAACCGAACAAGGAAAGTGCCTCTGCCGCGGAGGGCTTACGAGAGAAGGCTTTACCAAGTGGTCGTGCCGTGAGCGGTAAGTGCCTCTGCCGCGGAGGGCTTACGAGAGCAGGCTTAGCCGCGAGGCTGGATGCCGTGTTACGCAACTCTGAGTTTAGGAACTTGTTGAAACAAGATACGGGCAGGGAAAACCCTTAAGATTGCGGAGCCAAGAGTTCGCAAGACCGGACAGCCATCAAGTGTTACCAGAGAGAAAGAGTAGTCTGAGAAGACAAGTGGTGAGGAGGACCGCAGGGGGCCGCGAACATTCACCGCTCAATGGGTTGAACTTTACATGGCGGCCGAGAGACTTGAGCGAACTAAGGCACGAAGTTTGAGAAAAGCGCGAAGAAAAGCGAAAAGACCTACGAGGAACTTACGGTCGGTCGATGTTACAAGTCTTGCCACTCTCTCCGTCATCCATTGCCAGGTAACAGCCGGGATCCGGAAGGAGTTTTGATCCGATCCCGAGCACGGAGCTCATCGTGGGGACGAGCGCGCTCCGGGCGAAGAGCTGCCAGCCTGAAGAGATCCGATCCCGAGCGCGAGCTCGTCGCGAGGATCAGACAGCGCCCGGCGAAGAGCTGCCGCGCGAAGAGATCCACCCGAGCACGGAGCTCGTCGCGGGGACGACGCGCCGGGCGAAGAGCTGCCCGGCGAAGAGATCCAACCCGAGCACGGAGCTCTCGCGGGATCAGACGCGCCCGGCGAAGAGCTGCCGGCGAAGAGATCCACCCGAGCACGGAGCTCCTCGCGGGACAGACGCTACCGCACGGAGCCGGGGAACTAGATCTAGGAGGCGATCAAGATCGAAGGGATCGATCCGATCTGGCAGGGGAAGAGACATCATGTCCTTCTGAGTCGTGATCCTCAGGGAGAATCTCCTGGTCGCTGATAGAGTTCGACATGTTCGATCTGCGAGGTCCCCACGGACGGCGCCAACTGTCGACGATTGGGATATTGACCCAAGTCAACCAAGGTTCTTGAAGATTGAGATAGGAACCGCCAACAATCACGAGCAAAGAACGCGAGGAGAGCGGGTTTTTATCTGGTTCAGCCTCTCGGGAGATAATAGCCCTCGTCCACCTTTCTTTATATCAAAGAGGATTACAAGGTGGAACTCGGCGAGATCGGCGAGTCTCGGTAGTAGTATGCGAAAATCTATACGCTAAGGGGTCAAGTCGTGAAACTAGTCCTCGGATGCCCCTAAACGCCCGTAGGGGCATGGTTTATATAATCTGAGCAAACCGATCTACCAAGGGAATATCGGTCGGGCTAACTACGAGATCGTGAATGAACTCAAGATATGCCAAATATAACCTCTGATGAGACAAGGTAAGCTCTAATCTTGGGGATCACGACTCTAATCCAATCCGGGAAACCATGTCCTGTCTTCTCGTAGCCGTCAGAAATTCACATTCGAGATGGACTCAAACATTTATTCCTTGGCCCTCGCACCACGCCAGCCGAGAGCTGTTGACGGGATGCATATGGGCGGATAGAACCTTCCAGGGAGCTGGGCCCTGGTAGGCTGTTCGATTGGGCCGTCAGGGAGTGGGCCATGGCAATGGGCCGTAATTTTATCCCCGACACTTTAGACAGAGCGTTCTATTGAAAGTGAGCGCGTTTTCCTTAGGCGTCAAGTTACTTCAACCCTTATGGCCTCTTGGCGAACCGACCTTAAACGTTATGTGGCGAGAGCTTAGCTTCCGGAAGTGGTCTAGACGCCGGTGCCGCCGTTGGCGCATTGCCCAGACCGAGCCGACACACCAGGCTAGAACCCACCTTCCGTCCGCCTCGCCTCGCCCAGCCGCAAGCTTAAGCGTTTGCTCTTGCAACTAAGGGGCCATCAGCCTTAAGTACTTTTTCGCTACCAGCATTCAATAGAATGCTTTCTAACAGACTTTTTGAGGCTACGCAACTGATCGCCACAAGCTTTAGATAGAACGTTCTGCTGCAAGTGAGCGCTTTTTCCTTAGGCATCTGGTTACTTCAACCCTTATGGCCTCTTGGCGAACCGACCTTAAACGTTACGTGGCGAGAGCTTAGCTTCCGAAAGTGGTCTAGACGCCGGTGCCGCCGTTGGCGCATTGCCCAGACCGAGCCGACACACCAGGCTAGAACCCACCTTCCGTCCGCCTCGCCTCGCCCAGCCGCAAGTTCAAGCGTTTGCTCTTGCAACTAAGGGGCCATCAGCCTTAAGTACTTTTTCGCTACCAGCTTTCAACAGAATGCTTTCTAACAGATTTTAGGGCGAAAAAGAACAGATGCCCATAGAGAGACAGAACTTATCTTTTTATTGAAGATGGCTTTGTACAATCAATTTTCGAGGCGAAAGCAGAAGGAGGAAGACCTTGCTGCTCGGCTCCAAAGGAAGGCCAAAAAAGCTCCTGGAACAGCTACCTACGGGTAGAACTTCCTCCGCTGCTCGACGTTCCAAGTGTTCGCCAGTTCGCGACCATCCTCGAAGGCGAGCCTGATTGAGCCTGGGCGGGAGATTGAGACCACCTTGAAGGGGCCCTCCCACAGGGGAGACAGTTTGTTGCGCCCAGCCTACGCTTGGATTTTGCGCAGGACGAGGTCGCCCACTGCCAGTGTTCTCTCACACACCCGCCTTACTTGATAACGGCGCAACGCCTGTTGATACTTGGCGGCCCGGATCGCCGCCCTATCTCTGATCTCCTCCAGGAGATTTACTTCATCCTGACGCCGGTCAGGGTCTCTGTCTTCGCTGAACGCCGCCACCCTTGGGGACCCAAAGGCGAGCTCTGATGGGAGCACCGCCTCCGAGCCATACACCAGGAAGAAAGGGGTCTCGCCGGTGGCTCTATTGGGAGTTGTCCGCAGCGCCCGCAACACGGTGGGGACTTCTTCCGCCCAGCGTTTGCCACGCTTCTCCAGGCGGTCGAAAGCCCTTGTCTTGAGTCCTCTGAGTACTTCCGCGTTTGCTTGCTCCACTTGCCCATTGCTCTTCGGATGTGCAACGGAGGCGAAGCACAGCTTGGTACCCAGCTCTTCGCACGAGTCTTGGAAATCGACGCTCTTGAACTGCGCGCCGTTGTCGGTGATGATCCTGTTGGCGATGCCGAACCGGACGAAGATGCTCTTCATGAACTTTATGGCAGCAGCGGACGTGATCGCCAGGACCGGCGATGCCTCCACCCACTTGGTGAACTTGTCGACGGCGACGAACAGATGTGTCTAACCTCTGGTTGCCGCGAAAGAACGGGCTCAGATGTCAAATTTCTGCACGCGAACGGCGGAGAGCGGAATGGTTTGCGGCGCTGGGCGGTCGGTGGATCTGCTTAGCATGAAATTGGCACGCCGCATCTCCTCACCTTCGAAGGCATCCCGGAGAGCGATAGGCCAATAAAGCCGTGGCGAAAGCTTTCCCAACCAACGCCCGGCTCCCCGAATGGCTCCCGCACATGCCTACATGGATCTCAGAGAGAATTGCACTCCCCGCTTCCCGAGTGACGCTCTTCAGTAGAACTCCGTTTGCGCCCTAGCGATACAGGTCCCCACCTACCAGAGCGTGGCGCTTGGCCTTGCGCGCTATCTTCTCGCCGACGCAGCATCGCCGTCGAGATCACTCCGTCCCGCAGTAGGCTAGGATCGATCCATCCATCGACCTTCCCGGACGGCGTGGCGACGTTAGCATTGTCGCCGACGTACTCTGCTCGCACGCATTTCCGCCTCACCGCCTCGGCGGCTTCTTCGCCTCCTCCCTCCAACCGGGAGTTGTGGCGAGATTGGTCACGTCTCCTCCGATATGGGAGCTGCGTCAAGGAAAGCGTCGTCCCGCCAGATTGGAGGCTGCGACGGACGGCCGTGAGTCTTTCTTCAAAAACCCCAAATTTAACAGCGCCCTTGACGAGGCAATGGGGGCAGTTCATCCGCCATATAGTTGTCGTGGCGAGGGCGTCGCGAAGCCCAAACCTCGAATGCCGCTTCAACCGGCGCACCTCCGCCCGTAGGCCGCCATGACGGATCCGGCGGTGAAATCCTTTCTCGCTGGTTGATGACTAGGAGAAGTCGCCCTTTACTTGCAATCACGGATGCCGGTGGTCGCCACCCCGAGCCCCATGAGTAATCCTTCATACTCCGTGACGTTGTTGGTAGCGCGAACTCCAAAGACCACCAGTGCGGACAATGTCGCCGGGAGACACCAGAACGACACCGCCCAAATTTCACAAGCCGGAACTAACCGTCGAAGAAGAGAGTCCTGGCGAGTCTTGGGGCGTCTTTAGCTTCTGCGTCCGCCAGAGTCCACTCGCTGACGAACTCCGCCAGAGCTTGCCCTTTGATGGTCGTTCGGGGAGCGAATTTGAGGTCGAATTCTGCCAGCTCCATGGCCCACTTGGCGATGTGGCCCGTCGCCTCATGGTTGAAGAGGATCTCCGCAAAGTACTTAGTAAAGATGGTGATCTCGTCCACGAAAGTAGTGACGCAGCCGGACGCCACGGCCTGGCGTAGAGCATCTTCTGGTGATGTGAATACCTTGTCTCGGCGTCGTGGAGGACTTTGCTGATGTAGTAAATGAGGCGCTGAACACCTTCTCTTTACGCCACCAAAGACATGCTACCGACCACCTAGGGGTTCGCCATGCATAAAGGATCAGCGCTCGCCGGGTCCGGGCGACCAAGACGGGCGGGAAGTTAGATACTTCTTGACCCGTCGAGCGCCTCCTGCGCCTCCGCCCACCAATCGGTGGTTGGTCTTCTTGAGAGCTTGAGTAGTGGGAGACTTTTATCCCCAGGCCCGAGCTATAAAGCGGCCCAGGGAGGTCAAGCAGCCCACCAAACACTACATCTGTCGAAGTCACGTCGGGGGCTTCATGTTCTCGATCGCCGCGATCTTGTCAGGGTTCGCCTCAATCCCCCTCTGGGAGACGAGGAAACCTAACGGTTTGCCCGACAGAACGGCGAACACACACTTCTCGTGGTTGAGCTTGATGCGATTTTCTCAAGTTGGCGAAGGTTTCTTCCAGTCGCCGATCAACTCCTCCGCCTTCTTAGACTTCACCACCAGGTCGTCGACGTACACCTCCAAGTTCCGCCCTATTTGGGGCGTGAGTAATGCATGGCCCTCGATAGGTTGGGCCTGCATTTTTCAGTCCGAACGCCATCCTTGTGTAGCGAAGAGACGCCCATAGGCGTCACGCGAAGCGGCGTCTTGTCTTCATCTTCTTCGGCCATGCTAATCTGGTGGTACCCGGAGTACGCATCCAGAAAGCACAGCTGCTCGCACCCTGCTGTAGAATCGACGATGAGATCAATGCGGGACAGCGGGTACGGATCCTTCGGGCATGCCCCGTTGAGGTCGGTGAAGTCCACGCACATCCTCCACCGCCCGTTGGATTTCTTGACGAGGACGGGGTTCGCGAGCCACCTGGTATGGGCGACGCTGCGAACGACCCCCGCCCTTAAGAGCTTGTCCACCTCCTGGCGGATAACTTCCGGGCGCTCCACCGATTGCTTTCGGACCTTTTGCATGACCGGTCACGCGCCGGGGAACGTCGCCAATTTGTGCTCAATCACCTCCCTGGGGACTCCAGCCATGTCGGACGGTTGCCAAGCAAACACGTCTGCGTTAGGATCGCGGAAGGAGACGAGCGCCTTCCTATTTGGCGCCGAGAGAGGCCCACCCGAACGGTCTCGCCGGTCGACTCACTCGGGGAGATCGCCTTAACCTCCTAGACGAACCAGTGAGGCACGGATCTTCGCGGAGGAGCTCCTGCGAGTCGTCGGCCTTCGGGCGCCGATCGCCCGCCAAAGCGAGAGCGTCCTTGTCGCAGCGGGCGCCTCGGCGATCCACTTTCAAGACGATGGGGCCGGCTGGCCCTGGGATCTTCACCACCATGTACGCATAGTGGCAAGCCGCCATGAACTTGGTCAGCGCCGGCCGACCCAGTATGGCGTTGTAGGGGAGGTCGAAGTCCGCCACCTCGAACTCAAGCATCTCGGTGCGGAAGTTGTCGGAGCCTCCAAACGTCACCGGGAGGCTGACGCGCCCCAGCGGGACGGACTCAGCCCCCGGCGCGATGCCGAAGAACGGGAGCGCCGGTCGAAGCTCCTGCTGCTGGATCTGGAGTGCCTTGGCAACCCAGGCGGATAGGAGGTTGAGGGAACTCCCTCCGTCTACCAGCACCCGCCCTAGCTTTACATTCCGGACCGTGGGCGCAACCACGATCGGGAGATGTCTAGGGCCGGCGGTATTGCCTGGGTGATCGGCCTGACTAAACGCGATCGGTTGCTCCGACCACGCCAGCTGCCTTGCTGACCCAAAGCCGGGTACGGCGGCGCACACCTCCCTCATCGCACGCTTAAAGCTAGCGTGGGACGGATAGGTGGCCGATCCACCGTGGATGACGGCAACTTCGAGCTCCGCCTGTTGAAAACCAAGCGAAGCCGTTTCCTTGCCCTTGCCGCTGCCGGACGCCTGCTGCTGCTTGTGGACGCGCTTGTCCATCAACTTGTTGACGACATGGCAATCTGCCAAGTCGTGGGAGCTGTTGCGGTGAATGGGACAGTAAGCCCCTCCGCTCCACTCGCTGGGACGGCGGTCTCGCCCGTCGTCGCTGCCGCGGGGGCCGCCGTAATCCGGCGGTCGCTTCGCCCTGCGGGACCGTTCTGCCGCCCGCTGCCGCCGCTCCACCGCTGACCTCCTCCTTTCTTCGCCCGCCCGCGCTGCGCCATGCGGCGTCATTGCGCCGTCGTCGTCGTCGTCGTCGCGCTCGGCGGCCATGACCTGCCCGGTCTCGGCCGCCTTGCGCTTCTTCTTGTCCTTGCCGCCGGGATTTCTCGAGGTCCGGCCGCGCCGCATTGTGTCCCCACCAGTCAAATGGGCGAAGCGTCTCTCCGCTGAAGGGCGCTTGTCGCCAAGGTGAAGAGCTCTTCCGTCGTTTTGATCTTGCGGGTGGCCATCTTCTCCTTGACCCTAGGGTCTCGGCGCCTCTCCCTGAATGCCGTGACAACGGCGTCGATGGAGATGTCAGGGATGGTATTGCGAACCTGACTGAAGCGTCGGATGTAGTCGCGCAGTGACTCTCCCTTCTTCTGCTCCACGTTGTGGAGGTCGTCCCCGACTCCGGGCTGCTCAAGCGTGCCTCGGAAGTTGGTGATGAAGAGCTCAGAGCTCCTTCCACGACCCCACGGACTCGGGGCAGTTCATGAGCCAAGAGCGGGCTCGCCGGTGAGGACTGCAGGAAGTAGTTCGCGGAACCTTCCCGACCCTCGGCCGGCTGCATCACCGTAGTGTAGATCTGCAAGAACTTCGTCGGGGTTGGTGGAGCCGTCATACTTCTCGATGGGGTGGGCGGAACCTCTCCGACCATCGGGCGCTGGCGCAGCTCCTTTGAAAAGCGCGGCGGCACCGACTTCAGAGCCTCCGCTCTGGATCGCCTCCGGCTCATTGGGCCCGCCGTCCGGACGGCGCCAAGAGGCACCTCCTTCCCAGCGAGAGGCGTCGTGGGAACCCTCCTGTCCCCACGGGCGGCGGCGTCGGCGCGATCGCGCTTTTCGGTCGTGCCGCCTGCGGAGCTTGTCGCGCAGGTCTTCTCCTTGTCGCAGATGGCGGTCCTCCAAGTGGGACCGGAGATCCCTTCGCCTATCGCTGCTGGCGAACCCCGTAAAGTCGCCTGCTTCGTAAATCTGGCCCGCTCCCTCCCGCCAGAAGATCTGCGAGAGGAACGCGGGGGCAAGAAAGAACGGGAAGAAGCGGAAAAGCCGGTTCCCGCGCCTCCTGAAACTTGCACCACCGCCGGCGACGCCGACGAAGCGGGCCAATCGCGACCACGGAGCCGCCGGAGTCCGAGTCACCGCACCGATGGGTTGTCCAGCAGGCCACGCCGCATGGAGGTTCTGTCTTTGAGTGTACTCCTCCAAGGCCAGCGCCAGATAGCTTGGCCGGGCGATCGCCGCCTCGGCCGATCCATCGCCATTGCCGCTGCCGACGCCATGCCATGCTCTAGCGGCCGCCTCGTCCATCCATCGGATCGCTTATCCGCCATTGATGAAGTCAAGAACACGAACCGATGCTAGCGCTCCCCTACCGCGCGCCATCGACGGCGTGTTCACGCTCAACCATCGCGGATCACACCCTAGTCGATTTCTATCACGCTAGCCGATCGGCCGTGCTCGGTTTGATTGAGCGATGGGCAAAGAAAGAGCAACACACGGAATTACCGTGTTCGACCCTCTTGCGGGTAATAGTCCTACCCCCGCTGAGCCTTCGCTCTTCTCTTGTTGTGGTTGAATGGAATGTGGTTTACAGAATGCTTGTGAACTGAGTGTTCAAAGCGCACGTACCCTCCCTCCTCCCCTTTCTCTCCTCTCCTTTTATACAAGCCTCGAACCGACGGAGAGAGCCGAGGGTAAGCGATCTGATACTCTCGATACATCGACGAGACACGACAGAGAGACGCAACGTCTTCTTTGCTACCGAAGCGGCGCCGCCCTCGCGTGCCGCCAAGTGGCCTCGCCCGCCACGATCCACGCCCGGTGAGTCTGCGGGTGGGGCCCAGCCTGCTTCTCCTGACGCGGGCGGCTATCTTAAGCAAACCTTCTCTCTGCCGATCAATTCCTCTGCGCCCGGTGGATGTACCGCCAGACTGCGAGGTCATCAGAAGCGGTAATCATCTCTTCAGCTGTCTATCCGCGCGTGATGTCGCATTAAATGCGCTCGTCCTTCGTAGCAGGGAGAGCCTTCGTCTAGAAGACTCCTTCCGCAACGCTCCCTGCCATGCGGGCCCCGCTTGACAATGGGGGGCCCTACGCGCGTCGAGGGGCTTGCCCACGCGCCCGTCTGGTGCGTGGGGCCCTCGCCCGTGCCCGATGGGCTCGCCCACACAGCTGGGCTGGCCGGCCGCCTGATATGTGGGGCCTCGCCTAGTCTTCTAAGGGCTCGCCCCGCAGCCGCTGAACTGCTTTCGCTCGCTTTGGCGTGGGGCCCTTTGGCGCCGAGGGGCTCGCCAGCCACTGGGCCTGCTTTCGACGCCAGAGGTGGGGCCGCTGCTGGCGCCGAGGGGCTCGCCCACGCCACTGGGCCTTCTCGCCCTTTGTGCGTGGGGCCCGCCTGGTCTTCTCAGGACTCTTCGTACCCCGGTATTTATTACAAGCGATGAGTGGCGGTGTTGAGGGGGAGCATGAGAGCTAAGAGCAAATTGAGCCCAAATTTCAATTTCAGCACTTAAATTCGTATGCATTGATCTAGGGGGATCTAGGATCAAGTTCATGTGCTTATGCTATTACTTGCTTGACTTGTTGTGCTTTGCCTGCTCTAGATCATGCAATTACTAGCTTGTGCTCAAATTCTAGCTCACACCATTGTACATATGTATCTTGCTCATGAATTGTCCCACTCAATGGGTTGTAGCTTGCTCATGCTCGGTTCTCATTCATATAAGTTGTATCTTGCTCATTGCCATGGTCATGCTTTGTGCATGTGTATCTTGCTATCGAATAGAATTGTGCCTTAGATGCATTGTATCTTGCTCTTGACTAGAACACATTCACATATGTTGTAACTTGCTCTTGTTTGGATCATGCTCACTTGCTCACCAAATTGACTAGAATGTGCTTAGGTTTGTTTGAGCTGGCTTGTGATGTGCTCTAGTTGGCTAAGGCTCAAACATGCTCAATACTTGGATCATGGATCGATGACTAGTGCTTAAATGATCAAATATGGCTTGGATATTGGATTATATGCATTTGCATCTAACCCCTTGCCATAGACATAAGCACTTGTATTGCTTTGACATTGTTTTGCAGGTCTTGTCACCAAATTGCCAAAAAGGGGGAGATTGTAAGTCCTAGGACTCATAGGTATAGGGTTTTAGCATTTGGTGCCACGTCAACCACAATTAAGGACTTTATTTTCCTAGCCTTTCTTTTAATGATTTTGGTTGCGTGTGTGTCCGAGGCTCGAGCACGTTTGGTGCGAGTCTCAGGCTCTGGCAGGTCGGTCCCATTGAGCACTCGAGTCGTCGTCTATGTCCTGAGTTTGGGTGAGTCTAGAACATTCGAGAGCGATCGAGAGAGTGCCAGGTGTCCAAGGGATAGTTTGCTTTGGGTTGAAGTCACCTGAAGGGCCCGGAAGCATCCGAGGTACCTCGTGACGTGTTCGGATAGTTTTCGTAGCCACAAGTCCACTCAAAACTAGGCGCGAAAACCTCCCGCCCAAGCCAAGTCGGTCTTATCGGAATTCTAAAAGCCGACAAATATGCCTAACAACCGAGCCAAGTATCCGAGGGAGCGAGACAAGAGAAGGGAGAGGCTGCCCGGTGGGCCTGCGAGCTGCCAGGCCCCACCGGACGCGTCCGACGGGTCACCGGACGTGTCCGATGGGCTACCGGTCACGTCCGGTGGCCAACGAACGGTCCAATGAGGGGCGATCCAGAGAGGGTGTTTTCGGGCAAATTTGTACGGTCAAGCCGACCAGATACGTCCGGAGAGGGACCGGACGTGTCCGGTGAAGACTGCGCGCTCTAGGTCTAAAGCGACCGGGCGCGTCCGATGAGTTTTTAGATGCAAAAATCTGAGGCGCCCATTTATCTTTCTTTGCTCCGATTCGCGCCACGTGTCCAGCTCAAGTTAGGGTCTATATAAGGAGCTCGTGGCTGAGTGAGGGGACTTGAGAGAGCTCTTCATTTGTGTCCCCTTGGCTTGTGAGTGTGTGAGAGCTTCTCCCATGGGTTCCCCTTTGCCCATGTTCATCTCCAGCTAGGGTTTGGGTGTGAGAGAGGAGAGGAGAGGAGAGGGAGAGAAGAAGCAAGGTAAGCATGGGTTTCCCTCTGTTCTCCCGCTGTTTTGCCCCTAGTTTCTTTGGGTTTTGGTGAGGTGTGGGTGGTCTCTCGGTTGTTCTTGCCGAGTGCTCTTTGCGTCATCCCGACGGAGTTGAGTCATCCACCTTGCCGTCCCCAAGCTTTAACGAGGTCATCTTCATCAACCGTTCTTTAAAGTGACCAAGTCTCCGTCAAGCATCACTTGTACAAATACCTTCTTCGCGAAGGTCGGCGCCACGTCCGTGGTGCCGAGGTGTCGGAAAAGCCTCCAACTTGTGGAGGATCTCAGCCTCGGTGTGAGGGTCGGGAGTGAGCCTTGTGCTTACACCCTAAAAGCTCACCGAGTGGATTTGCGGCCACGGGACGAGAGAGTCCCGGTCTCTCTTCGGGGAGATTCCGCATCGAGGAGTAGGTGCTTTGCGCCGAACCTCGTTAAAAATTGGTGAGCCTCTTGTCTATTTACTTTCCGCATTTCTTAAGTGTCGCTTCGACTATCTTCATTTCCGTTGCTTCGGCTAGTTAGGCTAGTTTCATTTCCACGCATTAGTCAGTATCCGTAGCTAGTGAATTAGTCAAATTAGCTCTCATCCTTAGCTTAGCTAGTTTAATTTGACTAAGAACTAAAAATACAAAAATAGAGGCTTAGAAATCACGCGATTGCTAGTTAGCAGGTGCCTGCACAGGTGGGTTTCGCGCAGGCGGCTGCTCTCACATGCAGATGCATACGGGTAGTGCAGGCACTAGTTTCTAAGAGCATCTCAGTGAGGCCTTTAAATTTCCTCTAACGCTACATGGAATCTTCTAAATGAATCGCTACTGATGCAAATTCCCTCTCACATGCATCGAATTCCCTCCTGCTGCATTTGAAAAATTTTGAAATAGAGGTGCATTTGGGGGGTGAGATGGGAATGCTCTAACCATGCACACACACGCTTAGTAGATGTTAGTTGTATAGGTTCGTTTATTTTCTATTTAAAATTCTCTTTTTCATATCTATTTTATTCGAAGTCTAACTTGCGTAGAAAAAATTTCATAATTCTTATAAATTCCTAATCAACCCATTTTAATACTTTTCTATTTTTTGATTTTTTTATTTATTGTTTGTTATAGATTTATTTTAGTTTTTATTTATTGTAGATTTATTTTGTTTTGTATTTATTATAGATTTATTTTTGTGTTTTGTTTTTAGGTAATTTGTTGTGTATTATTTATTATAGTTATATTTTTGTAAGTAATTTGTTTTGTATTGTTTATTATAGATTTTTTGCTTTTGTTTTCTGTAGGTAATTTATTGTGTATTATTTATTATAGATACATTTTGTTTTTTTTGTAGGTAATTTGTATTATAGATTTATTTTGTTTTATGTTTATTATAGATTTTATTTTGTTTTTTTGCTATCACTTATAGATTTATTTTGCTTGCCGTTGGTCATTTGTTTAATTGACGACAAAATGGAGTCATTTTCATTGCGTGCAAATGGCGGCAATGATTTAATCGAACCACAGTCAAGCGCTAAGCGCAAGAATGAACACGAATCATACGACATTTAACGACGACGGCGCCTGCACAAATGGCTTAAGTGCAGGTGTCGGTCAATGAGTGTAACCCTAAAATTAGCTAATTAGTCCGCTTCACCCCCCTCGCGGCCTTAAATCCCTTCAAGTGATATCAGGGGCCGCTGCCGTACCCCTTAACACGGTTGCCAGCGCGGGCCTATTGCACCGCGACACGCGCGCTGCCGGGACCCGCCGCCTGCGGCCGCTGCGCCGCCGCCGCCCGACCGATAGCACGGGCGGCCAACACCGTCGCGCCACCGTCCTGGCGGCCCCGCCACCACCGCGCCCACATGCGCCTTTAGCCGACAATGACAGTGCCTCCGCCGGGCCGGCGTCGCCCGTTCACAAGACCCGACCAGCCGCACCGCTCCGCCTATCTGCCGGCGACACGTATGCCTGCGGGACCTGCCCGGTCGTCGCTCGCTCGTGCGCTGCGCTACGCTGCTGCAGCCGCTGCCGCCCGTAGGAAGCCGATACCTGTCGGTTTTTTCAGATTAGTCGCGGTTAACCCGGTTAGCCGGGTTTAACAGTTTATTTTTATTCCTAGCCGGCTGAAACTTGAAATATTTATTCCCGTTGCATACGAACTCCAAATTGAGTGATTCCAGCGCCTATAGTTTTCTAATTTCCTCTAGTATTTTAATATATTTTTATATTATATGCTGGTTGTACTGAAACTTGTGTGTGTTTGTTGTTTTCTTGTATTTGTGTGTATGTGCCGCTGCGAGTAGATGTTGGCTGTTGCTGCTGCGGAGACTCTGGAGCTGAAGGCGACGACGTTTAAGGGAACCTCTTCATTGAAGGCAAGAACTAGACTTGCATAATTGTTCATGTTGGTACCAAGTTTAAAGAACTCCGTTAACGGTGAAATGCCCTTTTGATTCTGTTAGGGCAGGAGTCGTTAACGGGGGAATCAACTTTACTATTCCGTTAAAACTTACTTTATGCACAACATTTAGACTTAGGGTGTGTGTGCCTTGTCGTGTTGGTAATTCACTAGCGCGACTAGCCTTTTCATTGACAACCCGTTACTATTCTTTAGCCTGTCCTTTGATTAGTTGTAGGATGTTTATATCACTATAAAAAGCTTATTTACGAAGTCGTGGCTTCGAGTTGGATTTTGGGCAAACTAAATAAACAACTAAAAGCACCTAGTCAGAGGGAGGCTTAGCAAGGTTGTGTTGGGTTTGTGGCTGTGGTTTGGAGAGCCTCCTCTATTAAGGACTGGAACATGTGGCATTCTAGACCAAACCTTACAGGATAGCCGCATGCCCCTTCGGGTCTTGGCTGAGTGTTCTACGGAGTCCACTAACCGCTTGCTCGTAGGATGTCCGGTCGTGCATTTGTACTATTTCTCTAGGAAAGGGGGTTGCATCCTCGGCTGAGGGGTAGGTACGAGCCCGTGACCGAACGACTTTAGTGGGGAACGACCCGGTGCAGCTTTCAGACTCAGCTGGTACCCTGTTGTGGCGATTGTCGGCCGGGCCATGGAAACCTAAAGAGAGGACATGTGAAGTGGTGGGCGAAGTAGGTTGAAAGGCCTTGTACCGTATCTCCCTCTTTTGGGACAAGACGGGACCTGACGGGGAACGTGTCCACACTCTGCAGAGTTAAAACTAGCATGATAGCCGTGTCCACGGATATGGACGGTGAGTGATGTTTCCACAGTGTAGTCTGACCTTTTAATAACAATTAATTTGACTAGTGGGTAGGATTGGGTTGGACTGGTGCGTGTCTGCACCTTCCCTGGTTATTAATAGGATTATGAGTGCATGCATCAACTCACTATAATTAAATAAATAAAACTTGTTAGAATAATAGATTTTTTGTAAAAGAGTCAATCCTATCCTTTGCCTTTGCATTACATTTAAGGACATTGTGCTTGCTGGCGAGCCACATCCTCATTAGATAAGAATTGTGGATTATTTTGGTCAGGTGACGAGCAAGGGAACCAGGAGCACTGAAGGGTGAGAGCTAGCTACGGCGTTCGAGCTGGACGTTGATACCTTTACCGCGCCGTTGGCTTGCTTCTATTTATTTCTGCTTAGTTAATATTATTTATTTTTGCTACTCTGATTGTGTTGGATCTTATGGTTATTTGTATTGTTTCGATGGGAATGACCATCATTTACGTGTAAGACATATTGTCGCATGTTAAAACTTTTATTTCTTTAACTAATGTCATGTGTACTGGCATTGCTCTGTCCGTCTTGCGATGCTTGTCCGGCGCGCATCGTTTGGGCGTTGATGTCTAACACCGGGGTCACAACAAATAAATATGCAAAACCGAAACCCTAGCCAATGGGGCTCACAAATCAACAGTATTTATATTTTCAAGCAACAATTTTAAGAGCACAAGAGTTCTGTACATGTCATATAGAAAAAGAACATCACATATAACATGGAGCAGCTAGCTAAATATTCCTCAAGTTTCCATGAACTCTTCTTTTCTGAAAACAGCTAATGACCAGCATAACAATGACTATCTTAAATATACACAGAAATTTCATGCTTAGCCCAATGTTGGGCACATTATTGTAAGATCAAGTGTTATCCACACGGGAGTGTTGCAAATTTTGCATAATGAGCAAGATATCAATGTGATTCACACAAAGCACAGCTACCAAAATAAGCAAGCCAATAATACTATAAATCATGCATTCTCCAAATATGACAAGAAAGGCATATAAATACATGATCAACTCAAATATTATTGCTGCCATAAAGATAAACCCAGCAATTAAACTCAAGGTTTGAATTTTATTAGTGCTCTTAGATTGCAAACTGGGGTTGCTAAAAGTTTTAGCCGTCCAACAACAGTTTGGGTAATATATCAAAGGTTTATTAATCTGAAATCAAGACCTAATTGTCCTAAGTATAGCACTACTCAGTGTGGAGACTAGCAGATCATAAAGCACCAATTTGCACAGCACCTAAACAGTTCTGAAACAACAAGGACAGCAGTAAACTAAGTGACAAACTGAGCTGTACCACAGGATTAACCTCACAAACAGCTAGATAATC
The DNA here is from genome assembly GCA_036346415.1 of Raddia guianensis. Lineage (NCBI taxonomy): Eukaryota > Viridiplantae > Streptophyta > Magnoliopsida > Poales > Poaceae > Raddia > Raddia guianensis. The sequence goes on along the minus strand of CM070541.1, from coordinate 17,477,326 downwards.
ACCAATAACCAGTCCAGAGCATGTGCAAATATACCAATGAATATGAAATAACCCACAGAGATGACTAGTAGTGCTATACAAGGTTAATGGCCAGAACAGATTAAGTTTGCCTCAAATTTAAGCAATCATCATCGAGCAACACTCGTAGCCCACAAGAACAGTGCATCCAGATTTGATCAATCGGCCTCTAGCTCGAAGGCTAGTCCTCCAGAAATAATCAAACCGGTCCACTGAACAGAGAAGGATCCAGCAAATACTTACGAAGCGTTGGGATCGAACCAACCAGTAGAAGCAAAGCGTGCACAAGCACTGTCCCAGAAAACAATTCGCCGTGCTATTAAGCACCACCGACGAAGTGAATCGGAGATACGATGCCGACACTCCACCACGGCCAAAGGCCACGGCAAGAGCCCGAGATGCAGGAGAACGCAGCGGCAAGGTCACGGCGACCACCCCGTGGCCACGAGAACCAGAGTCGAAGAGGAGCACCACCAAGACAGCACCCACCGGCCGGCGACGGCGCCGAGGCACCGGCAAGAGCAGTAGCAATGCGCAGCAAGTAGTGAGAGGGAAAACCGAGAGAAAACCGAGAGAGCCAAAGAGAGCACGGACTTCCCGTATAGGCGAGGAGAACGAACTCCCGAAGTCCCCGCCACCTCTCCACGGCACCACGCCACCGCAAGTCGGAGACAAGAGAACGGCCGCCGCCGCTGTACAGCAAGGGTTCGAGGAACCCTTGCTCTGCCTGAAGTTGCCGAGCCGGGGCAGCCGCTGCCCTTTTCTCCTCCTGTGGTGGGCCAAAGCCCACCGGCCCAAACAGGGCAAAAGCCCAACAATCCCCACCCTTTTGCCTCAAACGACAAAAGTATTATCGTCGTGAAACTTGTTTAATATACTGTTATTCAACTAAGGTACCGCAAAGGTTTGAACCAAAGTTTAGCCTAAAAGAATCCAACCCAGCACAGACAATGGAGGACTACTCCTTGATCCAAGGCCTTGGTGTGAGGATATTCATCCTAGAGACACACAGTACTAGGCTGCAAATCTGCACCTCTAGCGGGGCAGGACTTTACGGTCATGTCCTTGTATCTATTCATGAGCTCACTAGAGAGTATACCCCAACCTCTCACGGATCGCGACCACACGATCAGCTCACATAGGTTCGTTCTTCACGGGAGCTCTGTAGGACAGCTCCCTAGCCCTTAGGGCTCCGAACTCATTAAGAGGTTTTCACCTCAACCTGCCATACAGATATAGCACTGCAGCGAATGGGACCAAAAGGATGTGCTTACAGTACCACACAGCTTAGTTGTCCCAGAGCCTGATTCACGGGATCTCCGCTCTTTCAAGATGGGTTACCACTGTTGGTTACTACTAGCAGGGTATTAGCCCCATTCCTCTCGATGCTGCTTCGATAGTTGATCTAGGCAAGCCCTTTGTAAAAGGATCAGCTAGATTACTACCAGACTGAGTGTATTCTACTACAATAACACCCGTCTCTCTCGCATGCCGAGCAGACTTAAGCCTTCTCTTAATATGCCTCGAGGACTTCATATTGTCTTTTCTATTCTTAACCTTGACTAGAACGATGCGGTTATCGCAATATACTAAGACCGCTGGAATCGGCTTTTCCAAAGACAGTAGGTCGAAGAAAGCTCCTTGAGCCATTCGCCTCCACCGCCAATCTAGGCGACTAGTTCAGCCTCCATGGTTGAGCGTGTAATGACAATTGCTTGGCGCACTTCCAGACACCGCCCCACCAGCTATAGTGAACACATATCCACTAGTAGCCTTCATCTCATCCGAGTCACTAATCCAGTTAGAATCACTGAATCCCTCTAGGACAGCTGGATGGCCAGAGTAATGGATCCCAAGCTTCATGGTGCCCTTAAGGTACCTAAGTACTCGACGTAGTGCTACCCAATGATCATCTCCGGATTTGCCGTAATCAGCTCAACTCAAGCATCTTGCATATGAGATATCGTGTCTAGTTGCGCTCTTGAGATACATCAAGGATCCAATTACTTGTGAATACTGAGTTGATTAACCCTTCACCAAGATGTTTGCAAAGTCTTAGATTAGGATCATAGGCGTGGAGGCGGGCTTAGAGTCCATATGCCCAAGCGGGTTAGGACTTTCTCCACATAATGGGCTTGTGACAGAGTTATCCCACCTCACCCTTTATAAGCTTGATGTTAAGAATAACGCGACCTCTCCTAGATCCTTCATATCAAAATTCAAAGAGATATTCTTTTGTTTCGTTGATGACATCCAAGTCGGTCCCAAATAGCAATATATCATCCACGTAAAGACACAGGATGACACCTCGGCCCTCAAACCGATAATAAACACATCTCACACCTCGTTTACACAAAACCCCACAGATGTCATCGTCTTATCGAATTTCTCATGCCAACGTTGCATAGGGCTTGCTTGAGACCATACAAGGACTTAATCAAACGACACACCTTGTTCTCTTGGCCATTAACCACAAATCCATCAGTCATTGCTTTGCATATATATCTCCTCTTCCACTCTCCATTAAGAAAAGCGGTCTTCACGTCCATTTGATGGACTAGGAGCTTATGTGCACTGCTAGAGCTATAAGCACACGGATAGTGGGTAGTCTCGCCACAGAGAATAAGTATCAAAATAATCCTCGCCTTCTTTTTGAGTGAAACCCTTAGCCACTAAGCGGGCCTTGTACTTTTCAATAGTACCATCAGTCTCCTCTTTTCTTAAAATCCACTTGCACCCCAATTGGTTTGCATCCACTAGGTAAATCGGTGACTTCCCACGCTCCATTAGCGGCGATGGAATCCATCTCGCTACTGATTTCCTCCTCCAATACTCAAAGATCGGGAGATGCAAAAGCCTCAATGAGGTGCGTGGTTCGTCATCCACGAATAGATGGCAAAATCATCACCAAAAGACTTTTCGGTCCTTTGTCTCTTACTCCTCCTCAACTCCAATTCGAGAGCGGGCTCGGCACCCTCGGAAGGAATAGAGTAATGCTCGTTAGAGCCATCCGTGCGATTATCTCATTTGATCTCATAGGAAAGATAGTCTCAAAGAATGTCGCATCCGTAGACTCCATAAGGTCATTGGGAGCGACTTCGCTCGTCTCGGATTTGACCACTAGAAACCTATAGGCCGTGCTATTTAAAGCGTACCCTAGGAAGACACAGTCGACAGTTTTTGGTCCTAATTTCCTTTTCTTAGGCACGGGCACATTTACCTTAGCAAGGCAACCCCAAGTCCTAAGATGAGACAGGTTTGGCTTTCTCCCCTTCCATCCTTCATAAGGCGTCACCTCGCGATTTCGTGGCGCCACCCTATTTAGGACATAATTAACTGTGAGAACAGCCTCCCCCCACCATCGAACCGACATACCAGAACTTTGTAACAAGGAGTTAACCAAGTCACATATAGTTCGGTTCTTTCTCTCGCCACCCCGTTTGATTGGGAGAGTAGGGAGGTGTGGTTTCATGAATGATACCACATTCTTCACGTAAACGGGCGAAATCCTTAGAGATATACTCTTCTCTCTGTCGGACCTTAACCGCTTAATAGTCTTTCCTAGTTGGTTTTCCACTTGACTTTATAGATCTTAAAATATTCTAGTGCTTCATCTTTAGTTTTTAATAGATAGATATAACAATATCTACTACTATCATCTATGAGAGTAAAGAAATATCGTTTGCCACCCTTAGTCAAGATACCATTCATCTCACACAGGTCGGAGTGGACTAGCTCTAGTGGAGAGGTGCTTCGCCCTTCAACCGTATGAAACGGTTTTCGAGGCTGCTTAGCTTGCACACACACCTCACACTTGGAGCCCTTCTCATAGCTATACTCTGGAATCAAACTCATCTTGCTCAAACGCACTATGGCCTCAAAATTCAAATGACATAAACGAGAATGCCATACATCATGATGTTTATTACAAACCACATTGAAAATGGAAAGATTGTTCTGACACAAGACAGAGAGACTGAACATGCCACCTCTCTCATACCCCTTGCCTATGAAGGCACCAAACTTGGTTAAGATGACCTTATTTGACTCAAACACTAATCTGACACCCTGACGACACAAAGCAGAGCCACTAATCAAATTCCGTCGCATCGTGGGCATGAACAACACGTCACGAAGAACCAGCGTCTTGCCCAAGTCAACTTCAAGCGGACACGGCCGACTCTCTCGATCGTCGCTTGATGCTCCATTGCCCATCAAGACGGATCCACAATCTTGACCACGAAATGAAGTAAAAGAGCCTCTGTCGGCAGCCTATATGACGCGTAGCACCGTGTCGATCCACCAATCAAGTGATGAATCACCATAAAGACTCTAGGTACATACCTGTGGAGGAGCTAGGAGCCACCTCCGCAACATGCGCTGGGCACGAGGGCCACTCTGCTGCATCTGGACTGGTCCTTTGCCGCTGCAGTCCACGGCACCTTCGAGCGATGTGCGGGGTTGCCACACACATAGCAAACCGGATCCTCTTTCTTCTTCTTCATGTTCTTGCCATTGGCGCCACCGTTCTGGGCTTCTTCTTCTTCTTCCCACCACCACCTTGGAGTTCTTGGCATCACCACATTGGCTCGGACGGGGGCGTAGAGTACTTTGAGCCTCCACTAGCACGGGCCCGCCTCGACATTTATAGTCGCACGGAGCTCGAGGAACGTCAGCGCTCCTTCATATGTCGGCGCGATCCACAAAGTCACGCTTCGAGGCGGAAGCTTAGCGAGGCTACATTCACCGAAAACTTTCAGGCGGAGACACTCGAATCGGTTCAGTCCCTCACGTGAGCTGAAGCTCTGGACTGCTCCACAATCGAGCGGTTCTCCACAATCTCGTAGTTCGGGTAACTCTCGCCACAAAGCTCTCATTCCGTTATCCCTTCGAAAATTTCAGCTCCGGTCATCCCACATCTCCTTGGCATCGGTGAAAGTGGAGTAGGTGTCGAAAAGCCTATTCGACACTACGGCTAACAATCGTGCTAGGATCGCGTGATTGGCATCCTCCCACCGGTCTTCTCTCGCCTCAAGTTTTTCTTCTCCTTCGGAGGATCGGAGATAACCCAGTAGATTTTCAACTCTGTCAACCACAGCCTAGTACGTGCCTGCCAACGTTTAAAGTTGGAGCCGTCGAATGTCTCAGGCTTAACTACGTCGCTACTACTCCCAGAGGCCATAGATAAGAATAATTGTTTTCTGGAATGTTGCAAATTTTGCATAATGAGCAAGATATCAATGTGATTCACACAAAGCACAGCTACCAAAATAAGCAAGCCAATAATACTATAAATCATGCATTCTCCAAATATGACAAGAAAGGCATATAAATACATGATCAACTCAAATATTATTGCTGCCATAAAGATAAACCCAGCAATTAAACTCAAGGTTTGAATTTTATTAGTGCTCTTAGATTGCAAACTGGGGTTGCTAAAAGTTTTAGCCGTCCAACAACAGTTTGGGTAATATATCAAAGGTTTATTAATCTGAAATCAAGACCTAATTGTCCTAAGTATAGCACTACTCAGTGTGGAGACTAGCAGATCATAAAGCACCAATTTGCACAGCACCTAAACAGTTCTGAAACAACAAGGACAGCAGTAAACTAAGTGACAAACTGAGCTGTACCACAGGATTAACCTCACAAACAGCTAGATAATCACCAATAACCAGTCCAGAGCATGTGCAAATATACCAATGAATATGAAATAACCCACAGAGATGACTAGTAGTGCTATACAAGGTTAATGGCCAGAACAGATTAAGTTTGCCTCAAATTTAAGCAATCATCATCGAGCAACACTCGTAGCCCACAAGAACAGTGCATCCAGATTTGATCAATCGGCCTCTAGCTCGAAGGCTAGTCCTCCAGAAATAATCAAACCGGTCCACTGAACAGAGAAGGATCCAGCAAATACTTACGAAGCGTTGGGATCGAACCAACCAGTAGAAGCAAAGCGTGCACAAGCACTGTCCCAGAAAACAATTCGCCGTGCTATTAAGCACCACCGACGAAGTGAATCGGAGATACGATGCCGACACTCCACCACGGCCAAAGGCCACGGCAAGAGCCCGAGATGCAGGAGAACGCAGCGGCAAGGTCACGGCGACCACCCCGTGGCCACGAGAACCAGAGTCGAAGAGGAGCACCACCAAGACAGCACCCACCGGCCGGCGACGGCGCCGAGGCACCGGCAAGAGCAGTAGCAATGCGCAGCAAGTAGTGAGAGGGGAAAACCGAGAGAGAAAACCCGAGAGAGAGCCAAAGAGGAGCACGGGACTTCCCCATATAGGCGAGGAGAACGAACTCCCCGAAGTCCCCGGCCACCTCTCCACGGCACCACGCGCCCGCGCAAGTCGGAGACGAGAGAACGGCCGCCGCCGCCCCCTGTACAGCAAGGGTTCGAGGAACCCTTGCTCTGCCCGAGCTGCCAGCCAGGGGCAGCTTCGCTGCCCCCTTTTCTCCTCCTGTGGTGGGCCAAAGCCCACCGGCCCAAACAGGGCAAAAGCCCAACAGGGAGTAGGCCAGTTGGTCCAAAGCTGAGGGGACACAAGCTCCTCCCTTATGCCACTCTCCAGGTTCAGAATTCCTATATCACGGTGATTATCTTTGTATCCTGTCATCCAATATACATTATCATCGGTGAAATAGACATGATTTGCCTTGAGAGTTGGATAGTCTTCAGCACTAAGACAAAGTGATTGATTATGCCCAAGAAACAGCAAATGGCCATCCAAACTATTTTTTCTCACAAGCTTTCCAGCTTCTGTGTCAACTTTAAAAATTTCGACTTTCTCAATATTACAGACTAATGTTGCAGGATCAGCATCTTCATCATGGTCATCCAACTCTCCGAGTCTCCAAACTTGCAACAGATCGTCACATGGAGTCTGAACAATGTAAATATTCTCATAGTCAACAGGTTTTGTCCTGCCAATGATAGACTTCGATATGACCACAGGACCTCTGAGATTGAAGGTGAAAATTTCTCCAAGCGATGTCACTGCATATAACAGACCATCCCTGTAGATGCAGTCCTTAAAAAAATAGTGCGGTGGCAGCCATGTCCACTTGTCATCCCCCAACCAAGCAAACGAAAGATGCCAATATGGATTGTGGATAAGCACCACCAAATATTTTTCTACAGATGTATCGTAAAATACAAATGCCTTCATATAGAGGTAATCCCGCAACTTGCCAAGAGCGAGGGTTCTCGGAGGGGCATAAGCAAAACGCCTCTCTGCAGTGTGGAATGAGTAACCATACTTGGAAAGTGTACCCAAATCATCAAAGATGGGAGCCACGTGCTCGACGGTGATCACCGACGGGAGAGCAATCTGCTCTCTAGTGATTGGATTCACAAGGTGCATCTCGGATCTCTCATCAGCAGTAACCAGCCAGCCATTTGAGGATCCAATCAGACTCCTGCCGCAGATGGCTGGGTCTGGGAGAGTTAACTTGTAGGCTCTCTTTTCATTGAGGCTGTAGCGACAAGCAACGTTCTCACCGGCAGATTTGGATGTGTACAGGAGGCATGGTGTCTGGTTCATATTGTACTGACGAAGCATGCGCAGTTCGGTATACACCGAGTGCCAAGAGGAGCAAACAGAGCCTGCCCGCACGAGGTCAGGGATCTGCAGGAGGGAAAATATATCCATCAGGATGTCCGCTGGCAGCTCCGGCAATTTGCTTTCCACAATCTCGGGATGCAAGTATTCATCTTTTTTTATTTTCTTCCGTAAACTGGGAGAAACAGATAGCAGCTTCGGCAATGCTCTGAACAGTAGAGAGCACAAACTTCTCGGGCGTGTGGCTAGTCTCCATAAGCTCATTAACCTAGCTATACTACAGGCCTCTATTGGAGTAAAACTGAACCTTTCGGATGAGAAAAAAAATGCTTCTTCAGGACAATTGCAAATTGGCAATCTTTGATGGAGCAAAACCAGGACTTTTCAGGAGACAAACTATCAGTATTTATGCAGGACGCTTGCAAAGTTGAACGCTTGCAAAGTTGCAATCTTGGACGAGGCACACCGAGGGAGAGATCTCATGGCTTATAGGCACACCGAGGGAGAGATCTCATGGCTTATACTTGCAGGGAGACCAACCAACCGAGGCCTCGCTTGGAATCAGAGTAGGACGGGAATCCGAGTCCAAGAACAGCCAATTCGTTTCCCTGACATATCCTTCCTGTATTAGAACATCAAGTCCGAAAAGGATTCCTCTCAGAAAACAAACCCAAAGAAAAAAAAAAAAGATTGGACATCGAACCCGGGGCCTGCGAACGAGGTGGCGGCGCGACGAGCTACGCGATAGAGTGGCCGGAGGAGCGGAGCGTACCAGGGGGCGACGCCGGCGAAGAGGCGGATGAGGGCGGAGCAGGGGCCGACGCCGGCAGATGGGCGGTTGAGGACGGAACAGGGGTCGGCGCTGGAGGATGGGCAGAGCAGGGGACGGCGCCGGCGGCTGATCAGGGGGCGGCGGCGGGACTAGCACTGCAGCGGCGGCGGCGGATGGCCAGCGAGGGAGCCGCTGCGATGGCCTGTGGAGTTGTGGCAAGTGGGCCTGTGGCCTAACAGTACTCCGTATGTGGGAGAGACCAGCAGCTTTGAGATTGGTGGAGACACGTGGCGTCCACAGCTATGGGGCTGCAGAAACGAGCATTGCAGACCTTAAGTTCCAGACATGGTGTAACATCCCAATTTTGGGAATGAGAAAAGTTTTTAAAATTTTTAAAACTTAAATTTGAATATCCTGTTTGAGTTGATTAAAATCTTCTAAGGCTTTTGAACTATTCGATAAATGGATAAACATACACTCCTTTTTGATAAAATAAAGGTTTGAAACCTCTCATTTTGTAACCTCTTGGGAATACCCCATATTTAAAACTTTTGAATATAAACTTTCACATTTACATTATAATTTGCAAATAAGAAGCTTTTAGTACTTTTGAACATGGTTTAGAAAATGCTTTATAATTAAAGGTTTGGACTTGGCTCATTTTAAAGGATTTCAAAACCTCTTCAAATACCTTGTGCAAAGCTCATATTTTCAAAAGCATATAAAAATATATATTTGACATACTACAATAAGTAACATGATCTTATAACAATTTTGTCTATGCTTGCCTGTAGATGAGTATATCTTTACAGGAATGAAACCGGTATTTCCGATTTTGAATCAAGGAAATTATGTCTGAAACTTGAATATCTATTATCATAATTTGAATAGTCTTTTCGTTATTGTAGCTTTAGGGTTTGCTCATGAGCATAGATGTTCATGAAATCCCACTTCAATATATGGAAACTATCTCTTTAGTCACATATTCACTTTCGTGGGATGAATATTTTATGAACCTAAATAATATTTTGCGCTCAAGTATGATCTATGAAATCGTCCTAAATGGAACTAATTTTAATATAAATATTTGGACCCAACTATTTCCTTTTTGAGACAAACTTATATCTAAAAACTCAAATTTCTCATCTCAGTTGGAGAATAATATTTTTCAATTTGGAAAATCTATTTTCAGTTTACAAAGTATTTTCATTTGTTGAATAGTGTTGTTTTATATTTTAGGGAATAATTTCCCCTTTCTTTTGGTCTGGGCCACCCCGAGCAGAGGCCAGCCCATCTCCTTTTGTCCCTGTCCAGCCCACAGCACCCACCTTCTCTACCTCTAGTCTCCACCCACACCTCTCCTGGCCATGGCGTGGAGCTCGCGCCCCGAGCCGAGCCCGTGGCGCGCCTCTCCCGTGCTGCCGGGTCCACCTTCTCCCTTGTGCCGCCGCCGCCGTGTACCGCCGCTATCCTAGTTGCCCGAGCCACACCGCCCGCATCTAACGGCATGGGAGCCGCGCACTCGCCTCCTCCGCCTCTACCCGACGCTCCGCTATTGGACCGACAGCTCGTCGTACCCCCAAATCGCTCTCGTCCCTGCATATAATCCAAAGAAACCTCATCTCTCTTGTACAGAGGAAGGCATGGAGCAAGGATTCGATTAATCTTGCTTCTCTCTCCTCTCTCATCTCTCCTCTTGCCTCTCTCCTCTCTCATCTCTGCTCTCTCATCCAGCGCAGCTCCCCTCTACAAAAGGGCCAAGAACGCCCGTTCCTTTTCATCTCCTCTCTCCCACACATGCTTGGCCAAGAGATCGCCTGGTGGACAAGCTCCTCCAGTGAGCTCCTCCCTCGGCCAATGCTTGTCTTTGGTTCCCCTCTACCTCCTCTTGCTCCCTCCAAAGTTAATCGGTTTTTGGTTGCTTGTAGCACACGGGTGAGCTCATCTAGCGCCGCCGCGAACTCCGCCTCTCTGTCGAATCCGCATCACCCGAAGCAGCTCCCGGCCTTCGACTCCGCCCACGGCATCTCCTAGAGCCACGCCACTGATCCCCGCAAGCTCGAGGAGGAAGGAACACCGGAGCAAGCCCACGAGAACCTCCTCCTCGGCTACTTCTGCGTCGCACGTCGACCCATCGCTCCAAGCCTTCTATGCGCGAACCAACTGCACGGTAGTACTCCCTATAGTCCCTAGATGCTCCCCCATACCTCCCTCTAGCCGTAGCTAGTCTAGTTCAACTAGTGGACATTTTCGCCAGGACCATCTCCGCCTCCGACCGCCGCGCCACTGATTCGGTTCACTCCGACATGGCGCATTCCGGGACATCCTAGATCTAGTCTTCCTCTACCCGTAGAGCCCAAGAACTCCTCTTCTAGTGCTCTGTAGCTCCACCGGTTCATCGCCGAAATGATCGCCGGAGCCGCTGGCTCAAGGAAGAACAAGAAAGCGAACGAGCAGCGAGCGAGCGTGCGAGCGAGCGTGCGTGAGCAGGCGCCCGAGCGAGCGAGCTAGAGCCGAGCGCGCCCCTCCCCCCCCCGCACCGTGTCTCTGACAGCTGGTACCCACGCCTCTTTTTTTATTCACACTTGCCGCCGCCTGAGTCTCTGACAGCTGGTCCACCACTAATGGGCCGCCCACTAATGGGCCGCAGCCCAGCCATGTGAGGCTTTTGCCTCTGGGATTTTTCCCTCTCCTGAGAGCCCTTTTTTATTTAAAATAGCAAACGAATTTATTTTGCTCTAAAAATTTTAGGTAAAATACTTTGATAGGTGAGGAATTTAATAAAAATATAATATAGCTACTTTTAGTTGTATTTATTTGCTGTAAAAATTAGTGTAGCCCTCATATAAGGTTCTGTTCATTTAGAAAAATAACAGAAAATCTTACTTTCTTTCTAGAAAATGTTATATCACATTTTAATCCTAAGAAAAATATGTTATTACCTTTTCATAGTATATATTATCTTTATACATTTTTAAGTAACATTTCCTAGTTTATCACTTTTATAAAAAGTAGTCCAAAAGCAATAATCCATGTCTTAACAGTGGGTGACCTATAAAAAATTCTATGAATTGTTGAATAGACCTTTTGCCAGATTTGAGGCCCAATAAAAATAAATATTTTCCTCTTTGTATAAATACTATACTCTTGATAAATTAGAATAGCTATTTTGGACGTTTTTCGTATAACAAGAAATTTCAGAATTTGTTTTCCCTTGGTTTAAAATATTATTTGATGTCTAAAAATATTAGATTATTTTCTATAACCACTACATAGGATATTTTCTTAGGAAAAATATATCCAAGCCTATGCTATTAATATTTACCTTTGGTAAATATGGGTCGCAATTGCTGAGACCGATTTCTAAGCCAAAAGAAATAAGAAATGTTTTTCTTTGTTTTTATAAAAGTTACTATATATTATAGTCACTGAAAACCTTTAATATTTTATGCAAATTATAGAAGTAATGTTTTTCTTAGGAAAAATACTAAGTCTTGTATGTTGCTAGAAAATAAAATTATAAAATTATAAAATCTCTCCTAGGGTTGTTACCCTTTGTCCAAAAGAATATTTTGAGACATTTGTAGATATGAAAAACTACAACATTAGTTTGATAAATCCTTTATAAGGTTTCTAGCCCAATAAAACTTGTTAGACCCTATTTGATTGTAGTCACTTACATAATAAAGATGCAAAAACCCTTCTAAAAACTATTTTCCAATATACTTGTTCTACTTATTTTGATATTCTACAAACCATTGATGTATACTATTTTGGGAACCTAACTATGGGTATTTAGATGCATAATCATGCATAACATTGTTGATACGCCCATTAAGGAAGTTTATGGAATTTCCTTGATACGAAGGATTTATAGCCATTTGGACGATCGCTAGAAAAGCCTTGATATAAAATCTTGCCACCACGATTAGACACGATTGCATTTCATGCATCATATCTTAATGCATATTCTTGTGATTATTTGTACTCATTGCTTCTTCTCGATAGATTCAACAGAACTTGAGATGCAGACTGAAGGGTGGAAGCAAAACCCCGACACTCTCAGTTCAGGCGAGCCAATACTCTAGTTCATTCTTTTTTACCAGTTTTGATTAAATTATGTTGCTTTAAATTATGAACTTGCATGCTTATATTCTGCTATCAATTACATTGTCAACAAATGCTATTAAAGCTGGTCTAGCTACTACCACTTGGTTTACTTGTGTGAAATAAGCACAACCCTTATCCTTGACATAAATTTCATACCCTATCATTTGTAACCTAAGGACTTAAATGCTAAACTCCTTGGACTAATAAGTCACTGATTGGCTTACACATGCTGGGTTAAGTCTAGAGTCCGTGGATTGAATCCCGGCTAATCAACGTGCGATTCGGTTGACGGGTTATTCGATCTTATACTCCATTGCTCCGGCAAGGTATAACTGATTGTTGGCTCTAACTTATCGCACGGGCAGATTACTCCGTGGATCGGTCCCATGATTGCCATGGTGATGTGTCATGACCGGATTTAGTCCCTTTCAACACTATTGTTGAAAAGCATAGTTGCCACAAAGGTGTACCAGACCTCGGTTGACCAAGCCTACATTGTCGCCGCATCTGTATGTGAACACTTTAGACAGTCTAGTCGCGTGCGTATCCCAAGTACATGACTATGGTGATGTGTTGTGCCCCGCTTTCCCGAGTTTAATTTGCAACTAGATAAGGCCCTGGAAACGGCTCATGCACTTGGGTGACATTTCTGCCCGAGTGCGATTGTATCGTCCTATGGACACCCATGAAATTACCTGTTAATGATGAATTTTGGATCCGAGGATCTTGGCCATAGTTGCGCTCAAGGGGATCATGCCTCTTGGAGGGTGAGTCCACCGCCAAATGTTGGTAGACGTGGCGCCAGTAGTTGTATGGGCACGTGCTCGCCGGTTGCTAGTAGGCCAGTTCTTGTATGGCTACTAGGATGAGATTGATGATGAAACCCCCATGATTACATGAACAATTGCATATACTAGCACAGTACATCTTTGTTTTATCACTGCTAAGTTGGGACTTTTATTTATGATTATTGTAAAATTGGCTTTACTGCAAACAAAATAACCCATCCTCCACCAAATAGCCTTTATCATTAAATTGCATTAGGTCAGGTATTGGTTTGCGAGCGAGGGTTGAGTGTGCGCTCACACTAGCACACACGTTCACAATTTCAGGTGAGGACGAGAAGCACCCACTCTTTTGGTAAAGGAGACAAGAACAATGATGATCGACACTACTGTGATGGAGATGAGGTGGTCTAGTAGCTGACGTGCAGGACGGGTGTTAGACGGGACTCTAGTCGCTTGCCTGGTGGATTGGGCATAGACTTGAGACCCAAAATTTCGGCTTCCACATTTGTTACTTTGATAAGATTTTGATATTGTAATATTTTTGGCCAGACGGTCTATCAAAACTGAGTCATCATATACTTTGTAATAATTATTGTAATGGCACTTTGTATGAGATGATCCAGCTTTTGTAAATTGGTGGTGCCACGCTAGCAAGACATATCCTAGGATAGCGCAGGTGCACCGAGATTCCCAGTCTGCAAAATCGGGGGCCGACACATGGCCAACGAGCCTGCCCGGTCTAAATAGGGGTGGATGAAAGGATCTGAGGCCGGGGGGGTGAATTGGCGGCTTATCACAAATTTTAACACTTTTCTTCTAATTCAAACTCACGCCCAATTAACACCTTGTGTTAGCCGGATTTAGAGTTAAGCGCAATGGAGCACACCACGTGACTACGGAAGTGAGCACAAGCGGAAGTCCTACACAAGTCTAGTCACGTAGGCACGATGGAAGCTACAAGCACTAAGCACAAGCTGCAACCCAACTCCTCTTCTCAACTCCTCGTGACTCGATGGCTCACGGCATAGGCAGTCTCCAATTCAAGTGCGAGAAAGTAAAGGTGGCACGGTGATTTGTTTGACTGATGTTCGGTGCACACACATGTGCACCTACTCACCGTTGAGCAAGGTCAGACCGGAGCGTTACTCATATGCTCGACGGCCACGTGCACTACACATGCGCACGGTTACCCGGGACCCTTTCGTCCCTAATGCTTGTGCACTAGAATACCCACTCACCAACACATTGACGAGGGAGTAGTCTTGTACAGCAGAGACGGCAGCCCACCACACATGGAAGGCCCCATCACACCAACTCCACAATTGGAGCCGGCCCCTGCGCACGTCGGAGGACTTGAATACACCAAGGACGCTTCCTCGGAGAGCACCGGAAACGCATTTCCGATGGCCTAGACACTTCTAGGGCTTGCTTGCGGTACTGTCATCGTGGTACGGTCTTGGCGATGAGGTACTCAGGTACGGCTTGACGTAATCGTACGCGTGGTGAAGCCTTGCCTCGCGGAGTCATCGGAAAGCACAAGCACAATCGGAGACGGCTCACCTTTCTCAACCTTGGGCTAGTGGGAGCACCAAGGGAGGTGAGGGGAGCACACAAAGTGAAGGAATTATATGCCCAATTAACAATCATATGCCACATCGGATGTGGGTTCAATGATATATGGGACCACGTATGACGTGGGCTACATGGACCATGTGAGACATGGGCCATGGACCGGGTTAGGGCCTCTAATGTAGAGGGCCCACGGTGAGACTATATAAAGGAGGCGGTGGAGGGGCGCGAGTATGCTATGAGGAAATTAGGTTTTCCCTCTCAACCAAACCCTGGCTGTCACCTCTCTCCCTCACCTGCGCCCGGCGCTAGCACGCCGCCGTGGGTGGATTCCAATCACCGGATGTGTGTATTCCTGTAGAGGCGCAACACTTGGGGCGCTGGCTTGATCAACCGCAAGACAAACCGAAGAAGACGACGTGATCTGTTCGCGTCCAGTTTCTGGCCGCGACCTTGTTTCGCAAATTCCCGTCGACCTAGAGGGAATTTCGTGATGGGGCTGGATGCGTTGGACAGCTCTCGTCGAGGGCTTGTCCGTAGTGTCCAAGGTCGTCGGAAAAGGACTCCGGATGAGGCCGGGGCGTCCGTTTGAAGACAGGCTGTGCTGGGAGGTCGCGAATCTCAGCGAGCTCGTAAACCTCGCCGACTGCGACCGTGTCATGGGGATCGGCCATGGGGCATCTCGTGGGATGTTGAGGACCAGCGAGGAGGAGGCGATAGGATCGCCGTGAACGACTACTTCCGTACGACTACGCGCAGATCGATTGAACGGGCTTCATCGACCCGTCTTCCGCTGCACTGCGCGTCGAGAGATAACGCGATCTGTGGTCAATTACTTGCAGGGGATCCTGGGTCTCGGCGGTAGAATTTTGATTCTGTCCTAGCGTAGCGCCCACGTTTCCCTTCAGTGGTATCAGAGCCATCCTGCTTAGTTTTTGATCTAGATCGGTGCATATGTGATATGTCGGGTAATAGATTGGATCTGTCACAGTTTCACGGTTGTAGATTCGATCTACTAATTATGGTTGCATATCTGATATGCGAGCCATCTTGTAATATATATATTGGATGAATTGCTCGCCGATGCTGTTGATTTGATTAAAGTTGCATGTGGCGATATATAGATTGATATCAATCGGGCCTTGTTAAACGCTGCACCTTGCCCCAGTCTGTGTCGCTGCTGGGCGTAGGACGAGAGGCTTAGAAGCTACAGCTGCAATGCTTGTGTGTGCTTGCATGACTAATGACTAATGTAGTTGTGTTGGTATTGCTTGTGCATGCACGGGTCATAGTTCAAAGCTACTGATTTCATCAATCTCATTATGGATTAATTTTATTATTCTAAGCTAATGTGATTGGCTGAGCTCGATGTCTTCTATAGCATTTGAATGCACTGTATATGTCTAACGGCTGCTGAATGTTTGGCAGACTGGTAGTTGTTTTGGTCTTACACGATCAACTGCGAGTTTTGGTTGTTGTGATTAGAAAGCTAATTAGATTAGCTGTGTTTGACCAGTTACAAACATCCAGTTACGCTAGCTACCCAACCACATAGAGTAATGCTTAGGTCTATATGACTGACTGATGGAATTTTCGTAGGATTGATATGATCAATTTTATGAAATTATCCATGGGCAGAGTTATGAATATGACTAGTTGAGATGGCGCGCCCATGGCGCGCCGTGTCAATTCCTCTTGAAACGATCCACGCATGAGTAAACCCAAGCTTAACACTATCTAAAACTTAAACCAATTGGCTGCCAATTACATTAGCATGATTAGATAAGCCACGTTTCATCATAAATATCATATCACAAAGTTTCCTACCCCATAAATTAATGAACAGCATTCAGACTATACCAAGTGGATAATCAAACCCACACAACAATGCTACCACAGGAATAAATTGCCTGAATCAAGAACATTGACGATGGCACCAGCATAGCCGCTTTCAAATATAATTCTTTGTCTCTTGGATTGGGCAAAACTAACCACATCTTTAGATATGTGGTTTGACATCATCAGAGGTTTTTTTTAACACCACCTTGAGTTTTATTTAACTTAATGTTTACCACCTAATTAAACTGTCTCACACTGACTTCATCCCTAGAAAAAATGAAGACAACAAATTAGACGTAGTTCCAATACAAAGGTGCAGAGATACATTAGTGCCCTCTTGCAAATAGAAGAGAGAGACAGTAAAGCAAGCTACATAGATTGCCTTCAATTGCGAGAAAATACTCTTACCTATTTTTTGACCCATGAACCGTGGCGATAATCTATATACAAAGAGTATACACATACCATGAGACATTGCCAGGTTCGAAGGCCTTAAAACAATTAGAAAGTGCAAGGTTTCTCCCTTTCGTGCAGCACACAATATGAGACCAAAATTTGAGGCGGGTGGCAAGCAGTCTTGTGGTCATCCTTCCACTGGGCCTGAAATTCAATATGAATATGAAGGTAACACCGGAGAGGGAGAACAGCTTAGATTATTGAGGTATACCATGGCATGTCAATTTTAAAGGAAAAAATTGTGTACAGAGCATCATGCGACTAAGTATAGATTAAAGCTATTCAACTGGCAGTATAAAGCAAAGCTATTCAATAGGAGCTATGTGGATTGTGGATCAAGATAAATAAAAAAACAATTTCATCAATTTTACTAATGACTAAAAAGAAGATTCGAAGCAAAGTCAATTAATAGAAGCTAAGAGGAAGGTTAGAAAGTAAAGTTTAAGTGGATTGTGCAGTGTGGACCAACAAATAGGGAAAGAGCCATTCTTATGAAAACATTAACCAACAATGAGGCACCATCTGGTTCTCTAAGCATTGTTGTCATCCATTTAATTTAAATTTAAATGAAAGAGGGGATTAGGGCTTTTAGCACTGTTATCATCCATTTAAATTCGTAGGGTGAAAATCCTAAAGGGAACAATTAAATGTGATAACTAACAATTAAAGATGAACCAAGCTGGTTGTTAAAAGTTTACATAAAACACATTAACCCTCATGAAACCATGATGTTAGTGTCAGATACCAACCAAAAACACCCCCATAGATCCATAGGATTAAAAAAACTCATTCACCTACATGGTAAGCAAAGCAGCCAATTGATGTCCCTTGTAAGCAAATCATAAGTAAATAGCGGAAAATTAACCATATTAGAACAAAACTAACCATATCCTGGTAATTGCTATCAGTGAATTCTTATTGTAGGCTTCCATCCATGGTTGTTTTCTAACCAAATATTAACAGGTCTATTACCACGCAAAATTGCAAATAGCCAAATTTGTCTTATGTAGCTCTATGAGTAACTGAAAGAGGAATGAATATTAAAATCTGTTTTGCTCACATCATTCTTATTACTCAATAGGTATGTGATAATTAGATGCAGAGCGTACAAAATCATAAAGACATGACCCAATAAACAGGAAAAATCCTCTAGGTTTACCATGCAAAAACGCAATGGAATAAACCATCGTAGCCGAGCCCACGGCAGGTGGCTGGCTTAGAGGGATCACTACGGTGCGTGTTGGTTCCATTCTGATGAAACAACTAAGAATATAACCGAAAGTCTGAAAGTGAGCATATCCCAGAAATAAGCAGCATAATAGAACCTGCATCTGCCTAGCATATAGTATGTATGTCTTATTCCAAAATTTCTTATTATCACCCAACTAAATGGATATAAATTCTATTGTACCAAATGAAGCGTGTACGTTCTAATGTTTTAAAGAAGTAAAAGAGAATCATAAAAGCTTTGCCGGTACAACTAAATGTGCAGTAGATTCAATAATGTTAGGAGCTTATATTATTACCACATATCTGAATGGCAAATTTAGTTTGCTTGCCCTTTCTGTTATTATCACATACCTATTGGCACATATTTTTCCATTTAATTTCCTCACGTACAAAATATTGAACTGAAAATATCATATGCAACGCACTAATGGAAACCAAGGGCATGTCCAAAGCATCCAAATCAACCATTACAATGGCTATGAAAGTAGATAATATATGTAATCCTATGAAAAGAATTTCGTTGCTCAAGGCTTTAATGGAAACTTAATTGGTGATTTGTATACAATGGCTATGAAAGTAAGAACCTTGGTGGGCATGTAAATGTCAAACACAATGCAGTTGTAGAAGAAGGCGGCCTTGATAAAGCGGGACTATGCGAAGATTACATTGTGGAGGATGCAGAGCTTGTCCAGCGCAGCGAAAACGCTGGTCTGTCTCACTCTGAACTCCTCCTGCACATAGAACAAAAAAATATTCAGCACTGATACTGATGAACTAAAGCCTGAAGCTTGAAATCATGTGCGAAAGCCTCAACTATGGTGGAAAATTTCAGAAAAATAAGAACCTATGCTTGCAGCATCGACCATGAACTTTGCATGAGATGTTCATGAGCTACTCGAATATCTTCCTACCTCCGTCCTCCTGGAGACGTTGCCTACCACTAACAATCGAATTTAATATATAAAAAATTAACACTGGAAAAAACAGGTATTGTTCACGGTGGAAAAAAAGAAGGAAGAGGAGGGGGAGCAGCGAGGAGGTGGGCGGTGGCGGCGAATGCAGAGAAGGCGGCGCGGAGGCAGACGGTCCCTACCGAGGCGGAGGCGATGCCGGCGAGACAGGGGAAGGGATGAGGAGGAGACGAACCGGCGCAAAGGGCGCGGCGGGAAGCCGAAGAAGAGGGTTGCCGCCGCCGGATCCGTGGTTGGCCAGAGCCGCCATGGCCGGATCCGACCTCCGTAGGGTGCACCGCCGTGGCGCCATCGCGGTCAGTCCGAAGGTGGATCCAGGGGCAGCGACGAAAAGGCGGTGGAAAAAGGCGGCGCGAAGGGGGATGAGACGGCTATGGCGGAGCGGCGGCGGCGGCGGCTGCAACGGAGGCGCCGGCGGATGGAAGGAAGAGGAGGGGACACAGCGAGGAGGTGGGTGATGGTGGTGTCGGGGAGCCCGTGTGGGGAGGGGCTACAGAAGGGTGGCGGCGGTGTTAGGAGGCAAAGGGGAGGAGGCATGAGAAGGCTAGGGTTTCGGCGAAGGTAGGGATACAGGGCTAAATTAAGAAAAGCCTAGGGGGCCTGTCAAAAAATCGTTTGCGTGCAGTGTAACCAAGTCTGTGGACTGCGGGTTGATTCACATAAACTTGAAGGGCTTTTTTGCAAAACATCCAACCAACAATCGCGGGCTGTCAGATAGGCGGGTTCGCAAGATCCAACGGCCGGGAAATTTCGGGGCGACGTGGCCGAAACGGGCAGCAAAATGGGCCACGTGGCCAGGCGGCCCGAGCCTCTCGGCTATGTACTATCTACTGATTCATGATTTGTGTGCCGCTCGTCAAAGAACTTAGCCTTGTGCTGACCTTGTGCTGGTTTATTATTCCACCAAAATTGTGATCAACGTAATACTGTACTAGTACTAGTGGATTTGATCTACTATGCTGCACGTATGTACTTGTGATTGATGAGCAATTGGTTATGGCTAGAACTGTGCATGCATATGATGCTTGCATGTAGGTGCTTTTGTACTGTTAATTAAATTAACTGTATTAGAGTACAAGGATTTGTTGAGACCTTGATTAATATGATTAATTTTGGCTGAGTTGATATAATCAATGGAAGAAATTGATTAGATCAATTTTTCTTGATTATTTTTACCACACTAGCCGAACATGTCGTGGATTATCCCGTCGGTGTATGCGTATGCTTCTCATGCAGGACGCCGTAATGCCTGTTCCCTACAAGATTTGATTTCGCAGAGACATTGCGGCCGAGTACCTCGAGCTATCATTGAGTATGCATCTGGTTGATTGGATCGGACTGGAGCACAGCATCCCTGCTCGCCGACGGACACAAGGATGCCTCCAATAAGCGAATTGGATGGATGATGCAAGCACGATGCCATGCCGATGTCAGTGTGCCTATGCATAACGCACATCTGTTTGTGGGCTGTGAATATGATTCATGGTTACTGACATTAGAAGGTTTTGTAATTGTGCTATTAAGTGCAATTGAAATTTGATTTCTTTGCTTTATGGTCTTTACAATACTTTGTGATATGCTTCGGTGGGTTCCGCTGGATATTTGTATTCGGCTAGGGAAATTTCATTGGCCACGTCGCATGCAAGATGAGGCGTACCGAGTGAATATGATTCACTGCCTGGTAATTTTTCGAACCACCGAGCTAAGGGCCGATGAGTAGTCCGGTATTGGATTAATATGATTAATTGAATCGAATTGTCACGGGTAAGATTTTGAATGGTATTCACAGTTCGAACCATGCCAGTTAATTTGTTAGTAGGCTGATGTGCTTAACGGAGTATTCATTGGGTCAATGTGATTGGTCCGGAGCGGGTTAATGCGATTAATCTGTTTGAATATTTCCATGAGCAAGATATATGAATATGATTCACTATGGAAAATTGTTTCCACCACACAAATTATTTCTGTGCTTTTTATAATTGTTATGAGTTCATATTATTTGGTAGAATTTGATTCTATGCAGAGATTTATGTGAATAGTTTGACCCTCATGTATATGATGCATGTGTGGGTTCTTACTGACATTTACATACTAATTTGTTATACTCGAGTAAAATCAAGTGATGGCCCGGTGGACAAGAAAGGGCATTGTGATGTTGATCACCGCGTCTTGGGCCATACTGGTGCACAACTTAATACTAGATTTTTTGTGATGGTTTTTCTGCCCTACTATTCTTAACAGAATAGATTTTCCTCGAAAAATTAAGAGTTTGCCCTTTTCCAATTGTTGCACCCATTAAGATCTTGTACGTTAATTGCCAGTTTCAGCATACAGCAGGGTGCCATTAATTTTCTTGATCGATGGGGTGAAGTCAGACTTCACTGCATAGTGTTGGTTTTACTTGACGAAGCTATCAAAACGGTTTTAGGCTTCGGGGCAGGCGTGTTGGTGTTGTGCATTGGCGTATGCCACCCAACAAACAAGAGTCACATACGATGTGATTGGCAAGGGGTTGCCTACCTATGTCACTTAGTTCTAGGAGTCTCGGCGGTAGAATTTTGATTCTGTGCTAGCGTAGCGCCCGCGTTTCCCTTCACAAAGGGGCACACCTAGGAGTGGCTATGGGTGGACTTGGACACACACACCTCCTCTTCCCTTCCTCATCCTCTCAATCTCTCAATCCCGAGCTTATATGGAATAGGCCATGGAAACTAGGGTTTGCTCAAGGAAACTAGCCATGGACATGGGAGAACACCAAGAAAACCAAGGGGAACACTTGGGGAGGGGATTACCTTCTTCCTCCTACCTTCTCCTTCCCAAATCCAAGCTCAAAACATGGGGGACATGGTGGCTTGGGGTGGAAGCACCATGGGAGACACTCTCTCTTCTCTCTTGTGACTAAGGGGGATGCAAATGAGAGGGTCAAGTTGAAATCCCACGGAATCCCGCTATTTATACACTCCCAAACCGACCTGGGTCGTGGACGGTCGAGATTAGATTAGAGCGAGATCGTGTGGCTGAGAGCAGTTCGAACTGGGCTCGGTGACCTTCATCGGACGTGTTTGCGCACGGGCCTCGCCGGCATCGGACGCGTCTGATGCGTTTATCGGACGCGTCCGACAGGAGCTTTGCAAAATCGATGCTCGGGGACTTAGTCACTGGGCTGCGTTGGCTGAGCAAGTCCATGCTCATCGGACGCGTCTGATGAGGGCGTCTGTGGCTGGAATTTTGGCTAAGACATGGGATGCCCTGTGACCGAGTGATCGGACGCGTTCGGTGACTTGCCGGACGCGTCCAATGAGCCCTAAAAGTGTCCAAGGAATGCTCTCTCTCCCTCTTCTTTGCTCTAACACCTTGGGCAGTGATTCTAGGGCTCTTTGGACATGACAAGGCACTGATTTGAAGTTCCTTTGGCCAAAGAACATAGTCACTTAGAGTTTGGTCTCTTAGACTTGTGACCTAGACACTTGGCTTGATCTTGGACTTGGTTTGCCCTAGGCTTGACTTGAACTTGGGCTTGGCTAGCAAAGGACTTGGCATAGGCAAGACTTGGCTAGGTTTGACTCTAGACTTGTGCTCATGTGCTCACTTGAATCTTGTCGATGCTTGAGCTTGTTGTAGATGTAGCCGAGGAAGCAGGACCGAAGACTCACATAAAAGAATATAAAAGAAACTATCAAAACAAAAGTCCTTAGTCTTCGTCATCAATACCAAAACTAATCTTACAGTGGAAACGAACCGGGCCGGACCGGGTCGGGCCGAGCCGAGCCGGCTTGCTATTTTAACAAACCCCAAAACTAGATTTGGCTCGAGTTGTTTAGAGGTTCGAGCCCGAGCCGACATGAGCCACGGGCGTTTTCGCATTCAAAATGTGTAAAAGAGTCTAGCCGAGCCAGGTAAAAACGAACCGAGGCAGAGCCCCAAAACTAGACTTGGCTCAAATCATTTAGAGGTTGAAGCCGAGCCAAATTTGTTCGAGCCCGAGCCGAGCTGCGAGCCACGAGCTATTTTTCTAGCCTAGGCCCAAATAAGTAAATAGTCCTAGAAACGGGATCCCGTCAGCGTAATTTAACCATCTCTTTTCCTTAAAAAAAGAGTAAAACATACAATTAGTACACAAACTTGGCAGGTGTGTGCACTTAGGTACATCATCTCACAAATTACTCATCTGTGAGCACAAACTTGACAGGTGGGTGCACTTAAGTACATCATCTATTCAAATTGCTCATCTAAGAACACAAACTTGGCACTTAGGTACATTGGACACTGCATGAATTATATACAAAATTGTGAAGTTTTAAATCAACTGTAGATAAAAAGGCACTAGCTCTTTTCTATGGTGCGTAAACAATCCAACGGCTGCATGTGCCCACCCACGAGCATTTGCGACAGCGAGGGCGCCCGAGCTGCTTCTCAGTTCAAAAGGCAAAGGCGAGCGAATAATTTGGTAGGACGGCACGGATGGCCAGCCAGACAGGCGGAGGGGTGCGGCGACATTGTGGAGGGACGGTCGGGAAATAGAGCGGAGGGACATGGGCGGACAGGTGGATAAGAGCTCACTGCCGGCAGGATGGGGCGATAGGGTTCAGGCGTTAAGGGGAATAGGACAACGCAGGGAAATGATCGAATTAGAGAGATATTGTATCTAAGTGCACCCACCTCCCAAGTTTGTGTTCCCAGATGAGCAGTTTGAGAGATGATGTACCTAAGTGCACCCTGTAAGCTCAAGCTCCACTCTAGTGTGATTTTGGTATTGATGACAAGGACTTCGAGATTAAGGACATTTGGGTTTTATTATTTTCTTTTATTTATTTGCGTGAGTCGTTCGGTCCTGCTACAACTTCAGCTGCAACATCTGCATCAACCTCTCAAGCTTCAAGATCAAGAAATGAGCACATGAGCCAGAGCACAATGCCTAGATGTTCAAACCTAGACCAAGTCAAGCCATAGCTAAGCCTAAGCCTAAGTGTTGAGCTTTCAGCCATACCTCAAACCTAGAGACTATGCCATGTCAAGGTGCCTGACCTAAATCCAAAGTCAAGCCTTGTGTCGTGCCCTTGATCCTTGAGCCACAACTTCTAAGTGCTTAGTGATCCATAGAGCTAGCCAAGCCACTTAGAGTTATACCATAGCAAGCTGAGCCTAAGTGATCCAAAAGCCATTTCTTTAGTTCAAGCATTGTGACTAAATGCCTTATCTTTATTGACATAGCCTTTGCAATGTCTAAGTGTCAAGAGCAAGCCTTTGCCATGGTTAAATGTCAAAGCTTTAAGCCTCATTGTCTAGCACTTGGAAGGCCAAGTAATTAAGAGTTAAGGCTAGATGTGGTCTAGATAGGTGCAGGGGCCAGAAATACCCTAAGAAGTGGCTAGAAGGTTGTAGAAGGCCCCAAGACCGAAGCCAAATGAGCAAGAAGGAGAGAGCAGCTCGGGCTGGGCAGCTGGCCCTGTCACTGAGCCACCGGACGCGTCCGGCGGGCCATCGGACGTGTCCGGTGAGGTGAGAGCAGCACCAGAAAAGGGGCACCGGACACGTCCGGTCGTCGTCGGACCGTCCGGGGAGGGAATTTGCAGAAGGTTTGCAGCTGGTGTCGGGGGTGTACGGCAGTCCACCCGACGCGTTCGGTGGCTCTCTGGACGCGCCCGGCGAGTTTGTAGATCGATTCTACTATAGCACGATCCGGTGGCTCTCCGGACGCGTCCGGTGAGTTTGAACCAACGTCTAATCCTGTGCGTCCACCTGTCCCATGTTGTTTCCTAGGTCATATATATATATATTCCATGTCTTCGGATACAACCCAAAAAGGCTTGCCTGTTCTTAGTGCATAAACCCTTGTGATCATTTCGAGAACTTTGTGTACCTCTTCCACTTCTAGTAAAAATTCTGGTGCCCTTGCCCGATAATAAGCACTAGCAGTTGGTGAAGCATAATCGTCATATATATATATATATATATATATATATATATATATATATAGAGAGAGAGAGAGAGAGAGAGAGAGAGAGAGAGAGAGAGAGGCTCTCCTGAGATGCTCTCCCAGCGTTTTAAATTTGAGATGCCTAACAATGATCCAAACCATTGATCTTGTTAGTCTTATTGAAATGTAGCCGATGACCAAGTTTAGTATTTTTTGAATTTATTTACTATTTGTTTCTTATTTTCAAAAATCAGCCTTCCGGTTAGTCGTAGTGCGTTCAAAAAGCTGATTTTTGTAAATAGAAACAAATAGTAAATAAATTCAAAAAATACGAAACTTGGTCACCGGCTACATTTCAATAAGACTAACAAGATCAACAGTCAGATCGTTGTTAGGCATCTCGATTTGAAAACGCTTGGAGTGCACTGACGATCTGATGCTCTCAGGGTGCACGCTAGCCATTCTCTATATATATATATATATATATAGACCTGAGCTCGTGAGAGGAGACTTGAGAGAGTCCATTTGAGAGGCCAAACCCTTGCCAATTTTCCAAGTGCTCCTCCCATGGTGTAGACCCCAATCCAAGCCAAATCCACCAAGTGTAGCTCCCATGGTTTACCTTCCTCCCATGGTGAGTTTTCATGCCTGAACCCTAGCCACCATGACCGGTTGTGCTTGAGCTCGAGTTGGTGAGTTTGAGAGGGTGAAGAAGGGAGGAGAAGGTGTGTGCTTGTCCTGGTGTCCGTCCCAAAGCCTTCCCAAGGTCTACCCTTTGGTTTCCCCTCTCTACCTTGGTGCTATCCACCAATTGGAATTTGATTAACACAAAGTGCAATTGGCGTGAGTCTAGTAGTAGAAAAGGGTTAAAAATTGTATAAGCCGCCAAATCACCCCCTCTTGGCCTAGGATCCCTTCAGGTGGTATCAGAGCATAGGATCTCGTCTTTGGCTTAACCGCTGATGAGATGGCTGACGGGGGTACTAGTGTAGCTGGCAATAGTATTCCTCTGTTCACGGGCACCCACTTCGATTTCTGGAAAAGGTGAATGCAGGTGTATCTACAGTCCATGGGCACGGATGTGTGGGAAGTGGTAGAAAAACCCCTAGGTTTCAGACTGGAAAAGGGCCCACTGAGGCACAAAACAAAAGGCTAGAATTTGATGCTAAGGCTCTTAATGCTTTGTTTTGTGGAATTAGCATGGATGTGTTTGATAGGGTGTCAAATCTACCTAGTGCTCATGATGTGTGGACTACACTAATAGAAATTCACGAGAACTCAAGTGCGGTTAAGGAGGGCAAACTAGTCATAGCTAGAGATAAATTTGATCGCTCTGAAAGGTTGCCTGGAGTGTAAGCTCAAACCCCTCTTTAGGGTAGTTTTGGTATTGATGACATGAACTCCAAGGCTAAGGACAACTTGTGTTTTATTAGTTTCTTTTACACCTTTTTGTGTGAGTTGTCCGGTCCTGCTACAAGTCGGCTACAACATCTACGTCAAGCCTTCAAGCATCGCCAAGACGAGCACATGAGCCGGAGCACTTGATCTTTAGCCTAGCCCAAAAACCTAGAGTCAAGTCTAGTGACATGTTCTTGTGCAAGGTCAAGCCAAGCAGTCTAGAGCAAGTTTGAGCGAAGCCAAAGTAAGCCATAACATGCTTAGTGATCATGGGCCTAAACCTACAAAGACTTTAGGGCAAACACCAAGTGTTCATAGCTATGGCATGATCTTTGTTGAGCCTTGGTGTGATCAGGGGCTAAATGAACCTTGAACAGTGCCTATGACATTCCCTAGAAGCCCTAGAACCAAACCCTAAAAGCTAGGTGCAAGGAGAGGGAGAGAGAGCTTGTTTGTGCATTGTCAGGCCCTCACCGGACGCGTCCGACAAGCCATCGGATGCGTCTGGCCACTCAGTCTCAGGGGTGCCATCCAGTTCTGCCAAATCCCAGCTCCAGTCGCGTTCATCGGACGAGTCCGATGAATCATCGGACGCGTCCGATGAGCCCAGTTCGCTTAGCTGCAATCTCCCAACGACTAAGTTCCCTCGAGCCCATTTTACAATCTCTCTGTCGAACGAGTCCGACCAGGTCATCGGACGCGTCCGACGACGGCTAGGCTAGCGATCGAACAGCCTGCGCGCACCCCTCACCCGCATCGCCTAGACTTCGGACGCGTTCGATGAACTCATCGGACGCGTTCGATGAACGGTTCGAACCCGAGTCGAATTATCCTCAGCCGCCCGATCCAGTTACGATCTAATCTCGGTCGTCCATCTGTTTGGCTTGGTGTTAGGCTTATAAATAGAGGGATTTCGTGGGAGACAAGATGAGGCTCTCATTTGCATCCACCCACTCCAAATAGAAGAGAGAAGAGAAAAGAGAGTCTCCCATGGTGCTTCCACCCCTAGCCACCATGTCCACCCATGTCTAGAGCTCGGATTTGAGAGGGGGGAAGGGAGAAGGAAGAAGGTAAGCCCGTTCTTGCATGTTCCCCTAGGTTTCCCTTGGCTTTCCCCATGTCCATGGTGAGTCACCTTGTCCAAACCGTAGTTTCCATGACCATCTCCACATGAGCTAGGGGTTGTGAGAGATTGAGAGGGTGAAGAAGGGAGGGAGAAGGTGAGTGTGTCTAGAAACCATCCCATAGCCTCTCCAAGGTTGTCCATTCGGTTTCCCCTCTCTCCCTTGGTCCTATCCGCCTAGCCCAAGGTTCAAGAGAGGTGAAGCCGGTGCTCCGGTTGTGCTTAAGTGTGCACTTCGTCGACACCGCGAGACCAAGGCTTCATCGCGTGTACGTCTACATCAAGCCGTACCCGAGGACATCATTGTTAAGACCGTACCTCGACGTACGTACTGCAAGCAAACACAAAGCCCGACTTTGGTCACCGAGAGCGTGTTTCCAGTGCCTCCTTGGACGCGTCCTTGGTGTGCTTAAGTCCACTGACGTGCGCGGGGGCCAGCTCCGATTGTGGGGTCGGTGTGGCAGGATCTTCCGGTGTGTGGAAGGTTGTCGTCGCCTTTGTACGAGACCGCTCCTCTCCATGTGTTGCGCACCGAACATCGGTCAAACAAATTGGTATCATGCACTTGTCTCCCACTTTTAATTCCTTGCTTGATTGGAGATTGCTTGTTCCGTGTGCCATCGAGCCACGAGGAGTCGAAAGATGTTTGAGAAGTGCTTCCATTCATGCTAAACCAAAACTAGAATTGTGTAGGCTTCCGCGCTTAATTGTTAAACCAGCTAGCAAGGTGAAAAATTGGCATGCGTCTAATAGTAGAAAAGAGTGCTAAAATTTGAAAATGCGCCAATTCACCCCCCTCTTGGCCTAGGATCCCTTCATGGAGAAAATGCAAATGACATGTTTACTCGTCTTAACCCCCTAATCAACGAGCTCAAGGGGCTCGGTGCCTCTTTACCTGATGCTAAAATCTGTAGGAGAATGATTAGGGTGCTGCCGATTGATGGGTACCATGACATCGTCACCTACCTGTCAAAGAGCGGCGAGATGGAGAAGATGTCACCTACCTCACTCTTAAGCACGTTCACCTCGCACGAGATGCTGATCGCCAACAGGATCATGGTCCAAGCAGAATAGAACAAGGCTGTTGCTCTCCAAGCTAGTGCCACCAAGGACACTCCAAGAGCTGCTTCACCCAAGCAATTGTCAAGTCCCAAGGGAGAGCTTGTGGAAGAAATTGTGGGGCTCATTGGCAAGCACTTTGGGCTTAGGAGGCAGAATAGGTTTTCATATGCATCATATAGATGCCATGTGTGTCAAGAGAAGGGGCACATCGCCTCTATGTGTCCTCAGAAGAGTGTTGCAAAATACAAGAGCAATGGGAGTGATGATGATGACCAGCCCAAGGCAAAGGACAAGCCAAGGAACAGGGGCAAGGACAAGGAAAAGGAGAAGGGCAAGCAAAGAAGGACCTTGCACAAGTCAGAGTTCAGGGGTACCTCCAAGAGCTGTGTTGACGTCAAATACACTATAATTTTATGCGTCAACATATTCCGGAAATCCGACATTTTGAGGAGAAAATCAAGGTTTATACTAACATTTTATTTATTCCAATAAATTTCCACAAGTTTTGGTGAGTTTTGGTCTACAGGAATAAAGTGGGAAAAACCGGAGCCGAACTGGGCAAAAAGCCAGGCCGCCCGGCCTACCCTAGGCCGGCCGACCCATGCCTCGCACCCAACCGGCTCCAATTTCTCCCAAGTGGTCAAGAAGCACAAAATGGAGAGATCCCCGCCGTCCACTTTAGTCGGTTTGATCCGAGAGTTGCTGTTGCTTCACACTTGGATCAATGGGCCCACATGTAAGGCGGTTTTACCGGCTCCAACTGCCAAAACTTACTTGGGGAAGTAATCTACACCATCTATGGTGCATCTACACTGAATTGGAGGGCCAGATGAGCAAAGAGTTGGTCGGCCGACCCACCCTGGGCCGGCTGACCCCCTCGGATGCTCCATTGGATCCCCCCTTTGGAGGGTGAGAAGATGACACTTGTCCTACGACGTGGAAGCACCCCATTGGATGCGGAACACTATAAATAGATCCCCTCACCTCACTTGTGTCACACACCACCACACTTCATTTCATACACTTCACTTGTTAGAGTAGCTCTCTAGTTGGAGTAGTAGTTGGGAGTTAGAGTCGAGTCGAGCTGAAGCTCGGAGTTCCGGAAGTGTCTTCGGGAATTTTGGTAATAGCTCTTGTATCCTTTCCTATTTATGAAAGTATTTAGCAAGATTACTTCATTTATTATATAAAGTGTTGATCTTTACTTGAGATTGAGCATATCTACATATATGAGTTGTGTGGATTAACTTTACTGGTAGCTTGTATTCGTTTGGAATTGAGTTTAGGTTCTCACTCATATACTGAAAGAGCCCAAGTATTGAACCTAGATCGTCTTTCTTGGTACCGAGGAAGATCAATTAGAATTAGTAGCAGATGTGGTGTCTGAGACTAAGGCTAACTTGGTTTACACCCGAGTCAACGTTTATGTGGTAGGTGGTAGGTGGTGACAGCCCTATCCATCCTAGGTATCATTTACCTCAGGCGTAGTCCACAGCGTTTGGCTTCGGATCAGTAGAGCCCAATCGGGGGTGGTCATAATTATCCGGGATTCCAATTCAGGATAGCGGGTAGTAGTGTACTGGCCGAGCTACGACGAATATAAAGTGAACCACTGATCATTATCACCCAAGCCCTATCAATAAACTGAATCACACAATATTTACAAACTTATTAAACTACTCTCGTTGTCCTCCCAACTATCTATCTAATTAGGGTAGCAATCTCTTTACCTGTGTGTATGAATCCCTGTTCCTGTGTGTGTGTCACCTATCCTTCGTATCTATTTATTTATCTCAGCCCCCATTACCTAGCTGGCTGGTACCTTAAATAATATAGATATAGAGAATTATGCTTTTACCCTCGTTCCCTTTGGATTCAATACTCTAGGAATACTCCTAGTGAAAACTACAAGCGATATCCGTCCGCTTGCGGATTAATTTCTTTGAGCGTAAGAATCGCCAGCAAGTTTTCTGGCGCCGTTGCCGGGGAACGCAGCGGTTTTCAAAAAGAGATAATTCAAAAAAAGAGAAGAAAAGATAATTTTTCAAAACCTATATCTAGGTTATTTAATCTACCAGCCTAGCTTAACGGATTTACCCTGCTCTGTCTTCGTTTTTGTGAACCTAGCGGAGCGGTGCATGACCAGTTTTGATCTTTCGGAAAACTTACGACAAAATCCTGAATCACTGGTGCGAAGGACAAGACCTCGAGTCCTACCTCCGCAAGTCTGTGTCTCTGAGTTACCAACCCTCACAAGCAACCTTTCCTCACTACCAAGACACCTTCATCAAAGATGGCTGCCGAGAAGACCATTCTTGAATTCTCAGCCCCGTCAAGCACCAATGTCCCCATTGGACCCACCACTAACGTGGGTGACGGTGGTTTCGAACTGAAGCCAGCTCTTATTAACATGGTTCAGGCTAGCCCTTTCTGTGGCAAGCAAATAGAGGATGCCAACGCACATCTGTAGCATTTCCTGGAAATCTACAGTGCCTTCACCATCAAAGGGGCAACTCCTGATGCTGTCCGGCTATGCCTTTTTCCGTTCTCATTGATCGGGAAGGCAAAACAATGTTTTTCTGCCAACAAAGATGCAGTCTCAACTTGGGAGAAGTGCTCCAATGCCTTCCTCACCATGTATTTTTCCACTAGGCAAAACCAATGCCCTGTGGGACAAGATTTCAGTGTTCCAGCAGAACACTGATGAGTCCATTTCGGATGCCTGGGAGCAACTTCAAGAATATATTCTAGCTTGCCCCCACCATGGATGCAAGACTGGTTTATCATTCAAAGTCTCTACCATGGGCTGAACCGCACGGCCCGTGAGCACCTTGACGCTGCCTTGGGAGGAGCCTTCTTTTCACTTAGTGTGGGTGCTGCTCGCACTCTCATTGAGAAGATGGTCTCAATCCAAGGCTGGAACGATAAGCGTTCGCAGCCACGCACTCGAGGAGTCCATCAAATCGATAACATGGATATGCTCGCGGCCAAAATGGATTTGTTGATGAAAAGGTTGGAAGCGCCAAATCAAACCGTTCAAGCGCTCGAATCTCGCATGACTTGCGAGTTTTGTGGGAGCCTTGCACATTCTGGAGACAACTGCACCGAGACCCGACCTGGGGATGCAAACTTTGTCAACAATGGGTTCCGACCGCAATCCAACTACACTTTGGGTTGGAATTCTAGGCCAAACTTCTCCACCGACAATCGTCTTCAAGGAGGTAACAATGGCAATTTTAATCGCAATAGATCTTCTCTAGATGATGCAAATGCTCAACAAAAAGTTAATGATAGCATTAGTAGGAAATTTCTTGCTAATGATATAATTCTTGAGAGCGTTAATTCAAAGCTAGAGGGATTTTCAACTACCATGCATAGTTAAATGAGCTTTAATAAAATGATACAAACTCAAATAGCTCAATTGGCTGTTTCAATCCCCACAACCACTCCGGGGAAGCTTCCGGGTCAGCCGGAGCCTCACCCGAAGGAAAATGTTAATGCGGTCGCAACTCGATCGGGTAAAACCACCCGAGACCCTCCGCAATCTAACCTTGCAGGGAATGAACATGACACCTCTAGCGAGGACGAGGAAAAAGGAGAGAACGATGAAGAACCAAAGGAGGAGCTGCCGAAGACGACGAGAGATGAAGCACGGACCAAGATGAGTCCTACTGAGTTCACGGATATGCAACTCTTACCATTTCCCCGTCGCCAACGCAAGCCAACTGCGGACGCGCAATTTGGCAAGTTTGTCGAGGTAATCAAGCAATTATATGTCAACGTACCATTGCTAGATGCGATGCAGGTTCCGACGTATGCCAAGTACCTGAAGGATATCCTCAACAACAAGCACCCGTTGCCGACAGCAGAAGTCATTAAATTGACCGAAGAGTGTAGTGCGGCGATCCTGAATACTCTCCCTGAGAAGAAGAAAGATCCTGGCTACCCCACCATCTCATGTTCCATTGGTGCACAACACTTCGAGCGTGCTCTGTGCGACCTTGGAGCAAGCGTCAGCATCATGCCCAAGGTAATTTATGAAAAAATTAAATCATTTTACCTTGTCGCCTACTAGCATGACCCTGCGGCTGGCGGATCAATCGATTCGCCACCCAATTGGAGTCGCGGAGGACATACCGGTGAAAATTCGTAATTTCCTAGTACCTGTGGACTTTGTGGTGCTGGACATGGAAATAGACACCAAGATGCCTCTCATCCTTGGGAGGCCATTCTTGATCACGGCAAACGCGACGATCGATGTTGTTGCAGGAGAAATTCAGCTCAACATTAATGGCCGGGATGAAACATTCAACTTCAGGCCAAGGGTTGAACAATGCTCGTAGGTACACACATTTTATGGTAAAAATCCTAAATCTGTGCAGGAGGAAACAAAGGCTATACAAAAACCTCAGGTGGATAGCCTCATTGCTGCCATGAGAACTCTCCAACTTTTAGACGTGCCATTACGGCGTCCATATTGGAAGGAGAACAGGGGAACATCTAAGCCCTGACGGACAAAACCTGCGGTTGAGAAATCGGAGCTGCAAGGGAAGGTTAACGCCACTCAAAAATCTCGAACCAAACGAGTGTGGCCCAAGAAGGAAACCCAACCGGCCGCAGCAACTCCGGCTGCAGATTTACCTCAAGAAAATTGAAAGTTGGAGACGGTCCGACTCGTCGACCGCAAAACAAAAATTCGAGCCCTCACCGGGAGGTAAGCCGAAAACTTATCTTGCATTCATATTTATTTTCTGCATTTTTCCACAGCATATTTAATTTTTAACGTGCCTTTACCCTACCTACAAAAATATAAAAATAACAAAAAAAATAAAAATAGGAGGAAGTGGGGCCGGCCGACCCCACCTGGGCCGGCCGACCCACTCACACCGGCCGGCCACCTCCAGAATTATCTGCACATATTAGATTTAAATTTGCATAAGCACATGTGAGTCACCTGGACTTGGGTTTAGAAAGCAGTATCATATTTCTCATGCGGTCAGAACAAAACAGTAGTTTTGCAAGATAACCTACCCAACTTAACATCATGTTGAATTTGGTAGGCAGGTATAAATCATGCATATTTTTACCCATTACTGGAACTGGTATTAACTGATTATACCTCGTGGACATCAGGTTTTTTACTTAAAAGACATCTTTTTTATGCAGCATGTGCTATTATAAGAAGCACAATCAGGAAACCAATATACTGGCCGGCAGGGATTAACTACTGGCATCAACTCATCACTATCCCGTACTCCAACCTTCTCTCAATGAGCAAGCAACGAAGACGAACGCGACTGGGAGGCGGAGAAAGGGAGGGAGTGGGATATGTAGAATGAAATGTCTGATTCAATCTACGCATCATACAAATGTGAGGTTAATATATTTGTGCATACATACAAATCTATATGTACAACCATACTAATCCAATCCAATCTCAGATTAATACTAGGAGGGGCAGCCAACCAATACATACCTCACTGGACAGGAGCTGGGGTAGCAGTGCCTCAGGCCAGAGGGCGGCGCGCCCTACAGTTGGCCTAGACCGCGGCGCCCCAACAGACGGGCTGGACAGCAGCGGAAATACACCTGCAGGCGAGCAGGACGGCGGCGGCGACGTCCACCTGCAGACGAGCCGGATGGTGGCTGCGACGCCCCCTTGCAGGCGAGCCGAACGGCGGTGACGGCGGCGTTCAGGCGCAAGGAGCGGGCGATGCGATGCGATGCCATGGCATGTGGTGTGCTGCTGGTGGAGTGAGGATTGAGAAAACAATTGTGCGGGGGAAAGGGGTGAATGGACAAGGGGCAATATTGGCATTTGGAAAAAATTTAGATGTCACAGTGTTATATTTTACGATCTTCACTTGTATTTCCGTTGTCATGTATTGGGGTGTACTGGATAAAAGATTTTGTTTTGCATTATCAATTGAGCATGAATAATAGTACAAGGTGTGGTTTAATTTGATGTCCTCATTAAGGATTGTAGTTTTATAACCCGCGGAATGTGTTGTACTGGCTGAACAACCACACCAATTTGTGACTTCATTATTGATGAGCCTGATGAGGACATCCTAGGTACCTCAACACATGCTACACCCTCAAATGCAATCCAAGGACCAATTACTCGCAGCCGTGCGAAGAAACTCTCAACACATGCTACACCTTCAAATGCTATCGAAGGACCAGTTACCCGCAGCCGTGCGAAGAAACTACAAGAGGTGACTTCACTCCTTTCTGAAATTAATATTACAAATGAAGATAATTTTATACTACCTAAAAGTTCTACCCTCTTGTTGCTTAAGTTTACACATGACGAAATGGATGATGCTCAAGAGAAGGTACATGGACAAGAATGACGTGGAAGCTGACATGGTTGCTGCTCAAGCTGCAGTGCAACATGAACCACAACTTACAAGAGTTGGGCGCACCAACATGTCACGTTTTGGTGGGCTTAATGCATATGGTTGGAAAGATAATTGAGTCTACTTTCCAACGCAATAAACGGTGTGTCTTTTGGACTTCCCATTAAGGAGTAATGACCAATTTAGTGAAGATCGCACAAGTGTTAAGTCTTTGCACGAGAAACCGAAAAGACTCTTCTATATTCAAGAGAACTTCTTTAGTTTCTTTTTGCTTTCACACCTAAACTAGGAGGGATGTTCCTAGTATAAATACCCATGTACTCCATCTATTTGAGAACTTTTGATAATCTGAATACAAACCCCTTTGTTTAGCTGTGTGCTAACAAAATCAGAGAGAGATCTCTACCCCTTTGCTCTTGTGGTTTCCTCGCGGAGATTACGGAAGCCGCCGCCTCATCGGCACCCAATCTGTGCTCCTGCTCCTTCGTGTGCAAGTTGTGTGGCTTGGATCCCCGCCGCTTCATCGGCACCCAATCTGTGCTCCTGCTCCTTGTGTGCATGTTGTGTGGCTTGGTTCTTAAGAGTGTGGTTGGGCGAATACTCGATTCAGGTTGCCGTATCAAGACGGTGGTTGGCTTCGAGGTGTTTTGTCAGGTTGCACTAGTTATCCCAGCTGTTTGCAGCTAGTTATCTTGTTTGAAATCCTACGCCGTGAAGATTGGGACAACATATCGCATCATTTGGTATCAGAGCTTTCGTTGACACGGTAGGATTCTTTACCCTTAGCTACAAATATTGTGTTCGTCCTATCCAGAAAATTTGCCTCACAAAAATATTTAGCCTTAGTATCCGATCTGTTGTTCCTGTGCGTTTTGCTAAGTTTTTATCCATGGAATCGTGTTTGTGTTGCTGAAACTGTTCATCTTCCTTCGCGTCACTTTTCATTCGATCTGTCCAGTCCATTGTTTTGGTCGTATTTCTCTCATACGAACTCGGAATTTCGCGTTCTTGGATGTTCTGAAAAGCTTATGAAATTCTCTACAACTTTGGTAGAGACGAGTTTCTCTAATTCGGCCTGAAAATTTCTTGAAAGTGTGTTTGAATCAGACTGCTGTAGACTTGCGAAAATTTTAGAATCTGCTTTGATAGCCCATCTTTCCTTTGGGAAAACTTTGCACCTATCAAGACTAGCTATTCCATTGCTTAGGGCTGCACTCATTTTGTTTTATCACTCGGTTGCAAGAAAAGAAAAGAAAAATTGATAGCATAGTCATCCAAAAGAAAGAGGAGGCTTTGGGCTGATTGCTATATTTGAAAAAAAGAAAGTCTATAAATTTTCCAAAGTTGCACATTGTGAGAAAAATCATTATTTTTGTGCAATCTTGTGCCCTACTTTATCTATTGCAATTAGCTAGCGTCTTTCCATAACCTTTGCAATTGAGCTATTTATGTTATCGTTATATCTTGTCAAGCTCACTCCTTTGATTGCATTTGGTTCCATCATCCTTGCGTGTGAGTTTGCTGTGTCTTCACTTATATTTTGTTTTCAGCAACTAGACATTGTGTTCTTGCTTGGATATTTACTTATTGAAACAACATCAAGATCTCAGATTGTGTAGGTCATACACTTTCCCTCCCAAGCTCCACAAAGAAACCATCGTAGTCGGAACGCTGGTTGTGTATTCGCTTAACCATCACTCATACCATCACACATAAGTGGCTCTGTGATATTTTCTAAAATTGATTTGAGAAGTGGATACCATCAAATAAGAATGAAAATTGGAGATGAGTGGAAAACCGCTTTCAAAACAAAATTTGGATTGTATGAATGGTTAGTTATGCCGTTTGGATTGACCAATGCTCCTAGTACTTTTATGAGATTAATGAATCATGTGTTAAGAGCCTTCATTGGAAAATTTGTTGTTGTCTATTTCGATGATATCCTAATTTACAGCAAGTCATTTGAGGAGCACAATGATCACATCCGGCAAGTGTTGGACGTGCTTCGAGAGGAGCAATTGTTTGCTAACATTGAGAAGTGCACTTTTTGCACAGAAGAAGTTGTTTTTCTTGGCTTTGTTGTTTTAGGTGCTGGAGTCAAAGTGGATGAATCAAAGGTGAAAGCAATCAAGGAATGGCCAACTCCTGTGAATGTAAGCCAGGTGAGAAGTTTTCATGGTCTTGCTGGTTTCTATAGGAGATTTGTGAAAGATTTCAGTACCATAGCTGCTCCTTTAAATGAATTGACAAAGAAAGGAATTTCATTTGAATGGGGGGAATCACAAGAAAATGCTTTTCAAGAATTGAAGAAACTTTTGACTGAAGCTCCAGTGCTCATTTTACCTGATTTCACTAAAACTTTTGAGATTGAATGTGATGCTAGTGGAATTGGGATTGGGGGAGTTCTCATGCAAGATGGAAAACCTGTTGCTTATTTTAGTGAGAAGCTAGGAGGTGCACAATTGAATTATTCTGTGTATGATAAGAAGTTATATGCTTTGGTGAGAGTGCTTACGACTTGGCAACATTATTTGTGGCCAAAAGAATTTGTCATCCATTCTGATCATGAGGCCTTGAAGTACTTGAAAGGGCAAGCAAAACTGAACCGACGACATGCCAAATGGGTTGAATTCATAGAAACATTTCCATATGTTGTAAAATATAAGAAAGGTAAGGATAATGTTGTCGCCGATGCCTTGTCTCGCAAGAATGTTTTGTTAAACCAACTAGATGTGAAGGTACCGGGCCTTGAGAGCTTAAAAGAGATGTATCCTATTGATCATGAATTTTCTGAACCTTATGGAAAATGTAAAAATGGGAAAGGATGGGAAAAATATCACGTGTATGATGGATTCCTGTTTAGAGCTAACAAGTTGTGTGTTCCAGATTCTTCTGTTAGACTCTTGCTGCTGCAGGAAGCTCATTCAGGAGGATTGATGGGGCACTTTGGATGAAAGAAAACCTATGAACTGTTGGCTAATCATTTCTATTGGCCAAAGATGGGAAGAGATGGGAAAGATACGTGCAACGCTGCAGCACTTGTCATAAAGCTAAGTCCACAACGAAACCCCATGGTTTATATACTCCTTTACCTGTGCCTAGTATTCCTTGGGAAGATATTAGTATGGACTTTATTTTGGGATTACCACGGACACAGAGGGGGAGGGATTCTATTTTTGTTGTGGTAGATAGGTTTTCAAAGATGGCACATTTTATACCATGTCATAAAAGCGATGATGCCTCCCACGTAGCCTCTTTGTTTTTCAGGGAAATTGTGAGATTGCATGGCATGCCAAGGACAATTGTTTCAGATCATGACACCAAGTTCTTGAGTAACTTCTGGAAGACACTATGGGCGAAGCTTGGAACGAAGTTGCTGTTTTCGACCACTTGCCATCCACAAACAGATGGACGGTGAGAGGTGGTGAATAGAACACTCTCTATCTTTGCTCTGAACAATGATCAAGAAGAACTTGAAAGAGTGGGAAGAATGCTTGCCGCATGTGGAATTTGCTTATAATCGAGCTGTTCACTCCACAACCAATATGTGTCCTTTTGAAATTGTGTATGGGTTTAAGCCAATTACCCCAATCGACTTGGTGCCACTGCCTTTGCAAGAAAGGAGTAACATGGATGCCTCAAAGCGTGCTGCATATGTAAAGAAGATACATGAGAAGACAAAGGAAGAAATTGCAAAGAAGAACGAGTACTATGCTAAGAAGGCCAACAAGAACCGAAAGAAGATTATATTTGAACCCGGCGACTTTGTTTGGGTACATCTACGCAAAGAACGTTTTCCTGAGAAGCGCAAATCAAAATTAATGCCACGAGGAGATGGTCCATTCAAAATTTTGGCAAAAGTCAATGACAATGCATACAAAGTTGAGCTTCCTGGAGACTATGGAGTTAGTCCGACCTTCAATGTTGCTGATCTCACACCATTCTTCGGTTTGGAAGAATTAGAGTCGAGGACGACTCCTTTTCAAGGAGGGGAGGATGATGAGGACATCCTGGGTACCTCAACACATGCTACACCCTCAAATGCTATCCAAGGACCAATTACTCGCATTGCATGTAACAAACTCTCAACACATGCTACACCTTCAAATGCTATCGAAGGACCGATTACCCTTGATAGTGCGAAGAAACTACAAGAGGTGACTTCACTCCTTTCTGAAATTAATATTACAAATGAAGATAATTTTATACTACCTAAAAGTTCTACCCTCTTGTTGCTTAGGTTTACACATGACGAAATGGATGATGCTCAAGAGAAGGTACATGGACAAGAATGACGTGGAAGCTGACATAGTTGCTGCTCAAGCTGCAGTGCAACATGAACCACAACTTACAAGAGTTGGCCGCACCAACCTGTCACGTTTTGGTGGGCTTAATGCATATGGTTGGAAAGATAATTGAGTCTACTTTCCAACGCAATAAACGGTGTGTCTTTTGGACTTCCCATTAAGGAGTAATGACCAATTTAGTGAAGACTGCACAGGCTGTTAAGTGCTGCACGAGAAACTGAAAAGACTCTTCTAAATCCAAGAGAACTTCTTTAGTTTCTTTTTGCTTTCACACCTAAACTAGGAGGGATGTTCCTAGTATAAATACCCATGTACTCCATCTATTTGAGAACTTTTGATAATCTGAATACAAACCCCTTTGTTTAGTCAGTGCTAACAAAATCGAGAGAGATCTCTACCCCTTTGCTCTTGTGGTTTCCTCGCGGAGATTACGGAAGCCGCCGCCTCATCGGCACCCAATCTGTGCTCCTGCTCCTTCGTGTGCAAGTTGTGTGGCTTGGATCCCCGCCGCTTCATCGGCACCCAATCTGTGCTCCTGCTCCTTGTGTGCAGGTTGTGTGGCTTGGTTCTTAAGAGTGTGGTTGGGCGAATACTCGATTCAGGTTGCCGTATCAAGACGGTGGTTGGCTTCGAGGTGTTTTGTCAGGTTGCACTAGTTATCCCAGCTGCTTGCAGCTAGTTATCTTGTTTGAAATCCTACGCCGTGAAGATTGGGACAACATATCGCATCAGAGCCTGTGATTGACAAATCACAGGTTTCAACTTTATCTATCCAGTTGACACTACAATTTTTTTACTCTCTCCTCATCATCTAAGACATATTTCATGCCTGATTCATCTCTCGTGAAAAAAAAACACTTGGTGAACATTTTTGTACTGAGATTTTATTTAACGAATTTGTTGCTTTGCCATTGAGAGCAAATCTACTACCTAATCTACTATTATACCATGTGATTCTTACTCCAATGCAATGAAGACGACAAAAAAAATGAAATGTACATTCAGACCTTCTACAATGAGACACATTAAAATATTTTTTTCGCCTCCCGTTGCAGCGCACAGGCACCTTACTAGTACTGCTTTAAAATACCGTCGACGTACGGTCAACATTTCTTCCTTCGTCAAGCAGGCTCGCCGCCGGCCACCTTGCCCTCCTTTGCCGTCGGCGTACGCCGCCACCTCGAGTTCCTCCTCCGGCACGGGCCAATAAATCAAGTTCCTCCGACGCACACTAGGTGTGGCAACAAAGACATTTCTTATCGGGAATGCATCCCCGTCTCCCGCGATTCAAAATTTTTTCCATCCCCGCCTGTTTCCCGATTCGGGTATCAAAATTCTCCATCTCCATCCCCGTTCACGTGGCAGGGCCCTACCAGGGATCCATCCCCAAGAAAATTACACACAAGAGAAAAACACTTATTATCATTTTTACCCTTAAATCATGTTAAAAGAGAAAAAAAAGAATGAGTATGCTTTGCAGATTTGATGGATGAATGTATGAAAATATGGATATCATGGGCTAGATGACATGTTTGCGTGTCGCGACCCCGACTTCACCAAAATCCACTCATGATAGATTGCTAGTCCCAGAGATTAATGCTAGCAACTCATGAGCGACAATTGTCGAACATCATCAAACAATCACATTAACTATGAAAATAATATATTAATGCAAAAGTAATTGTAACACA
This sequence comes from Raddia guianensis, assembly GCA_036346415.1. NCBI lineage: Eukaryota > Viridiplantae > Streptophyta > Magnoliopsida > Poales > Poaceae > Raddia > Raddia guianensis. The sequence goes on along the minus strand of CM070541.1, from coordinate 17,436,139 downwards.
ACCACTTATTGTAATAGTTTGAATAAGACCATATAATATAGTTCAGAGTGTGGAAATCCAAGTAATGCAACGGCATAAGATATGAGGATGTTCTAATCCAACCCTTGAGCGACAGTTAATCCTGGTTGAAATCCGGCACAAAATCCTCTTGATCCTGTAGGCAAACCGGACCCGAGTCTTCTCTTGAATACAAATATATACGTGGTCTGTATAGTGATTACACGGCTACCCAGCAAGAATCCTTATAATGAATGCAAGGATATAAACCAAGAACAGGATGACTACTTTGCATAAACACCTATTCTAGTCAAATTAATTAAAGTGTTGTAAAAGCATTTATTAAACAATTAATAATGATAAGATTCCCAAAATAACACACAGAGCTCGGCTTCTAATCGAACAACTCAAACAAAACCAACCCATCAGGTTATTAGTTAACACATAAGACTACCATGTACGACCTTCCTCCCCTCCCATGACCGTGGGAACGGCTATCATGAAAGTTTTAACCTCTGCAGAGTGTAGCACACTTTACCCATAAGCCTAATGGTACTTTTATGCCTTAGCTCTTCCTTTGAAGCCCAGACCAAGTAACGATACAAGGTGATTCATTAGTTCCTTTTGTTAACACCGATACTCCCTCTAAGATTTCTACATATCGGGTCCCTGTAGCATCTAGGCCCCTCAATTTTCTGTGTAATTGTCTATTTAATAGCGTTTTGGCGATGATGACCCAAAGAATCTCAATTGTACTCACTTCAGAGCATTTAGGCTCCAAATTGTGAGTGTTCTCCTTTTGTATGCGGCATCAAGCTCAAAGAGAAGATTAAGGACATTCTTGACTAGTTTAAGCTTGGGAGAAGTTTTAAACTTGTAGCTAGTGTTGTGTTTTGTTCTTTGCCGTACTATTAAGGGGGTTTCATTTTATTACTTATATGGGTAATAAGTCTCTCAATCACATAAAAATATCTTGAAGCAACTCAAATCCTAAGTAGTTCTTAGGCATTCTCTGCCAGAAAACCCTCAATTGTCGCCAGACAAGCCCTCTTTCTGGCTTAGTTTCCGTCCATTTGTTTCTCCAGAAGTTTTCAAGTTCACGCACGAGTGAGATCAAAAACTTAGAATATGATGCTTAGGCCATTAATTCTATTTTCTCTTGCTTGAGTCCAGAAACCTTTGATCGTGTGAGTAACTTCACTTCAGCTCACGTGATTTGGAAAATCGTTCAAAAAATTTATGAAAGGACTTTGGATGTCAAGGAGGAGAAACTCACCATGGCAAGGAAAAAGTTTGATACTTTCACCATGATGCTTAATGAGAATGCTAATGACATGTTTACTAGGTTGAATTCCATCGTCAATGAGCTCAAAGGATTGGGAGCTAGGCTGGAGAATGTTGAAATTTGCCGCAAGATGATTTGGGTGCTTCCTCGGTGCTACCAGGATTTGGTCACCTATCTCGCAAATAGTGGTGATCTATAGGTTCTCGCTCCTACTGAGCTGTTGGGAAGGTTGAGTACACATGAGCTGCACTTTGATGAGGTTGAACGTCTTATTAAGAGAAAGGATCTTGCTCTTAAGGCAAAAGAAAATGTCTGCTCAGATGATGAAGAGGAAAAGAGTGATGCCAGAAATGATGCTAAGGAATTGGCTCTACTCATGAAAAGAGCAAGCAAGTTTATGAAGAAAGTAAATCTCAGCGATTCCAAGAAGAAACACTTCTCTCCATCATCAAAGAAGAATCCTTTTCACAACATTATATGTTATGAGTGTAATGAAAGAGGTCACATTGCTGCACAATATGAGAAGAAGAAAAAGAAAAGCAAGAGCAAGAACAAGGAAAGCGATGATGAAGGGAATGATCACAAGAAAGAGAATAGGAAGGTGTTCAAGAAGACAAACTTCAGAAGCTTTGCAAAGAATAGAAAGAGAGAAGCATTCATTGGTGAATGAATGACTAATGAGGAGAGTTCAAGTGATGAATCATCTTCTTCCTCCGACGATGATGCAAAGTCGGAAGGATTGGCGGGATTAGCTGTGGAATAATCAACTCCTCTTCCATTCTCCACCTCACTTTGTCTCATGGCAAGTCTTAATGATAAGAAAGTAAATGATGACACTTCCCCTTCGTATGATGATTTGGTTGATATGATCAATGATCTAGCACTGCTCTTAAGAAGTAAACATCTAAAAATAAGAATCTTAAGAGAGCTTTATCTTCTCTTGATCAGGATCATGAATCCCTTGCTGTGAACTTCTAGAGAGTGAGCATAGTACCGTAAAGAGATTAGTACCTTAAAGAGATTTTATGCTGAAATGGCTGCTAAATTAGACAAGTTACTTGCTAATCAATCTCTAAAACTTGACATGATTGATTGCTCAATTGGGTGTAATTTGACTAGTTAAGTTGTTGATTTAACTTGTGATAGGTCAGTTAAAGAAGATGCTTATACCTCATGTGATGGTTTGCATGATTTATGTTGGACTACTTCTAACTCCTCAGATTGTTCTAGTATGAGTAGTCCCTTAAATCCTTTTAGCATATGTGATGGTGAAAATTGCAAAACTGCTACTTGTGCTAGGGAATTAATGATTGAAAATGAAGAGCTTAAATTTAAGCTTGCTAAATTTGATAAGGGTCTTGAAAAATGTTATCTTGGTAGCATTGCTCTTAATAAAATGGTTGGGAAGTAAAGGGCTACCTTGGGTATAGTAGGATTGGGTTTTACCAAAAGTGAAGTACACAAGGAAGGTGTATGGATAAGCCCCAAGGCTCTTTTTAGCAAGAGTAATGCAGAAGTTCACACCCACTTGAAAGTAAAAAACAAAAAGGGTGTTCATTAGGAAAAGTTCAACTGTTGATTCCCACTATTTGCTCCTTAGGGATAATCATGAAAAAGTATTTGCAAAGTATGTTGTTCCCAAGAATTTGAATGATAATGCTAGATCAATTTGGGTCCCAAAATGCTTTGTATCAAAATCTTTTGCTTTTGGAAGTATGAACACTAATCTTAAAGGACCCAACTTAGTTTGGGTACCTAAATATCAGAAATGATCTAATTTGTGTAGGTGAATTATAAGAGTGGCGGCCCATATTGGGTTTTTGATAGTGGATGTACTCAACATATGACGGGTGACTCACGTATGTTCACCTCATTTGAGGACAGTGACGCCTCTACAAAAATCATCTTTGGTAACAATCACAAGGGCGAAGTAAAAGAAAAGGGTAGAATTGCAATTTCACACGATTTTATTAACAATGTTCTCCTTGTTGAATCCCTCAATTTCAATTTGCTCTCCGTTTTCCAAATTTGTGACTCGGGTTTTCATTGTCTTTTCTCAAAAGAAGGAGTTTCAATTTTTGACAAATATGTAAAACTAATTTTGAAAGGCTTTAGCTTTCAAAATATCTATGTCTTGAGTTCAAAGTCCAATGCCTCTTATGTCTCAACTTGTTTAATTGCTAAGATTTCATTGGGATGGCTTTGGCATCGTCTACTTGGTCATGTGGGCATGGAAAATTTGAAAAAGCTTTTAAAAAATGAGCTGGTGGTTGGCTTAAATGATGTGAAGTTTTAAAAAGATAAGCTGTGTAGTACTTGTTAAGCCGGCAAGCAAGTTGCAAATCCACATCCATTAAAAAGTGCCATGTCCACCTCTCGTTCACTCGAGCTCTTACATATTGATGTGTTTGGTCGAACAACATATGTAAGCATTGGTGGAAACTCTTTTTGTTTAGTGGTGGTTGATGATTTCTCTAGATTTTCTTAGGTGTTCTTTTTGCCAAACAAAAGTATTGTTGGCAATATATTCAAAACATTTGCTAAAGGGTCTAAAATGAATTTGATTCTCCTATCAAGAATATTAGAAGTGACAATGGAACGGAGTTCATTAACACAAACATTAAGAATTTTTATGATGATTTATGCATTAAACATGAACTCTCCGTCACATACACTCCTCAACAAAATGGTGTGGTGAAAAGGAAGAATAGGACACTCATTGAGATGGCAAGGACCATGTCGGATGAGTATGGCACGCCCGATAATTTTTGGGCTAAAGCTATCAATACGGCTTGCCATCCCATCAATCGACTCTATCTTCATCGACTCCTTAAGAAAACTCCATATGAGTTGTTAGTGGGAAGATGACCAAACATCTTCTATTTTTATGTCTTTGGATGCAAAGTGTACATCTACAAGAAAAGGCACCATTTGGGTAAGTTTCAACGGAGGTGCAACGTATTTTCTTACTTTGATTTATGAAATGTCATATTTAGATCTGGGCATTCAGTTTGGTTCATGTATGATGTATCTTCAAATTGGTGATTTATGTTAAGATTTGTTTGCCAATTGTTTAGCTTGAGCATTCAACAGGTTTTGTCTGAATGCAATAGAGTCTAGAGTGTGTACGTTTTATTTTGTAGAGACTTCAGAATTGATGCCCTTCTGTAGTTTGTGGAGAATGAATGGAGTTAAATCCATGTATAAACTCTGTGCATATATGTAAATATAGAGGTCATGCTATTTATTCTAGATTATTCTAAAACAAGGCCAAGTGAATGAGTCGGTTTGTTCATGAAACTATATGCCCTTTATTTTTCTTCAACCATTTTGTATTGTTTTATCTACTATGGAGATTGTCTTGCAAGCTTGACACTGGGCATTCATTTGTTTTTAATAGTAGTTCACTTATTGTTGTGTTCTAATATGTGCTTCCTTTTCCCAAATGTCACAATTTGGCATTGTAGCCATAAAGTTGCCTCTAATTCAGCTACACTTATATAATGATTTGAAATTGTCTTTTGCCAATGCTTTTGTGCAGTACGACACATTTGATATTGGTTTCATAACAACAGACAATTTTGGTAATGCGGATTTCCTGAAAGCAACTTATCCAGCTGTTGCAAAGAGACTACATGGAGACTGGATTCGGGATCCAGCAATACCCATTGTTACAAGATTCCATGGAAAGGTATTCTCATCAATGAATGAGCTTTTCATTTTCTGAGATTTATCAATTTATTGCAGCTACTATCATTTGCAGGACTGGAAATCAGGCGCCATTACTACTTTAGGCCGAGGTGGCAATGACCTCGCTGCTACAACTATAGGTAAAGCCTTGGGATTGAGAGAAATTCAGGTCGATGTGAAGTATAAATATAATAATAAACTAGACCATGTTCTTGCTTTCCCATGAAAAAATAGACAACAGTTGACTGTTCCAATTTATTTATCATGCTAATCGGTTTATTTGTTTCCATTTACAAGCTATTGTTTCTGTTCTAAAAGCATACCATTGCATGTGTGATAGGTGTGGAAGGATGTTGATGGTGTGCTGACTTGTGACCCAAATATCTATCCAAATGCAAGGACCGACCCATCCTTAACATTTGAAGAGGCTGCTGAACTTGCTTATTTTGATGCCCAAGTTTATATTTATTTTTTTTTGCATCAAACCGTTTAAGAAGAGGTTTATAATACTGAACTGCAATGAAAGCTCACAAAGGATAATTGATGCTGATTGTAGTTTTTAAGAATTCAAGATATATTATGCGGTGCAATTACGTAAAAAAAGGAATATATGTATTATTAACTTTACACACCTCATCATCTAGAAAAACATTTTGTGTGCTATCAATCAGGGTTTCTTAGTTTTTATGTTTTCCTTTCATCCATTTATGATGCGTACCACGGGCATTAATTGTACTAGTTCTGATGAAGGCCTTAGGTTTAGTCATGGCGAAACTGTCGGTTTTGGTGAAATTACAGCGACACAACCACGGATTGGTAGAACCAATGGGCTTAATGGGTTCATGGGAAGACATGCTACAATTTTTTTGTTGATTTCAAGAAGAGATAAGCATCCTACCGGTGGTGGTGGCGCGGTTTCTGATGGCGGCACTATAGGAAACTGGTGGTAGCTATCTTTCTATCGAGCGTGGCTGGAGGAAGAAGACCTGGGGCATGGGCTGTGGATGCAACCCATAGGTGGCTTGGGCAGATGGATTGAGAGAAGAAGTGGCAGCCCAAGCAGGGGTAGATGGGGCGTCGGTTGGGCCAGAACGAGGAAGGGAGGGCGACGGCCCATAGGGGAGTGATCGGCTAGGCTTGGGGAAAATAGGTGGTCATCTTGGGGAAAAATGTCCAAAATAATCAACTAATAAATCATAATTTATATAATAAACTACAGTACAACTAAATACCCGGAATAGTACTCGGTTCCGCCACCATACATGGCGCCTCCATTGGTATAACCAACTACCGGCTATAACTTTTTTTTATAATTCTAATTTTTGTCAAGTTTGAAATTTGAAAAATAGACGTGAATTTTTTTAAAAAAACGTTAACACTTTTTCATGAACGTTCTCGGCGACGGTGACGCATGCGCTCGCTGGACGGAGGTAGAACCAAAAACGTTTTATGTTTTAATAATTCTATTTTTTCAAGTTTGAAATTTGAAAAATAGACATGGAAAATTTTGAAAAAAATGTTTAACACTTTTCATGAATAAATTGGTTGAAAGAATGGGGAAATATTTAAAAAAAAGTAAAGCCCCAACATGACGGGAGCGACCTAGCACAGAAAAATGGAAATATTGGATTAAAAATGGATTACATTATTATGACAGCAGAACAATGAGAACACAAATAAACTTAGTACATATTATGACAGCGTTTAAATATTATTTCCAACCATGAACTAAATAATCTATCGTTAATTACTACAAGCAAAAAATATTCATACAAATAATTCATGCACGCAAAATAAATTTTGTACAAATAATTAATACATCAAAAAATGTAACTACTTTACTAATTTCCATGCAAACAATACAACTAGTTAATACATGCAAAAAAACATACGTACAAATAATTAATACATGCAAACTCCTTGGGCCCACCACGTGTCGTTGTCCCTGAGCTCATGCCGTGCGGCGTGGCGGGAGCTCCCTACGCCCGCCACATGTCGCCTTCCCTGAGCTCCCGCCGTACGGCGCGGCGGCTGCCATGCCCGATGGCGGGGCCAGATGTTATTCCGGTAATTTTTAATTACAGTAGATTATTTTATTAAATGTGATTTAACTGTGGATTATTTTGCATATTTTTCCTCATCTTGGCCCAAGGGAGGAAAATCAAGAACTAAATTTCAGAAAAATTATAATGGCTTGAAAAATGTATAAAAAAATAGTAGAAGGCTCAAAAAAATAAAAAATATAAGGTTCTAAAAATCCTCCAAATATTCTGTAAAAGCTTAAATATTTTATGGAATAATTTATTTTAAAAATCCTGAATATGCCATTTCCATATTGAAATAAATAGAAAAATTGGTTTGAATAATTCTGGAAAGTTTTAGGATAAATAGTTGGGCTTTGATTATGACTTTGGAGAAACAATTATGCTAAAATTGGGAATTTTTTTGTACGTCATAGGGAGCATTGGTACTTGGCCAGGCAGGATCTTGAAGGGGAAATGCTTGAAGTGGAGCCAACTGTCGCCACCCGTTGAGAGGTCGTGAGGCCACAAAAGGATGTGTTGCTTTGGAGATTTTCAGGGCAACAGTGGATCGCTGAGCTTGGAGGTACTGAGAAGCAAGGGTTAGGGGTAGGAGTCCGGACACTGGTGCATATATGAAGTAGAATTTTGTTGGGATATGGTGGTTTCTAGGTGCACTGCTGCACATTAGATTTTTGGGCCTCGTGGGAACCCATGGGCTAGAAGGCTCACCCGTATCCGACCCAGGATCGAATCAGGTCCCCGACCCACTAGACCCGTAAGGCAAAATCAGACCTGAACCTGCCTTCGTCGGGTGTAGAGGGGACCCGGTCTAATCGTCATCCCTACAAAGAACCACAACCATCCCGACATAACCCATCCATTCTACGTGCTAACAAATGACAACTTAATCATTTCAAGGTTTGTCCTAAACTTGGGACACAACTATTCGAATAGTTTCAAACTCTATAGAAATATATAACATTATCCACACGACATAGCAATCAATGTTAAAATCTCTTATATGTATATGACAGCCCATTGGTTCACCTAGATGACTTTTACCCCTCTTCACAACCCTTCTACCGCCCCTCAAATTTTAAACTTACCTTGAGGGTTGACGATCCCGTGCACTAGTCCCTGGATCAGTACGTTAGCGCGGAAGATCACATAGCCGATACAAGCATACTTCGATTAATAAAATCCCTGAATATTACAATATTGTTACGCCCTAAGGCGAATTTAGTAAGGCGGCCCATACACGCCTTAAATTACAAAACAATGTTCAGAGTTACAGCGGTCATCAAAATATGTACCCAAAAGAATCCCTATCGACTATTATCCATCCACGACCGGAGCGATCCCTAAGACTCCTCAGGCCCACCATAGTCCTGTCCATCGTCTTCATGGCACTTGTAAGGGTCATCTTCGACTCTATCGACTAAAGGAGGTAAGAAGGCGAGGTCAGCATCATCCAAACGCTGGCTAGTTAACACTTCCCTTAATGCATATAGTGCTTAGAAGGCTTTCATTGGAGGAAAGGGTTTATTTTATTTACGTGAAGCCAAGTTTAAATGGACTTTAAAAACAACCTAACTAGCATCAACTAGAATTTGTCTTGTTTTTATAAATCGGGGGGTTTACCATCATACCAATGTACCCAAACCCAACTAACCAACCCAACATAGCAATCAATCCACATTCGACCAACTCTCAACCAAATACACAACCAACTCAACCGATAACCATGCCGGCTTATCCGTTCACCTTGACTTTCTCCCGGTTGCCCCCAACCTTTCCTAGCTCCGCCATCATTCCAGGACTTGGCAATCCTGTTGTGGACCACACATGCCATGGCATGCCTGCCTCGGTCGAGGGGGTTGCCAGCCCTCACTAGCCGACCGTCATTCTGGGGATGTGTGGCCATTATCACCCTCGGTAATGACCAATGACGGTCCCTATCGAGAATGGTCCCAGAGGGCCTCCGCAGAGCGTTCACAGCTGGCGGTCCAAAACCCGTACTCCGAGTGATGGCCACGCGTTGTGTTGGAACCATCCCTCAGATGGCAGCGATCTCCCCGCTATGCGTGTTACTCCGCACTGCTCCTGGGTAAGCTTTGGCAAAACCCAGCACCTAGGCACCCTGTGCCTTAATCATCCATCTGGATGTCATCTTTGGGGCAACCCACCGGTAATCTCTACTTCCACAGTCATCGACCACACCATACTTGGACTATCCCAACAACCCGATCAACCAGATCGACTTCCCATATGACCTAACCCCAATCACAATCAGCCCAACATACAACTAACAGCCCTAACTGTCATGTGTCGTATCTTATTGAATGAGAAGAATGAATGACCGATGAATATCGGTTCACTGTTCCGTGGTGATTAGTCAGAAGATTTGTTTAAGCCTAAGCCAGTCTAAGCAAGTTTTACCCTTAAAGTGGTCACCAGACTAATCATAGGCTATCAAGAGTAATGACAATCCAGGCAGTCATTAAGGCTAAACAGTTCAAAGGCAGGCATGTATAAATATTACATGATTAACAATTGATAGTTTACTAAGCATGCATTTAATTAATAAACAAAATAGTTAACAGAAAACTGGGTAATGAACATGACATTTAGTGATGTTAAATCGCACTAGGGAAAGTCGCTGTCTCTCCCTAATACGGACAACATCTAGAGAGTAAGTGTTAACTCGACTTGATTAGGTAGGTGTTCCTCCCCAGCGTCCCCAAACCTTCCTTCAAGATCGCCTACGTCTAATCATACAATCAAACCAATAATTACTTACTAATGCAACAGAAAACATGATGCATGCACGACCTAGGCTTTACCCTCGGCATTAATGGCAAGATCGATTAGTGAGTCTAACTTTCGTATGATATGATATGCATGACAGAGTGCATTAATAAATAATATAATCCATATATAATAGTCCACTAAAACCTAAAATACGATTTCGTACGGTAAGTTCGTAATTGGGTGATTAGGGTTTTTAAGCGACGTAAGGTGACGATTCTTCGAAGTTCCACTTACGTACGGGTTAAAGTTTAACGGAGTTGATGATATACTAAGTGTTTCAAAATAAAAGAGATAATCTTAGGTTACATCTCTTATTAACATATATTTTCTACAAATTGCTCCCTAATTAATTTAATAGGGAAAATGTGTTATTTAATTGTTGGGTTTAGCCATTAAATAATCCTATGGATATATTAAGCAAGAATGACAATTTTCACTTGTTCCAAAGACATTTATCTATCCATTTTAATTTTGCCAAAGAATATCCGGGTCTAATTCATTAATTAATCTAACCAACAAATACCCTAAAATTGCTTTTATCCATTTCTATATAGGAAAATCTACATTTTCAAAAAACAGTGAAATTTCTCCTACACAGTGGTCATTGTCATATTTTTTATAAAATCAGAAATGGTCTCTAGTATTTATCTAAATTTTTCTAGAATTTTTGGGAGTCTTTAGCTATTTTAGATAAATCCTTGGCTATTTATGCAATTAACTAAATGATTAAATGGGTTTTTAACCGGTAAATCTTTCTGGGCCGAGTCAACCTACGAGCGACCCAGCGGCGAAATATGGCCCACGGCCCAAACGCGCGTGCGTGCCCGTGCGGCCGGGAGAAAACGTCGAAGGCAGCTTTTGAGAAGGCGTCAAGACGAGGCGAAGGCGTGCGCGGCTCTGGCGCCTCCACTAAACCAGATAGATGGGACCAGGGCCTACTTGGCAGTGACTCCGATCATGATTTTATCCGACGCGCGTGGGTATTTTAAGCTGGCAGGTGGGACCCGCATGTCAACGTCTCTAAGCCTTAAGCCCGCATGAATCTAGACGCTGATCTGACGACCCTTGGTCGTCGTCTACCTCTGGTTCGGTGGCGTGGCCGGCGGCGGCGGGATTCGACGCGGCGGCGCTACGGGCCAGCTCTGGCCATGTGCGTGCGCGCCCACGCATCTATGGCCTCCTATGACCCTAAGGATGCCCGCGTCGGGGCCGGGGACGACCAGACGCGGCGACGCGGTGATGGCGGCGGAACCGAAGGTTTGCCGGCGACACACGCGCATGCTGATGATTCGCAAGCTAAGATACTCGACGGGGAGCATGAAGGGGTGTCACCAATGCTCACCGAGCTCACGAAGGCGAACGGGATGGAGCGGAGGCGACCGACAGCGAGAGGCTCGACGGTGGCCGAAACAGAGGCTCCACGGGGACGACTCCTCCGGCCCGCTCCCCTGAAATTGGGGGGGGGATCTTAAGGGTGAGTTGATCAAGCTCGGGGTGAGGGGAATTGATCGATGGCTCACTAGATCAACGGAATGAGCTCCGGCACCGGCGTGGTTGGATTTGGGGGAAAACGAAAAATTGGGCCGACAGGGCGAGCCTTCGACATTTATAGGCGTTGGGTGGTGCATCGGCCCGAGGGCACTCTTTAGCGAGGACGGGGAAGGAGCGGCGAAGAAGAGGCGTCTGACGCATAACAGGGCATCGGCAAGGTAGAGCGAGAGGCATGGCGCGGCGGCAGCAAGCAGCGATGATGGCATGAGCGGTGGATGGCGATGGCATCTCGGCGCCTGACGCCGCACGCGTGACAGCGGTGGTGGCGCTGAAGCGCGGCGTGCCCACCGCCACCGGGCAGAAAGAGAGGGAGAGAGAGAAAGAGGAAAAGAGGGAAGGAGAGAGAGGGAGCTACTGGGCCCACATGTCAGTCCGTGTGCAAATTCAAACGAATTTTGGATTTCATAATTTTTTAATAAACCCCAAAATGGGATGTTACACCTTCGTGCCAGAGGGAGTTAAACCATTATTGTTGATTTGTCTAGCTGACACTCGTGGATGCACCATGGATGAGACCACCTGGTCCTCCCCCACACAAACAGACATAGCCCTTTTTATACCCAACGGTTCTAGTACGCACGTAAATCTATAATACACGTGGTTGTATGTATAATAATTAAGAGGAAGATAACCAATATCCGGTCCATAATTGCTAAAGCAAGGTTATGTATCCAGAAGCCCTTCTACATCATTGCCCTGTAACCCATTCGAGCCTAACTCACATTTCACATGTAATCAACATTACCAATATACCGAGTATCAAGTGTATCAACAATTGAATTGCACAATCAAAGGATGTGTAACACTCCATGTGAATATTGGGTTTTGAATGGAGAACTCAAGAAGAAAAGTGAGAAGATAAGAAGTCAGTTTGTTGTTCTAATTACTGCTGTGTGCCTGTGTGCTAGCTAGTGGGTGGCAGGGTAAATGAGTTATATATGGCGTTGTTTGTATATGCCTTGAAGAGGTGGAAAAGCAAGGTAAATAACCCTCAGGATAACCCTCCGATAGAACTCTTGTTCTCCAAGTTTAAGGTCACACAAGTCAAGTTAATGGATAAAGAATGGAAGGATTATGTGCAAGAAAATGCTGTCAAAGTACTAAAGTAGGCCAAAAGGAAACAAAAGCCGGAACCGATGGATTGGAGGCTTATCTAGTAACACTTGCTCTCATTTACAGGATATCAGTTAAATTAATGGTCCTCTAAACTATTAGGTAATCAATATTGATAAAGAATTCTTGCCTGATCAACTTTAGGAGAAAAATTCACGGGACAAATCAGTCTAAGGTTGACTGACAAGAATAGGAGTGATTGTCTTGCGTATTATCTTTGGACCGATAACAATAAACTATTTTTATACTTTGCTTTCCCACTTTAAAATTAGACGGTTTTATGCACTTTCATGTAACTATGTATTTGCCTTCCCATTTTAAAATTAAACGGTTTTATGCACATTCATGTAACTATGTATTTTTACATTATGATCAAAATAATATGATGATGACATGTAAGCTTAATCAAGGCCATGTTTGATTGGGAAGGAACTTTGAGATAGCTTTTTAACTAAGAAGAGGCTAAAAAATGTGATTTAGAAATATTTTTGAGATCTTTATAAAGAATTACTGAATGTTTTGGAAAAATAACTATAAAATGTTATTTCGTATAACTTATAAAAAATAACAAACTTCTATTAATAGTTTTTAATTTAAATTTAAGGTGAATCGAATAGGCCCAAGGCAAACGGAATGGTACATTCCATTTGTGTTCGTCGCACTATTTGATTCGTAAGTCATGCTTGAGAACAACCGAATTATTATAACGTATTCTTTTAAAAAGCACTAGATCAAATAAAATAAGAACACTTTCTGATCCGTTTCCACCCTGTTCGCCACCACGGTGTGAAACCACTCTCTAACTTCGAAGGAAACATGGCCATTCCAGCCAAAAAAGAAAAGAAAAAAAGGAAGGAAAAAAAAGGCGGTAGGACCTGCGCAGCTGCGCTGCCACGCGAGCGCGCGCGCGCATTGGCCACTGGGCCGGGCTACGGGCCCACGGCCCACAGGGCGGCGGCTCCCAAACAAAAACCCGCGCGGCGCGAGGCGCGAGCGCACGTCTCGACGCGGCCGCCCGATCCCACGAGCCACCACCCAGCAGAGGCAGACTGGCAGAGCGAGCTACCACTACCAGACAAGCCCCACACCCAAACCTTCGCAGAGATGAAGCCACCACCAAGCCACCCCACCGCGCTCGCTAGTCACGGGCGCGCGCAACCGCAGAGGCGACCGGCCGTGGGCGTCCGTGGTGCCACTCGCTCGGGCTGGAGCGGGACCACCTCGGCCGCCGCGCGATGGCGGCGCCGGTCCTCCCGCTGCTGCTGCTGCTGCTTCTTCTCGGCGTCGCGGCCCTGGACCCGCCGCGGGGCGAGGGGCGGCGGCTTCGGCGGCGGGGGCGGCTGGGGAAGGCGCCGTTCCGCGCGCGGGACCTGCTCCCGCACCTGCCGCCGCGGCTAGCGTGGCCGGTCATGACCACCATCCACAGCGCCGTCGACCTCCTCCCGTCCTTCGTCGCCGCCGCCGCGCCGGCGGGCCGGCCGCGGCCTGGCGCGGCGCTTGCTTCGCGGAGAACGTGGCCGCCCTCAGCCTCACCCCCGGCAGGCCCAACGGCACCGCCGCGGGCCTCGGCGGCGCCGTCCTCCGCCTCAAGGTTCAGCTTGTGCTCATCGTAATTCCTGCAGTCCTGCTACTCTGTTAATGCATGATTTCCGGTTCTCTCAGAGTGCTTCGTTTGATTTGCTCGTCAGCAATCCTGCAGAACAGATTGGATTAGTAATTGTGTTCATGTGATCCAGCACGACGTTTGCCCTGGATTGAACATAGAGCGAAAAGGAGACTTGGAAACTAAAATAATTCTATATGAAGACAAAAAAACACGCATGATTGGAATACTAGTAGAATGCCCACCAATTAGCATTCCCTTGGTGGTAACTGACAACTGCTGGGTCTGAAACAAACAATAACAATGCCAAATTGCCAGTGCACACATTCATGTGAATCTGTCCTGTACTGGATGTGGAGGGAGAGTTATGATCTCTAGGTTTGGATTTCAACTGTCTTGGACTGCCTCTTGATTCTTGAATGTAGACAGTCCCTACATTTTCTGCAATGTCATGTGGTCGTAGTATATCTAAGAAGCAGCCATTCTTGCAACGAATCATAGTTTTTTTTGGGTAATCTGTTTCATCTTAATAAACATTCCTTTTGTTATTTAGACTGCATCAGCTCAAAGCTGGACATGCATGGATCTGTATGTGTTTGCAACTCCGTACAGAATAGGGTGGGATTACTATGTTACCGCTCAAGAACACATTTTCGAGATCAAGTCGTGGGAAGAGCCAGGAGAAATGGAATATGTACGTTCCTTCTAGGTTGTCTTTTTTTTTTGTGTACCTTTTTTCGCATGGACACCTAATTCTTCTCAGAAATTGCAAATATTTCAAATCTGTGATCAGGTAAAGCAGCATGGCATTTCCATTTTTCTCATGCCATCTGGAATGCTTGGAACGTTGTTATCTTTGATCGATGTCATACCTCTATTTTCAAACACTATTTGGGGCCAGAATGCCAACTTGGCCTTTCTACAGAAGCACATGGGAGCATCATTCGAGAAACGTTCCCAGCCTTGGTCTGCCAATATACGGAAAGAAGATGTGCACTCTGGTGACTTTTTGGCTCTTTCAAAGATTCGAGGACGTTGGGGCGGATTTCAGACATTGGAGAAATGGGTGACTGGTGCATTTGCTGGACACACCGCAGTTTGCTTGAAAGATGAGAATGGCACTCTATGGGT
The DNA here is from genome assembly GCA_036346415.1 of Raddia guianensis. Classification (NCBI taxonomy): domain Eukaryota; kingdom Viridiplantae; phylum Streptophyta; class Magnoliopsida; order Poales; family Poaceae; genus Raddia; species Raddia guianensis. Next base: position 17,420,934 of record CM070541.1, on the reverse strand, counting down.
TGCAGAATCAGGCCATGAAAACAAAAAGGTACATGCAAGTTTCCTGAAAATTTTGGGTTTTTTTAATAATTTTATTTATTTTTGAAGAAATAGGGCCTACTTTCGAAATTGCAAAATTCGGCTGCGATCACCTTTGTTGTGGGCGATGAGGTACCTATTGCTCCTCCACAGGCGATCGCCTAATAAAAGGGCGATAGGATCCTATCTGACTAATGTCTCATGAGGAATGAAGATGTTGGGCTCACATGTAAGACCTATAGCCCATTGGTTGGACGATAGGTACCAATCAGGTCCCACATGTCAAATCTATCACCTAATGGTTGGGCAACAGGTACATTTTAGACTTATTGCCCAACCATTAGGCGATAGGTACCGACATAGCCCATTTAGCAGGCAATGTTTCTGCACCATGCATCACCCATTTAGCACGCGATCACCCATGGGACGGGCGATTAGTTTTGTACTGTTCACATCATCATGACGGGACAGTGACGGTGGACCCGTCACCCGTTATTAGGGCGCGATCGCCCACTACACGGGCATCGGTGCCTAATTTTGCGATTTTCCAAAACACGCCACCATTTGTGCAAAAACAATTTAAAAACATATAAAAAGCCCAAATTTTCCAAGTTTCCACTTTAGTGGATAATATAGGAGTTCTACCTTATTGAATAAAGAAACATAAATAATGAAGATAATATGGTTAAATTGGCAATAGGATGTTCTCATAGTATCCATAAGGGTGAAATGATAATGGTAACCTTTTCCGCCACCATTTTTTTTATGATAGCCTGTTTGGTTCCCAACTAATATTGCTACATCTAACATGAGGCATTTGTGGCAAGCCACAAATCGTGTGGTCAAGAATTTCAGCGCCACAATTGTGGCAAAGTGTGGCAAAAAAATCAATATATGACGTATGGGTCCAGTGGCTAAGAAAATGTGGCAAGCCACATTTATGGCAGGATCAAACACCAACCGAAGAAACTATGGCATGACTAATGTTAGGCATGACAATGTTAGGTTACAAACCAAACAGGCCCAGTATTTTAGTCAACTTTGGCAACTAGTTTTTCCCAATTGGTATAATGGCTCTATCTCATTTGGCTACGAGAAAAAATCACATCATTCATCCTTTTCTTTTTGCTAGGGTTCACCAAGTTAGTGGTAGGATCAAACCTAAGAATTATTTTGTGGAAATGATATCTTAGGTAAAAAAGAATGGAAGTGGACTAGATTCCTCTGTGACTAAATAAACTCTGTTACTCTGGTGACTAAATAACCCTAATACTTTTGATTTAGAATCTAGATATGGATTTAAATCTAATTAAGATTAGTCTCATTACTTAAGTTATGCCACCAAAGACTAGAACAATTACTGCTTCATGCAACTTAATCTTAGAATCTACAGGTGCTTTGCATACCAATGACCTTTTTTTGAGAAATATCTTATAATATTGATAGGGTGAAGAAGTCGTCGCTATAGTTCCATGGGATGAATGGTGGGGAATGGCACTTAAAGATGACTCAAATCCTCAGGTAGCCTTTCTGCCATTACACCCTGACATTCGGGCCAGGTTCAATGAAAGTGCTGCATGGGAATTTGCCCGAAGCATGTATGGAAAACCGTACGGTTATCATAATATGATATTTAGTTGGATCGATACAATGTCAGAAAATTATCCACCACCTCTTGATGCTAACCTGGTATTGCTCCATTCCTTTTTTGTCCTTGGTTAAATTAGTTAGTGCGTGAGTATCTTCGAAAAATTCTTGCTGCAGCTTGGATTTTTCCTGTTGTTTCATATTTTCTCACTTGGGTGTTCTTCATTCACACTTTTCCAGGGGCTTGGCTTGGCATGCCCATACCATAAGTGTGTCTCCAACATATTTTTTATTTCGCTGAACTGAAATAGGAATTATCTTATGAACTAGACCTATTTTATCATTTAAATTGATTCTAGCCATATAAAATTCACATGCAATTATCAGGCCTTTTGGTGACAGTGTTATAGATGACTAGCTAGGCATGATCCATCAATTATGAACATGCTATTAGAAAGGGCTAGGTAAATTTGAGTCTGAAAATTTTCAAGTAGATTTTCTCTTGGCACCATTTACTTATCCGTAATGTGAGACTAGACATTGATAAAGCACACCATGATCTTCTGAATAAGTTTGCACTGGTGAACACTGACGATGAAATAGTATGATACTATGGTATTGCAAGTGAATAGGGTGGTCAGATGATCTAATCTGCATCATTACATGTGCTAAACATGCGAGACCTTGAGATTTAGGATATGCTGAAAGTTCCTTTCATGACCATCAGTTGAAACTTGAAAGTATATGTAGTGTATGTATTTTCAATATTTTCTTATACTTACTTTTCATCTGGTTAGATTTCTTTTACAGAATATATGTCGATGATAGTAAGTTTATTGTCAATTTGTCATTTGCGTTGTGCGCTTCATCTTATTATGTTTCCAGGTAATGGCTGTAATGTCCATGTGGACCAGATTGCAACCACTTTATGCTTCTAACATGTGGAATGAAGCCCTTAATAAACGGCTTGGGACTGAGGTTTGTGCAACTATCTTGTAAGCTGTAACTTCTTATTGACAAGCTGATGGAGATTTAAGAAAGATCCTATCCTACAGTTTGTTGCAGTTGTACAAATTTGGCATGCTTGCTTCTGTTGCAGCTATGCTGTAAATGCGATTGCTTGGGCTAATTATGGTCTGTAACTCTGGATAAGAGCTGTTCTATTGTTATTTTGGCTTGAGGACTGGCTTGATCAGTTGACTCTATTGCTTATACTAAGAGAATTTTTCTCTATGGTTTTGCCAATTTTCAGACACCTAAAATTTATGTTTATCTTTCAATCATGTAAAATTGCAGCAGGGAGCTAGCAGTTTGGTTCTATTTTAATTCATTTTTATTTTTTTTGGTTATTTCTACAACGCAGGTAGTAAATTGACCTGATGCTCGTTAAATTGAGATATTCATAGTATCTTTGCTTCCATGTAGAAACTGGACCTTCATGGGATTATTGCTGAGACTGAAAAACGGGGCATGTCTTTCAATCAATTGCTCACTATACCTGAGCAAGATGAATGGGAATACAGTGATGGAAAATCGACGACGTGTGTAGCCTTCATTCTTGCAATGTACAAGAAGGCCGGAGTATTTGCTCCTTTCACAGAGTCAATTCAGGTCACGGAGTTCACCGTAAGTGCCTCTACTATCCTTCGGATTGGGATCCTCTGCGGTTATTCCCTATGTCGTGGTCACCCAACGTCACTCTGCAGTAATTGCAGACGATCCACGTCCCTGTCCTTAGCTGCAATGGAAAATTCGTGCCACTTCTCAACGTAGACTATCTAGAAAATGCATCTGCCAAACTGTCTCATTTCTCATTTCTGAACCTGTGCAACTGGGCCTGCACAGTTTGCTGATTCGTCTGAAGTTATATCTCAATCTTGGACTGCCTCCCTTGTATCTTATAGATCCGGGATGCATACATGCTTAAGATCTTTGAGGACAACCAGACCAGGCTGCCGAGCTGGTGCAACAATGAGTCGGACAAGCTCCCCTTCTGCCAGATCCTTGGGGAGTACAAGATGGGCCTCCCAGAGTACAACACGATAGAGCCTTACGCCAACATGAACGAGAACTGCCCATCCTCGCCGCCCACCTACGAGAGGCCGCTGCGCTGCTGACCATCAGATAAATATTCAGATCGCAGCTATGTTGATGCTGGAGTGTTCTTGTAAATAGACCAGATTCTATCTTCAGTTTGGATGGTTGGTTCTTGCAGAGTTGCAGTTGCGGCCTTCCTTTCCACGGGGAGGTACATGGTCGAGGACTCGAGGTTCGCCAACAATTTGGAAGCCTCACCTATAGTTTATAGTTCCTATACTAGTTTGCACAGGTTATTTGTGGATCTGTTTTTGGACTTATCTTATGGGGTATGGATTGTTCTTGTGTTCGTTGTGATTGGACTTGCCGGTTATTCAGCATTGAGTGCTAATTTGTGTTGTAAATATTGCGGTTTGAGCAAGTATGATAAATAATCCACTTGAAATATAACATATAAAACAAAGCCATGAATGAATTTCAGAATCATGAATTCTCCAAATATAAGCAATAAAGCGAATAAACTCATGATCAGCAATAACTTAGGAAACATGGCAGTGTTCAAACCAATATGACCAGCGACAAGCTCAGGTTATATTGGTGTTATTTTGCTTTCAGATTGCAAATTAAGGGTTGCTAATTAAAATTAGCCTTCCAACAATTAATTTGGGCTTGATATCACAGGTTATAAAATCTGTAAATTAGAATCTTAAACTCTAGAACAGCACTGCTCAATATCCAGAACTTGTAGATCATTAATTAGCATGCAACGCAATTAGTAACTCGGTATAACAGCAGGCTAAATGATGAAAATTGTAATATTCCGTGGGCTCTTGGCCTAGAACCGGCCCATCCTAAGGAGTAAATAGGCAGGGAGTGGGGCGACGGTTTCCTCTCCAGGGCAAACCGAGCCGCCGCCCTGTCCTCTCTCTCACCCCCATGCTGCTGACCTCGTCGGGTCGTGCCGCCGCCGTCCTCGCCGGAGGCAGCGCCGTCGTCCCGCCCGCCGTGCAGCGTCGGTGCAGCGTCGTCGCTGCCATTCCGTCGTCGGTCGCCGTGCTTGCCGCGCCCGACACACGCGCCGCCCGTCCGTGAATTCGCCGTCGCCGGTTCATCGTTTTGCTGTCCTTGTGGGTGGCCGAGGGGAATAGGCAAAGGGAAGAGAAGGTAGAGAAGGAAGAAGGTTGTCGGGGATAAAATCACGGCCCATTGCCATGGCCCACTCCCTGACGGCCCGTTCGAACAGCCTACCAGGGCCCAGCTCCCTGGAAGGTTCTATCTAGCCCATATGCATCCTGCCGAACAGCTTTCTGGCTGGCGTGGTGCGTAATGGCCAAGGAATCGTGTTTGAGTCCGTCTCGAACAGGAGTCCTGCACGGCTACGTGAAGACCCGGACGTTGGTTTTCTGGATTGGAATAGGAGTCGTGATCCCCAAGACTAGGAGTATGCCTTATCTGCCTCGGGATATATTTGGCATGTCGAGTTCGTTACGATCTCGTAGTTAGCCCGGCCCGATATTCCCTCGGTAGGTCGGTTTGCTCTACACTATATAAACAAGGCCCCTACGGCGTGTAGAGGGGACTTGATCTTCGCATCTTACCACTTCGTAGACACCTGATCTTTGCATTATCGCACTTGTACACCCATAATCTCGCCGAGACTTGTTCGTCTCGTCGAGCCATCTCTTGTAATCACTCCTGATATATAAGAAAGGCTGGACGTAGGGCTATTATCTCTCCGAGAGGCTGAACGGGATAAAACCCCATCTCCTGTTCGTTCTTTGTTACGTGATTGTTCGGCGTGTCTCCTATCTCAATTCTAAAGAACCTTAGCGACTTAAGATCGTTATCTCAACCGTCGACAGTTGGCGCCGTCCGTGGGGACACGCAGATCGAGCATGTCGAACTCTATCAGCGATAAGGAGATTCTTCCTGAGTACTACGACTCAGAGGGGCAGGATGTTTCTTCCCCTGCCAGCTCGAATCGATCTTACTAACCTAGATCGATATCTGTGTCTGAGACAGAAGTTTCTGGATACGCTCCGGAGATGGTCTCAGGTCGAGCTCCCGTCATTGACGATGAATACGGAACCGACGATCTTTACGCTAGTTTAGATCTATCGGATTCCAGGGCTATGTCGGTCGATTCCTCCTGTGGCGACACAGTGATGACACCGTCTAGCGCGCAATCGCACGGCCACCGCGTCATCAACATGACCGGCGCAGGGACTTCGAATCCTGCGCGGGTCCCGGTGGCCGGGGAGATCGAGCAGATCGATTCTGCTCGGCATCCAGATGAGGCTGCATTAGCTGCTCGCGAGCAAGATGTTGTTCGCCGCACTTTTGACGAGTCCATCAACCAAACTCTGGCGCGAATCTGCGACCAACGTAACGTCGGCCGACGTAACCCGCCTCGCGCTCCACGCCAAGACCCGGCGAAGTTCACTGCCGGGTAGAATCCCGCGTGCCGGACTCGGTCGGGCAAGACGCGGATGTCTCGAGATCCCAGGCCCCGGAGCGAGCCAAGAGCGACTCGGGCCACAGCTACCGTGATTAGATCCGCTCACGGGACAATCTCGTCCTCGTGGGCGTCTTTGTAACTTCTTACCTCGAGAAGTTGGCCGAAGGCCTTAAGTCTTTCGGTGAAGCCTCATCCGGACACCGCATCGAGCCTGCCCTGGTGGATTCGGGCAGTGAGCGATCCGATCGATCGCGTGACCACCGTCACCGTCGAAAGATCACTGTCCACGAGCAAGCTGCCCGTGGTCGCCGCCATTCGCCAAGTCCCCGTAGTCATCGCGACCACAGGGGCAAGCGTGCGCGCGACGATCACGGAGGATCCCCTCGCGAGGAGCGCGTTGTCGCGACCATGAGGAAGGAGCGTGGGGGCTTATCACGGAGAGAGTTCCTCCAAGCAGAAACCTCCCGCTCAGCAAGAGTTCCTCCGACCAACAGGACCAACGTCTTCTCAAGGCTAGGTTCTGCCGGGGAAGGTGGCCGGTCTTACTCCTTGGGCTGCAGGGCTTTCTCTGACGAGCTTCGCTCTGTTAGGTGGCCCTCAAAGTTCAAGCCCGGACACATGGAAAGATACAATGGGACCCATAACCCAAAGGAATTCCTTTCCATCTACGCTACGGCCATCATGGCGGCCGGAGGTGACGAGCCTGTCATGGCTAATTACCTCCCGACTATCCTTGAGGGTGCTGCTCGGACGTGGCTGTTCAATCAGTAGGAAGGTTCCATCTCTTCTTGGAACCAACTTTGTGGCGCCTCGATTGCTAATTTCGGAGGCATTACGTGCGTCAGGGCAAGGAGGATGATCTGCACGGATGATCCGGATGAGCAGGGAGACCCTCCGCAACATCGTGAAGCGTTTCATCAAGATTCACAACACGATCCGAACATCTCGGACGAATCATTGTCGCGCCTTTAAAAACGGAGTCCGCGACGAGCGCTCACCGGGATCTCGAAATCAATGAGACTGGACCGCCAACGACTGTGTTCAGACGGTGACCGCTATGCTAACGCGCAGAGCGTGTTCAAGATACAAGAAGGCGTTCGATAAGGCGAGCCGCCTTGACTGGTGTGGAGGAGAAGAAGAAGAGCAGCAACAATCCTGGTGACAAGAAATCCCAGAAGAAAAAGAAGGGTGATGTGAATAACACCGTCGCCGGTATAGATCGCACACCTCCTCCCAAGGATGGGCAGAAAAAGCCCAGCAATAGCTATAAGGGCAAGAAGCCCACCCAGGAAGGCAACCAAGGCAAGAAAGGTCCAAGTGACCGATATTGTAAGTTCCACGGAACTACGGGCATGATCTGGCGCCATTGCGTAACACAGGGCGCAAAGCTCGAGATTTCTACAACGGCAAGGGCCCAATGCCCACTCTGCCCGAAAAAGGTGATGCCGGTAAGGCCAAGCGCCAAACCGATGATGGTGATCGGGATGACGATGAATATCAGGAGCCCGTGAACCATATCGCGGTCATCTTCGACGGCTCCTCGGCTTATACCTCTCGCCGCAGCCTCAAGGAAGCTGCTCGGGAGGTCCACAATGTTGAAAAGGGCAAGCCTCAGCCCGAATCGATGAAGTGGACCGAGGTCCCCATCTCCTTCTCTCAGGAGGATTGCCCCACTGGGATGACCAAGCCTCAGCGGCTCCCACTGGTGGTCGCTCCGACCATCAGCAACGCCAGAGTTCGCCGTGTTTTGGTCGACGGCGGGAGCGCTTTGGACTTGCTCTCTGCTAAGGTCTTGGACGAGATGCAGATTCCTCGCTCCAAGCTTAAAGAAGTCGCGATGCCTTTCTACGGCATCGTCCCGAAGGGAAGTCGTTGACCATTAGGGCGCATCGTTACGCCTGTTACCTTTGATACCCAAGCAACTTCCGGACGGAATTGATCACGTTTGACGTGGTCGATTTCCCCTCCGCGTACAATGCGATCCTGGGCCGGCCATCTCTTGGCAAGTTCATGGCGTGTCCCATCATGGATACCATTGCGTGAAGATACGGGCCCAAGCGGTGTGATCACGGTCAAGGGCAACTACAAAGTCGCTCTAGATTGCGACGAAAGATCCCTTGCCCCGGTCGACCAACTTCCGCGCGTGGTCCAAGTTCCGCAGACCAAGTCTGCTGCGCCCTAGGGTCTCCCTTCACCGGGGGAGAGACCAAGGAAGTTCATTGTCTCTGGATGATTCCTCCAAGACAGCTTCATCTGGGGCCAATCTGTACCCCAAATAGGAAAGCGAGCTCATTGCCTTCCTCCGAGCTAATCTGAGCGTGTTTGCACAGGAGCCGTCGATATGCCCGAGTCCCAAGGAGGTTATCGAGCACAAACCGGCCGTCCGTGGGACAAAAGCCTGTTTCGCGGAAGCTTGTCGCTTTTGGACTTCAAGCGGGGATCATCAAGGATCGACTTGGTAAGTCGCTCATTCTTTGGTTTCATCCGCGAGGTTGATCACACCGAGTGGTAGCCAACCTGTCATCGTAAAGAAGAAAGGCGGCAAGTGGAGGATGTGTCGATCACACGATCTGAACGCCGCTCGTCCCAAGGACAATTTCAGCGCCTCGCATAGACCAAATTGGTCGACGCGATCATGCGGATGCCCACTCTTGAGTTTTTAGATGCTTACTCGGGTTATCACCAAATAAGCATCTCCCGAGGATGAAGAGAAGCGCCTTCATCACCCCTTCGCACTTTACGCTAGACGACCATGTCTTTCGGTCTGCATAATCTTTGGTGCCACGTTCGGTAACTTGATGAAGAAGACTTTCCTAGAACAGTAGCGGAAAAACACGGAGGTCTATGTCGATGACATAGTTGTAAAGAGCAAGCTTGCTCCAGATCATGTAAAAGACCTGGCCGAGACTTTTCACAATCTCAACAGGCATCAAATAAAGTTAAATCTAGAGAAATGTACCTTTGGTGTTCGATCTAGAATGTTGCTTGGTTATGTAATTGGTTCACAAGGAATTTCTGCGAACCCTGAAAAAATCGAGGCCATTGAAAATATGCAGGCTCCAACTACCGTCAAGGAAGTTCAGAGCCTCACCGGACGGATGGCTGCTCTTAGCAGGTTTATTTCCCGTCAGGGCGAACGCGGGCTGCCCTTCTTTAAGGCCCTGTGCAAGCACAATGGTTTCGAATGGACAGAGGAAGCTGATCGATCTTTTCAAGAGCTAAACCAATACATGTCCAACCCACCTGTCTTGACCACCCCGCAACACGGCGAGCAGCTCTTACTCTATCTCGGCTGCACACCTCAAGCAGTGAGCGCGGTCTTGACGGTGGAAAGGGAAGGCATCCAGTGGCCAATCTATTACGTGAGCGAGGTCCTTCACGGATCAAAGGAGCGTTATCCTGAGGTTCAGAAGCTGCTCTACGCCTTGCTCATGTCCTCCAGAAAACTTCGCCATTATTTCCAGGCACATCAAATACTGGTCCCGACCAAATTCCCTCTTGGAGAAATCCTAAGGAACAAGGAAGCTGGCGGCCGTATAGCTAAATGGGCAATGGAACTAGCAGAATTCGATATTACATTTCTTGCCCGAATCGCTATTAAGTCCTGTGTCATGGTGACTTTGTCGCCGAATGGACTGCCGCCCAAATCGAGGAAGCTCCCGAGCAACCTGATGACCCCTCTTGGACCATGTTTTTTGATGGCTCGCGTACTGGAAAATCGGGGGCTGGATTTGTTCTCATCTCCCCTCAAGGAGAGCAACTCCAGTATTCTATCCAACTACACTTTGCGGCGACTAACAACGCTGCGGAGTACGAGGCCCTCCTCGCGGGACTTAGAGCCTGCAAGTCGCTCGGTGTCCAACGGCTGACTGTGAAAGGAGATTCACGGTGGTCATCAACAGTCAACAAGGAGTATCGGTCTTTGCGATGACTCATTGGCACGGTACTGGTTGAAGTGAGGAAGTTGGAGCGGCACTTTCGATTTTTCGAGGTGCTCTTCGTGCCCAGAAAGGACAACTTTCTGGCCGACCAACTGTCCAAGTATGGATCCTCACGAGAACCTTCTCCGGCAGGGGTGCTCGTCGAGCACCTTCACAAGCCCTCTATCACGTCTCCGGACGAGGCAACAGAGACAGGTGGTGCTGTCTCCGTCATCGAGCAGGCTGCGGACTGGACAACGCCATTTGTTCGGTATCTTGCAGATGGGACCTTTGCCGAAGACGGCCGGCGTTCCGGCTTAAGGCGTCTGCTCCATGCAAGCTTATGGGCGGCATCCTTCTTGTCGAGGTGCTCGGGAGTTCTCTCCAAGTGCATCTCGCGGCGGAGGGTGTGTTCCTTCTTAGGGACATACGAGGGTGCTGTGGCAACCACGCCTCCTTCAGAACTCTGGTCGGCAAAGCGTTTTGCATGGGCTACTACTGGCCCACAGCGTTACAAGATGCCCGGGACTTAGTGGCTAAGTGCAAAGCTTGCCAATTTCACGCCCGGAAGGCACATAAGCCCGCCCAAGAGCTCCAAACGATCCCCCCATCTTGGCCTTTCTCCACATGGGGACTGGATCTGCTCGGCCCGTTCCCTAAGGGGTACAAGGGCTATACACACTTGCTCGTCGCCATTGACACTTTTACAAAGTGGATTGAGGCGATCGTGTCGCCTCTTCACGCCAAAGCGGTATGCGCTTCTTCAAAAGCAACGTGGTCACGCTTTGGGATCCCCATAAGTCGATCACGGATAATCGGTACCGAGCTGAGCGAGCTATTCCAAGAATACTGCGAACAGCTAGGCACCAAGGTCTGCTTCGCCTCCGTGGCACATCCACAGAGCAATGAAGCAGTCGAGCGAGCTAACGGACAGATCGTCCAGGGTATCAAACGGCGCGTGTTCGTGGCACTCCGCGAGCACAACAAGGTTTGGGTTGACGAAGTTCCTTCCGTCCTTTGAGCAGTTCGCACTACGGCCAGCCGGGCAACCGGGGAAACTCCGTTCCAATTGGTCTATGGTGCAGAAGCCATCCTGCCCACCGAAATAGTACTCGGTTCGCCTCGCACGAGCTCGGTCAACTTCGTTGACTACGAGCAAAAGCGCCTACTCGATCTCGACCTCCTCGAAGGCACACGCGACCGGGCACAAGTCAGAATGGCGCGCTACCAGTAAGATCTTCGCCGGCACGCTGCCAAAACGGTTCGACCAAGGGCTTTGAAGGCGGGCGACCTCGTTCTGCGCCGTGTCCAGAACCTGTCCAATGCCAGCAAGTTAACTCCCCGTTGGGAGGGTCCGTTCACGGTCGTTTCCACTGCTCGCCCAGGGGCTGTTCGCCTGGCTATGGAGGACGGGAGAGAGCTGACCATCACTTGGAACATCGACTAGCTTCGTAAGTTCTTTGTGTAGGTCTTTTCTGTGTTTGCTTAGCTTCGCGCTTTTTGTCAAACTTCGCGCCTTTGTTCGTCTAAGTCTGTCGGGCTCCATGTAAAGTTCAATCCAATAAAAGTGAATTTTCACGGTCCTCTGAGGCCTTTTCACATCTCTGTCTTCTACGACTACCCTCTGGTAACACTTGATGGCTGTCCGGCCTTGCGAACACTCGGCTCCGCAATCTTAAGGATTTTTTCCTGCTCGTATCCAGCTTCAACAAGTTCCTAAACTCAGAGTTACGTAACACGGCATCCAGCCTCGCGGCTAAGCCTGCTCTCGTAAGCCCTCCGCGGCAGAGACACTTACCGCCTGGCACGACCACTTGGCAAAGTCTGCTCTCGTAAGCCCTCCGCGCAGAGGCACTTTACTTGTTCGGTTACCTTTGGAATCGCCTAACTTACGTCGCCGAGCAGTTTTTGGGATAAGTCGATTAGGGTACGGGCGTCGCTCTAACTCTCTACGCACGTGCTCGAATTCGCAAACTTAGGTTTTCGAGCATCGTCCGTACCGGGGGCTAGGGTGTCGCTCTTTCTCTTGTGCACCTGTTTGAATTCGCAAACTCAGGTTTTCGAGCAGCTGCACAACGGGGGCTGGGAGTTAGGCTAAGCGTTCTACCGGTTTTCGTTAAAACCTTTCCAACGCCGTCGTGCCTTTTTCTCTTAGTTTCTTGCTCGTCCTTGTCTTTTTGCTGCTCGTTTTTGCAGGGAAAAGGTAAGTCTTGTTGTGTAAAAGTTATGTCTTTATTGCATTGCTCAAAAGTTTACAGGTACAAGGAGTACAACCCTACTTCTACTTCGAAGCAAGCTGCTCCTTCAGTTCCTCGTTCTCTATCTTCAGACGCAGGACTTCGCCCTGCTCCTTGAAGCCTTCCTTTGCCTCAGTTCGGAGACGGTCCGTTTCCTCCTTGCTGAGACGGGCTTGCTCCGCTGCCTCTACGCGGATCGCCTCGACCTCTTCGGTCTTGGCCTTGTTGCCAGACGAGCCTCGCTCTGGCCCAGCCCGCCGCGCCAGCGGCTTTGAGTTGCTCCGCGGCGGTCAGCCTCTCTTCGACGAGCTGAGCCTTGAGGGCCTTCACCTCCATCGCGAGCTGACTCCGCCACTGCGACGCGTCGTGGAGCTGTTCCTCGAGCCACTTCGTGCGACTCTGTTCCTTCTCCGCGACGTCCGGCCCTGCGACATGCGCGCGAAGCTCCTCGGCCTCTTCACGGAGAGCTCTGGAGGATTGCCTCTCCTCGGTCAGCCGGGCCTTGAGCTTCCTCACCTTCGCTTTCAGCCGGCTTTGGCTTCGGGCTCGTGCAGAGGGCTCCCCCTCGAGTCCCCTCACTCGGAGATGCTCCCGAAAACCCGCTATCACAGCGGCGCGCTCCACGGTGATTCCCTCCACGAGGTCCTCCATGGTGGCCCCCATGAACTGAAAGAGAGAAGACTAAGTTAAGACCTTGGGCAACTTTAGCCCGGTCAGACAATGTCTTGGTTTGAGGGTTTCCTGTCCGAGTCACCGCTTCAGACTTCGACGCAGGCGATCCTCGAGACCATGGGTCAAGAAGCCTCGCTCGGGCGGGATAAGGCCTGCGCGGCGACCTGTCCGCCTTGTTCTCCCCGCACCGGCCCGTGCTCGTTTTGGGGCAGTCGCGGCGGGCGAGCTATCGCCCCCGCGTTCCTGCCTCTCCTCCTCTTCTTCCGCCCGTTCCTCCTTGGGCGAGCTCGGTGCTGCTCCACTAGGCGGCTCCAGAGACTCCACTGGTCGGGCAGCTTGCACGCCCTGCTCGTGGCTTTCTTCCACTTGCTCGGCTACAGGGTCTTCACCCTGCTCGCCGGCTACCTCCGTCGCTACAGGGACAGGCTGCCCCTGCGACGAAGTGCCCGGTAGGACCGCCTGCTCGGTCCCACCTTGGGCAAATGGCAGGGCCAACTCCTTCGCCCCGCTGCCCGTGGCGCCTTGCGCCGCCGCCTCTTCTGCCTCCAGCCGCTCCACCGCGCCCTTCAGCGCGTCGAGCTGGTCGTTGGAGCCTAGCGGGAGCGAGCTCCACGCTGCCAGCTTGTCTTTGAGGTTGGCCATCCGAGCGCCGCGACGCACGTGCGTGCTCGGCAGCGAGGACCGCCGTCGCTGCTTCCACGTCGTCCGTGGCGATCTCCTCTCGGACAGCTGATGAACGAGGAACAGGATTAATCCTACGCTGCCAGGTTAAGTGCGGAATCGAAAGGTTTAACACTGCATACCTGCCGTGGAGGGCTTGATCTTGATCTTCTTCGCCGAAACTTTCCGCCTCTTCCTCGGGGGCTCCTTAGCGGCTTGCTCGCCTTGGCCCCTGGGTGTTCGCGGCGATGAACTCAGCTCCCTGGAGAGCTGAGCGCTTTTCCCGCGCAACGCAAGAAGCCTTTCCTTGCGCGCGACTTCCTCTTCGAGCCTCCTCTGCTCGGCGACCTATTGCAGCCGTGCCATGTGGCCTGGGTGAGCCTGTGCATAACGCTTAAGCCAGAGCGCCATGGTCCTTACCTCCTCGTCGCTTTGCTCGCTGAGGAGGGAGGGGCTTGGCCGCTTTCGCTATCGGCCGCAAGACTTGCTTGCTTCGCTTTCGGCGCGCTTTGTTGCGGGGGGGCTTCTTCGAGGGCGACGCCATGGCGCTGGCGAGCTCAAGGTCGGCTCGGCCGTCACCTTGGGCTTCTGGCCGCCTTTGGTCTTGCCCTTCTTCGCCTTCTCCTTTTTGGAACCGGAGAGCTCCTCCACGATCCCTCCAAGGATCACCGGTCCTCTGTTCAATCGAAAGCGGATGTTAGCTATTCAACGACTGAGTCCAGCAACACAGTGAGTTATGTGACTTACCTCGTGCATGCGGGCGAGTGCGTTATGTGGACAGTGAAGGCCACCTCGCCGGCGACCGCCATCCTTCTTCGCAGCCTTGAGCATGGAGTCGACCAGCTCTGTGACCCATGCCTCGTCGGTTGCTCTGCCCGAATGCATTTAAAAGACTTTTAGTACTGTTCGATGAAATTATCAAAAGAGGTTGAGTCTTAAAAGTACTTACCGTGCTCTCCTCGTAATGTCTTCCCATCCCTCTATCTTGTAGAAGGGATAGGATCGCTTCCGACAGATCCTATTCGCTGTGAAGTCGCGGATAATTTCCCTGCCCGTGAGCCCGAGGCCCACGAGGGAAGCTATCTTCCGCGTCAGATACCAGTCCTCGTCGGTCAGTTCCGGCCGAGGCATTGGTGTTCCCTTCGCTGGAGCTTGCCCGGTGAAGACGAGCTTGCTGTCGTCGCTTCGCCTGCTGTAGAACCACCTCGTCCACCACGCGCCCATTGAATCAAGCAGCGGCGGGACGGGGTACGACGCGTCGTCGATGGTAACTGGAGCTTGAGGTAGTAGCACCCAGTGCCCGAGCGGCGGCGCGCTCCTTGTCAATTGAGTAGTAGTGCAGAACAGCCCCACCGAAGGATCGATGCTCAGATAGCCCTCGCACAAAAAGCGAGACGGCCATCCGGAGGACCTTGCTCGGATTGAGGTTTGCCACCTCCAATCCGCTAATGTTTAAGAAGGCCTCAACGAAGTCGCTTTGGAGATCGCAACCCGAGCAGTGTGAATCGCTCGAAGTTAACGAACTCTCCTCCAAATGCTCGGAGTATCCTCCTCCCGGCGACCTCCACCTACGGTGTAAATGTGGCCCTTCTCCTCCCGGATCCTAAGGTCCTCCTCGGTCAAGCTAGTGCACGTGAATTTGGCCATAGCGGTTCCTGTATGGGCGAACAAGGCTTGGGATGGAGTTTGGCTCTTGGTCTTTGGCCTTGGTTGGAATTAGGGCTTGGGAAGGAAAGGCGTGAGAGCGTAGTGGCTGGCATGGGCGCTTTGGGAGCTTTATAGGCTCAAGTAAGTTGCCACCGCGGTTCTTTGCCACTAAGCGGCTAGTTTTTATCGCCAACGGCTAGGTAAAACAGTCGGTTGTTTTCATCACAAGATGATAGTTACCGTTGAGATCATCAGCGGTTACTTTTTTCCAGCGTTATTTGAAGGTGAAATACTCGCTTTCGGGCAGATGTGATTCCTGCTCGACGCAACAGAGTTGCTCGGTCTTGATCGGTTCTGTTCGGTCCCGAACAAGTCTTGTTCGGTTGAACCATAACTTTGTTCGATTAAGCTTGCTACGTCTTTGTAGCAACAAAATTTCCCTCTTCGTGACTTGGAGTCTCAAGAGGAAGACCCCACTCTAGTGAGTCCTTCCACTTGAGTCTCGGGGGCTAGCTGTCGGGGATAAAATCACGGCCCATTGCCATGCCCACTCCCTGACGGCCCGTTCGAACAGCCTACCAGGGCCCAGCTCCCTGGAAGGTTCTATCTAGCCCATATGCATCCTGCCGAACAGCTTCCCGGCTGGCGTGGTGCGTAATGGCCAAGGAATCGTGTTTGAGTCCGTCTCAAATAGGAGTCCTGCACGGCTACGTGAAGACCCGGACGTTCGTTTCCCGGATTGGAATAGGAGTCGTGATCCCCAAGACTAGGAGTATGCTTTATCTGCCTCGGGATATATTTGGCATGTCGAGTTCGTTACGATCTCGTAGTTAGCCCGGCCCGATATGCCCTCGGTAGGTCGGTTTGCTTTACACTATATAAACAAGGCCCCTACGGCGTGTAGAGGGGACTTGATCTTCGCATCTTACCACTTCGTAGACACCTGATATTTGCATTATCGCACTTGTACACCCATAATCTCGCCGAGACTTGTTCGTCTCGTCGAACCATCTCTTGTAATCACTCCTGATATATAAGAAAGGCTGGACGTAGGGCTATTATCTCTTCCGAGAGGCCTGAACCAGGATAAAAACCCCTGTCTCCTGTTCGTTGCTGTTCGTGATTGTTCGGCGTGTCTCCTATCTCAATTCTAAAGAACCTTAGCGACTTGAGATCGTTATCTCAACCGTCGACAAAGGTAAAGAATGGTCTTAGGGTTTGATTATCCTCATGACTTTCTTTGTGTATTGCTGATTAGGATGTGATTAGGAACGTTCCCATGGAAATTACTGCATATTAGATGTTAAATTGTGGGTTTAAGTGATGGCTAGTGGGGGAAGATGAGAGTTGGATTGATGATCACCAATGCAGCAGCGTATTTATCGATTTTGGCATGTTTAGGCTTTGAATCTGCACCCGATCCTATTACCAAAGAGAAGCGTAGCGACTTTATCTTTGTTTTGGATATAAGAACGCGTAAATCGGGCGAGAGATGTAGGAATTATGGCTGTTTTAGTGCTGCTGTCCATAATAATATTTGTTGAATTCCATGGATGTTAGCGGTTTGAAAGAGATGGTTTATGTGAAAGAAAGGAAGGGGTGTGCGTAGGAGCGTTATACATTATATGTTGCCATTTTTGTGTGAGTATCGCATTGAGATGTATCGCCTTCTGTAGGTGGTGGTGCGACATCGTCGTCGACTGTGCGTCGTGCTAGCCGTCGGGAATAGAAAGGCAAGTATGTGTTATTTAAATATTTAACAATCGATGAATGTGCTTGGTGAAGATATGATTACTGAGGCAATGCAAATTCTATTGAGCATACTTGCTATTGAAATTGTTTATTGGTATAAATTGCATCTCCTGCATTGCATTCATATGACAGGACCTACCCTCGGGTAGGCATCCCACTGATGTGGGAGGGAAAAGTCTTACTTCGGTAGGCACTCCACGGGAGTGGAGTAATTGGCCCCGACCTTGAGAGGACGGGCAAGGGTGTGCACCGACGGGTGACACTCTAGCTATACCGGTATAAGCTCACAGATACAGACGCATGCATTGCATTGCATTCCTTGATGAAATGAGTTGGTTATAGAGACAGTGGCATAATGGATGGGTATTGGTGATAATGAGGTATTGTTAAAGTAATCTCTTTAATTAATGTATACTTGCTGAGTCGTGGACTCACTCTTGCTTTTTAATTGTTTTTAGGTGATTGATGAAGACGACATGCATGGGAGGGCTTAGCACAGTTCAAATAAGCACAAGAACTCACCATTTGCTAGGATTGTTAGATTTAATTTGAGTTATCCCGTTTCCTAGACCATTTAGTGAATTATTTATTATTCTTGTGGAATGTGGAGATGGATGTTTAATTCATTGGTTGGTTAATTGGTTTGTTCATTGTTCAATATCTTTGCCGCCGTCGTTAAGGTAATGGTGATTTGGTATATGATGTTGGCTCCAGTTGAGATGAGGTGGTTCTTTGAATGGATTGTGTGATTGTCGTTCATTTATTGTTAATGGGAGTTGTTTATATAGTTGGTGATGATGGTTGATCATATATGCAATTCTGTTAATGGTCTATATGTGAATTAGAGCAAATTATGGGAAGATGCTGTCGAAATTTGTAATTTTGTGTAAAGTTAGTAATATTCCAAGCCCGGTTGGGTTGGGGTGTTACAGTTGGTATCAGAGCCAGGTTTAGGTCCGTATGGGTGTAATGATTTAGGAGGCTAAATGTGCAACATATAAATATGGAACTCTGATTTAATTTTGTTGAATGAATAATTCAAGACCTGACACACTGGTGCACCATAAGATGGGAATGGGTCATGCATTGCATTTGCGGTCATGTTTTTATTTTTATGATTATCTAAAATTTCAATGATATATTACCCGTTACTTATTGAGAGATTGTCTGTTTTGATGTTTAGATATGCCGAGACTTAGAGGCCGTGGTGTTCGTGGAGGCCGTGGAGGCCGTGGTGGTCGTGGGGCCAGAGGGGGCCGTGGTGGTCCGGTAGCTGTAGACCTTGGAGGTGATCTTCCTGCTTGGGGAGGTCGAGGTCGTCGAGCCGGAGTTGTTGGTGATGGGCATGGTCAGGTGGATGAGTCTGTCGCTCAGGATGCTGCTCACCCAATGGGTGGAGGACAAATAGCACAGCCAGTGGTAGCTCCAGCTGTCAACCCGGTGATGCGAGGGATAAATATGCATATGTGGCAGTCATACGATTTTTAGACGTTTGACACCATCAGATGCAGCGGATTGGTTGCGCAATGTGGAGAGGAAGATGGCCGCTATTGCGATGACTTCTGAGGAGAAGGCTCAGTACATTGCTTTCCAGTTGAAGGGGCAGGCAGATATCTGGTGGGAGGGTGTCCTCTCCTCTCGGACTGGTGCTATGAGGCCAGCGACTTGGGAGCTGCTCATTGAGAAGTTCAAAGCAAAGTACTACTCAACATCCTTTCTAGAGAAGATGGATCAGGATCTATCCAACCTGGTTCAAGGAAAACGATCGGTGGCGGAGTATGAGCTTGAGTTTAATAAGCTGGTCCGCTTTGTCCCATTGGTGGCAGGGAACAATGCTGAGAAGGCGAAGAGGTTCCGTAGGGGCCCTAATTCAGAGTATCGTCATCAGTTGGCCGTGGTGCCAGCGGGTGATTTTAGTACAGTGGTGGATCAGGCCAAGAGTGTGGAGTTGGAGTTCCAGGTTACTAAGCAGAGGCAAGGTACTTTAGGGTCTGGAGCGAATGCTGGCATGGGTGGTTCTAGAAATTTCGGTGGTGGTTTCAAGAGGCCTAATAGTGGGGGAGGTGGGACTTTCCAGCGTCCTGCTCCTAAAAGACAACAAGGAGGGGGTCAGCGTTCTTTTTTGAAGGCTAATCAATCTAGGTCGGCTAATGAGCCGCGATCCTCTTTTGCTCCTCCTGCGATGCGTTCGATGCCAGGTCAGGGCATGAAATGTTTCAAGTGTGGTGAGGGCCACCGTGCAGCAGAGTGCAGCTGGAATGGGCAGTGCCGCTACTGCAATGCTATGGGCCATAAGGAGAAGGTGTGCCGGGTGAACCCTGATAGCATTATTAAGTGGGAGCCAGTACCTGCTTCGACATCGGCCTCGTCTCCAGCCGCTTCTTCGCGAGGATCAGTGCATGTTTTGGCGGCTGCACCAGCACCACAGTTTTCTTTAGCTTCGCAGTCTATTTCTCCCTGGGCACCACCGTATCCTTTCTGGCGGTTTCCACCAGCAGCACCACTTCAGCTTCCTGCGCCCCAGTCTGTTCAACCTCACCAGGGCGTAGGTGCTCCTGTCAACCTATAGCCGCCAGTTACTTATGCTCTACCAGCCCCAGATGCAGTGAACCGTCCAGATGTGGTAGCAGGTACTATATTTGTTGATTCTCATGATGCTTTTGTTTTGTTTGATTCTGGAGCTTCTTTCTCGTTCGTGTCGTTAGCCTTCGCCACAAGGGTTGATCTTGGTATGCAGAGGGTTTCTCATTCTGTGGTTGTCAGTTCACCGAGAGGTATTGTTGCTAGCTCTACGGTGTGTCCTGGTTGTGTAGTTCCTTTTGATGGGGAAGATTTTATTGCTAATCTGATAGTGATTCAGTTAGACTTGTTTGATGTGATTCTTGGTATAGATTGGTTATATCGTTATCGGGCTAGGATTTGTTGTTTCTGGAAGACTGTGACCTTGCAGACTCCGTCTGGAGGAGAGATTGTATTTCAGGGCAATGCACCATCGCATTCTCTTTTTCTGCTAGCAAGCTTATTTCCTGGTCACAAAGTTTTGAAACCGGTGTACAGTTGACACTTTCCGAGAAGCCTAGTTCTTCGGTGCGTATTGAGGAGATTCCAATGGTGCGTGATTTTCCTGATGTGTTTCCTGCTGAGTTGCCGGAAATGCCTCCTAAGCGGAAGGTGGAATTCCGTATCGATCTCGTCCCAGGCACTCAACCTATTTCTTTATCTCCATATCGGTTGGCCCGACCGTTTCAAGAGGAACTGAAAAAGCAACTTGATGACTTGTTGTCAAAAGGTTTGATCCAGCGTAGTACCTCGCCGTGGGGAGCTCCTGTGCTCTTCGTGGAGAAGAAAGACAAGAGTTGGCGCATGTGTATTGATTACCGTGCACTCAACCGAGTCACTATCAAGAACAAATATCCATTGCCACGCATTGAGGATCTGTTTGACCAACTGAAGGGAGCCAAAGTATTCTCAAAGATCGATTTGCAGTCTGGGTATAATCAGATCCGTGTGCGTGAGCAAGACATGGAAAAGACGGCGTTCTCCACGAGGTATGGTCATTATGAGTTTAAAGTTATGTCTTTTGGACTAACTAATGCTCCTGCTATTTTCATGGAGACGACGAATAATATGTTGCATGAATATCTTGATGATTTCGTGGTGGTATTCATCGACGACATTTTGATTTATTCCAAAACTGAAGAAGAGCACGAACATCATTTGCGGCTTGTGCTCCAAACTCTTAGGGAGAACCAATTCTATGCAAAATTGAAGAAGTGTGATTCTGGATCTCAGAAGTGGGGTTTCTTGGCCATGTCATTAGTTCTGATGGTATTTCTGTTGATCCAAGCAAGGTATCCACTGTGGTGAATTGGCAAAGGCCATCTAGCGTGAAAGAAGTGAGAAGTTTCTTAGGTTTTGCTGGGTACTATCGTCGTTTTGTGAGAGATTTCTCTACCATCGCCAAGCCGATGTCTCGATTGACGCAAAAGGGTGTGAAGTTTCAGTGGACGGATGATTGTGAGCGCAGTTTTTGTACTCTTAAGGAAAAATTAGTATATGCTCCTATTCTCATTTTGCCAGAACCTGGAAGACGCTTCACCGTCTATTCTGATGCATCTCGAGTGGGTCTTGGTTGCGTTCTGATGCAGGATGGCAGAGTTGTGGCCTATGCATCTCGGCAACTGAAGAAGCATGAATAGAATTACCCCACCCATGATCTAGAGTTGGCCGCTGTTGTGTTTGCTCTTAAGATCTGGAGGCATTATTTATATGGGGAGTCTTGTGATATTTTTACTGATCATAAGAGTCTCAAATACATCTTTACTCAGAGGGATCTGAATTTAAGGCAAAGAAGGTGGTTAGAATTGATTAATGACTATGATCTCACTATTCAGTATCATCCAGGCAAAGCGAACGTGGTTGCTGATGCTCTTAGCCGCAAGGAGACACCCCCTACTCTAGGTTGTCTTGTTGCTGATTTTGAGCGTTTAGGCATATCTTTTTGTTATGCTGGCACTGCACAAGCTGAGACTCAACTACTTCTTGAATCGGCAATTCCAGAGCGAGTTTGGGAAGCTCAGCAGCATGATCGGTTACTCCAGCAAGTAAGAAAGCGTCTTGATGAGGGAAAAGAGGGTGATTTCAGCCTTGATGAGTTTGGTGCGTTGCGATTCAAGGGACGCCTATGTGTTCCACAAAAGGCTGAGGTGAAGGATGAAATCTTGAGAGAAGCTCATCGTACTCCCTACACCGTCCATCCTGGTGAGAATAAGATGTATCAAGACCTAAAGAAAAGTTTTTGGTGGAAGAGGATGAAAGTGGACGTTGCTCGGTATGTGGCATCTTGTGGAGTTTGCCAGAAGGTGAAAGCAGAACACAAGCGTCCGGCTGGATTGTTGCAGCCTTTAGAAGTTCCTATGTGGCCTTGGGATGATATCAGTATGGACTTCGTGGTTGGTTTGCCTCGCAGGCCACGAGGAAAGGATGCTATTTGGGTGGTGGTTGATCGTTTCAGCAAGTCCGCACATTTCATTCCGATACGTACAACGAACACGGCAAGTGACTTAGCCCCTATTTATGTTCGGGAGGTGGTAAGGTTGCATGGTGTGCCTAAAACCATTGTCTCGGACAGAGATGCCAAGTTCCTTTCCAAGTTTTGGGAGAGTTTGCAGGGTGCTTTGGGTACGCAGCTCCGTTTGAGCACAGCTTTTCACCCTCAGACGGATGGTCAGTCGGAGCGTACCATTCAAACACTCGAGGACATGCTTAGGTCCTGTGTGTTGTCCTGGAAAGGGAGTTGGGAGGATCATCTGGCACTCGCGGAGTTCGCCTACAACAATAGCTATCACTCTAGCATTCGAGCATCACCGTTTGAAGTTTTGTATGGGCGGAAATGTAGGTCTCCTCTTTGTTGGGATGCAGTGGGGGA
Source organism: Raddia guianensis (assembly GCA_036346415.1). Classification (NCBI taxonomy): domain Eukaryota; kingdom Viridiplantae; phylum Streptophyta; class Magnoliopsida; order Poales; family Poaceae; genus Raddia; species Raddia guianensis. Next base: position 17,398,518 of record CM070541.1, on the reverse strand, counting down.
AAAGGCTGTTTTGGGTCCTGATTGGGTCCAACAGACGGTTGACCGGGTAGCCGAGGTTCGACAAAATTTGCGTGCCGCCCAGAGTAGACAGAAGAGTTATGCCGATGTGAGGCGAAGAGAGCTTGAGTTTGAGGTGGGTGACCAGGTTTTGTTGAGGGTTTCCCCTACCAAAGGCATTGTGCGATTTGGTACAAAGGGCAAGTTGAGCCCGAGGTATGTGGGACCGTTTTCGATTGTGGCGTGGATTGGTAAATTGGCTTATCGCTTGGAACTCCCAGAATCCATGCGAGGAGTGCACAATGTATTTCATATCTCCATGCTGAGGAAGTACTTAAAGGATCCGGAACATCATGTACCTTTAGAGCCATTGACCATTGAGCAAGACCTTACAATTGAATCTCGTCCTGTCAAAATCCTTGAAGAGTCAGAGAGAGTATTACGGCGTAAGACCATAAAGTATGTCAGGGTTCTTTGGACGAATCAAACTGAACGTGAGGCGACGTGGGAATTGGAGTCCTTTATGCGAGAAAAGTACCCAGAATTATTTTCTTCAGGTATGAAATACAGTTTTATGCGAATTGTTGTTCTGTAGGAGCGATTTAGAATTCGAGGACGAATTCTGTTTAAGGGGGGTAGAATGTAATATTCCGTGGGCTCTTGGCCCAGAACCGGCCCATCTTAAGAGGTAAATAGGCAGGGAGTGGGGGAGAGGAACCCGACGGTTTCCTCTCCAGGGCAAACCGAGCCACCGCCCTGTCCTCTCTCTCACCCCCACGCCGTTGACCTCGTCGGGTCACGCCGCCGCCGTCCTCACCGGAGGCCGCGCCATCGTCCCAGCCGCCGTGCCGCGCCGTCGCTGCCGTTCCCGTCGTCAGCGCCGTGCTTGCCGTCGCCAACCGCGGCCGCCGTCCGTGGTTGCGCCGTCGCCGGTTCGTCGTTTTGCCGTCCTTGTGGGTGGCCGAGGGGAATAGGCAAAGGGAAGAGAAGGTAGAGAAGGAAGAAGGTAAAGTCTGGTCTTAGGGTTTGATTATCCTCATGACTTCCTTTGTGTATTGCTGATTAGGATGTGATTAGGAACGTTCCCATGGAAATTACTGCATATTAGATGTTAAATTGTGGGTTTAAGTGATGGCTAGTGGAGGAAGATGAGAGTTGGATTGATGATCACCAATGCAGCAGCGTATTTATCGATTTTGGCATGTTTAGGTTTTGAATCTGCACCCGATCCTATTACCAAAGAGAAGCGTAGCGACTTTATCTTTGTTTTGGATATAAGAACGCGTAAATCGGGCGAGAGATGTAGGAATTATGGTTGTTTTAGTGCTGCTGTCCGTAATAATATTTGTTGAATTCCGTGGATGTTAGCGGTTTGAAAGAGATGGTTTATGTGAAAGAAAGGAAGGGGTGTGCGTAGGAGCGTTATACATTATATGTTGACTTGTTTGTGTGAGTATCGCATTGAGAAGTATCGCCTTCTGTAGGTGGTGGTGCGACATCGTCGTCGACTGTGCGCCGTGCTAGCCCTCAGGAATAGAAAGGCAAGTATATGTTATTTAAAGATTTAACAATCGATGAATGTGCTTGGTGAAGATATGATTACTGAGGCAATGCGAATTCTATTGAGCATACTTGCTATTGAAATTGTATATTGGTATAAATTGCATCTTCTGCATTGCATTCATATGACAGGACCTACCCTCGGGTAGGCATCCCACTGAAGTGGGAGGGAAAAGTCCTACTTGGTAGGCACTCCACGGGAGTGGAGTAATTGGTCCCCGGCCTTGAGAGGACAGGCAAGGGTGTGCACCGACGGGTGACACTCTAACTATACCGGTATGAGCTCACAGATACAGACGCATGCATTGCATTGCATTCCTTGATGAAATAAGTTGGTTACAGAGACAGTGGCATAATGGATGGGTATTGGTGATAATGTAGTATTGTTAAAGTAATCTCTTTAATTAATGTATACTTGCTGAGTCGTGGACTCACTCTTGCTTTTTATTTATTTTTAGATGATTGATGTAGACGACATGCATGGGAGGGCTTGGCACAGTTCAAAGAGTTATCCCGTTTCCTAGACCATTTAGTGAATTATTTATTATTCTTGTGGAATGTGGAGATGGATGTTTAATTCATTGGTTGGTTAATTGGTTTGTTCATTGTTCAATATCTTTGCCGCCGTCGTTAAGGTAATGGTGATTTGGTATATGATGTTGGCTCCAGTTGAGATGAGGTGGTTCTTTGAATGGATTGTGTGATTGTCGTTCATTTACTGTTAATGGGAGTTGTTTATATAGTTGGTGATGATGGTTGATCATATATGCAATTCTGTTAATGGTCTATATGTGAATTAGAGCAAATTATGGGAAGATGCTGTCGAAATTTGTAAATTTAGGTAAAGTTAGTAATATTCCAAGCCCGGTTGGGTTGGGGTGTTACAAAAATTGAATCGGCCAGTAAAGGACAATAGTCGAAAACAGCAACTAGAACACTACAGAGTTCTATTCTCAGGCCAACATCAATTTTCAATTATCTAAGTATACCAACAAACTTAGGCATATCAAATAAACCAACAACGAGATCTAGAGCATGCAAATAATAATCCAACAACACAGATTATGAGCAGTACTTATCTAGGTAAAACAAGATTCTTAAAACAGATTATAATGGCCTCAATTTAGTGCAATCATCATCAAGTAGATTATAAAGCCCACAAAGATCACAGTGCATATACCCTAATTGGAATCAGTTCCTATTCAAAGAATAGGCCTCCAGAAAACCAATTGGCCTACTGCACAAAAGAACAGAAATACTCACAAAGAGCAGGAACCGAACCAGCAGAGAGTAGCAAAGAGCGCACAAAGCACTGCCCAGAAATCAGATCGCCGTGCTATTGGAGCACCACCGACGAAGAGACCCGGAGATACGATGCCGTCGACCCCACCACGGCCGAGCCGAGATGGTGACCCGAGGAGCAGAGGAGGAGCAGCACAGAGACTCGGTGTCCAACCCCGTGGCCACCAGGTACCCGAGTCGGAGAAGGGGCAGCAGCACAACCACCACGAGAACCAACGCCAGCCGGAGAACCGACGGGCGACGAGCAGCAGCCAAGTGCACAGAGAAAGAGGGGAAAAATGAGCTCGTACCAGTTACCAACCCACGAGAGAGCAACCGACTAAAATAGAGAGAGGGATAAGCACAGAGGAGCAACCAACCACGCGAAGAAACCGGCGAGCCAGTCACCCGTCGCACACGTCGTGGCCTCCGCAAGCATCGAAACAGCAGCCGCCGCCGCCGCCAGCAGCAGCAGCAGCGCTGCTGCTCGTCTGCTCAGCTAGGGCAGCAGCTGCTGCTGCCCTCCCCCTTTAATCACCGGATGGGCCAAGGCCCAAGCGGCCCAGCAAAAGCCCAACAATCCCCACCCTTTTGCCCATATCGACAAAGGTATTAACACCGATAATCTCAGTTTAATATAATGTTGTTCAACAAAGGTACTGTTTAGGTTTGAACCAATGTTTAGCTATAAGAAATCCAATCCAACACAGGCAAAGGAGGACTGCGCCTTGATCCAAGACCTTGGTGTGAGGATATTCATCCACATAGCACACAGTACTAGGCTGCAAATCTGCACCTCTAGCGGGGCAGGACGTTACGGTCATGTCCTTGTATCTTTTCATGAGCTCACTACAGAGTATACCCAATACCTCTAACGAACCGCGACCACACGGTCAACTCATATAGGTTTGTTTATTCAAGGGAATCCTGTAGGACAATTCCCCAGTCTTTTATAAGACTCCGAAACTTATTAAGAGGTTTTAATCTCATCCTTCCTTACAGAATAAGCATAGCAGCAAATGGGACCAATAAGAGGTGTGCTTTACAGTACCACACAGCTTCGTTGTCCCAAAGCCTATTTCACGGGATCTCCGCTCATTCAGGATGGGTTACCACTGTTGGTTACTGTCGGGGATAAAATCACGGCCTATTACCATGGCCCACTCCCTGACGGCCCATTCGAACAGCCTGCCAGGGCCCAGCTCTCTGGAAGGTTCTATCAGGCCCATGTGCATCCTGCCGAACAGCTTATTGGTCGGCATGATACGTAACGGCCAAGGAATCGTGTTTGAGTCCGTCTCGAACAGGAGTTCTGCACGGCTATGTGAAGACCCGGACGTGGTTTCCCAGATTGGAATAGAAGTCGTGATCCCCAAGACTAGGAGTACGCCTTATCTGCCTCGGGATGTATTTGGCATGTCGAGTTCGTTACGATCTCGTTGTTAGCCCGGCCCGATTATCCCTTGGTAGGTCGGTTTGCTCAGCACTATATAAACAGAGCCCCTACGGCGTTGAGAGGGCATCTGGCGTCTCATAGGCACCTGATTTTCGCATTATCGCACTTGTACACACATAATCTCGTCGAGACTTGTTCGTCTCGCGGAGCCACCTCTTGTAATCATCTTTGATATATAAGAAAGGCTGGACGTAGGGCTATTATCTCTCCTGAGAGGCCTGAACCAGGATAAAAACCCCTGTCTCCTTGTCCGCTGTTGTTCATCCTATTCGGCGTGTCTCCTATCTCACTCTTAAAGAACCTTAGCGACTTGAGATCGATATCTCAACCGTCGACAGTTACCACTAGCAGGGTATAAGCCCCATTCCTCTAGATGCTGCTTCGATAGTCGTCTTAGACAGACCCTTTGTAAAAGGATCAGCTAGATTACTATCAGACTGAGTGTATTCTACAGCAATAACACCGTCTCTCTCGCATGCCGAGTAGACTTAAGTCTTCTCTTAATATGCCTCGAGGACTTTATATTGTCTTTTCTACTCTTAACCTTAACTAAAACAGTCTGGTTATCGCAGTATACTAAGACTGCTGGAATCGGCTTTTCCAGCATGGGTAGATCAGACAGAAGCTCTCTCAGCCATTCTGCCTCCACCGCAGCTGAATCAAGCGCTACTCATTCAGCCTCCATGGTTGAGCGTGTTATCACAGTCTGTTTGGCAGACTTCCAAGACACAGCTCCACCAGCTAAAGTGAAAACATATCCACTAGTAGACTTCATCTCATCCGAGTCGCTAATCCAGTTAGAATCACTGAATCCTTCTAAGACTGCCGGATGGCCCGAGTAATGGATTCCAAGTTTCATAGTACCTAAGTACTCGATGTAATGCTACCCAATGACTATCTCCTGGATTCGCCGTATAACGGCTCACTTTCGCATCTGACATCACGAGATGTCGGGTCTTGTTGCGCTACAGAGATACATCAAGGATCCAATTACTTGTGAGTATAGGTGTTGATTAACACCCTCACCAATGTGCTTGCTAAGTCTTAAATTAAATTAGGATCATAGGGTGTGGAGGCAGGTTTAGAATCCATATGCCCGAAGCGGGTTTGGATTTGCTCCACATAATGGGATTGCGAAAGTGTAATCCCACTCTCACCCTTAATAAGCTTGACATTTAGAATAACATCAGCTTCTCCTAAATCCTTCATATAAAAATTAAAGGAAAGGAAATCTTTTGTCTCATTGATGACATCCAAGTTGGTCCCAAACAACAATATGTCATCCACATAAAGACATAGAATGACACCTTGTCCCCTACGGAATCGATAATACACGCACCTGTCTGCTTCGTTGACACAAAACCCAACAGATGTCAATGTGTTATCGAATTTCTCATGCCATTGCTTGGGGGTTTGCTTAAGACCATACAAGGACTTAATCAGGCGACAAACCTTATTCTCCTGACCTTTTACCACAAAACCATCTGGCTGCTGCATGTAGATCTCCTCATCCAGCTCTCCATTAAGAAAAACGGTCTTAACGTCCATTTGATGGACTAGGAGTTTATACGCAGCAGCAAGTGCTAAAAGCACACGTATGGTGGGTAATCTTGCCACAGGGGAATAGGTATCAAAATAGTCCTTGCCCTCTTTCTGAGTGAAACCCTTAGCCACTAGACGAGCCTTGTACTTTTCTATAGTACCATCGGGTCTCCGTTTATCTTAAAGATCCACTTACAGCCCACCGGTTTACACCCACCAGGAAGATCGGTAACTTCCCACGTTCCATTAGCGATGATGGATTGCATCTCGCTAAGGACTGCCTCCCTCCAGTATTCTGCATCAGGAGATGCATATGCCTCAGCGAGGGTACGTGGTTCATCATCCACAGAATAGATGGCAAAATCATCACCAAACGACTTTTCAGTCCTTTGCCTCTTACTCCTCCTCAACTCCAAATCAGAAGTGGGCTCAGCCACCTCAGGAGGAATAGAGTAATGCTCACTAGAGCCATCAGGTGTGATTAATTCATTAGACCTCATAGGAAAGACAGTCTCAAAGAATGTCGCATCACAAGACTCCATAATGTCGTTTAAAGCGACTTCACTAGTCTCGGATTTGACCACTAGAAATCTATAGGCTGTGCTGTTTGCAGCATATCCTAGAAAGACACAATCTACTGTGTTAGGTCCCAATTTTCTCTTCTTCGATAAAGGCAGACTGACCTTTGCTAGACAGCCCCAAGTCCGAAGATGAGACATGTTAGGTTTTCTCCCCTTCCAACCTTCATAAGGTGTCACCTCGCGATTGCGTGGCGCCACCCTATTCAGGACATAGTTAACTGTGAGAACTAACTCCCCCCACCATTGGACCGACATACCAAAACTTTGTAACAAAGAATTAACTAGGTCACAAATAGTTCGGTTCTTCCGTTCGGCCACCCCATTAGATTGGGGAGAGTAGGGAGGTGTGGTTTCATGAATGATACCACTTTCTTCACAGTAATGGGCGAATTCCTTGGAGATGTATTCTCCTCCTCTATCAGACCTTAGCTGTTTAATTGTCTTTTCTAGTTGGTTTTCCACTTCAGCCTTATAAATCTTAAAGTGATCTAGTGCTTCATCCTTGCTTTTGAGCAAGTAGACATAGGCATATCTAGTACTATCATCTATGAGGGTAAAGAAATACCGCTTGCCACCCTTAGTATAAATGCCATTCATCTCACAAAGATCAAAATGCACTAGCTCAAGTGGAGAGGTGTCCCGCCCTTCAACCGAGTGAAACGTTTTTCGGGGTTGCTTAGCTTGCACACACACTTCGCACTTAGAGCCCTTCTCATGTGTATATTCAGGAATTAAGTTCATTTTACTTAACCGCACAATAGCCTCAAAATTTAAATGACATAAACGAGAATGCCATACATCATGGTTTTTATTACAAATCACATTGTAAATGGAAATAGAGTTCTGACACAAGACAGAGAGACTAAACATGCCGTCTCTCTCGTAACCCTTGCCGACAAAGGCACCACATCTAGTCAAAATAACTTTATTCGACTCGAATACCAAACGAATGCCCTGCCTACACAAGGCAGCTCCACTGATCAAATTCCGCCTCATCGTGGGCACGAACAGCATGTCACGAAGAATTAGCGTCTTGCCAGAAGTCAACTTCAAGCAGACCCTGCCAACTCCTCGTATCAGTGCTGCTGCTCCATTGCCCATCAAGACGGATCCACGATCTTGATCCTGAAATGAAGTAAAGGAAGTTCTATCAGCAGCTATATGGCGTGTTGCACCTGTATCGATCCACCAGTCAAGAGATGAATCAGCCATAAAGGCTCTAGGTACATACCCATCAGCTACAGCGGCAGGTGCCTCGGCAACATGTACCTCGGCATCATGCACATTCTGCTGCCTAGGTGCCGGTCCCTTGCCTTTGCGATTACGGCACCTACGAGCAGTGTGCCCAGGATGGCCACACACAAAGCAGATCAGTTCCTCCCACTTCTTCTTCATATTCTTGCCGTTGGCGCCATTCTGGTTCTGGGGTTTCTTGTTCTTCTTCTTCTTCCCACCACCAGCCTTGGAGTTCTTGGCATCAGCCATATTAGCCTGGACAAGGGACGTAGAGTGCTTTGAGCCTCCACTAGCACGGGCCCGCTCCTCGACATTTATAGCTGCCTGAAGTTCAGGGAACGTCAGGGGGCTCCTTCATGTGTCGGCGAGCAGTCACAAAGTCACGCCATGAGGGCGGGAGCTTGGCCAAGGCTACATTCACCTGAAAACTTTTAGGCAGGAGACACTCGAACTGGTTCAGGTCCCTCACGTGGAGCTGAAGCTCTTGGACCTGCTCCAGAATAGAGCGGTTCTCCACAATCCTATAGTTTAGGTAGCTGTCGGCAACAAAACTCTCATTCCCGTTCTGAAAATTTCAGCTCCAGGTCATCCCACACTTCCTTGGCATCAGTGAAAGTGGAGTAGGTGTCAAAAAGCCTATTCGACACTACGGCTAACAATCGTGCTAGGACAGCGTGATTGGCATCCTCCCAACAGGTCTTCTCCTCACCTTGAAGTTTCTTCTTCTCCTTCGGAGGATCAGAGATAACCCAGTAGATTTTCAACTGTGTCAACCACAGCCTAGTACGTGCCTGCCAGCGTTTAAAGCTGGTGCCGTCAAATGTCTCGGGCTTAACTACATCGCTAGTACTCCCCGAGGCCATAGATAAGATCTGATTTCTGGATTGTTGTAAATATTGCGGTTTGAGCAAGTATGATAAATAATCCACTTGAAATATAACATATAAAACAAAGCCATGAATGAATTTTAGAATCATGAATTCTCCAAATATAAGCAATAAAGCGAATAAACACATGATCAGCAATAACTTAGGAAACATGGCAGTGTTCAAAGCAATATGACCAGCGACAAGCTCAGGTTATATTGGTGTTATTTTGCTTTCAGATTTCAAATTAAGGGTTGCTAATTAAAATTAGCCTTCCAACAATTAATTTGGGCTTGATATCACATGTTATAAAATCTGTAAATTAGAATCTTAAACTCTAGAACAGCACTGCTCAATATCCAGAACTTGTAGATCATTAATTAGCATGCAACGCAATTAGTAACTCGGTATAACAGCAGGCTAAATGATCAAAATTGAATCGGCCAGTAAAGGACAATAGTCCAAAACAGCAACTAGAACACTACAGAGTTCTATTCTCAGGCCAACATCAATTTTCAATAATCTAAGTATACCAACAGACTTAGGCATATCAAATAAACCAACACCGAGATCTAGAGCATGCAAATAATAATCCAACAACACAGATTATGAGCAGTACTTATCTAGGTAAAACAAGATTCTTAAAACAGATTATAATGGCCTCAATTTAGTGCAATCATCATCAAGCAGATTATAAAGCCCACAAAGATCACAGTGCATATACCCTAATTGGAATCGGTTCTTATTCAAAGAATAGGCCTCCAGAAAACCAATTGGCCTACTGCACAAAAGAACAGAAATACTCACAAAGAGCAGGAACCGAACCAGCAGAGAGTAGCAAAGCGCGCACAAAGCACTGCCCTAGAAATCATATCGCCGTGCTATTGGAGCACCACCGACGAAGAGACCCGGAGATACGATGCCATCGCCCCCACCACGGCCGAGCTGAGATGGTGACCCGAGGAGCAGAGGAGGAGCAGCACAGAGACTTGGTGTCCAACCCCGTGGCCACCAGGTACCCGAGTCGGAGAAGGGGCAGCAGCACAACCACCACGAGAACCAACGCCAGCCGGAGAACCGACGGGCGACGAGCAGCAGCCAAGTGCACAGAGAAAGAGGGGAAAAATGAGCTCGTACCAGTTACCAACCCATGAGAGAGCAACCGACTAAAATAGAGAGAGGGATAAGCACAGAGGAGCAACCAACCACGCGAGGAAACCGGCGAGCCAGTCACCCGGCGCACGCGTCGTGGCCTCCGCAAGCATCGGAACAGCAGCGGCCGCCGCCGCCAGCAGCCGCAGCCGCCAACTTGCCATGCTATGATGTAACACCTGAATTTGAGCAAAATCGGAAATATGGTTCAAAAATAAAAATTTCAATTCAAATTCGCCGAAACAGCTCTCTTCTCTCTCTCTCTCTCTCCGCACAGCCCCTAGTCGCGCGTGCGCGGCTTGGTTGTTGCCGTGCGCACCTAAGCTCTGCGCTCTCGATCGACTGGTCATTGGATCATCGCCAAGGTCGTGCACCACGTCCTCTGCCCAGCTAGCCTCGCTATGCGGTTACTGCCCTCTGTAGTTGAGTCACTGACATGTGGGTCCGGACCCATGTGTCAGTGACCACAGTAGAGTGTAGTAACTACAGAGGATCCGGATCCCGTTAGGATGCCAAAGTAAAAATCCTAAACCCTATCCCACCCATCGTGCCATGATCCCGTCACCGGCATGCCTCGCTCCGTCCCATCACGGCCGCCAAGCCCGGCCATACCACACGGTACCATCTTCGTTTTCTCCGAATCTCAGATACTACTCTGGCGAACCGGCTACCAAGGTGACGTTGCCATGGTGAGCAATCAAGCTCCCATGCCACGTGTTAGGTTTTATGTCGAATATGTGTACGAGTAGGTTTCATGGACTTTGTGTTGTAATAGGTAGGGTTGGTTAGTGTTAAAGTCGGACTCTATCTAGACCTCCACTATATAAAGGGAGGCAGCCCTGGTGTAACCAAGGGAACGACTTCATAATAGTTGCATAGATAAGAGGAGGTCAGCGACTGACATGTGGTCGTGACCTGACTAGCCTGTGTACTGCGGTATTATGGATTGGGGAGGAGTGCCCATAATCAGAGCCCCACAGATGTAGGCGAAAACCTAACTGCGTTACCAAACATCGTGTCTCCTGGTGTCGTTCGTGATCTTGCATTGGCGTAATTTCTAACAAGTGGTATCAGAGTTTTGTTGGCGAGGTTGGTCATGCGGAAGATCTAGGGGGAGACACGTGGTTTATGCATACACGGGCGCCGCAGAAAATGCCCTATTGGCGCAAGGTGGAGCATGGCGGCGATTGACGATTCGATCGGTGGTATCAAACACTTCGGGCAGGAGGCTCAAACCGTTTGATGAGCTACCGTTGGCAGGGATCTACCCAGGCTAGGTGATCAGAGGCCGACAAAGTAGCCGACGAAGTCGGCAGGAGACGGCAACGACCTCGGCGTTTGCCATCAGACCGCCAAGCGCGGATGGATGCCGGATAGATTGGAACGGCGGTAGTAGTGATGCGACCGGATGTTGCACAGGAGGCGCTGCATCACGACACTGAGGGCGAAGCTGTGTTGTGTCTGCGGATAGCTAGGGTGCGGCATGTTTTGCCATGCACGGACGACGTGGTGCACGGTGGCGGGTTGGGAAGCCGGCTCGAGGGCTTAAAGATTGGATCTGCAGGAGGAGTTGGTTTTTCGGCAATTTTTCAACGATCGATGGACGTCCAAGGCGGGTCCCACGATGCACGAGTCATACTGTGCTCGTCTTGAACAAGCGCGGGCAAGACACGGCTGCCCAAAGACCAACCGGGCGCGGTGGCTCAGCGATCGCTCTGTGGCCCAAGAAGGACAAGCGATGGCCCAAGCGGGTTGAGGTGGTTGTTTCCGAATTTTGTAGAAAAATCAATGAAGTGGAGGTGGAGCTCGAATTTGAGATGGATTAGAAGTTTAAAAAGAATAGAATTCACCTTTAAGGGGGTTGTCTCACCACTATAAAAGGGGATCTAAGGGGGAGCCAAACCCAACAATCAAAAGCAATCAACGGCTGTTTTGAGCGCAGATTTCGGAGGAGTTTTTAAGTCGTGAGATTCCGAAGGAAGGCGTTCTTGGAGGGTTGTTGGCGATCTGTTCAAGATGACGAACGGGTCGGGTGGCGATACATCCATCGACAAGCAATTGACGTTGGTAGAATCGCAGGTTGGCAGGATAAAGCCGATACATACAAATTTTGGTATGATGAATTTTGACGGTACAGGAAACTTCAGTTTATGACAGACGAGGGTCCAGGATATCCTGGTGCAGTAGGGAATTGTGGTTGCTCTTAAGACGAATAAACCGGAGAAGGTGGAGGCCGGTGATTGGGAAGAAATGCGGTTGCAGGTTGCATCAACCATACGCCTTTGTCTCTCAGATTAGGTCATGTATCATGTTATGGAGTTGTCGTCACCAAAGAAAATTTGGGACAAGCTGGCTAGCCAGTTCATATCCAAGACTCTGACCAGCAAGCTGTATCTGAAACAGAAGTTGTATGGGCTGAAGATGCAGGAGGTGTCGGATCTGCAAGCACACATTGATGTTTTCAATAGGTATGTCACGGATCTATCACATCTAGAGGTGACAATCGCTGATGAAGACAAGGCAATTATTCTTCTTTATTCGTTGCCTCTGTCCTTTGAGCATTTGGTCATAACGCTGACATATGGCAATGATAGCATCAAGACTGAGGATATTACTACTGCACTTATGTCTCATCAATTGAGAAAGAACAAAAATGCAGTGGAAGAAACTCGTTCTGTTGCTTTGCTAGTCTCAAGTGATCAAGGCGGTAATGGAACCGGAAAGAAGAACAAGAAAAATAACAGGGCGGTGCGGTGCTTTGGATGCAATGAGTGGAGCACATGAAGAGGGACTGTCCAGGTCCACCAAAGGGAGCAGACGCTAATGTGGCAATAGGCTCATGTGACTCCGGAGGCGACAGTGCTGAGGTTCTTATTTTAGAAAGGGCTTCTGTTGCAGGTGGAGCTATTAAGCGTGTTTTTGCAGGGTCATCGTCATCTGTTCCTAAATGCGGCGAGTTCGAGGAGGACTCATCGGGCGGCCCACTGTAAGCTGCAAAAGAAGAAAGCAACCAGAGTCCGGGTGCACGGGCTCGGGCAAGACGCTGGAACGACTTCAAGATGGAGAGACCATATTTTTCAAGGTGGAGTTTGTTAGGTTTTATGTCGAATATGTGTACGAGTAGGTTACATGGACTCTGTGTTGTAATAGGCAGGGTTGGTTAGTGTTAAAGTCGAACTCTATCTAGACCTCCACTATATAAAGGGAGGCAGCCCAGATGTAACCAAGGAACGACTTCTTAATAGTACCATAGGCAAGAGGAGTTTAGCGACCAGCATGTGGCCGTCACCCGGTTAGCCGGTGTGATGCGGTATTATGGATTGGAGAGGAGCGCCCATAATCAGAGCCCTGCAGACGTAGGCAGCAATGCCAAACTGCGTTACCAAATATCGCGTCTACTGGTGTCGTTCGTGATCTTGCATCGGTGTATATCCTAACACCACGTCGATTTCTTCTCCCCTCGTCACTCTGTCTCCCACACAATCTGATCGCGGAATTGGTGCATTGTAGAGCTTCAATGACCCTAGCCTCGCCGCCGGCCGGATAATCACCTTCTTTTACCTCACATTCGCCTCGGTAAGCGGTTCTTTGATTACTTCCACTCCTAGCTTCCCCATGAGGTCCCTTACGACGCAGTGGCTTAGATTATACCCAGGAACCCGTGGAGCTTGCTGCGCAGCCTGCAAGATCCCCTAATTCGGCTACAGCCTTCCACCATGTCTCCAGGTAGCTATACTTTGTTTCAGTCTTCCCCGTTACCTAAGGTAGCCCTTACTTCCACCATGTCGGGTGCTTGCTGGCATGCACTTGCAGTCTAGGCGCCGCGACCATGATGCCCCGTGAGACATGCCGGTGGTGCTGATGGACGCCAGCAGAGACCCTAGCACCATCGTGTTGTGCTTCGGCGAAATCACGCCGGGGGCATCGCGAGGTAGAAGAAGACCTGGGTGTGTGAGGGTAGGGGGTGACATGTGGGCTCGAGTGATTAGGAAACGCGGTTAGCCTGAGTGCCGAGCAGCTGACGAGCTGATGGAAACTATCATTGTCAGGTGGGTCCATCTCCATAATAATCTTAAGGGGATAATCTCCATAGGTTAACGGGTAGGCCTCGTCCCACCTGCCAATAAGTGGAACTGTATTTGCGATGAATGCGTTCCGATTGGGGTTGCAAAAAACGGTGATACGCCTTCAGCCCGACTCGGCATGCTCATCGACTGCTTGGCCCGCCATCGTTGGGTCTACCTGTTACTGTCCACATGTTTTTTCTACCGTTTTAGTTAATTAATTAATCCTAAAAATGGAATTGAATTATTTAAATAGCAACAGACCTCCAAAAATTTTAGAAAATTAGGATAAATACTAGATGACCTGTTGAACCATGTACACATATCGGAAAATTTTGAATTTTTATTATTTTTATTCATTTACACGGAAAATTATATCTCAGCTGCGATTAGCCAAAACTAGACCCTGTCGCCCTATCAAAGGGCGATCTCCCCTCTCTATAGGCAATTTGGTGCAGTGTTCGTTAGCGTGTTGCCGATTGTTGGGAGGGGAGCATCCTGTGGCTGCTATGCATAGTTGATGTTTCAGTAATATATCACCTATGTTTATGTTCGAAACAAGCGTATGATTATATGATATCCAATTGATTCCTACACCTCTTTTAGGGGATAAAATCACGGCCCATTGCCATGGCCCACTCCCTGACGGCCCAGTCGAACAGCCTACCAGGGCCCAGCTCCCTGGAAGGTCCTCTAAGGCCCATGTGCATCGTGCCGAACAGCCTCCTGGTCGGTACGATTGCGTGGCGCCCAAGGCTCCGTGTTTGAGTCCGACTCGAACAGAGTTCTGCACGGCTACGTGAAGACCCGGACGTTGATTTTCCGGATTGGAGCAGACGTCGTGATCCCCAAGATTAGGAGTATGCCTTATCTGCCTCAGGATATATTTGGCATATCGAGTTCGTTACGATCTCGTTGTTAGCCCGGCCCGATATTCCCTCGGTAGGTCAATTTGCTCACCACTATATAAACCAAGCCCCTACGACGTGTTAAGGGGTCAATCCTACAGGAGTTTACGCATCTGGCATCGAGTTTACGTATTAGCATCTCGTAGACACCTGATTATAGCACATTGCTTCCCTGTACACCATAATCTCGCCGAGACTTGTTCGTCTCGTCGAGCCACCTCTTGTATTCATCTTTGATATATAAGAAAGGCTGGACGTAGGGCTATTATTTCCCTTGAGAGGCCTGAACCAGGATAAAAACCCCTGTCTCCCTGTTCGTTGTTGTTCGTTCTGTTCAGCGTGTCTTCTATCTCACTCTTGAAGAACCTTAGTTGACTTGGGTCAATATCCCAACCGTCGACAGTTGGCGCCGTCCGTGGGGATACACAAATCGAGCATGTCGAACTCCATCAGCGATACAGAGATTCTTCCTGAGGGCTACGATTCAGAAGGGCAGGATGTCTCTTCCCCTGCCAGCTCGAATCGGTCTTATCGACCTAGATTGATGTCTGTGTCTGAGACAGAAGTTTCTGGATACACTCCGGAGATGGTCTCAGGTCGAGCTCCCGCCATTGACGATGAATACGGAGCTGATGATCTTTACGCTAGTTTAGATCTATCAGATTCCAAAGCTATGTCGGTTGATTCCTCCTGTGGCGACACAGTGATGAAACCGTCTAGTGCGCAAACGCACGGCCACCGCGGCGTCAACATGACCGGCACAGGGACTTCACAGGATCCTACGCGGGTCACGGCGGCCGTAGAAATCGAGCGGATCAGTTCTGCTCGGCACCAAGATGAGGCCGCACTAGTTGCTCGCGAGCAAGATGTTGTTCGCCGCACTTTTGACGAGTCCATCAACCAAACTCACAGCGCGAATCTGCGACCAGTATAACGTCGACAACGTGATCCGCCCGCGCACCTACGCCAAGACCCCCGGCGGAAGTTCAGCCTGCCCGGGTGGAATCCCCGTGTGCCCAGACTCCAATCGGGCAAGACACGGATGCCTCGAGATCCCAGACCAATTGAGCGAGCCGGAACGACTCGAGCCCCGCAACCAGTGTCGATCCGCTCACCGTAACAATCTCGTCCTTGTAGGCGTCGGTGCTACTCACCTTGAAAGCGCCGAGGGCCTTAAATCAATAGGTGAAGCTTCATCCGGGCAGCGCGGTGAGCCTGTCCGGGTGGATTCGGACAGCGGGCGATCCGATCGGTCACGTGACCGCCGTCACCATCGAAGGATCACTGTCCACGAGCAAGCTGCCCGTGGTCGCCGCCGCTCGCCAAGTCCCCGCAGTCATCGCGACCACAGGGGCAGGCGTGCACGCGATAATCACGGACGATCCCCTCACGAGGAGCGCGTTGTCGCAACCACGAGGAAGAAGCGTGGGGGCTTATCACGGAGAAAATTCCTCGGCGAAACCTCCCCTTTCCACCGGAGTTCCCCACCAACAGACCAACGTCTTTTCAAGGCTAGGTTCTGCCGGGGAAGGTGGCCGGTCTTACGCCTTGGGCTGCAGGGCTTTCTCTGACGAGCTTCGCTCTGTTCGGTGGCCCTCAAAGTTCAAGCCCGGACACATGGAGAGGTACAATGGGACCCAGAACCCAGAGGAGTTCCTTTTCATCTATGCTACGGCCATCATGGCAGCCGGGGGTGACGAGCTTGTCATGGCTAACTACCTCCCGACTGTCCTTGAGGGTGCTGCTCGGACGTGGCTGTTCAATCAGCAAGAAGGTTCCATCTCTTCTTGGAACCGGTCTTTGTGACGCTGAGATTGCCAATTTCGAGCTATTTCGTTAAATGCAGGCAAGGAGGATGAAGCGCACGGATGATCGAGATGAGCAGGGAGACCCTCGCAACTTCGTGAAGCGTTTCATCAAGATTCGCAACACGATCCCGAATATCTCGGACGAATCTGTTGTCCGCGCCTTTAAAAACAGAGTCCGCGACGAGCGGCTCACCCAGGATCTCGAGATCAATGAGACCTGGACCGCCAACGACCTGTTCAAGGCGGCTGATCGCTATGCCATTGTGGCAGAACGCGTTTAGTATAAGAAGGCGTTCGACAAGGGTGAGCTGCCCGCCCAGCCTGGTGTGGAGGAGAAGAAGAAGAGCAGCAACAATCCTGGTGACAAGAAGTCCCAGAAGAAAAAGAAGGGTGATGCGAGCAACACTGTCGCCAGTATAGATCGTACACCTCCTCCCAAGGATGGGCAGAAAAAGCCCAACAATAACTATAAGGGCAAGAAGCCCGCCCAGAGAGGCAACCAAGGCAACAAAGGTCCAAGTGACCGATATTGCAAGTTCCACCAGCACTACGGGCACGATACACGCCATTGTAGGACCTGGGCTGCAAAGCTCGAGGATTTCTACAACGGCAAGGGCCCAATGCCCACCCTGCCCGAAAAAGGTGAAGACGGTAAGGCCAAGCGCCAAACCGATGACGGTGATCGGGACGACGTTGAGTATCAAGAGCCCGTGAACCATATCGCCGTCATCTTCGGCGGCTCCTCGGCTTATACCTCTCGACACAGCCTCAAGGAAGCTGCCCGGGAGGTCCACAACGTTGAAAAGGGCAAGCCTCAGCCCGAATCAATGAAGTGGACCGAGGTTTCCATCTCGTTCTCTCAGGAGGATTGCCCCACTGGGATGACCAAGCCTCAGAGGCTCCCACTGGTGGTCTCGCCCCGACCATTAGCAACGCCAGAGTTGGCCTCGTCTTTATCGACGGCGAGAGCGCTTTGGACTTGCTTTCTGCTAAGGTCTTGGACGAGATGCAAATCCCTCGCTCCAAGTTTAAAGAGGTCGCGATGCCTTTCTACGGCATTGTCCCAGGAGAAGCTGTTCGGCCGTTGGGGCAGATTGTTCTGCCTGTTACCTTTGGCAGCCCAAGCAACTTCCGGACAGAATTGATCACGTTTGACGTGGTTGATTTTCCATCTGCGTACAACGTAATCTTGGGTCGTCCATCACTTGGCAAGTTCATGGCTGTGTCCCACCACGCTTACCATTGCGTGAAGATACCAGGTCCCAACGGTGTGATCACGGTCAAGGGCAACTACAAAGCTGCTCTGGATTGCGACGAGCAGTCCCTTGCCCTGGTCGACCAGCTCCCGCTACGCGGTCCCGATGTTCCGCAGACCAAGTCTGCACGCCCTAGGGTTTCCCTTCAGCCAGGAGGAGAGACCAAGGAGGTTCCGCTGTCTTTGGATGATTCCTCCAAGACAGTTCATCTGGGGGCCAATCTGGACCCCAAATAGGAAATCGAGCTCATTGCCTTCCTCCGAGCTAATGCAGACGTGTTTGCTTGGGAACCATCTGACATGCCCGGAGTCTCAAGGGAGGTTATCGAGCACAAACTGGCCGTCCGGCAGGACAAAAAGCCTGTTCGCCAGAAACTTCGTTGCTTTTCGGACTTCAAGCAGGGGATCATCAAGGATCAGCTTGGCAAGCTACTCGCCACCGGTTTCATCCGCGAGGTTGATCACACCGAGTGGCTGGCCAACCCTGTCATTGTAAAGAAGAAAGGCGGCAAGTGGAGGATGTGTGTCGATCACACAGATCTGAACGCCGCTTGTCCTAAGGACAACTTCCATTGCCTCGCATAGACCAGTTAATCGACGCGACTCTGAATGCCCAAATCTTGAGTTTTTGGATGCTTATTCGGTTATCACCAAATAAGCATCTTCCCGAGGATGAAGAAAGATCCTTCATCAACCCCTTCGCACTTTCTCGCTATACAACCATGTCTTTCGGTCTGCAAGAATCTTTGGTGCCACGTTCAGTAACTTCATGGAAGACTTTCCCGAGCAATGTGAAAAAACACGGAGGTCTATGTCGATGACATAGTTGTAAAGAGCAAGTATGCTCCAGATCATGTAAAAGACCTGGCCGAGACTTTCCAAAATCTCAACAAGCATCGAATAAAGTTAAATCCAGAGAAGTGTACCTTTGGTGTTCGATCTGGAATGTTGCTCGGTTATGTAATTGGTTCGCAAGGCATATCTGCCAACCCCGAAAAAATCGAGGCCATTGAAAACATGCAGGCTCCAACTACCGTTAAGGAAGTCCAGAGCCTCACCGGACGGATGGTTGCCTTGAGCAGGTTTATCTCCCGTCAGGGCGAACGCGGGCTGCCCTTCTTTAAGGCCCTGCGCATGGTTTTGAGTGGACAGAGGAGGCTGATCGATCTTTCCGAGATCTAAAGCAATACCTGTCCAACCCACCTATCTTGACTACCCCGCGCCAGGGCGAGCAGCTTTTGTTGTACCTTGGTTGCATGCCGCAAGCGGTGAGCGCGGTCTTGACGGTGGAAAGGGAAGGCATACAGCGCCCAATCTATTACGTGAGTGAGGTGCTTCACGGATCTAAGGAGCGTTACCCTAAGGTCCAGAAGTTGCTCTACGCCTTGCTCATGTCCTCTAGGAAGCTTCGGCACTACTTCCAGGCGCATCAAATACTGGTCCCGACCAAGTTACCTCTTGGAGAAATCCTAAGGAACAAGGAAGCTGGCGGACGTATAGCTAAATGGGCAATGGAACTGGCAGAATTTGACATTTTGTTTGCTGCTCGAACAGCTATTAAGTCCCAGGTCTTGGCTGACTTTGTCGCTGAATGGACCTGCCCGCCCAAATCTCAGGAAGCTCCCGAGCAACCTGATAAACCCCCTTGGACCATGTTTTTTGATGGCTCGCGCACTGGAAACTCGGGGGCTGGTTTTGTTCTCGTCTCCCCTCAAGGAGAGCAACTCCAGTATTGTATCCAACTACACTTCGCGGTGACTAACAACGTTACGGAGTACGAGGCCCTCCTCGTGGGACTAAGAGCGTGCAAGTCGCTCGGATTCCAACGGCTGACTGTGAAGGGAGATTCACAGCTAGTCATCAACCAGGTAAACAAGGAGTATCAGTGCTGCGATGACTCAATGGCGCGATACCTGGTTGAAGTGAGGAAGTTGGAGCGGCACTTTCGATTTTTCGAGGTGCTCTTCATGCCCAGAAAGGACAACTTTCTGGCCGACCAACTGTCCAATTATGGATCCTCACGCGAACCTGCTCCGGCAGGGGTGCTTGTCGAGCACCTTTACAAGCCCTCAATCACGTCTCCGGACGGCGCTTACAGAGATGGGGTGGTCTGTCTCCGTCATCGGCGAGTGCGGGTTGGACAACGCCATTTGTCCGGTACCATGCAGATGGGACCCTGCCCGAAGACGAAGCCGAGCGTTCCCGGCTTACAAGGCGTGCTGCTCCATACAAACTTATGGACGGCATCCTTTACCGTCGAGGTGCTCTGGGAGTACTCTCCAAGTGCATCTCGCAGCAGGAGAGTGTGTTCCTTCTTAGGGACATACACGAGGGTGCTTATGGCAGCCATTCCTCCTTCCGAACTCTGGTCGGCAAAGCGTTTCGTATGGGCTATTACTGGCCTACAGCGTTACAAGATGCCCGGGACATCGTGACTAACTGCAAAGCTTGCCAATTTCACCCCCCGGAAGGCACATAAGCCCGCCCAAGAGCTCCAAACGATTCCCCCATCATGGCCTTTCTCCACATCGGGTATGGATCTGCTCGGCCCGTTCCCTAAGGGGTACAAGGGCTATACACACTTTTATAAAGTGGATTGAGGCAGAGCCTGTGTCGTCTCTTCACGCCAAAACGGCTGTACGCTTTTTCAAAAGCAACGTGGTCATGCGCTTTGGGATTCCCCACAAAGCGATCACGGATAATCGATACCGATTGAAGCGAGTTATTCGGAAATCTGCGAGCAATTTGGGCACCAAGGTCTGTTCGCCTCGTGGCACATCCACGAGCAATGGAAGCGATTGAGCGAGCTAACGGACAGATCGTCCGGTATCAAGCGGCGCGTGTTCGCGGCACTCCATGAGCACAACAAGGCTGGGTTGGCGAAGTTACATCCGTCCTCCGGGCGATTCGCTTTACTGCCACCGCAACCGCGGAAACTCCTTTCAATTGATCTACGGTCGAAGCCATCTTGCCCGTCGAAATAGTACTCGGCTCGCCTCGAACGAGCTCGGTCAACCTCGTTGACTTGAGCAAGCGCCTACTCGATCTCGACCTCCTCGAAGGCACCTTGATGGGCACAAGTCGAATGGCGCACTACCGGCGAAGCTCTTCGCCCGACGCGCTGCCAAATCGGTTCGACCAAGGGCTTTGCAGGCGGGCGACCTCGTTCTGCGCCGTGTTCAGAACCTATCCAATGCCAACAAGCTAAGTCCCCGTTGGGAGGGCCCGTTCACGGTCATTTCTACTGCTTGCCCGGGAGCTGTTCGCCTGGCCATGGAGGACGGGAGAGAGCTGACCAGCACTTGGAACATCGACCAGCTTCGTAAGTTCTTTGTGTAGGTCTTTCTGTGTTTGCTTAGCTTTGCGCTTTTTGTCAAACTTCGCGCCTTTGTTCGTCCAAGTCTATCGGGCTCCATGTAAAGTTCAATCCATTTACAGTGAAATTTTCACGGTCTTCTGCGGCCTTTTCACATCTCTGTCTTCTCAAGACTACCCTCTCTCTGGTAACACTTGATGGCTACCCGGCCTTGCGAACACTTGGCTCCGCAATCCTAAGGATTTCTTTCCTGCCCGTATCTAGTTTCAACAAGTCCCTAAACTCAAAGTTGTGTAAAACGGCATCCAGCCACGCGGCCAAGCCTGCTCTCGTAAGCCCTCCGCGGCAGAGACACTTACCGCTCACGGCACAACCACTTGGCAAAATCCACTCTCGTAAGCCCTCCGCGGCAGAGGCACTTTCCTTGTTCGGTTACCCTCGGAATCGCCTAACTTACATCAATAAGCAGTTCCTGGACCGAGTCGATCAGGATACGGGTGTCACTCTATCTCTCTACGCACGAGCTCGAATTCGCAAACTTAGGTCTTCGAGCATCGTCCGTACCGGGGGCTAGGGTGTCGCTCTTTCTCTTGTGCACCTGTTCGAGTTCGCAAACTCAGGTTTTCGAGCAGCTACACAACGGCGGCTGGGAGTTAGGTTAAGCGTTCTACCGGTTTTCCTTAAAACTTTTTAGCGCTGTTGTGCCTTTGCTCTTAGTTTCCTGTTCGTTCTTATCTTTTTGCTGCTCTTTTTTGTAGGGAAAAGGTGAATCTTGTTATGTAAAAGTTAAATCTTTATTGCGCAGTCAAAATGTTTACAGGTACAAGGAGTACAACCCTACTTCTACTTTGAAGCGAGCTGCTCCTTGGTACCTTATTCTCCATCTTGGTGAGGACTTCTCCTCGCGCTTTGAAGCCTTCTCTTGCCTCATTTCGGAGATCGATATGTTTCCTCCTTGCTCGAGGCAGGCTTGTTCACGCTTCTCTCGCGGATCACCTCGACCTCCTCGGTCTTGGCGCGCAGCTGCTCGGCCAAAGCCTCGCTCTGGCTGGCTTGCTGCTCGACGGTCTTGAGCTGCCCTTCTAGCTCTTTGACCTTGTCCACCACGGTGCTTGCCCTCGCGGCCTGCCTGCGCAACTCCTCGGCCTCCTCCTGTGCAGCCCACAGGGTGGAGATCTTCTCCTGGAGCGTCGCGGATGCCAGCCTCTTTAGATAGCTGGGCCTGGAGCTTCTTCACCTTCGCCTTCAGCCGGCGTCGGCTTTTGGATGGTGCTGGGGCCTGCTCCTCGACGGCCGCCATGACGGCACTGCGCTCGATAGTGATGCCGTCCACGAGCTCTTCCAAAGTGCCCTTCATGAACTGAAAGAGGGAAGACCAAGTTAGCCTTGATCAGTTGCTGCTCGAACAGACAAGGTATGGTTTCGAAGCTTACCTCTCCAAGCCGGCACTTCAAGCTGTAGCGCAGGCGATCCTTGAGACCGTGGGTCACGAGGCCTCTCCTGTTCGGGATCAGACGCGAGCGGCTCTTCCGCCGCTTTGTCTTTTCCTTGCGGGAGCGCGTCCGCTTGGGCGCGGGGGCTACCTCCCCTCCTTCCAACTCCTCCGTCCGTTCGCTCCCGGGCAGGACGGGAGGCGCCGGAGCTTCCACAGACAGGGCGACTTGCTCGCCACGCTTCATCTTTCTCTTCTTTTCTTGCACGGTGTTTCCCTTGATCGCGGCTTCTTCTTGCTTCGGCGCGGAACTCCTTCACCTTTCTGAAGCCGCCCGTCGCCACCGGACGATTTGCCCTGCGATGAAGTGTCGTGCGGGACCGCTGCTCAGTCCATATGCGGCAAGCAAAGCCAAGACTTTAACCGCTTCGCCGTGGCTCGTGCTCCTCTTCTTTGGTCTCCACCAGTTGATCGCCCGCTTGAAGTCGATCCGGTCGGTGGAGCAGACGGAGCGCCGACCACGCTGCCGGCTTGTCCTTGATCTGGCGGCCTCAATTTCATCGTCTGCTTACCTTGAGTGCTCGGGCAGCAAGAACCGCTCCAACGCCCCGTACACGTAGTCCGGGTTGACTTCTTCCTTGGCAGCTGATGAAATAAACCGAAGAGTTAGTTCATGCGCGGTTTGGTGCAATGTACAAGGAATATGTAAATAAGACCAAAGGGATGGATATTAAATGATAGGAAGTGCTAGGAAGTGAAATAGAATGAAATAGAGCCCCTTTGGGCTTCCCTATGAAATGAGGCATGGAACGGAGTCACTACGAAGAAATTCCAGGAGTTACAAAAGAAGCTTGGACTCATATTGTTCATGGGTTGAGAGCGGGAGTTGAACTCTAGGAGGTCGAATCGAGAGGATGATCACCACACCTGGGGTGAGACACGGCCCAGACTCCTACGGAGAGAGGAGTGGGAATTTTCCTCAATGGGCGAAGCTGACGAGCAATGCAGCGTGGAGGTGGAAGGCCTACGGTCGTCAACTTCTTTTCTCGGAGAAGAAACAATGGCGGTATCGAGAGAATAAGCATCGGCTAACTCGTGCGGCAAGCCAGCGGTAAGACAGAGGATGCAAGCGTTATCTGGAATGATTGGGCGTAAAGCGTCAGTGGGTGGCTTTTCAAGTCCGCCGTCAAATCCTGAGGCTCAACCACGAGACGGTGTGAAACTACCAAGGCGGGAGTATGGTAGGGGCGGAGGAATTTACGGTAACTTCGGTAGAGTGTCACCTTGGCGTGGTGGAAGTCATCGATTCGAGCCTGATTATCCCTAAACCCAATGTGAGTTTTTTCTATTTTGACTTACTCCCCCGCCACGATCGAACGGGAATGGATAAGAGGCTTGTGGGATTTACAGCTTGTACTTTTCTAGTGAGTCCATAAGGATCGGATACCCATATCCCAGGACCATACACACCCGTTACATGAAATGCGCAAAAGCCAAAGCAAGCCACCCCTGCAAGGACAGCTTGTTCGGTACATACCTGCCGTAGGGAACGAAACCTTCTTCTTTGCCCCTCTGTGTAGCTTGCGCTTCTTGCTCGGGGGCTCCTCTGCTTCCTCGCCTTGGCCTCCAGGGGCTTGCGGCAAAAGGCTCAGCTCCCTGCTGAGCTGAGCGCTCTTTTGGCGCAACGCAAGAAGTTTCTACTTACGCGCTACATCCTCCTCGAGCCTCCTCTGCTCGGCGATCTGCTGCAGCCGTTCCAGATGGTCCGGGTGAGCTTCGGTGAACCGCCTCAGCCAGAGGGTCAAGTTCCGTACCTCTTCGTCGCTTTGCTCGGTGAGGAGGGAGGGGCTTGGGCGTTCTCCCCTCGGCTGGCCGCGCTCCCGCTTTTACTGCTCGGGACGTTTCTTCGCTGCAGGGGGCTTCGGGGTTGGTTGGCGGCCGCTGCGGCGCGGCGAAGTCCGCGTCGGCGCCGCGACCACATTGGGCTTCTCGGCCACCTTGGCCTTGCCCTTCTTCGCTCCCTCAGTATCGGAGTGCTCCTCTACGATTCCTCCTAGGATCAATTGGTCCTCCTGCTTATTCGGAAAGCGAAAGTTGACACACAAACAATAAGTACAAGTCTAGATACGCAGGTTAGGGTAAGAGACTTACCTGGTCTGTGCGGACGAGTACGTTGCGCGGGAAGGTGAAGGCCACCTTGCCGGTGACTTCCCCGTCCTTTTTCACTGCTTTCAGCATGGCGTCAACCTGCACGGTCACCCATGCGTCGGTTGGCATCACTGTATGTCGGGGATAGAATTACGGCCCATTGCCATGGCCCACTCCTTGAAGGCCCAATTGAACAGCCTACCAGGGCCCAGCTCCCTGGAAGGTTCTATCAGGCCCATGTGCATCCTGCCGAACAGTTTCTTGGTCGGCACGGTGCGTAACGGCCTATGATTCATGTTTGAGTCCGACTCGAACAAGAGATCTGTACGGCTGCGTGAAGACCCGGACGTGGTTTCCCGGATTGGATTAGGAGTCGTGATCCCCAAGATTAGGAGCTTATCTTATCTACCGTAGATTGTATTTAGCATGTATGAGTTCGTTACGATCTCGTAGTTAGCCCGGCCCGATATTCCTTGGTAGGTCGGTTTGCTCCGTACTATATAAACAGGGCCCCTACGGCGTTTAGAGGGACCCTTAGCAGATAGATTTTCGCATACTACCCGCCGAGACCTGCTGATCTCGCCGAGTTCCACCTTGTAATCTTCTTTGATATAAAGAAAGGCTGGACGTAGGGCTATTATCTCTCCCGAGAGGCCTGAACCAGGATAAAAACCCCTGTCTCCTGTTCGTTGCTGTTCGTGGTTGTTCGGCGTGTCTCCTATCTCCTCCTTGAAGAACCTTGGTTGACTTGGGTCAATATCCCAACCGTCGACAGCTAGCGCCGTCTGTGGGGACACGCAGATCGAGCATGTCGAACTCAGTCAACGATACAGAGATACTTCCTGAGGGCTACGACTCAGAAGGACAGGATGTTTCATCCCCTGTCAGTTCAGATTGATCTGTTCGGTCTCGAACACTTTCCGTATCTGGGACGGAGGTCTCCGCCTATATGGCAGAGATAGCCGCAGATCGCACTCCCGTCATTGACGATGACTACGGAACCGATGATCTTTACGACGGTTTAGATCTATCGGATTCTAAGGCTATGTCGGTAGATTCTACCTATGGAGACACAGCGATGACACCGTCTAGCATACCTTCGCATGGCCCCCGCAGCATTAACATGTCCGATGTAGGAACCTCTGAGAATCCTGCACGGGCTGTGGCGGCCGGCGAGACCGGGCAGGTCAACTCTGCTCGGCATCAAGACGAGGCTGCGCTGGCTGCTCGCGAGCAAGACGTCATTCGCCGCAGCCTCGACGATTCCATCAATCAGACCTTGGCACGGTTTCGCGATCGGTGTAAGCGGCAGCGTCGCGACCACCTCGCGTGCCGGCGCTAAGTCTCCCGGCAGAAGCTTCCCCTGTTCGGGTCAATTCCCCGTGTGACCGGACTCCAGTCGGGCAGAACGCGGATGGTTCAGGGATCCCGGGACCCATAGATCAAAGTCGGGAACGGCTCGAAGCTATAGCAACGGTCCTTAGATCCATCAATCAAGCCGATCACGCCCGCATGGGCGATGCCGTTGCGTCTAACCTAGAGCGACTGGCTGAAGGGCCTAAAGTCTCTAGGAGAAGTCAACAACTCCTCCAGGCAGCGCAGCCAAACTGCCCGGAATGATTCGGACAGCTCTGATCGATCGCGTGACCCTCGTCGCCATCGAAGGATCACTGTCCATGAGCAGGCTACCCGTGGTCGCCGTCGCTCGTCGAATCCTCGTAGTCATCGCGACAACAAGGGCAAGCGCGCACGCGATGACCACGGACGGTCCCCTCGTGAGGAGCGCGTCGTCGCGACCACGAGGAAGGAGCGTGGTGGGTTGTCTCGGAGAGTTTCTCGAGCCGAATCATCCCGTTCAGCAGGGAGTTCCTCCGCGCCGCAGACCAACGTCTTCTCAAGACTAGGTTACTCGCCGGAAGGTGGCGGTCATATGCTTTGGGCTGCGGGGCTTTCTCTGACGAGCTTCGGGCTGTCCGGTGGCCCTCAAAGTTCAAGCCCGGTCACATGGAGAGGTAAAATGGGACTCAGAACCCATAGAAATTCCTTTCCATCTATGCTACGGCCATCATGGCGGCCGGGGGGACGAGCTTCGTTATGGCTAATTACCTCCCGATCGTCCTTGAGGGTGCTGCTTTCGGACGTGGGTCGTTTAATCGGCGGGAGGGTTCCATCACTCATGTAACCAGCTTTGTGGCGCCTCGATCGCTAATTTCTAGAGCTGTTATGTGCGTCTCGGGCAAGGAGGATGATATGCACGGATGATCCAGATGAGCAGGAGACCCTCCGCAACCGTGAAGCGTTTCATTAAGATCCGCAACACGATCCCGAACATCTCGGACGAATCCGTTGTCCGCGCCTTCAAAAACAGAGTCCGCGACGAGCGGCTCACCCAGGATCTTGAGATCAACGAGACCTGGACCGCCAACGACCTGTTCAAGGCGGCTGACCGCTATGCCAACGCGGCAGAGCGTGTTCAGTACAAAAAGGCGTTCGACAAGGGCGAGCTGCCCGCCCAGCCTGGTATGGATGAGAAGAAGAAGAGCAGCAGAAACCCTGGTGACAAGAAGTCCTAGAAGAAAAAGAATAAAGGTGATGCGAACAATACCGTCGCTAGTATAGATCGCGCGCCTCCTCCCAAAGATGGGCAGAAGAAGCCCAACAATAACTACAAGGGCAAAAAGCCTGCTCAGGGAGGCGGACAAGGCAAGAAAGGTCCAAGCGACTGATTTTGCAAGTTCCACAAGCACTACGGGCACGATATACGCCATTGCAGAACTTGGGCCGCAAAGCTCGAAGACTTCTACAATGGCAAGGGCCCAATGCCCACCCTGCCCGAACAAGGTGATGCCGGTAAAGCCAAGCGCCAAACCGACGATGGTGATCGGGAAGATGATGATGAATATCAAGGGCCCATGAACCATATCGCCGTCATCTTCGGCGGCTCCTCGGCTTACACCTCTCGACGCAGCCTCAAGGAAGCTGCTCGGGAGGTCCACAACGTTGAAATGGCAAAACCTTAGCCTGAATTGATGAAGTGGACCGAGGTCCCCATCTCCTTCTCTCAGGAGGATTGCCCCACTGGGATGACCAAGCCTCAGCGGCTCCCTCTGGTGGTCGCCCCGACCATCAGCAACGCGAGAGTTGGCCGTGTACTCGTAGACGGGCGGGGCGCTTTGTACTTGCTTTCTCGCTAAGGTCTTGGGCGAGATCACGATTCCTCGTTCTAAGTCAAGGAAGTCGCAATGCCCTTCTACGGAATTGTTCCGGAGAAGGCATCAAGCCGTTAGGGCAGGTTGTCCCGCCAGCCACCTTCGCAACCCAAGCAACTTCCGACGAGTTGATCACTTTCGACGTGGTCGACTTCCGTCACAGATATACGCGATCTTGGGCAGAGCCATCTCTTGGTAAGTTCATGGCGTAACCCACCACGCTTACCATTGCGTGAAGATACTGGCCCTAACGGTGTAATCACGGTCAAGGGCAATTACAAAGCTGCTCGGATTGCGACGGCGGTCCCTGCCTACTGTTGACCAGCTTCGCCGCTGCGGTCTCAAGTTCATGAGACCAAGTCTGACGCCCTAGGGTCTCCCTTCACCAGGGGAGAAACCAAGGAAGTTCCACTTGTCCCTTGATGATACTTCCAAGATAGCTTCACTTGGGGCCAATCTGGACCCCAATAGGAAAGCGAGCTCATTGCCTTCCTCCGAGCTAATGCAGATGTGTTTGCACAGGAGCCATCGACATGCCCGAGTCCCAAGGAGGTCATCGAGCATTAAACCGGTGTCCGGCGGACAAAAGCCTGTTCGCCCGAAGCTTCGCTTTTCGAATTCAAGCAGGGATCATCAAATATCGGCAGCAAACCGCTTTCGCGGCGGTTCATCCGCGAGGTTGATCACACCGAGTGGTTAGCCAACCCTGTCATTGTAAAGAAGAAAGACGGAAAGTGGAGGATGTGTGTCGATCACACAGATTTGAACGCTGCTTGTCCTAAGGACAATTTCCCGCTGCCTCGTATTGACCAGCTGGTCGATGCGATCAAGGACGCCAACTCTGAGTTTTTTGGATGCTTACTCCGGTTATCATCAAATAAGCATCTCCCGAGGATGAAGAAAGCGCCTTCATCACCCCTTCGACACTTTACGCTGCTCGACCATGTCTTTGGTCTCTGCGCAATCTTTGGTGCCACGTTCAGTAACTTAATGGAGAAGACCTTCCCGAGCAATGTGGAAAAACACGGAGGTCTATGTCGATTTACATAGTTGTAAAGAGCAAGTTTGCTCGAGATCATGTAAAAGACACGGCGAGACTTTTCGTAATCTCACGGGCATCGAATAAAATTAAATCCAGAGAAGTGTACCTTTGGTGTTCGATCTGGAATGTTGCTCGGTTATGTTATTGGTTCGCAAGGTATTTCTGCCAACCCTGAAAAAATCGAGGCCATTGAAAATATGCGGGCTCCAACTACCGTCAAGGAGGTACAGAGTCTCACGGGGCGGATGGCTGCTCTAAGCAGATTTATTTCCCGTCAAGGCGAACGCGGGCTGCCCTTCTTTAAGGCCCTGCGCAAGCACAATGGTTTCGAGTGGACAGAAGAAGCCGATAGATCCTTCCAAGATCTGAAGCGATACCTATCCAATCCTCCCGTCTTGACTACCCCGCGGCATGGCGAGCAGCTCCTGCTGTACCTAGGTTGCACGCCACAAGCGGTGAGCGCGGTCTTGACGGTCGAAAGGGAAGGCATACAGCGACCAATCTATTACGTGAGCGAGGTACTTCACGGATCAAAGGAGCGTTACCCTGAGGTCCAGAAGCTGCTCTACGCCTTTCTCATGTCCTCCAGGAAGCTTCGCCACTATTTCCAGGCACATCAAATAGTGGTCCCGACCACGTTCCCTCTGAGAGAAATCCTACGGAACAAGGAATCAAGCGGACGTATAGCTAAGTGGGGAATGGAACTAGCAGAGTTTGATCTGTCTTTCGCTGCCCGAACTGCTATTAAGTCACAGGTCCTAGCTGACTTTGTCGCTGAATGGACTTGCTCGCCCAAATCTCAGGAAGCTCCCGAGCAACCTGATGAGCCTCCTTGGACCATGTTTTTTGATGGCTCGCGCACTGGACACTCGGGGGCTGGTTTTGTTCTCATCTCCCCTAATGGAGAGCAACTCCAGTATTCTATCCAACTACACTTCGCGGCGACTAACAACGCTGCGGAGTACGAGACCCTCCTCGCGGGACTAAGAGCGTGCAAATTGCTCGGTGTCCAACGACTGACTGTGAAGGGAGATTCACAGCTGGTCATCAACCAGGTGAACAAGGAGTATCAGTGCTGCGATGACTCAATGGCGCGATACCTGGTTGAAGTGAGGAAGTTGGAGCGGCACTTTCGATTTTTCGAGGTGCTCTTCGTGCCCAGGAAGGACAACTTCCTGGCCGACCAGCTATCCAAGTATGGATCCTCACGAGAATCTGCTCCGGCAGGGGTGCTCGTCGAGCACCTTCACAAGCCCTCAATCACGTCTCCGAACGAGGCAATAGAGACAGGTGGTGCTGTCTCCGTTATCGAGCAGGCTGCGGACTGGACAACGCCATTTGTCCGGTACCTCGTAGATGGGACCCTGCCCGACGACGAAGCCGAGCGTTCCCAGCTTATAAGGCATGCTGCTCCATACAAGCTTGTGGACGGCATCCTTTACCGTCGAGGTGCTCTGGGAGTTCTCTCCAAGTGCATCTCGCAGCAGGAGGGTGTGTTCCTTCTTAGGGACATACACGAGGGTGCCTGTGGCAATCACGCCTCCTTCAGAACTCTGGTCGGCAAAGCGTTTCGCATGGGCTATTATTGGCCTACTGCGTTACAAGACGTCCAGAATATCGTGACTAAGTGCAAAGCTTGCCAATTTCACGCCCGGAAGGCACACAAGCCCGCCCAAGAGCTCCAAACAATCCCCCCATCTTGGCCTTTTTCCACATGGGGTCTGGATCTGCTCGGCCCATTCCCTAAGGGGTACAAGTGCTGTACACACTTGCTCGTCGCCATAGACACTTTTACAAAGTGGATTGAGGCAGAGCCTGTGTCGTCTCTTCACGCCAAAACGGCTGTTCGCTTTTTCAAAAGCAACGTGGTCACGCGCTTTGGGATTCCCCACAAGTTGATCACGGATAACGGTACCCAGTTCAGAAGCGAGCTATTCCAGGAATACTGCGAACAGCTGGGCACCAAGGTCTGTTTCGCCTCTGTGGCACATCCATAGAGCAATGGAGCAGTCGAGCGAGCTAACGGACAGATAGTCCAGGGTATTAAACGGCGGGTATTTGCTGCTCTCAGCGAGCACAACAAGGCCTAGGTTGACGAAGTTCCTTCCGTCCTCACGGGCGATTCGACTACGACCACCGGCGGCCGGGAAACTCCTTTCCAATTGGTCTATGGTGCGAAGCCATCCCGCCGCCCGGTTATACTCGGTTCACTCAAGACGAGCTCGGTCAACTTAGTTGACGATGAGCAAGAACGCCTCGATCTCGACCTCCTCGAAGGCACACGCGACAGGGCACAAGTCGAATGGCGCGCTACCAAAGAAGATCTTCGCGCAAGACGCCAAGTCCGTTCGACCAAGGGTTTTGAAGGCGGGCGACCTCGTTCTGCGCCGTGTCCGAACTTGTCCAATGCCAACAAGTTAACTCCTCGCTGTGAGGGCCCGTTCACGGTCGCTTTCTCGCCGCCCGGGCTGTTCGCCGCTATGGAGGACGGAGAGAGTCGACCAGACTTGGAACATCGACCACTTCGTAAGTTCTTTGTGTAGGTCTTCGCTTGTTTGCTTAGCCTCGCTTTTTGTCAAACTTGGCGCTTTAGTTCGTCCAAGTCTCTCGCACCATGTAAAGTTTAATCCAATGCTTAAGTGAATTCTCGCGGCCTCTGCGCCTTTTTCACTTCTTATCTTTTGAAGACTACCTCTTTCTCTCTGGTAACACTTGATGGCTGCCCGGTCTTGCGAGCTCTTGGCTCCGCAATCTTAAGGATTGTTCCCTACCCGTATCTAGTTTCGATAAGTTCCTAAACTCAGGGTTGCGTAACACGGCCTTTCCACCTTGCGGCTAAGTCTGCTCTCGTAAGCCCTCCGCGGTAGAGGCACTTACTGCTTGGCGCGACCACTTGGCAAAGCCTACTCTCGTAAGCCCCCCGTGGCAGAGGCACTTTTCTTGTTCGGTTACTCTCGGAACTGCCTAACTTACGTCAACGAGCAGACTACGGAATGCATCGAGCAAGGTACGGTGTCGCTTTTTCTCTCGCGACGTGCTCGAGTTCGCAGCTTAGGTTCTCGAGCATCGTCTGCACTGGGGCTAGGTGTCGCTTTTCTCTTGTGTACCTGTTCGGGTTCGCAAACTTAGGTTCTCGAGCACTGCACAACGGGCCGGAGTTAGACAAAGCGCCTCTACGGTTTTCTTCAACTTCCTAGCTACTGCTCTTTTCTCTTAGTTTCATCGTTCTTGTCTTTTTGCTGCTCTTTTTTACAGGAAAAAAGGTAAGTACTTCATTGTATTGCTTAAAAGTTTTAGGTACAAGGCCCTTTCGGGTTATAGCCGCGGTGCTACTTAGGAGCAAGCTGCTCCTTCAGCTCCTCAACTTCTAACTTGAGGCGCACGACTTACTCGAGCCTTGATTCCTTCCTGCTTCAGCTCGGGCGCTCGATCTCCTCCTGCTCCGCTTAGCTTGCGCGCCCTCTCGCCGGATGGCCTCGACCTCCTCGGTCTTGGCCTTGTTGATCGGTTAGAGCCTCGCCTGGCCGACTTCATTGCTTTCGGCCGTCTTGAGCTGCTCGTCCAGCTCCTTGACCTTCTTCTCTGCGGTGATCGCCCTCACGTCATCCAGATCTCCTCGATCTCTTCCTCGTGAAGCCCACAGGTTGAGATTTTGCTTGAGATCCGCGAAGTCTGCTCTTCCTTGGCGAGCTGGGCCTTGAGTCTCTTGGCTTCCGCCAAGCTGGTCCCGCCGTGGGAAAGCGTCGACAGTCGCTCTTGAGCCACTTCGGCGGCCCGCTTCTCCTCCGCAGCTTTCGCTTTAACGGCTTGCTTGCTGCTCTTCGGCCTCTCTAGAGAGACTCGCAGAACGCCTCTCTTGCCGGTTGGACTTTGAGCTTCTTCACCTTCGCCACCGGCTTCGACTTTGGGCTGGTGCAGAGGGCCCGCCTCGGACTCCCTCGTCCGGAGGTGCTCCTGAGGACGCCAATCTGGCGCCCGCCGATGGTTACGCCGTCCTCGAGTTCCTCCATGGTGTCCTTCAAGACCCGAGAGAGAAGACTAGTTAGCCGCTTTTGCGGTGAAGCTACCCGATTGAGTTAGGCGTGGTCTTGGTGTTTACCTTCCCAAGTCGTTGCTTCAGTCCGCGACGCAGGCGGTCCTCGAGGCCATGCGTCACGAAGCCCTGCTCGTGCGGGATGAGACGGGTGGGTTGTTCCCGTCGCCGCCTTGTTCGCTCCTTCTTTCCTCTGGAGCGCATCTGCTTGGGGACAGGGGCAACGGGCGAAGCGCTTTCGTCTCCGCGCTCCCTCTCCTCTTCCTCTTCCGCCCGAACGCCTTCGGGAGAGGCCGGAGCCACTTTGCTGGGTGGCGCCGTTACTTCCTCGGTCAGCGCGACTTGCGCAACCTGCTCGGTGGCTTTTTCTTGCCCCCTGGCGGTAGGGATTTCGCCCTGCTCGCCAGAGAATCCCGTCGCCTCAGGGGTGAGCTGCCCCTGCAACGAAGTCCCTGGCAGGACCGGCTGCTCGGTCCCGCCTGGCGCTTCCGAGCCATCATCTTGGCCTCGCTGTCCGTGGCGCCACAGGCTGCTTCTCTTCGCCTCCAGCCGCTCCACCGCTGGCGCGTCAAGGCTGTTGCAGCGACGAGTTCGGCGGGGCAGCTCCATGCCGCCATTTTGTCCTTGAGGCACGCCACCTCATCGCCCGCGATGCGCCGTGCAGATGATTCGGGCAAGCGGCGACCGCCGAGCGCCTCGACGCCGTCGTCGTGGCGATCTCTCCTGGGCAACTGATGAAAAGAGATGATCGTTAAGTCTAATGCGGTCGAGAGGTGAGAGATCCAAGATCGGTTTCTACATACCACCGTGAGAGGCTTGATCCCGATCTTCTTCACTGAACTTTCAGCCTCTTCCTGGGGCTCCTTGGCGGCTTCTCCGCCTTTGACCCTTGAGTGTTCATGCGATGAGCTCAGCTCCTGGTAAGTCGAAGCGCTCCTCTCAGCAGCGCAAGAAGTTTTTCCTTGCGTGCGACTTCTTCTTCGAGTCTCCTCTGCTCGGCGACCTGTTGCAGCCGATCCATGTGGCCAGGGTGAGCTTGCGTGTAACGCCTAACCCAGAGGGCCATGGTCTTTACCTCTTCGTCGCTCTCGCTTTCGGCGAGGAGGGAAGGGCTTGGTCTCTTCCTCATTGGCCGACCGCTACCGCTTGGTCCTTTCGGCACGCTCCGTCGCCGTTAGGGTCTCTTCGACGGTGGCGGCCGCCGTGTCATGTGAGCCTGAGTCGGCTCAGCCGACACCTTGGGCTTAGTGGCTATCTTAGCCTTGCCCTTCTTCGCCTTCTCCTTCTCAGACCCGGAGAGTTCCTCTACGATCCCTCCAAGGATCAGTTGGTCCTCCTGCGCGTTTTGAGAAGCGAACATTAGCATTAAAACCACAGTGCAAATCTAGCAACACAGACTGGGTATAAGTGATTTACCTCGCCTGTGCGGACAAGCACGTTGCGCGGGCAAGTGTATGCCACCTCGCCGGTGACCTCCCCGTCCTTCTTCGCCGCCTTCAGCATGGCGTCGACCCGCTCGGTCACCCATGCGTCGGCTGGCTTTTCTGCCCGGACAGATGGAATCGTTAATTCCTGTTCAGAGGAAATAACCAATGAAGTGGTTGAGTCTTAAAGGCACTTACCCGTGATCTCCCTTGTGATGTCTTCCCATCCCTCTATCTTGTAGAAGGGATAGGACCTCCTCCGCAATGGACGATCCTGTTAAGCTGAAGTCCCGAATGATCTCCCTGCCCGTGAGCCCGAGGCTCACGAGAGAGGCGATCTTCCTTGTCAGTACCAATCTCTCGCGGACATCTCCGGCCGAGGCATTGGGGTTCCTTTGCTTGGCGCCTTCCGGTGAAGACGAGTCTCTTGTCGCCGCTCCGCTTGTCAGAACCACCTCACCCACCACACGCCCATCGAGTCGAAAGCAAATGTAGGCGAGGGTACAGCGTGTCGGCGGTGGCCTGAGCTTGAGGTAGTAGCACCCCAGCGCTGAAGCGGCGGAGCTGCTCCTCGTCATCAGATAATAGTGGAGGAACAGCCCCAATGGTGGATCGATGCTCAGATAGCCCTCGCAGGTGTGTAAGACAGCCATCCTGGAGGATGGAGTTCGATTGAGGTTCGCCACCTCCAAATCCATCGATGTTTAAGAAGGCTCGACAAAGTCGCCTCGGAGACCTCAACCCAAACAAAGGCGAATCGTTCGGAGTCGACAAACTCTCCTCGAGCGGCTCAGGAGTATCCTCCTCTCCGGCAACCTCCACTACCGAAGTCGATGTGGCCTTCTTCCTCCCAGACCTTCAGTCCTCCTCGGTCAGGCTAGTGCCAGTGAACTTGGCCATAGCGGTTCCCAGGGCTGGACAGGCAGGTTTGGTGGTGTAAGTTTGGGTGCTTGATGCTGAGCGCGGTTGAAACTAGGGCTTAGAGAGGAAAGGCGTGAGAGCGTATGGTGGTCAGGGGCGGCTTGGACGCTTTTATAGTTCCGTATAAGCAGCTCTGCAACGGTTTTGCCCCAAAAACAGCTAGTTTTTACCACAATGGCTAGGTAAAACGGTCGCCTGTTTTCATTGCGCAGCGATAAGAAGTTACCGTTGGAATTTGCCAA
The DNA here is from genome assembly GCA_036346415.1 of Raddia guianensis. NCBI lineage: Eukaryota > Viridiplantae > Streptophyta > Magnoliopsida > Poales > Poaceae > Raddia > Raddia guianensis. Next base: position 17,363,045 of record CM070541.1, on the reverse strand, counting down.
CGGCTATTTTTTCCAAAGGTTTCAGACTGAAGGTCGAGTGCTCTGCTTTCGACAGATGTCGTTCCTGCTCGACGCAATGAGTTGCTCGGTCGGTCGTGTCTGCTTACATCTCGAGCAAGTCTTGTTCGGTTGAACCATGACCTGTTCGGTCGCTCGCTACACGCCTTTGTAGCAGCAAAATTTCCATCTTCGTGGCTTGGAGTCTCAAGAGGAAGACCCCACTCTAGTGAGTCCTTCCACTTGAGTCTCGGGGGCTAGCTGTCGGGGATAGAATTACGGCCCATTGCCATGGCCCACTCCACGACGGCCCAGCTTGAATGTACCTACCAGGCCCAGCTCCCTGGAAGGTTCTATCAGGCCCATGTGTATCCTGCCGAACAGTTTCTTGGTCGGCACGGTGCGTAACGGCCTATGATTCATGTTTGAGTCCGACTCGAACAAGAGTTCTGCACGGCTGCTTGAAGACCCGGACGTGGTTTCCCGGATTGGATTAGGAGTCGTGATCCCTAAGATTAGGAGCTTATCTTATCTACCGTAGGTTGTATTTGGCATGTATGAGTTCGTTACGATCTCGTAGTTAGCCCGGCCCGATATTCCTTGGTAGGTCGGTTTGCTCCGTACTATATAAACAGGGCCCCTACTACCCTTAGCAGATAGATTTTCGCATACTACCCGCCGAGACCTGCTGATCTCGCCGAGTTCCACCTTGTAATCCTCTTTGATATAAAGAAAGGCTGGACGTAGGGCTATTATCTCTCCGAGAGGCTGAACCAGGATAAAACCCCCCGCTCTGCTCGTTCTTTGTTCGTGGTTGTTCGGCGTGTCTCCTATCTCCTCCTTGAAGAACCTTGGTTGACTTGGGTCAATATCCCAACCGTCGACACTGTCCGAGTAGAAGTAGTTAGTTCCTGTTCGGATGAATCATCAAAAAGGTCGAGTCTTAAAGGCACTTACCCGTGCTCTCCCTGGTGATGTCTTCCCATCCCTCTATCTTGTAGAAGGGATAGGGTCTTCTCCACAGCGGACAGATTCTGTTTGCTGTGTAGTCGCGGATGATCTCCCTGCCCGTGAGCCTAAGGCCCACGAGGGAGGCGATCTTCCTCGTCAAATACCAATCCTCGGCGGACATCTCCGGCCGAGGCATTGGCGTTCCCTGCGCCGACGCTTTCCCGGTGAAGACGAGCTTGCTCTCGGTGCTTCTCTTGCTGTAGAACCACCTCATCCACCATGCGCCCATCGAGTCGAGCAGCGGTGGGCGAGGGTATGGCGCATCGTCGGCGGGTTCGGAGCTTGAGGTAGTAGCACCTGGCGCCCGGCGGCGGAGTTGCTTCTCGTCACTGTGTAGTAGTGCAGGAACAGCCCCACCGGCGGATCGATGCCCAGATAGCCTTCGCACAGGTGTGCGAAGACGACCATCTGCAGGATGCTGTTCGGATTGAGATTCGCCACCTCCAATCCGCTGATGTTCAAGAAGGCCTCTACGAAGTCGCTCTCGGAGATTTCAACCCAACAAAGGCGAACTGCTCGGTTGACCAACTATCCCTCAAGCGGCTCCGGAGTTTCCTCCTCCCCGGGCAGCCTCCAGCTACCGGCGCCGATGTGGCCCTCTTCCTCCCAAACTCTCAAGTCCTCCTCGGTCATGCTAGTGCTTACGAACTTGGCCATAGCAGTTCCCAGGGCTGGACGAGCAGGTTTGGTGTGGATTTTGGCTCTTTGGTGCTGAGCGCGGTTGGAACTAGGGCTTGGGAAGAGAAGGCGTGAGAGCAGAAGTGGCTGGCCGCGGGCGGCTTGGGTGCTTTTATAGGCTCAAATGAGCAGCCTTGCAACGGTTTTTTGCCGCAAAACGGCTAGTTTTTACCACAACTACCGAGTAATCGGTCGGTTTGTTTTCATCAAGCAAATGCAAGTTACCGTTGAGATCTCGCCAACGGCTACTTTTTTCAGCGTCATGCACGAGAGCCGGGTGCTCGCTAGGATGGATGCGTTTTCTGTTCGACGCAATGAGTTGCTTTCAAGACCGATCGGGTTTGTTCGGTCCGGACAAGTTGTGTTCGGTTGAGCCATAACTTTGTTCGATCGATTGTTGCAAGTCTCAGAGCGAAGATAATTTCCCTCTTCGTGACTTTGAGTCTCAAGAGGACGACCCCACTCTAGTGAGTCCTTCCACTTGAGTCTCGGGGGCTAGCTCTCGGGGATAAAATCACAGCCCATTGGCATGGCCCACTCCCTGACGGCCCAGTCGAACAGCTTATCAGGGCCCAGCTCCCTGGAAGGTCCTCTAAGGCCCATGTGCATCGTGCGTCAACAGCCTCCCTCGGGTGATGCGATTGCGTGCGCCAAGGTCCGTGTTTGAGTCCGACTTCGAGCGAGTTACGCGACGACTACGTGAAGACCGGACGTTGATTTTCCTGATTGGAAGCGACGTCGTGATCCCCAAGATTAGAGTATGCCTTATCCGCCTCGATATATTTGGCATGTCGAGTTCGTTCACGATCTCGTTGTTAGCCCGCCCGATATTCCCTCGGTGGTCGGTTTGCTCACCACTATATAAACCAAGCCCTACGGCGTGTTAAGGGGTCAATCCTCTGAGTTTACGATCCGCATCGAGTTTACGTATTAGCATCTCGTAGACACCGATTATAGCACATTGTTTCCTGACACCATAATCTCGCCGAGACTTGTTCGTCTCGTCGAGCCACCTCAGATTCATCTTTGATATATAAGAAAGCGCCGGGCGTAGGCTATTATCTCCTCGAGAGGTCCGAACGTAATAAAAACCTCTGTCTCCCTGTTCGTTGTTGTTCGTTCTGTTCGGCGTGTCTTCTATCTCACTCTTGAAGAACCTTAGTTGACTTGGGTCAATATCCCAACCGTCGACAGCTCTCAAACAAAAAGTTGGAAAAACACGTGAGTCGAATTCATGTTGAATGATACTATTATTATCCGTACCCAAAGATCACATGAGGAATTCTTATTTGCATGAACAATTTTTTCTTTCTCACCACATTTAAATTTCGACAAACGGAAATCTACCCATGGGCCCAGGGCCCTCTCGCATCCGAACTCCGAAGCCAATGGATTGAGAACGGTCCTCGACTGGGCGCCGCGAACGCGAAACGTGCGTGTTGCCATCCCGCATGGGCATGCAGGCCTCACCGCCGCTACACGTGTCATACTGTCGTGTGAGTGAAGCTCCACTCCCTCCATTTCAAACGGGAACCAATTGAAATCCCCCCAATAAAACCGCTCCCTCTCCTCTCCTTGGACGCCGCGATCTCCATCAACTCGCCCCCCGCGGCCCCGCCCAGAGGAAGCCACCACCGCCGCCGCCGCGCACGGCCCGCCGCAGCTAGCTCCCGAAACCCTAGATCCGGCGGCCTCGACCCCCCTCGGCCCTCGCCGGCCGGCCGGCCCCCGCCTTCCGATGGAGGCGATGGAGGAGCTCTCGGAGCTCGCCCACGCCACGCTCCAGGCGTCCGCGCTTCTCGCCGACGACGACGACCCCGCCGGCCGCGCGGCGCGGCGCGGCGGCCCCTCGTTCCTCACCGTCGTCGCGCTCGGCAACGTGGTGCGTACCCCCCGTGCTGTCTCCCCCCTCTCGCGAGACCTCGAGTTGGTTGCCGATTCCGTGGCCTGTCCGGTGAAAGGTTTGATCGTCGCTTCCCCCGTCGTGCGATGGCGTTCCGGTGCGTGTGTTTGTGCAGGGAGCGGGGAAATCCGCGGTGCTCAACGGCTTGATCGGCCATCCCGTGCTCGTGAGTACTCTCTCACTCTCCTCGACGAATGCCTCACGACTCACGACTCACGAGTAGACCTTTTTTGATTTTTTGATTGTTTTTGGTTTTTCTGTGTCTGGCATCCAAATTACCTGGCCTCATGCCTCTAAATACTGCCAAATTTTCGTGCACCGATCCAAAATTTTATAAAATTTAGGTTGTTCCTGACTTCCTGTGGATTGCCAAGTTTGACTGTTCATGCAAATGTGTTAATGTAACGAGTGTAGCCTACTGGCGAGAATGGCGCGACGAGGTCTCCGATCTGCGTAGACCTGCAGCGGGATGAATCCGTCAGCAGCAAATCCATCGTGCTGCATGTCGACAGCAAGTCACAGCAGGTTTCTGCCAGTGAGTTCTCTTTACTCTTTTAGAGATCGTTTCCAATTGCCAAGACAATTTAATTTGGGAGACGAGATGTCTATGGATGGACGCATATGTGCACGATTATGTAGTATTTGTTACAGTGCAGGTTCCCTCAGGCACTCATTGCAGGATCGGTTGAGTAAGGGGAATTCGGATGAAATAAACGTGAAACTGTCCACGAGCACAGGTTGGTTTGTTAGTTAATTACTCCTGTATCCTGTACTTTGCACCTGTGTTGATGAGCTGAGTGAATGGTGTGGAATATGCTTTATTACTTCGAGTGTAATATGCGAGTGGCCTTGCATGAGTTGTATGACCTAAATAGATGAAGTAACACCGTTATTAATTTGGTTTCGAAGTGAGATTTAAAGTCACATACCACGTGTCCTTTGTATTTGTCCACCTGAGTACCAAAAACATGCATGATTTTAGATCAAAAGCTAGCTAGACATTTTTTCAACATTGTTGTAATTAAGTTTTGATGAAATATGTACCTGAATACATGTGTTGACAAATCAAAGCATCTGTGATTTGAGATTGTAATAACATTTTGTGCCTGCATATTATTGTGTATTCAATTATTGTAAACAATTCTAATTTTGTTTCTCAGCCCCTCCTCTGAAAATAATTGATTTACCTGGGATTGATCACCGGAGCATGGATGAATCAATGGTAAGCATTACAAAAGTTCTATTAGATGATTGTGCATTCTTTCTATTTTGAAAATTATACTTCCGATCGTGTTAAATTCTTGGTGTCTAAGAATGATTTAGGCCCAATTCTCTACATTGACTTATTTGACTTATCTGTTTATTTATTTTCTTTGTTAAAAAATAAACAATTTAGTTTTTTGAATCCGTCGTTTTTCTATCTTGAAGACGTCTATAAAAACTCTCTAAAATAAGTCAAACAATGGGGACACAGTTTTCGAGTTCACCCTAGAAAGCTCTCAAATTAGAACATAAGTTAAATAAGACAAATAAGATAAATTAGGGGGAATTGGTCCTCGGATGGGAGTTAATTTTGAATTGTATTTTTTAGAGCATGTGTAGCAGCAACCGGCATCACACGTTAGGGGAAAATTCAAACACGAAAGAGCAACAATAACTTTATGTTGCGGAGAGTGCTAGGGGGGAAAAAATTTCGCTGTTGCTATTTCGCAGGCGCTTGAAATTTGCGATTTCGTGCAGACGCTAAAAGTTTCAGTTAGTTTGTACTGTTTTTCCACAATTCCATTCACTGGAAGAAACTGTCGACGGTTGGGATATCGACCCAAGTCGCTAAGGTTCTTTAAGATTGAGATAGGAGACACGCCGAACAACCACGAACAACAGCGAACAGGGAGACAGAGTTTTTATCCTGGTTCAGGCCTCTCGGGAGAGATAATAGCCCTACGTCCAGCCTTTCTTATATATCATGGATGAATACAAGAGGTGGCTCGACGAGACGAACAAGTCTCGACGAGATTATGCGAGTACAAGTGCGCGATAAGCTATAAGATGATGACCAGGCCCCCTTAACACGCCGTAGGGGCTCTGTTTATATAGTGCTGAGCAAACCGACCTATCAAGGGATAATCGGGCCGGGCTAACTACGAGTTTGTAACGAACTCATACATGCCAAATACATCCCGAGATAGATAAGGTATACTCCAATTCTTGGGGATCACGACTTCTATTCCAATCCGGGAAACCAACGTCCGGGTCTTCACGTAGCCGTGCAGAACTTCTGTTCGAGTCGGACTCAAACACGAATCCTAAGCCATTACGCACCGTGCCAGCCAGGAGGCTGTTTCGGCAGGACGCATATGGGCCAGATAGAACCTTCCAGGGAGCTGGGCCCTGGTAGGCTGTTCAACTTGGCCGTCAGGGAGTGGGCCATGGCAATGGGCCGTAATTTAATCCCCGACAGAAACGTTGTGAGAAAGTGGAACTTTTAGGGCGAGGGTTGTTTGCACGTTCTACCGCTTGTGGCGTCGCCGGTGTTCGTCGTCCTCCGTGCAAATTGCGAAATCGTTCGGGTGCTAAAAGTTCCAGTAAATTTATATTGTTTTTTCACCATTTCATTCACTGGAAGAAACGTTTGAGATGGTGGAAAAATTCTGCATGCAGGAAAAGGGGACCGTTTGCGTGAAAAAGCTGTTGTTGTATAGTGCGCCTGTAAAAAATGTTAAAATGCAGGTGCCTGCACAATAGCATATCCCAAAAAAATTACTGTGGCTACAATATTTTGCGGAGAGTGCTGGGAGGGCACTTTTGCGCTCAGTGTAGGACAGGAGCTCCCCGTCTTATCTCTCCTCTCTCTCTCCCCCCATCATGCCCTTTCTCCCTCTCCGCGCCGGCGAGCTTGCCACCCCCTCTCTCCCCCTCCCTCCCGGCGACCACCCCGGCCTCGGCGTGCGACCTAACTTGCGCTCGGAGTAGCCAATGCGGCCGCCACGGCGGTGCGACGTGGTTCGACATTGCGGGCTTGGTTTTGGCAAGAGCTCTGCCGCTCGCGATCACGGCGCATGACCTCACCGACACCGGGAGAAGACGCCGCGATGGCCACGGTGGATCGGCCCAGCTTGACGCAGTGGCTCCTCCAGGCGTTGGTGTGGTTGTCAGCGGTATGGCGGCCGGGGCACGGTGGGCTAACCGTCATGCCTGCTCTCGCCATGGCCTCTCTCTCCCCTATCTCCATCGACACAACACAAGGAAAAGATGTGGCATGAACCTCAACGTGGGTCGTGGGATGAAGGGCCATGATATATAGACCGGGGAACTTTTAAGCTGAGCGTGGACGTATGTTTTTTGGAAATTTTTCATATACGCCATTACGAAGTCACCATTTCTTCGATTTTTCAAACAAAACGCATATATTATTTTACATGTCATTCTTTTTGCAACAATACTTCACCCCGTGCCATTCTCTGCAATTTTTGGGCTTTTCCAGCATATACGAGATGCAAACACAGTGGAAATATGCATATGGCTGGGTCCCACATGTCATCCTCTACCCCTTCTTCTTCCTCTTGTTCTTCCTCCCCTGCCTATCTCCCCCACATGCGCATGCACGGCGGCAGCGGCATGAGCTTGCGCGCATGGCGGAGGTGGAGCTTGCTCACGGCGGAGCTCTAGTGAGGTGGAGGGGCAGCGAGGAGCTGTGCGGCAGCGGCCGGCAACGTCGTGAACGGTGACAGGCGGGAGGAAGGATAAGGTGGAGGAAGGAGGAGGAAGAAGAAGAAGATAAGAGGATGACACTCGGGGTCCACACCTCAGAAGCGTATTTTGGTCGTATTTAGTTTTGTATACGTCGTAAATCCTCCAAAAAGGCTCACAACGATATCTGTGATAGATTGTTGCAAAAAGAATGGCATTTAAATCAATTTGCGTTTTGTAATGGCAAATCTAAAGAAAACAAACTTTATATGGCATGTGTGAAAAAAATCCTTTTCCTTTTGTCAAGCATTGATTTTGTAATGGCATGAGTATAAATTTTCCATCCCTTTTACGATAAATTTTCTTTTGGTGTGACAGTTTGATGTACCAGTAGAAACGAAATCAATGCCTGACATGGATTTGGTTCTATGCCTTATAAGTTAGAACTATTATACGGTCGTCTACGTAATAACAAACACATTAATGATATCAAAGAATGGATTTTTGACGTACCAAATACTCAAGTTTATGATATGTCATGCAGATGTTTTTTTAGTGAGCACATCTCATAATCAAATTTATAAATAAAAGTTTTTTAGATAAAAATATTTTCACATGTCTTGTATTTAGAGAGATCCAAATATATGGGCTTCTGGGTCGTGATCAAACGAAAGGCAGAAATAATGAACCATACTCATGTATAAATGCTTCATGTTATGTTATGGATAGATGTAAACAGATAAATAGGCGCTACCAGCAGATCGGGTCATCGTTTTAATCAGGGATAACATCTGCCTATTAGCATGCATGTCAACTCTAGCAGAGCTAGAAAGAAGATTGTCAAAACAAGTTTTCATCTCTACTGATAGATTAAAATTGATGTAATTTACTATTCTGCTTATCAGTATACCACTGCTGTATAATTATGCATTTTATAAAATTTTAAACTCATCCCTGTTTTGGATTTAGATATTGACTTGCTACTTTGCCATTTTGCTCTGGACAACTGTAGAAACTGCAAAACTAATACAAATCATCTCTCTCTCTTTCAACATATGTGGTTTGCCATGGACAATAACATCTTCAGATTGGCAACTATGCTGCACGAAATGACGCAATTTTGCTAGTTATCATTCCAGCTCTACAAGCACCTGATGTGGCGTCTTCTCGCGCTCTAAGGATTGCCAGAGAATTGGATGCAGAAGGTGTGTATGATAGGCTCAAGCCCTAAAACCTTTAATAGATCGTCACATATACTGTAGAAGTGTAGAACTTGATCTATTTTAGAGAAGAAATGGTGTCAGTGCCGAAACAAGCACTGTTTATGAGAAGAAAGAGGCAACATATCCTGTGTACAGTCTTCCTGTGTACACACCGTCTACACGAATTAACTTTAGTCATAAAATGTTCTGTAAAAATTGTACATGTACTACATTGGTTACTCTATCTACGAATAAAATTTCAAGATCAAATCCATTCTATATTAAAAGTTATAAAAAGATAAAATTTTGACAAATTTGAATAGTTTAAAATTGATACAAATTTCTCTTTTTTTAACTTGCATTTTGATACATAGGTAGAGTAAGTTTATGAGTACATCTATAATATTTTTATAATTTTTATTACTTTTGTTAGTTGATATATACAGAAACCCCGTGTACATAGGATACGTGAAACTTTCACGAGCACTGTTTTATTATACTATCTCCATCCTACCATTCCAATTATTCACTTGTAATTTTGTATGAATTCATGTACTTCCTTATTTGTTTACTAGGTACTAGAACCATTGGTATTTTAAGTAAAGTTGATCAGGCAGCTGGAGAGCAGAAAGCTCTCGGTGCCGTTCAGGCTCTGCTTGCAAACCAAGGTCCAAGAACTGCAACGGACATTCAATGGGTAGCTATGATTGGGGCCATTGGGCATTCTGTTCCAACTGCCTCTGCTCAATCTGGAGCTAGTTCTGAAACCTCACCAGAAACTTCCTGGCAAGCAGAAAGTGAAAGCCTTTTATCTATACTCGCCGGAACTCCCCAAAGTAAACTTGGACGGATAGCTTTAGTTGATTCACTTGCTAAGCAGATAAGGACAAGGATAAAAGTTCGGCTCCCAAATCTCCTGAATGGGTATAACTTCGTCCTGCCACAGGCCTTCAACTTTTGTAGCATGCTAGAATCTGCAATCATGTGGCCCTTTTATTGTTATTGTTTTTATAAAACTGCAGTCTCCAAGGCAAGTCCCAAATAATTCAAGAGGAATTAGCAAAGCTGGGGGAAAATATGGTCCAAAGTTCTGAAGGAACCCGGGTTATTGCTTTAGGACTTTGCCGTGAATTTGAGGATAAGTTTCTCCAACATATTGCAGGCGGTGAGGTTAGTCCTGCTGCCTTTCTCTCGGTCTCTCCTCTCTTCGTTTTATTCTTGATTTCATGTATTGTGAACTGATATGTTTCTTCTCATCAAAGTCGTCGCCAGGATGATTAAATAGGATCTAGAATCTGACGCATTGCAGGATCAAACCATAGAACCCATTAATTTAAAAATAATCATAGTCCAAATGAATATTTTATATTTGTACATATCAATAAAAGAAGATAAAATAAGACAAAAGGTGAACATTACAACTGAAATGAGAATTGCAGGTATTTTGTCAAAAAATGACTTTTGCAGGTATTTATTTATAATCCATTATTAGAATTGGTAGTGTAAGCTGTAAAGTAGGATCACATTGCATGTAAATCGCAATCATTTTTACATCTTTTGCTAGAATCGTAATATCATGAATATTCTACTAAATTAATATCATAGAGCTACTGTGGAAGTGTGGATCAAATAATTTAAACAGATATAGGGTTATCCTCTGGCCCAGGAGTTATTTTCTTAAGTTTATTTTCTTATTTGCTTATCTATGGTTTCGAAAATGCACACCCCTTCCCGCCGCCAGCGACTTGGGCGGCGACTAGGGTTTCCCTAGCCGCCGCCGCCGCCGCCGGCTGCTCCTCGCCGCCAGGCCTTCTCCCCCACACTCCTCTCTCCTCCCAATCCCGGGTTTCTCTCGTCCTCCTCGCTCCGAGCCTCCTCCCGCCCGCCGGCTCGGCGGCGTCGCGACCTCCGGCTGGCCGTGCAGCTGCCGGCGGGCCTTTGGCGCTCTCATGGCGCCCTCCACCGGTGTGGAGTAGTGAGGCGGGTCCCGAGGCGGCGTCGTCATCGTTGGGGCGGCTCTGCCCTCTTGGTAGCGGCGGCTCTCTCCTCGGCGTCGACCGGCGGCTCTCTCCGCGGCGTCGTGCTGCGTCGGTCGTTGGTGGCGACGGCTGAGTGGTGGTTGGCGGCTCCGCGCTCGCCCTCCTCCTCATTGCCTCCCCCAACCTCACCGTGCCGGCGTTGCTCCTAGGGGTGCTCGACAGCGGGACTTCTTCTTGACGGTCGACTCTGGCTTCGATTGCAGCGGCGGGAGGTGCCTCTCACAACTGCGGCGGCGGCTCGAATCTGGATCTGCGGCGACCATTGTTTGCTTCATCGTGGCTCTTGGTGGGGGGTTTTTGGGTGAAAGCCCCGCCCATCCTTTGGGCTGGTGATGGCGTCGCTGTCTGGCGTCGCTTCCCTTTCTGGAGGCATCACCATGCCTCCCCCTTCCAATGCCCTAAGTGCTGAAGGCGTCTTCTTCTATGTTGCTTGTTGTTACTTCTCACGCGGCGGTGGCGGGTCCTTGCCAAGCATCCTGCATGACGAAGGTTCTGGTCCTTGCTGTGCCTCCTGCGTTTCTTCGAAGCTCCAGGCGTGGCGGTGACGCTGGTCGTGCATCCCAGGCCGCAGTGGTGTTTTTGAGGCCTGAGCATCCTAGGTTTTGGTGGCGGCGCCGACAAGAATTCCTTCATTCCTACACTTGCGTCCCGTGCGGTGGTGGCGGCTGGCGGTTGAGCTTCTTGTCCGTGCTGGTTTAGGTGGGCCTGGCGACAATCTTTCGGACTTGCATCCTGTGAGGTGGTGGCGTCTAGTTAGCGTGTTGTCTTCGGCCCTTGGTCGTGCATCTCTTGTGGTGATGACGGTTCATCGTGCATCCCGCATGGCGGTGGCGGTGGCTTGTGGTGGTGACGAGGCTCCGCGCATCCCGTAAGGTGGTGGTGGCTAAGTTGGTTCTAGGCACCTTGCTCTCTTGCCGTGCATCCCTTGTGGTGGTAGGGTCTGGAGGTTTTGCTTTGGGCCTGCCTTTCGGCTGTGCGTCTTCCTTGTAGCGTTCATCGTGCAACCTGTGCGTGAGTCATGTCTGGCGTCGTGGTGGTGGTGGGTGGCTCCTTGCATTGCCTAGGCGGTGGCGGTCCGTTTTTTCGGCCACGCATCCCTTTCGACTTTTCTAGTGACTACCGTTCTTTCTTGGTGTTATACTATTTCTTTCTTTTTAATGAAATGGCAGAGCGCCTGCCCCTTTCGATCAAAAAAAAATGCACACACTTCTGTATTTTCATGTTCCTTTCTTTTAATATCGAACACGTATGCCAAAGCTTTAGAAAACAATTCAAATGATGTGGGCAAGGTGCCTGTGCGGGAGCCCATGATGGTTGGGCAAGGCACAGTGAGAGAGAGAGCTTCACGGTGGGTAGTTGGGACGCGGGGGCGGTAAAAAAATTGGGACACAGGGACATTGATTAGAGAATATTTCTGATTTTTATTAAATTTATTGAATTTTTGTTACACCACGAAACAAAAATAACAAGTTTTTATCTCAGATCTAATGCTGGCCGTTGGACAGGTGCGCGTCCGACGGGCGTCGGACCGCCCCTGCGTCCGGGTAGTTGGTAGCGGGTTGGTTTGTGTCGAAACCAGGCGTATTGGGACGATCGTCCATGCCGGAGGTGGTGGGGGTCATCATTTCAGGCGTATTGGGACGATTTTTCATCGACTGGGCTATAGAGTTGTTGATGGCACGATGGGATTAGGTGATTCGGGATGAGGACAGGGAAGGCTATATATAGGCAGGATACGAGTGTGATGTTGTGATATGTGATTGGTGCAATACGACTGGTGTTTGGTTGAGACCTTTCTAGTTGGATTGGTCGAGTCTAGATAATTCTCTCTAGGACTTAGGGTTGCATTAATTTCTTAAATGAATTTTATTGCAACTGTCCTAAATTTTAAAAAAGAATGTTCGAGCTCTGACATCTGTATATTGCTTCGTGTTACTACTGTGCTAATTTCCATTTTACTTGTCTTGGTACTAAACACTTCGCAGAAGGTTGGCCTCCAGATTCTTTTAGTTTTTAGTCCGTAGGTATGCAAGGATGTGTTATGCAACGATAAGTTCTAAATAAGCTGGGAATAAGTGCAATGCGCTAAACATGACGCTACCTTTGTCACCATGCTTGTTATTTCCTTGGAACTTGAAATTGAATAATTGAGTTTATCTGGAAACAACTTTCAATTCCAGGTGTAATTTAACCATTTATGAAATTTTACTGTCAACTTATAGGGTGCAGGTTGGAAAGTTGTTTCAAGTTTTGAGGGGAAGTTTCCAACCAGGATCAAACAACTGCCTTTGGACAAGCATTTTGATATGAAAAATGTGAAAAGGGTAATTTTTTTATATTCGAATGACAATTAAAGCCACTTAAAGTCATGCAATTTATGGTGAACAATATTTGTTTTGCTACGTTTAGATTGTTCTCGAGTCTGATGGTTATCAGCCATACCTGATATCACCAGAGAGAGGCTTACGGTTTCTTATAAAAGGACTTCTAGAGTTAGCAAAGGAACCATCAACACTACTTGTGGATGAGGTGTGTTACATTGTTCTGAATTAGAGAACTTTTGATGCAGTGCATAACTAGTACTTATTTATTCAGTATGTTGTGGTGAGTTTTCTAGCTCTTGACCTCAATATAATCTTCAATACGTTTCTTCTACACATACCTCACTAAAACGTTGTCTTAGTAATTTATCGGAGTTGTGCAATCTGGCACTATGGTTTTGAATAGTTTTGAGCTACATACTTCATACCTATACTTTATGCTGATAGGAAAGGATGCTTGCATCATGCATAATAATTCACACCAGAGAACACAGTGAGAATCCATACCCTTGATTTTTTTTATGTATGTCCTTTCATCTTTGTTTTGTTCATACTTTTACAAGCATGTTTCCAAGTTTAATCATATTATTACCACACATTAGCGATATATTTATTCATCTATCTAATGCATCATTGTTTTGTTGATTAACTTGTAGACTTGTAGTATCACAACATCTGTCCAAATGCAACTTGTAACCATATTGCCTGAAAATTGTGTTCTCACCACATCCCACTCATATGGCAAAATTGCATTTCAGATTCAGGTGTATTTTTACAAGAACAGTAGGGGAGGACCCTTGAATAGATTATTATAAATAGCTTTGAAAAAAGTTTAAAAGAATGGATGACAACTTAGGAAGCTCTCCAGTAAACAAATTGGATGGAAAACGCAAAATCTACATCACAAACTAAATGTTTTTTTGCAGACAATTGTTTAACATGCGCATAATTTTCATTGAAGGTTCACCGTGTATTGCTAGATATAATATCAGCTGCAGCAAATGCCACACCCGGACTTGGTAGATATCCTCCATTCAAGCGTGAGGTAAACTTCTTTCCTGTTCTTAAGATGGAGGCATTTGTTCTTTTACTAAATAATGAGATTAATTCTTTTTTGTTTCATTTGCACAAGGTAATTGCGATTGCATCTGCTGCTTTAGATGGTTTTAAAAATGAGGCTAAAAAGATGGTCATTGCACTAGTTGATATGGAACGTGCTTTTGTGCCTCCCCAACATTTTATCCGCTTAGTGCAGAGAAGGTTAGTTGGTCTTGCTTTGTTGTGGCATTGTTGGTTTTTCCATATGACTTCTTCAATAATCTATTTCGTTTTGAACTTACCGTGTTTCAATCTTGATGTTTTATTTTGAGTTTCAATTTGTTCTCTATTTTACATGTTTATTGTTGTAGTTTTGGAATTTGTATTACTTTATGGAATGAGCACTAGAAACTTTATCTTATGTTGCTAAAAATAGGATTACTTATATAATTAAAAATTTATAAGTTAGACTTCATACAAGCATCTTGTGCTAGGTTACGGTTTGTCTCATAGTCATAACTAGGGTTTTGATTAGAAAAAAATCAGTCGGGTTCAATAGCCAATATACCATTAGAGCATCCCCAGGAGGCTCCCTGTCAGTGCCCTCTATTGCTACAGTAACGCGATTTTTTGCCGCCCAGTGCACAGATTTCTCTCTTGCCTGCTCAATTCCCACCCAGCTCATTTCGAAAAAAATTTGAAATAGAGGCTCATTTGAGGAGTCTCCTATGGATGCTCTTATATTGTTGGAAGTGGTAAACTATCCTATCAACCTAGCCTTTGAGTGAACTGGTCGGTATCTCAGCTAGAGGACCTCTTAGCTTTGATATCATTAAATTGCATATGCACTGATCTGGTCCAAGTAATTCGTTTTCCATCAATCTCAAAAATGGACGTGCCTTATTTAGTTTGTTTGGACTTGACGGTTGGTTAGCCGAGTCATGAATTTACATTTTTATGCTTTTGCCTTCTGGTTACCAGAAAAGGAACCTTTATCCCTATTATTTTTATGGTTCGAAGAGAAAAGTCACTAATTATACAAAGTGGATCACATGAAAAGTTATTGATCAGAGAGAATATGAAAGATTTTCATACTTTTCTTGAGTTTCTCAAAATTTTACCCATACACCAAAAGACTAAGTTGACAAGGAAAGGTGAGCAATCAATTATATTTTTAACATATATTAACTGAATTATGAAGCGATAATTTTTTGAATACAAATTTAAATTCATTAAAAAAAAGCAAATTTAATGAAGAATTAACCAAATCAGCCAATTATATTTAAAATTTCCCGATATTCATCCAAAACTGATATTTTTCAAACATAATGTTGTGACCCCGGTACATGTACAGGGAATCCAACACAATGAGACGATACTGGCTAGTATCTCGTGATGGGTAATACTGTGGAAATCATCACAGTGCATATTAACTAAAGGTGAATAACAGGTGAAATGTATCATCATTTATTATAAAGAGAACTGGCATTCTAGCTTAATACTTCACAATAATTTAAATATCAAGAAGCAAATAACGACAGAGTAGTGGAAAGATAACTGCGATGATATTCCAAAGGTGTCGACCTGAACACCTTAGCTAGACCTAATCACCTCTGTCAGGGCCCTCCTTGTCCTGACCGAAATCTGAATACAAAATTTTTTCGCGATAGATATAATGAGTACGCATCTACTTAACAAGCAATCCTTAATTATGCATGCAAGGGCAAGGGCAGGGAATAGGTTATTTTACCTAAATCTTATTTCTAGTCAAATTTTAATTAACAAATTTTATTAAGTGAATGCATGATCAATAAAGTAATATAAAAAATCACCAAGGAAAAGATGCATCTCACACCAGGCCAGTCCCAACCTACACTAGTCAAGTTTATTTATTAAAAAGGTGGGACTACAAGTGAAAACCATCTCGCCCCGTTTATGACCGTGGACACGGCTATCATGATAGTTTTAACTCGGTAGGGTATATACACATTTCCCCACAAGCACTGTCTCATCCCAAGGGAGATACGATACAAGATTTTTCCAACCTACTACGCCCGCCCTATCTTTTGGTTTCCCCGGCCCCCCGGTAAACACCGCGGTAGGGTGCCAACTACTTTTGGGTACCACCTAGGGTCGTTCCCCAATTAAGCTATTCGGTCTTAGGGACGCACCTACCCCTTAGGGGAGATTTCAAACCTCCCCATAGGACAAAAGTAACGAAATGTAACTGGACAAACTACGGGCAAGTGGTTAGTAGGGTTCATTGGATATTAAGTTAGGGCCAAAGGCACAAGTGGCTGAATGGTAGGGTTTGATCTAGTAATTCACAAGCATGAGTCCTTACTAAGGGAGACACCTTCCGGATCTCACCTTACCAACTACACAAATTTTAGTTGTTTCGGGTTAACCAAAGATAAACACGAAGCCTCAACTTTGATAAGCTTTTTAAAAAGTTAAACTCCTAGTGCAATCCTAGCTAATCAAAGGACAAGATTGCACTGGGAGTTTAACTATTCAAAAACTTATCGAAGCCGAGGCTTCATGTTCATCTTTGGTTAACCCTAAACAACTAAATTTTTGTAGTTGGTTAGGTGAGATCCGAAAGAGATGGTTCCGGGACTGTGGTTTAGATGCGAGGGTCTCCCTTAGTAAGGACCCATGCTTGTGAATTAGTAGACCAAACCCTACCGTACAACCACTTGTATCTTTGGCCCTGACTTAGTACCCTATGAACTCTACTAATCACTTGCCTGTAGTTTGTTCGGTTACGGTTCGTCACTTTTGCCCTAGTGGGAGGCTTGTGATCTCCCCTGACGTGGGTAGGTACGTACGTGAGACCGAATGACTTAGTTGGGGAATGCCCTGGGTGGTACCTAGAAGTAGTGGTCGTCCTACCACGACGGGTGTCAGCGGGCACCTTTTCTTTGATGATTCTTGGTATTACTTTATTGATCATGCACCCACTTAATAAAATTGGTTAACTAAAATTTTACGAAAAATAGGATTTGGGTAAAATAATCTATTCCTTGCCTTGCATTAATAATTAAGGATTGCTTGCTGAGTAGCCGCGTACTCGTTATATATATCACGAACAAATTTTGTATTCAGATTTTAGACAGGACCAGGAGTGCCTTGACAGAGGCGATCAGGTGTAGTTAAGGTGTTCGGGTTGACACCATTGTAATATCATCGCAGTTATCTTTCCGCTACTCTGTCATTATTTGCCTCTTGGTATTTGAACTATGGTTAACTATTAAACCGGGAGGCTAGTTCTCTTTGTAATAAATGACGTTGCATTTTACCTGTTATTTACCTTTAGTTAATATGCACTATGATGATTTCCACCATATTGTCCATCACGAGATACTAGTCTAGGACTAGTATCGTCTCGTGGTGTTGAATTCTCTGTACAAGCACCGGGGTCACGACACATAAATTGTCGTGGCAACCGACAAGACGAATTAAGAAAATCCTTGGTCATAACTAGCACAAAAAATAGTTGGACGATGGGGCTAGCGTGTAGGTGGGACCTAGAGTAAAGTTCTTTTTTGGCAAATTAAGTTTATTTGTTTAGCAATATGCTAGACATGTTAACTGCTTGGTCTATTAAACAAATTAGAACACCTATGCCTATGAATCTTTGTTCCACTTGTATCTTATCTAAAGTTAAGACAGTTAATAGATCCTTATATATAAGGACAAATGCAATCATTTGAATTAAAAGTAAGCAATGGATAAGGACAATCACAAGGTTGCAACAGACAATACCTAAGTTTCACACGTACATTGATGAGGTTTCATGTGAAAATAGGGGGTGGACTGTTAGATCCGACAAGCCCCACGTCGTGCTCGTCGGATTCCCAATGGCCTAACCGCATCCATGACTCAGCACCCCCGTTGATAGTCTCTATGGGTTCCCAAGAACCTATCTGAATGGTTGGCGAAAGCCGAAGTGTGATGGACGTAGCCGGCGACGGAGAGGAAGGCCGCGGCCGAAACAGGGAAGTCGTCGCTTGCAGTCCCCAAGGATTTCTAGGCCACAAGCGTCCGGCAGTCCGGCTGCTAAGTGAGGGCACCATGGGGAAGCTTGGGGCGACAAAAATCGATGTATCACTTACCAAGGTGGTGATCGATGTTGTCAAAAGGGGAAATCCGGCCAGAGGCAAGGCTGTGGTCATCGCCTCATCGAAGCTCTACAGGGCATGGTTTTGCAATTAATTTGTGTGAGAGATAGCATGAGTAGAGGAGTTTGGTATGGCTAGGGAGTTGGATTGCTAACCATGTTGGCGTCTGACCGATGGGCAACGTGGCGACAGACCGATGACGTTGCATCCAATGCCAGAACGCGCGCAAGCGCGAAGAGTGAGAGGGAGCAGAGAGAGGACGAGAGAGAGCACTACTAATTTGAATTTAATCCTCACAGTTGGATTAAGAGGTTGATGCCTTGGTTTGATTATGAATTTTCGGATAACGGAGTGTTACAGAGGATGTAGAGAGAGACGCGGCTAGGAAACGCGCAGCACCGGTGGACGGCCGATGGGCTGCGGCAGTGGGTAGGTAGTGCATGGCCGCTAACCAAGACAGAAAGGAGAGAGAACGGAAATCTACTCATCGGAGGAAGATAAGTAATGACGCTAGAGCAGTTTGCATGGCTAGGAAAGAGCAGAGCAAAAAATGGTGGGGTAATGGAGCAGTGGGGCCCCTACATGGAGGATTTCTGGCGCGTTGTCTTGAGATGGTGTGATCGCATGGCAGGCTGAATTGCATGCGAGCGGTCCGATTCATTTTGTTGCTGCTAATATCCATTTCATAGTCATTTATACATCAAATAATATCACCAGTAAAAAATTTGAAAATTTTTTATCATCAAATGCGATGACCGCCGCTTAAGTGAGTGTATTTAGGATAATCTCTAGGTTACCGAGGGCATATCATATGAATTAGGCTACTGACATACTCAACAATTCGTACAAATTTTAGAAAAATTTTAAAAATTCAATTACCAAATTCAGATATTACACATCAGGTGCAATCAATGAATTTTTCCATTTTTAAATTAAAAATTAACATCTAATAAACTAGTATAACTTAGTGTGGGAGCTGCAAATAATTATGTAATATCTCGACGGCTAACGGTTGACTGTCGAGATAGTTAGACGCCGTAGCCTTCACTCATGGACGGTGGAAGAGTCTCGACGGTCTGCTTAATAGCCGTTG
The DNA here is from genome assembly GCA_036346415.1 of Raddia guianensis. Lineage (NCBI taxonomy): Eukaryota > Viridiplantae > Streptophyta > Magnoliopsida > Poales > Poaceae > Raddia > Raddia guianensis. The sequence continues at coordinate 17,343,949 of CM070541.1, read as the reverse complement.
AGAGTACTTGCCTTGGATGAGTAGGCTCGACGGTTATCTCTTGCCCGTCGAGAATAGGAGTGTAAGCTCGACAACTTCATGTTAGCCATCGAAACTGATTTTGGCACTCAAAACTATTGTCGATTCCTGTAGCGATGTATTTCCCATAAACTAATCCAGCTTGTCAACGCTTCAGCCAATTGTGGGGGTAGTCTAGTCTTCAAACATTCCAAATCACTTTGTAGCTCTTTTCCCCAACTATTTGTATGGTTATGTATTGGTCTCCATCTTGATGTCTAAATGCCAAATTTTATATCCAGAATGGAAAGGCAACGCCATAAAGATGAGCTGAAAAATCGCTCTACGAAGAAGGGCTCAGATGCAGACCTAAACAGAGTATGCTACTTTGCATTATATATTGGGTTTAGTTTTATGTTTCTAAGCAGTTATGTTTTGAATTCAATTGTTTTTTATGTACTTTTCAAATACGTAATGCTATACATCTAATAATTGTGAACCATATTTTTTTCTGTTGTTGTCAGGCGACAAGCTCACATGCTCAAACAAAAGAAGTATCAAATTTACAAGTTTTAGGACATGCAGGAGAAATAACTGCTGGTGCAGACCTTTTACACTAGTGTAATACTTTTTAATATCTATGGTTTATAGTGGTGTATTTTTCACATTTACGGTTTATTTGCTTTGTCAAGGTTTTTTGCTTAAAAAACGTGCAAAAGCAAATGACTGGAGCAAGCGATGGTTTGTTCTAAATGAGAAAAGTGGAAAGGTTAGTAGTATCTATGCTATGCTCAGAATCTTACACCTTACAGATCACTTTAAATTGCATTGTCTTAGCATTATGTTTGCCTTTTTATTTGCCACTAAAAGTAATTTTCATATCCAGCTTGGATACACCAAGAAACAAGAGGATAGGCATTTCAAGGGTGTCATTAATTTGGAGGTAGTAAATATTTTCTTTGTTCTTTGGTTTAAATTTTTTTAGTTGTTGTTTGGATGATTGGGTTTATACAAATGCAACATTTTCTTAAATTTAAGCCATTGATTTGCAAGAAATATTTTATATACATATATGTATATCCGTGACATTTTACGACCATCGATCTGGCCGGAGGCGGTCGGCCTGGTGGGGTCGGAGAAGAAAATTAGGGAAGAAAAGAAAATCGGGGTAGCTGCTTTACCCACAGGCTGACAATGAGGAAGGGGCAAAATCTCACGTGGGAAAAATGGGCAAACTAATTATAAAATCAGGGTAAATGGTTAAAATATTGTGGAGGTTAGAAATTCGTGTGTATGGTGACATGCATGTCGTCTGGATAAGGCCATCGAATTGGGTGGCCTGCGGGTAAATTTCCCATCATCGATATCCTGCCCCCACGACGTGCTTCTCTATTGCCCCATCACCGGCGCCCTTACATGCCCCGACTGTCCTCAATGTCCAAGGTCTTGCCGCCGGTGACTGGATCCAGATCAGCTCTGGCGACCAGCGTCCTCTGGCGACCTCATCCCCGCAATTTCGACATCACTTGCCCCGCCCTTGACCTCCACGGCACCACCGGCCCCCACCTTGAGCGGCGCCTCCCCCAGCGGCTTTCTGGCTTCGCACGCCCCACTGTGCCAACTCTAGACCAGCGACCCACAATGCCACCAAATCTACTCCGCCGCTGGTCGATCAGGTTGCCTCTAGCGGATGAATAGGAAGGTCGTAGCAATCAATAGAAATAAACCATAATCAAAAGGAATAGGTTGTAATCGGTAATAAAAGACCGCAAGTTTTAGGAGAGAGAGGGAGAGGGAGAGAGATGGGACTTGCTGTGCAGTGAGACTAACGGGTCACCGTTAACTGTTGCCTTGACGGCATGCTAGAAATGAGTAACGGGGACACTGTTTAATTCTAGATAAGATAACGGAGATTTTTTGGTGTTAGAAAACAAAGGGAGCGACCTTTCGATGTCATCAGCACAATTTTCCCAAAAAACAAATAAAAAACTTGTTTGAACAAAGGTATTAATGCATCCCATGTTTTGAGAATGTTGTCTCCCATGAAATCTGGTCTACATGCAAAATCTCGCGATATCTCCTCGCTAATCAGCAGTAATGCATGCTACCACATTAAACATGAGCCAATGTGCTACGCAATCGATGGGGATGATAAATAGCTATTTTAGAGCTAGCTCCTGAATAGCGGATGTGTGTATATAATTTATTTCTTAGATACATCAGCTTCGTGATATATTAAGTTATTACTGCCTGAATTTTATAGGAGTGCAATCTTGAGGAGATGTTTGATGAGGAAGACGCTCCAAGAAGCTCTAAAGATTATAAAAAGACAAACATGCCAGATTTTGGAAAAGCTCCTAGTCCCATTTTCAAGATTACTAATAAGATTGCCTATAAAAATGTTTTAAAAGGTAATTTTGCACGAGTTTTGTGATTAATTATTCTTTGCCTGCTCTTCACTGCTTATTCCTTAATTACTTTGGCAGCTCACAACGCTGTTGTACTGAAGGCTGAAAGTATGGCTGACAAAACCGAATGGGTCACAAAAATTAAGAGCGTTATTGACCAAAAAGGGGCTTCCGCAAAGAAAACAAATGTTTCAGAGGGTGGTTTACCAATGAGGCAAAGCCATTCAGATGGTTCACTAGTATCTGTTTCGACAAAAGAGGGCTCTCTAGTAAGTCAGATACTTTTACTATTCTATTTCTGAAGAAGTTGCATGATTCCTGGATGTGTGTTTCTACTAATGTTATATGAACTCCAGTTTGTCACAAATTTATCCTTTAAAAATATGTTAACACCTTTGTTCAAAAAAATATTGTCAGCAAGATTTCCAAAATCAGACTCTAGGCTAGAAAGATTTTGTCACTTGACATTTGTATTTCATACCTAAGCGCCCATGCTTTCCTACGAGAAAACCCAAATTCTATTCGTTGGGGCTATGAGCGACTGCCAAGCAGGTCATACACCTTCAATTTTGCCGGGGGAGATTGGCGCTGCACACCATCTAGGGCATCGTGGCGTGAGCAACGATGTAGATGACATTAGATGCTGACATGTGCTATATTCTGGTTGGACTCACTGTTAGAATTTTGAGAGGTTCAATTATATAGTCGGGTTTGTTACGACTGATGTATATGGGCAATTTTAGTGACGTGTGACATCACTAATCACTCAATGACGACCACTTGGCCCTTTTTATTAATAGTATTCTTGTAACATATTTTCAATTATGTATATCTTTTTAGGACACGATGCTCAGAAAACCTGTGAATCCTGAAGAAGAACTTAGATGGATATCTCAAGAAGTTCGTGGATATGTGGAAGGTGTTCTTAGCAGTCTTGCAGCAAATGTCCCCAAGTTAAGCATCCTTATCTTGTTGAAGCTTTCCAGATCTCTATGTACATGTTTCAATATCTTACTAATTCTGTTGAGCAGGCTGTGGTTCTTTGCCAAGTTGAGAAGGCAAAGGAAGACATGCTTAATCAGCTCTATACTTCCATAAGGTTGGTGCAACCTATTAATGTTTTGTTAGGACATCCAGTACATATTTTTGCTCATTCTGTGATTTTTCTATTGAATTTGAGCATCTGAGCTAAAGCACAGATGCATTATGTTTCAGTTAGCGATATGTTTCTTTTTTAGGTTTCAGTAAGCGATATGTTGATTTAATTTGCTGTTTTTTTAGCAAAACATCGTTGTCAGTATCTTGATTTAGGTGTCAGATGTTTGTTTCTGATGTTTACTTTTGCTGAATTTATATGGTTTTTTCTGTCGTGATCTTCACTGTCTTGCGCAATTTATTATGTATGGGTCTCGCATATGAAATTGAATAGTACCCGGTGATTTTCGTTCAAAATTGGTACCTGTTCATTTCTTGGAGCTAGTCAATGCATGAATGAATGACTAAGCAATAGATTACCCTTCTTTTTTGGTTTATGATTGTTCTGGGATGGTAAGTGGAAGTGCTTGATTAGGACATCCACTGTTTGTGAGCCTGTTAGCCAATGATTACAGAGATTCCAGTAAGTCGATGCTATTAACTTTTGATAATAAATGGATTAGGAACTAATGCACAATTGTAATGTGTGGTTAGCACGCAGAGCATAGCCAAGATTGAAGAGTTAATCCAGGAGGACCAAAATGTTAAGCGCAGGCGTGAAAAATTCCAAATACAATCGTCCCTTCTTTCCAAGGTTACTCGCCTGCTCAGTGTACATGACAGTCGCTCAGCCACTGCTAATTGGTCAAATGATTCTGCTGGACCAGGTAATCTTATCCTCGTTCTTGCTTAAAGATTTGGCTCCCTTATTACTATGTTCCCTTAAAATTTATCATTCCTTGCCTAGGATTGGCTAGGACTAGATAACGAGAACTACAGAATTCCAGTTTGGTACTCTCTCCATTCTTTTTTATTTATCTACGTTGACTTTTGGACATCTTCTTTAACCATTCGTTTTATTCAAAACAATTATTTAAGTATCATTTATTTTGTTATGTTTTGTTTTATTAATTAAAGATACTTTAAGTATGATTTATATTTTTGCATATTTGCACTTAATTTTTGAGTAAAACGAATGGTTAAAATGTATGTTCAAAAGTCAACGGCGACGGAAAAAAAAGAATGCAGAGAGTACTTTGGTTGTCTCTGCATTGCCAAAATATGTACTTATCTACGTGCAAGGAGATACTGAGTCGGCAGTTTATTTTCTTGCAGAGGGCAGCCCGAGGACCAACGGGCAACCCGGAGACGAATGGAAATCTGCATTTGCTGCTGGAGCCAGCGGCCCTAGCTGGTCGAGGTCCAGCATATCTAGTAGCAATGGCCGTAGAAACAGTGATTCAGCAGAGGATGGTGATTCACCTGCAGGAACAACCTATGGGATGCGCCGCGTCCCAAGTCGGCTGCCGCCACCGCCGCCACCACAGGGTGGTTGATTCGAGTAGAGTAGCTTCTATAATCCAGCTGCTTCTGTTTTATTTGCATGGAGCTCATGTCTTGGCTCCAGGTGCTCGTGCTCTTATTGAGCAACTCATTCAGAGTTTTCAGAAGGAACTAAAAAACCTTTAGGACTGGACAGTTAACACTAATGAACAACAGCCATCCATAGACCCTAGGCCTGAGAATCGCAGAAACTGTTTACAGTAGATGGTTGTATATGTTTTTTTACGCAACTGTAAAGGTTGTTTTTGTAATAATATTCAGTTCCTTTATAAATTGTTCTATGTATCTCGTTCGGCGTATTCTTTACTGCTGTTTGATTAAGAGATTGTTCTGTAGCTGATTATCTATATATGTTGGTGAATTAAACATTTTAAACTAAATTATTCGACTTATTGACTCTGGTTTTAAATTATTTTCATGTAACTAACAAATTTTTTTTAAACAATTAGGATCTAAGCGGATCAACTTTTCGGATTCACTTCTACAGGCTCTTAAAAACGTCTAGCTCACCAATATACATAGATAATCAGATATGAACGACTTGTGAACATCTTCTAAGTTTCTCTACTTATTTGTTTATATCTGGTCGTTGATGCTTTGGTTTTCTAAGTCACTCTATTTTTTCATTTCAAAGGCATATTTAAAAGCCCTTAAAAAAATAGATTGAACTTGCCGAGCTGTTTTGAAAAGCTCTTCAAATTAAACTTATCACCAGCAATAATCAACAGATAACATTAGTTCGGAAGAACACCCTTGACCAATCAGAGGTCAGGGCAGCCGTGCGTCGAGCAGCCATGGAGGCACAGAGGGGGCAGCTGCATGCGGCTCTGTTGGGCCCGACCGTAGGGCGCAGGCGGTGCAGTCCACGCTCCAGAGGCCAGAGCGCGGTCACGATGTGGGCTGCGCGTCGGTGACTCTTCTATACGGCGTCCACAGACAGTGTTCTAGATGAGCTATCTCTCCGCACGCTCCTAAAGCTCCGCATCCTGGGGCTGAGCACGATCCAAAAAATCATGTGGAAACAGCGCTCGCGCTTAACCTGGCTTAAATTGGGCGATGCCAACACCAGATATTTCCACCTTAAGGCAAACGGTCGCCGCAGGAAAAACCTAATTCACTCGCTCCAATCGGGTTCCCACACCTTTACCGAATTCCATGACATGTCGTCCCTCCTGCTTCAGCACTTCAACAGCATCTTCGGCCGTGACTCCGTCCCCACCCCCACCCATACCTCCGTCTCCCGAACTTTCAACTGGGATTTCCTTGGGCTATCGCCTGCCAATCTAGCCTCCTTGGATGATCCCCTATCCCTGGAGGAGCTCAGGCAGGTGATATTTTCCCTTCCAAATGACAAGGCGCCAGGCCCTGATGGCTTCTCCTGGAACTTCTACAAAGCCTGCTGGGATATCATCTCTGCCGACCTGTTTGCAGCATTCCAGGCGCTTTTCAATCTGCGAGGGGCCTGGTTGGCCTCTCTCAACATCGCGCATATTGTACTCTTGCCAAAGAAGGAGTGCCCATGCGCTGCCTCTGACTACCGCCCAATCAGCCTCATACACAGCGTCGGGAAGCTCTTCACCAAAATCCTAGCCTCCCGCCTAGCCCACCACATGGACAGCTTAATCTTCACTTGCCAGAGCACTTTCATTAAGAAAAGGCACATCCAAGACAACTTCCTTTTGGTCCAGGGCCTTGCCAAAAAGCTTCATAGGTCTAACACCCCAGCCCTCCTCTTCAAACTAGATCTGGAGAAAGCCTTTGACTCCGTGTCCTGGCCTTATCTTCTTGACAACCTTCGAGCCCGGGGCTTTGGGGATCGCTGGAGAGACTGGATCTCCCTGTCCCTAGCCTCCTCTTCCTCCAGAGTGCTGCTTAATGGCCACCCTTCGGATGTGATCCACCATGCCAGGGGGCTTCGTCAGGGGGACTCTCTCTCCCCGTTCCTCTTCAACATCGCCATCGAGCCCTTAATTGCGCTGCTCAACCGAGCAACCGAAGCGGGGGTCCTTTCGCCACTCCGGGGGCTCGAGAACAGCTCTAGGATTTCCCTCTTCGCAGATGATGCAGCTGTCTTTCTCAGCCCCTCCAAGGAAGACGTCTCCGCGCTCGTGTCTATCCTGCGCGAGTTCGGCGAGATCACCGGCCTTCGTACAAACCTCTCGAAATGTCTCGTCGTCCCCATCAAGTGTGCCGGTATCGACCTTGACTCTGTGCTCCAAGACCTCCCGGCCGAGCGCGCCTCCTTCCCCATCAAATACCTTGGCTTGCCGCTGTCGGTCAGGCGCCTCCGCCACGTCCACTTCCAGCCTATTCTTGACAAGGTGGCGTCAAGGCTTGCAGGCTGGCGCGGACCGATGATGTCCAAAGGCGGGCGTTTAACCCTCCTCAAGGCAGTCCTGACATCGCTACCTACCTACGCCCTTTCTGTCATCCAAGCTCCGCCTTCAGTCATCAAAAAAATAGACTCTCTCGGAGAAGGCGGCTCGAAGGGTAATTGCTTCACCCGTGGGGTGGCGAGGTTAAGCGCCCACCGCTCGCCGCCATCCCAATGGGGTCTAGGGGTTCTTGACCTCTCTCGTTTCTCCAGGGCCCTAAGGCTACGTTGGCTTTGGCTCAGCAAGTGCTCACCCTCCCCCGTCTGGGATCCCGGCAGCATAGTCGCGAATGAGTTTGACGCTGCGTTGCTGCGGGCCGGGTCGTCCGCCGTCCTGGGGAATGGCACTTCCCTTTCCTTTTGGGAAGATCACTGGATAGATGGTCAAGCTCCGAGACACTTGGCGCCGGACCTGTTCAAGGCCGCCCTCCGGAAGAACAGATCGGTGCACGATGCGACATCAAATCACAGTTGGATCTCAGACCTCAGTCGCAACCTCACCCCGCAGATGATTCCACAACTAGTCCGACTCCTGCGGCAGATCTACCAACTGCACCTCGTCCCTGACGAACTGCATGAGTTCCTGGCGTTTTTCCCCTAGCGGCGAGTTCTCCGTCAAATCGGCGATTCGCTCCGATTCACCGGTCGGGTCGAAAGGCCGGCTCGCAACAAGTTTGGAAGATCTGGGCTCCATCCAAATGCAAATTTTTCATCTGGACACTCCTCCAGGGCAGGGTGCTCACTGCTCACGACGCCTCTCTTCGTCGCCATCTTCCCAACGACTACTTCGCCCCTTTGCATGAGAAACCTTGAGACGCCGGACCACCTCTTCCTTCAAGGCAACTACAATTGCGTTATTTGGGAACACATGGCAGTCGTCTTCGATGCTCCAAAGCTTCGGCCTGCATCCTGGTCGCACCCAGAGTGCCTCGCCAATTGGTGGTCGGCTGATATTATTCGGGGTGGTCTACCCAACGGCATCGTCACAGTCATCTCAGCCACTCTGTGGCAACTTTGGCTTGAGCGTAACAATCGCATCTTTCGCAACGCGGACAGGCCACCCACAGTTTTCCTCAACTTCTTCCTAGACGACCTGCGACTCTGGGAGAGCGCAGGTGCCCCTTTTGTAATTAGTTAGTCATTTGTGTTCGGCGGCCCATGGGGGAGGGGCCTATATCTCCCCCACACTGTAATTCTCTTCTATTTTTGATCAATACATGGCAGCTCTCCTGCCTTTTGTTCAAAAAAAAAAAAAAAACTCATGGCTCATGCGATCCAGGGAAACCAAGCATAGGCCCCTGCACAAGCTCACCCACGATGTACGCCAGTAAACAAGCAGGCCCTTGAGTACAATACTTTTTTTATAAAAAAAAACCTATCGGTTATTTGGAGTTGATTGCATGTTTGCATAGAACTAGAGCTAGACAAAAGCTCGGGTTCTATGAGCTAGATCGAGCTTGGTTCAAGTTTAGATTGAGCTCAAAAGCTAAACAATCCGATCTCGAGCACGGTCTCGAGCTCGATTCTATTCGAGCCAATCTCGATCTCGGTCTCAAGCCCTTGTCGAGCATATCGAGCTTGAGCAAACTCCATTATACCATCTATTCCGTTCCGTAAACCAACTAGTATAACCAATTCGAGCCGAGCACGAACTTGAAATCGAGCCTAACTGAACCCATGGAGCCGACTATATGGATACCTATCCGATACCTGATACCTATAAATTCTCCAAATTGCAGCGTGTTATAATTGATGTCGAGGAACTCCGGCATCATGCTATCGCCAAGGATGATAGCTAAGACATCGTTCTCAAGAATGTTGACGATTGAAAAGTTGCACCAACAACGAACTACATCCTCGCATGACCATACAACACCATCTTGTGGTGTGGTAAACTGCATGCCCGCAACATCATCGCCGCTGCTGCCAGCGAAAAATTGATGCTCATATAACCACAACGTTGTTGATGTTGTTCCCGGCGGCGAACAAGCTTGCATGGTGCAACACCATCGTCGTTGGCGGTGAAATAAATTGTCATATGACCACAACGGCCTTGTCATTGCTGACGCGAACTGTGCCACAAACGCTAGGCACAACAGGTCTGTTTGGTTTATGATAACAATGTCACGCCCAACATTAGACGCGCCACAATTTCTTGAGTTAATTTCTTATTTTCTATCGCCGAACTTCGCGATTCCTTATTTGCCACTGGAAAAGTTTGGCTTCCTTATCTACCATCCATATAAAGTTCTATGCCTTGTTTTCCACTCTGTTAGGTTTTCTGTTAACTACTGTGAACTGTCTCATTTTCAGCATAATTTTGAATAGACACAACGCGCTGCTCATAATGATTACTATGTATAATATATACCATTGGCAGAACAGAGGCTAGCTAAATTATGAAATTTTATCATTTCAACAATACTGATAGCTGTTAAGCAAACAAAATGCATAATCATATGAGGATTATTTAGTAATCAAGATTCCATCTCATTGAATTCCAAAGCCAAGTTAACACAGATATCTTTGATTTGCTAGAAGGAAGTTGCTAGAAGACGTGAAGCGTGTTACTGTGGCTTGGGTCCTAGGCTCCTAGCTTTGCATCATTACCTCAATTTCTTTTACTTCTCAGAAGCAACTAGCAAGTGCTTTGGGTTCTAACTTCACATAAAAAAACTTGGAAAACAAAAAATCAACCTAGGATATGAGGAACAAAAATATGCTATATCATCAGGGAATTCATGAAATAAAATAAAAGGTTAATCACCATAGATTTAGGGCCACATGACAACAATGACAGTGGCAGTAAACCAGTGGCTAAGGAGTCAAATTCATCTTGCAGCATACTGACTTAGTGGTTCCAATGTTTTCCCTAGGTACTTCGGAAGTAGAACAGACTGCAAAAAGATAATTAATTAAATTTGAAGGCAATCATCTCTTGCTATTTTGGGGAGAAATTTGCAGATATATGCTACTAGTAAATGGTAGTATTAACAGATTCACAGTATACTGCAAGATAAATATATTGCAGAGTGCAGTTGATGAAGTGTATATGCTCGCAGTCACAAGTACTATTCTTTCGACAAAGGGTTAACAAAAAATGAGGCAGTTCATAGCAGTTAACAGAAAACCTAATGGGGTGGCAAATAAGGCATAGAACTTTAACTGGATGGCAGATAAGAAAGCCAAACTTTTTAAGTGGCAAATAAGGAATCACGAAGTTCGTCGATAGCAAATAAGGAATTAACTCCAATTTCTTTCATAGGTGTTTGGTTTGTTCCACAATTATGCCTTTGCCACACTTTTTAGCTAGCTGTCTCACACGTCGTAGACTCAGCTTTTTTGCCTAACTTTGGCAAAGTGTGGTGACTAAGGTATTGTTTGGTTAATGCCACACTCTGCCTAACTTTGACAAAGTGTGGCTGAAAAAATTAGCATCACACTTGTGTCAAAGTGTGGCAAAAAAATCTATCTATGATGTGTGGGTCCAATAGTTAAAAAAGTATGTCAAACCACAGTTATGCCACGAATGAAACACTAGTTAGAGCATCTCCAATGGTGCCATGTCAATTAGTTATAAGACTTTCAACTCAGCTTTTTGTTTATGTGGAGGAGAGAAGAAGAGTTTGCTATCTACTATCTTACAGCCAGGCTATAACTGATTTGAAGGCACTTGCTATCTATTACATATGGGACCACATTTAATCTTGTAGACAATGCTATATTTAATCGTATACACAATGCTATATCTAGTACATTGGAGAGAACATTGGAGAGATTATTTATATGCTAACTATATATGACATGTCCATTTTTTATAGCTGGTGATTAGTTACACCATTAAAGATGCTCTTATAAAAACTCGGTCGTGACTAATTTTAGTTGGGTCAGATTTGGCAGCGAACGAAACGTATTCTGTTTTTTCTCGTTCGAAATTTGTGTAGACATTACCTCAAAAAAAAAAAATTGTGTAGACCTGATACAATCGAGACATGATATTAATCGCCGCGCGGTTCATATCTCGGGACGCCAAATATCTCGAGATGGCACCAACGTGTGTGGCTCAGATGTCTCCGCCGTTAAAATCTTTCTACTACTTTTCCATTCCGAGCTGACTCGAAGCGGTCGAGCCCCCAACCTCCCGCGTCGGGAAGCAGAGCGTCTTCTGGTGACGATGGAGCGCTGCCACTGGAGGAGCGCCGTCCCGGGCGCCACGGCGTCGGCTTCCCTCCGCGCCCTCCCCCTCCAGCTCGCCGGAGCTGCCCGGCGGCGCCGCCTCCTCTCCAGCTCCGTGCAGGCGTTCTGGGGGTCGGCGGAGAGGCGGCGGCGGCGGCGGAGCTTCGAGGCGCCGCCTCGGTGCCACAAGATGTATGTCCCCGGTAATTGTGCATTTTGCTTTTCATTCTCTGTTCATTGATCTTGGTAAAAAAAAGATGGATGGCAAAGACAGTTGATTGCTATAGCTAACATGTGATGCACATTACTGCCTCCGTTTTGTTCTGTTTTTGTTACGTTTGTTCGCTCCGCATATATAGGGAACATGCAGGCTAGTTATTCTTTAATGGAATTGGTATTAATCTATCTAATGAAAAAAAGAACAAAACATTTGTATAAAGAATGACGAGCATGTATGATTCCTAGGTATGCGGAGCGAACAAACATTGCGAAACGGGGCAGTAGATAATTTCCATAGATCTTAGATATATGCATGTAGCATAAAAAAAAGTAATTATCTACAGCATGTATAGATTAGTAGTGTGGTCTAATGTTTTGTTATCACAGTGCTGCTCTTTATGGCCTATGTATTGGGTATATATCAAGCAAAATTGGACTAGTTCCTTTAGCTTTTGCCGTCCTGTGTTTCAGGCTTTGGAGAGGGTTCACCGGAGAAGAAGGCGGCCAGGAATCTGCAACATTTCTTCAATTACGTGGCTGTCAGGGTTGTGCTCGCACAACTTCAGGTTGCTTTTTTCTTGCCATCGCCCATCGGTTCTTCTCACTGCTCCGTAAAGCTTCGTTAACAATCCTAAGTTGCATAACCTCTCCTATTTTTAGCACCATATTTTCATGTCTTTTCCTGTTCTTTGTGCTCTGAACTTGTTCTTTTCGCAGAACTCTCTGCTCTGAACTTCGTAGGGCCTATAAGGATATATGTGCTATGATACCATGCTATAACATTTTTTTCTATTTTTGAGGGACCTAATTTTTTGGTGATGGTCCAATAGATTTTTCATTCTGTCTTATGTTTTTTTGAAAAAATATTGATAGAGTTACAATCGAGAAGCATACGCTGAGCTCATGGACTTCGTTAATCGCAACTCCCTGAACGACGCTGATAGTTTCTGTGAAAAGTTGATCCGTGAGTCGCCAAGGCACAAGGCGTTAGGTAATCTCTGGTTTATCCTACAAGACATTTTATTTATCACTAAACTGTAGTGTAACACGATAAATTTCCATTACCTATTTTGATGATCAAAATTTAGGGAAAGAACAAATCTGAATATTTAAAATTTTCTACCCTATTCTTTTATATTTTTAGATAATACTCTGTTCTTTGTACAGTCATGTAGTGTTTCAGAGTTGGTGCTCTTTTTTCCTTGTCACTTGGATTTGTCATTTTAGCATCCTCCAATAACATTACAGCTGGACGAGTTTACTAACATCTCACCTCTTGTTTCATCATGGAAACAGCTATGAGGATTTTGGAGGTAAGCCACAGTTAAGACATTGGAATGGCATTTTCTGAACTTATCTTCTTCACCCTGTTCTTCCCAGGATTTACTCATATAACTGCAATTGCAGGTTCGATCTGCTTATGTCAAGACTGATTTCGAGTGGGACAACTTGAAAAAATTATCTTTCAAGGTCTGTTTATTCTTCTCTTGCTACTATACCTGCATTTTGTAATTGTACAGATTTCACCTGCAATCTGCTTTTATCTTCAATTTCTCGAATTGATACTGGAAGAGTACTCCGTGCTGTTTTTTTTCCTCCATGGTGTGCAGATGGTTGATGAAGCCAACACAAAGCTCATGAGGGATTATGTCCTGGAGACCAGTCACATTGAAGATGACAATCGATGATTTTCGAGTCTCATCGCGACGTCTCCTATCAACACGAGACACATCAATCCTCACCATCGATCCACAGCTATACAAGCACACAATCTGATGTTTTCTATTGATAATTATTCTTATAGAATGTTTGTGTATATGTAAGAGGTTTAAATAAATCACCAGCATGGCACTGCTACAGCACTGGACTGCAAGTCGCATGTAAATGGAACGTTGGATAATTAAAATAAAAGTATATAACTACCGATGATGTGCACAATGTTATCCTCTGTTAGGTTTTGTGTCGAATATGTGTACAAATAGATTACATGAACTCTATGTTGTAATAGGCAGGATTGGTTTAGAGTTGGAGTCGGACTCTAGTCAGTACTCTACTATATAAAGGGAGGCAATCTTGTTGTAACCAATAACAACAACTGCATAATAATAGCATAGATTTGAGAGGGTCAGCGGCCGGCATGTGGCTATGACCTGGATAGACATGCAGTATTATGAATTGGGGAGGGGCGCTCATAGTCAGAGCCCCGTAGAGGTAGGCGTAAGCCGAACCGCATTACCAAATATTGTGATCTCTTGTGGTCATTCGTGATCTTACATTGATGTAAATCCTAACATCCTCTTATTCATTGGCACCAAAATGGGACCATTAGAGCATCCCCAACAGCCTCTCTATAGCCTTGTTTGTTTCAGAATTAATATAGAGTTGCGTTTTACTGTAGCAAATTTATGATCCCCTCAAATTACGTTTTAACGAGTTCAAAAAATTATGAAAAAATATTTTACAAACTTTAAGGAGTACTATTTAAAATCCCATAAAAATGATTACAAAACATTACATCATTTGGCTTATACAAAAATAACAAATTTTCATTTAATTTAATTTAATCTAAAACAAACAAGGCCTATACCACCTCTAAAACACTATTCATGTCTCATGAATAGTGACATGAATAGTGTTTTAGAGGGTGATATAAAGGGGCTATTTGAGATGCTCTTAGGGTTGATGTTGAATATGTATCAAGTAGACTTACATTTGGATTATGAGTTATAATAGAAAGGATAGGTTGTAGTTTGGGTTAGACTTGGTATCCTGAGCTTTATACATAAATGGGCACTGTTGATGTGACTCATAACAACAAAAGTAGCAGCGTAGCCACGCAGAGTGTCTTGGTAGGCTGGTGGGTTGTGGACATGACTTGGGTGGCTGATATGCTGTATTGCTTGGGAGGAGCACACATAATCTTTTACCCGCAAATGTACATTATCAAACATCGTGCCTCCAATATTGTTCGTAGATCGCATTGCGTCAAATCCTAACAAGTGCTATCAAACTTTAAGTTTGAAATGCAAAACGTCTCCATGGTTGCACGTTGTCGGATTGGGTCACCCGATGTATGATGGGGGAAATTGTTGGGTTTAGTCCTGTTAGATGTATATGGATTGTATATTATATATTGGTTGTGTATATGGGCCTTGGTCTATCTCCTTGTTGTACTAGGGTTCTCATAGACTGCGTATATATATATTGACCCCTTTGCCACCAGATCAATACGAGTGATATTCTTAACAAGTCTCACATTAGTTATTGGTTGTGGGAAGCACAACCTAAAAGGCAAGACGTCTATCACATATTAGACTAGTATTTTTTGGTTGAATGGGCTCGGGACCTTGGTTGTGAACCTAGTTGGGCCTGTAGATCGATATAGCAAACCCAATGGGATCTAGGTCCAAGACCATATGTTGGTCTTAGGAAAAGCCGGATTGCCACACAGGTCATGGGATGGCCAGATACAGCGGATTAAACATAGAAATTAAACAACCACATCATGAGGTAACTGATTTGAACAAACAACATCAACGTTTCATAATAGCTGGAAAGGGGGCCTGCACCAGCTTTGATCCATCCCCAATCCTCTCCAATTCTTGTCCCTCCCCCCACTGCTCATGCCACCTATAGACTCTAGGGACAACCACCATGGTCGTGTGGTGTCAAGCCAGTCATTATGCAACATCAAGTTTGCCACCGACATCAAAGTGTCATTTTGGAGGCAACACACACAACACTATCAAGAGGAAGGAATTGGTGGATGCAGCTCGAGACGAGGTGTGATGCGCACTTAGGTCGGCCCGATCTTCTGATGAGAACGATACGTCGATTTGGTGCAGTAACGACGCTACTAATCCACGGGATCAGCAACCGAACAATCGCAATGTCACCACACGAGTCGATCAACCGAGCAAGGCACGGTTGATCCTTGAACCTGCTAGCAATCGAGAACAAGCAAGAACAAGATGATAACTGATAAATCAACTCATGAAAGGGTGAGATTCTGTTTCTCGTCACGAGTGGTCTAATCGACACACGCGAACACGAGGAGGGACGCACACGAGGTCAACCAAAACACAACAAAACCTAAACGTAGAAAACGGCGGCGGCCACATATATAGCGGCGGCCAGGGGCAGTGAGGTGCCCAAGGCAGCCACCACCAAACCCTAGTGATACATGGGCCATAGGCCAAAAAATACGGTGACGCAGCACCCTGAAATTCTGGCCCGTGAAATTCTTCTGCATTTTCCTGACGTTTTGGAGCGAATCTGGAGGTGGGTCTGGATCGATTAAAAAGCTTATCTCCTAAGCTTTCCAACGAGTGGTCGCACGCCGAAATCGGAGTTCGGGAGCCTGAGTTACGCCCGTTTGAAGTTGACGTGCTGCTGGATGGTCGAACCGGGCTTTTTGGCATCTTGAGCTTCCATGTGGGCGTTCCTTGAGTCGTCGAGGCCTCGTGAGTCTTGGACTTGTTGCGCCGCTTCTTCGGAGAAGGCTTGAAAGGCTGGGCTTCTGGATTAAGGCCCTTCGGCGACGAAGATGGAGCAGTGTCGATCGTCGTTGGAGCGGTCGGAGAGGAAGGAGGGGCAGCGGTCACACTGATCGTATCCACGCTGGTGATGTCCTCATCAAAGTATCTCGCTTACTATGTGAGAATGGTCTAGTGATCTTGGATTGGGCCTCCTAAGCGCTCTAGGGTGATTTAGGAGGTGATCGCATCTGCTCGCTGAGTTTGGTCAGACATTCACGAGGAGACATACGGTCGTATTTTACTACAACAATAAGTTATAAGAGTTGAAGTGCCAATTGTGGAAGAAATCATGTAACGATGGTGGCACCCAAGTGTCGGTACCTTTTTATAGGTGCCACATTGAGGAGTATTAATCTCAGCACATATGACATTACTCTGTGTTTACTGATGATTTAATGGTCTACATGGTAGTGAATTGGGAAGCCACACTTTGTGTTGATTAGTCGGTAGTGGCTTTTCTCATCTAGACTAGTTAGTTTGACTGTTTGTCTCTTCATCTCCCTCTCTCCATTTGGATGACACTAGAGACCTTTGACATTTGAGGATCAAGTGTTCCCATGTAACCATGGATGAACACCATGAAGTGATGGAAGCGACCGTAAGGTCGTGATCATTGACATGGTGGCCAGTATGTGTCCAGTGACATGAACTATTTGGCTACCAACTACACAAGGATTGAAACCTGACAATCGTTAAACCACCACAACGAGCATTGTCAACAACTGTAAAGCACAATCGACCTGATCACGAAGATTTGGTTGATGATGCAATTGAAGAACAAAGCAACAAAGGTAAAATAAATATGAATCGCAAATATAAATTAAGGTCACATGAGTTGGGGTTTCGAACTCGACTAGGTTGGTATAGTAGACATAAGTGAATTCTAGGCTATTTCAAACATACGCGTGGAAAACTAGACTAAACAAATTACAAGGAAGAAGAAGCACAATGGCGGGGAGGGGACTTGTCCACACCGGGACCCTAGGGATACATGGCTTTTGGCCTAGAAAGACAGCGACACCACAATGAGTAGATTATGTCTGCTGTATTATTTGGAAGTGGGACAAGAACTTTTAGAAAACATACGTATCTTTTAAACTTTCTGTAGAGTGGTTGAATGTATAAAATGGAGTTCATATGTAGTCTGGGTGCCTGTTTAAGGATGATTTACTTTTAGATGGTCATATCTGACTTAGCGACAAATTGAACGTCGTCTTGGGCTGGGCCTAATTGGTGGAGACTTGATGAATCATAGTCGTGGCTTGCTGGTCCTTCGGTGGTGAAGTCTTGAATGACTTGACATGAGAATTCATATCGTCTTGTCGCTTTTCTAAACCATCAGTGGAAGCAGGCGTGCCTGCTGATGTCCTCATCATGAAGATCCAGCGCCATATTCAATTTAGAAAATGAACTAATGTGCAGCCATCGTGATTCTAGAAGTTTTTCATTATTTTGATTCGAAAGACAAATGCTTCCTAGTCGAAGGAAGGATCTCCTAATCTTACCAATCCTGCTCTCTACCTATCTAGGAATTGGGGTAGACTAGTCCAAAAGTAGGTCAACCGTAAGAAGAGGACCAAATGACGGCCCACCATCGAGAGGAAGCAACCATTCTAATAGCATATTGATTAACTTGTCATATTAAGTGTAGCGGCAGGGAAAGGACATGGAAGAACTTGGGAAGGGCTAAACCATCACAATTGATCAGAAATACTCCCTCCGATCATAAAAAGAAGTCATCGTTGACTTTGAACACGCCTTTGACCATTCGTCTTATTCAAAAAAAGTTATATAAATATTATTTATTTTGTTATGATTTCGTTTATTATTAAATGTATCTTAAGTATAACTTGTATTTTTACATATTTAAACTAAATTTTTGAATAAGACAAATGGTCAAAGGCGTGTCTAAAAGTCAGCAACGACTTCTTTTTGTGACCAGAGGTAGTATCTCACTTTTGAAAAGATCGGTAACCAGCCCAAGACCCTCCCAAATAAACCTAGGAGTTGTTGTGCCAAGATTTCCTCTTAATTTTGTCCAAAATTGTGTGAATCTAGAAAAGAATTAACAGTAATTGAGATATAAGATGTCGTCTCTCGAGAGAAAAGGCTTCCTTCACACACAAAAAAAAATGTCGACAAACATACAGCTTACACAGTGCCGGCCTCTGCAGCCATGCAACTACGTACGTCTCTTTACAAATTAATTTACCACATTCACATCTGGCATCTAAATCTATCTACCAATATTAACACTCGAAACAGTTTAGAAAAACCAAAAACAGAGCGTGTTTGGGTTAGGCACGCACTTCACCGAAAGTTTAGGATTTAGTTCGACTTTGAACTAAACACCAAAACTTCTCAGGGATTGAATCCTAGTCAATAATCCTCTGACTTCGCGTCCAATTCCTCATTGTCGCCGGGTCGCCGCGCGCGCGGTTGTGCTGTGCAGATGCGCGAAGACGCCGACCATGGGCGCGGTGTTGTAGGTGCACGCCTCCGTCTGCATGTAGTTGGCGCGGCTGTCCCTGAACCGGTCGCGGTGGTCCGGCCCGCCGACGATGGCGCCGACGACAACGTTGGGGTTCGCGCCGCCGCGGCGGAACCAGCCGTCGTACCCCTGCACGCACCCGATGAACCGGCCGTCGGCGCGGTGCGAAACGATGGACGCAGCCCGGTGGTGCACCCGCCGCGGGAACCGCCGGCCGTGGCCGACCAAGTAGCTCACGCCGGCGGGGTTCGCGCCGAGGACGTAGTCGGCCTGCGCCCGCGCCAGAGCCGCCAGCTCGCCGGCGCGCGCCGCCCCGCCGGGACAACGCAGCGCCGCCACCGGGTCGTCCTCGCCGCCGGCGAGGTAGCGGGAGTAGACGGTGAGGAGGAAGGCGGCGTTGGTCACGTATTGCATGTTGTTCCACCGCCGGACGTATAGCATGCCGCCGGCGGTGCGGTTCACGTCGCCGGCGGCGCCGTTCTTGCCGAGGCACGCGCACAGGTAGTGCTCCGCCTTGGACTTGTACCGCTCCAGCGTCGCCCTGTGCTCCGGGTGCTTCCCTTCCAGCAGCAGCTGCATTGCCACGTCAAACGAAACGAATTCAATTACATGTCCATAAAAAACAACATCACATACACGCCAAGATACTGGGTCAGGCGACTGAAACTTATTCAACTATCAAATGATTTTTTGACTGTAGATTAGACACAAAGGCAGAGGGCACGTTATGGCAAGGTATGGCCCGCGCCATACCTTGGCCCAGCTAGCCCAGGGTATCCCCTAGTAATTTTCGTGTATGCCAGCCCAGGCCTAGTGGCACAGATCCGTGGGTTCGTGGCCAGCTGCCCAGACGAGCGCCCGAGCGCCTGAGCCCCCTCAGGCCTCAGTGAGATAGCAACTACAGTCTGCAGAGGCGGCGCTACCACGCTAGGGTTAGGGCCGGCCGCCGCCTCGCCTCGCGCCCGGCGCCTCGCGCCTCGCCTCGCCGCCTCGCCGTCCTCGCCTCGCCCGATCGCCCAGCCCCTTGCGCCTCGCGCCCTAGCCGGCCTCACCTAGCGCCCAGCGCCTCGCGTCGCCGCCTCGCCTGCGCCCGCCCGCCGCCCGTCGCCTCGCCTCGCCTGGGCCGTCGCCTCGCCCGGCCAGCCATCACCTCTCCCGGGCCGCCTCGCCTCACCTCGCCCGGCCGCCGCCTCGCCGCTCCCCGCTCCCCTCCCCAAGCCTGCCATACCTTATTTTTCATCCGTCCTCCGCCACTGATTAGACACCTCCAATGAGCATATAAAAGATTCAACGAAAGCATTTAGGTGTGTGAGAGAAAATTGACTGAGAGTCAAATAAGTTTTATTCGCATGATGATTAGCAAAAATGTAATTTTAAATCTACAGAACATGATCTAGAATCTTTTCTAAACGCAAAACTGTTTTATGGTCGTGCACGCCTGAAGAACAAGTCGTGCACTGTGGATTCCTTGTCTACCAGATCACCTCTTAATTAATCATGATGAGTAAGTATAATTGTGATCCGGCTATGGTCATGTACAGCTAATGCAAGCTAAGTATGAGGAGGATTAGATCGAGGAGTGGATGAGAAGCTGATGATCAATGTGTGTTATGTGTTGGTGCTGACCTTGGCGGCGAGGATCTGGAGGCCGGCGTACTTGACGTCCCAGCTGAACTCGGTGATGGCCCAGTCGGTGCCGCCGAACTCGTCGGCCATCGCCGCCGCGTAGTCGAGGTACTCCGCCTTCCCCGTCGCCCGGTGCAGCCACAGCGCCGCCCACAGCATCTCGTCGCCGTACCCGCTCACCGACGCGTAGTAGCTCTTCACCTCGCCGATGCTGCTATCGTACTTGCCCCTGTACTTATCCCCGAACTCGAACAGCTGCATGCAATGATGCAATAACACACGCACGCATGTCAGTGAGATCCCTACGTGATATCGTTGTTGATTTCATAAATGCATGACGGGAGATGAAGGTTGTTGATCACATTTCTTGATGATGAATTGCATGGTGAGAGGTACATCACCTGCTCGGCGTGGTGGAGGAGGAGGTGGGAGTAGTGGGGGTTGGAGCGGCGGAAGACGAGGGAGGCGGCGGCGAGGGCGGCGGCGGTCTCGCCGGCGACGTCGGAGCCGGGGTTGTCGCGGTCGACCTTGTAGGCCTGCCGCGAGGTGGTCATGTCCTCGGGGCGCTGCCAGCAGTAGTGGTCGGTGTCGCCGTCGCCGACTTCGGCCCAGAGCACGTTGGGCTCGGTGTGGGCCTTGAGGAAGTAGTCGGTGCCCCACTTGATGGCCTCCAGGGCATGCCGCCACTCGCCGGCGGCGGCGATCTCGCCGCCCAACTCGATGGCGCTCCACGCCAGCATGGTGACGGTGAACGCCATGGGCAGGCCGAACTTGACGTTGTCGCCGGCGTCGTAGTAGCCGCCGACGAGGTCCACCCCTTGCTGCAGCCCGTCGGCGAGGCCCGAGTGGCCGCGCCACCGCACCCGCTGGTTGTACGGCAGGTGCCCCGACCGCTGCGCCTCGAAGTACAGCAGGCTGCTGTGGAGCGCCTCCCTGTAGTCGAACCTCTCCGCCGCCTCGCCGGCGCCGTCGCCGCGGGCGGCCACGGCCAACGCAGGCGGCGCGAGCGCGAGTACCGCCGCGCTGACGGCGAGAGAAAATGCAAGCGTCTTGAACGCCGCCATGTCCGGTTTCTGTGCTTCGCTTTCGGCTGTGTTTGATCGCGCGCTTTGGCCTCTGCTTGTCCTCCTCTTCCGAGTCTCCTGAGCCTTTTATGCTCTGCCCCGTTGACCGTCGGTAGTCAAACCCCACATCTTAGTGATAGTGATTTACTAGTAGCTAAGCTGGTCTTACTGGCAGGTACTGATGATCAGCTGCTGGAAATTTATTTAATTGAGATGAACGGAGGCCAGATATGTATAGAAGCTTAGGGGGAATAAAGTAGCATTAATCGCTAGGAAGGGTTGACTTGCATCTAGCTAGCTGGGTGTTTTCGAAGTTCCAAAGCTGTTTCTGAATATAATCCAAAACGTTGTAGATGAGAAGCTTTAAGGAACCAAAAAGTATTAATAACTAGTATTGCAAAATTTGAGAATAAACACTGCTATTTCAAAAATTCAGCTACAAAATGATGAAGCATTCGACTCATAAAAAGGTAGTAAATATCCCACTTAAAATCAGAAGGAAAAAGTCAAAATCAGAAGGAAAAAGTCTATATTACACCTTGAACTATAAACCCCCTTAAATAAAACCAATATTTCACCCCCCTAAAACAAGAAAAAAGGTGTAAATAACCCCCTGATGGTGGTTTTGCCTATGTGGCGAGTGATGTGGCGGTCTACTAAATAAACATATTAAAAATAAAATAAAAAAGGGTAAGACCGAGGACGGTGCTGGAAGGGGGCCCAACGGCAAAGCTAGGCTGGCTTCGGCAAGGGAAGGAGGAGGCGCGGGGAGGGGTGGCGACGGGACGAGCAAGAGGAGGAGGTAGCGCGGAGAAGGGGTAGCACCGGGAGGAGCCAGTGTGGGGAGGGGGCGGCCAGGGAATGCGGCGCGGAGAGAAGGCTGTGGCGTGGGGATGGCGCAGTGCGGGGAGGAGGCGCGTGTAGGAGGTGGCGCGGGAGGAGGCGGGAAGGAGGCATGGGGAGTAGGTGGTGCGGGGAGGGGGCAACGTGGGAAGGAGTAGGGAGGAGAGAAGGGAGAACCGAGGTGGAGAGGAGAGAGAAGAGATGGAGGAGAGAGACGATTTATTTTAGTTTTATTATTCTTACTAAATTGCCACCTCACCTCCACCACAAGTGCAAAGGCACCCCCAAACCGTCGTCAGGGGGTTATTTGCACATTTTTCTTAATTTTTTGGTACGGAATACCTAACTTTGTAGTTCAGTAGGGTATATAGACAACGGGTCATAATTTAGGGTGTATCAGAAGTCTAATTTCGAGTGAAGTTTTTGGGCTCTCTAGCTGTGTATTTTGCATAATAAAAAAATAGAAAGCTAGGATTTAAGAAGGAATTTCCGATTCTGCGTTGACCAGAACTGAATAACTTTCATTAAATTTTTTTCATTGTATGTACACACACACCTCTTCATGCACTTAGTGTTTTTTGATAGTACATACAAATTATTACATATATACCTCTTTGTTTGTTGGGAGCATGTCTTGGGAAGTCTTGGAGCCTGGAGGTGTAGGCATTTTCAGCTTTGTTTGTCGGTGAGAAGTCAAGCTCGAAGGTGGGTTTTTTCCCGTTGACTTGGGTTGGGTAAAAATCAATGTATATGTATATATGCCAACTTCCGCCGTACGATGTCGGGAAATAAAAAATTTGAAACATGGTGTGGTCTGGAGTCTGAACAGTGATAGTTATATGTCAAAACAATTGCATTTCATATCTCAAAAAATAAGAGACTGGTTTAACAGTAGGCGGTTGATTTTTAGATTTTTTACGTTCACCTATCAATACTAGACTAGTCAACATATACTAAAAACAATGAAAAACATAAATTCCAAATTCTATTAGAAATTACAAAATATATCCATGTAGTTAGCCCCAAAACCCTAAAAACTTACAAACCATATTTCTAACAAAAACAACAATAAACCGCCATCACCTCCACCTCACCTCCACCACGTGTGCAAAGGCACCCTCAAACCGCCATCAGGGGGTTATTTGCACATTTTTCTTAATTTTTGGGGACGGAATATCTAGTTTTAGGGTCATACTACCTCCAATTTTTTTATTTGACACTTTTGACTTTTCGACACGCCTTTGACCATTCGTCTTATTCAAATTATTTTTATAAATATAATTTATTTTGTTGTGATTTGTTTTATCAATAGAGGTACTTTAAATATGTCTTAATTTTTTTTACATCTTTGCACTAAATTTTTGAATAAGAAGAATGATCAAAGACATGCCAAAAAGTCAAATGCGTCAAACAAAAAAAATGGAGGGAGTAGTTTAGGGTGTATCAGAAATCTGATTTTGAATCAAATTTTTGGGCTCTCTAGCTGTGTATTTTGTAGAGTCAAAAAACAGAAAGCTAGGGTTCTAGGCCTTGTTCTTTTCAGCGTATCGTATCGTTGCGTATTACTGTAGCAAATTTTGTTATTTTTATACAGCCTATATATTGTCATAATTTGCGGCGATTTTTTCGTGACTTTTAGTTGTCGTTCCAAAGATTCTAAAACTATTTTTAAGTATTTTTTATAATCTTTAGACCTCATTTTAAGGGCTCTCAAATTTGCTACAGTAATACGTAGATGCAACGATACGCTAAAAAGAACAAGGTCTTAGAAGGAATTTCCGATTCTGCGGGAATTTCTTCTTTGCCCTTGCTGGAAACTGAAATTGTGTCTTGTAACAGGTGAAATTCGTTAAAAAAAACCTACATTCAAATAAGGCATCAAAGCCGTCTCTCTAACCGCTTTCAAAAGAAATTGTCCGGCCGGAACAAAACGCAAGTGAAGCACCTAATTTTTCTGCTAAATTATAATCTTGACTTTTGGCACCCCCAATTTTTTAAGTATTTGTATGCATTGAATCCAACTGACAGGCTGCACATTGGTCCCCAGATGCAACAACAGAGTATAAGCTACTGCCATTGACCCAGAAGGAATCGGTGTGTCTGTCGTACGTAGCCCGTCTCAATACGTGTCGCAGCCTCGCAGCGTAGCAGAACATAGGATGACTGGCTAGGGAAGTGGCAGAGCATTAACGTTGAGAAAATGTGAGTATATATATTATCATATCATTGACCAAGCTTATTGTATACTTCGTGGACAAACCATATACTTCCGACATGGAATCTTAGCTGGGTCTATCTCAGATACGAGATATCTGGATGTCCACACCAAGCTACACTAACAAAAGAGACCACGTACACATACACGCACAAATATGTATGCATGTATGTATATATCGGTCAAAATCCGTTTCCTTCCATGTGAAATTGCCCGGCCAATCCACAACCGTTGGTGGTGCCCTGAGATTCTTGCATAGCTCCCTGAGGGTTGAATCGGGTTCAAACCCGTGGGTTCAAATGGGTTCACGCAGCTAATCGACTCCCCATTCCCCCATCGACTAGGGTTCTTCACCATTGTCCCCCAGGCCGGCCGCGGCGGCGCCGCCCCTCCCCCCATCGGCCCTCCACCCGCCCTTGATCGTCTTGGCGCCTTCCCATGAGGCCCTTGTCTCCCCCGCCGCCCCCAGCCCGGCCGCGACGGCTTTCCGATCCACTGGCGTCGCCTTCGTGCCCTCCCCCACCGGTTCCTCGTCTCCCTCGCCGCCCCCACGCCTGCCATGGCAGCGCCGCCCACACCCCAGCCCCCGCCGATGGCCCTTCCGATCCGCTGTTGCCCCTCCGTGAGCTTCCCTCATCCCTCATCTCTCCCTCTCTACACCTCACCTCTGATGTTTAGTGTGGTATAGGCTCTGATGTTTGTGTTCCGGCCAAAAACTTGTGGTTATTAGCCTATTACAATTAATTTATGTGTGCCTTATTTCTCAATTGTCAGTATCTGGGTTTGCTATGTTGTTTCGTCTTCAAGTGAACTTTTTTCAGCATCTAAATAAGAATTTGTTCTTGCAAACTGTAAACGATCTGTGCTCATCTAATCGTGTATATTGAGATGCCTTGTCCATCCTGCCAAGAATTCATATTTTTGTAAATTTCAGTCAAATAAATTTCAGCGTCATTTGGACACTTCTTGATTCAACATTTTGTAAATGTTGTTTAAACTTTATTTGTTTTGATTATGCAGCAACATTGTGATGTACTGAGATAGATTATTCTTTGCTTAAGTATGTCTATAAACACATCAGAGGGAGACTCCATGGAGGAGATTTTAGCAGTAACCCCACATAGCCATAGCTATAGGAGATCAAAAGTTTGGGAATACTTTCAGCAAAATTTACTGGTAGAGGATGGTGTTACCAAAGCTATATGCAAATATTGTCAACTGAAACTAACATGTAATGCAAAATCAGGAACAAATAGCCTTTGAATTTATATTGCTGAATATTGCCCGTCAATTGAGGATGTTGATAGGAAGAGGTTTAGATCAGCCATGAAAAAACTTCCATCACAAGGTGCATTTGTGTTTGATCCTCAAATAACCCATAAGTTAATCACTAAGTACTGTATCCATGCGGAGATTCCATTTCAAAAATTCGAGGACCCATACTTTAAAGATTTGTTTCAAAAATTCGAGGACCCATACTTTAAAGATTTGCTAATGTCCATGCAACCATCCTTTAAAACTATTGGTCGGCAGACAGTTCGCAATGATTGCTTTAGTCTATACGAGCAAATTAAGCAGGACTTGTGTGCTGAGTTGCAAAGCATTGATTCTCATATATGCCTCACCTCAGATATGTGGACCTCAGATCAAAACTTAGGGCATATGTGTATTGCTGCACATTTCATTGATGATGACTTCACTCTTAGGAAGAAAATTATAGCTTTTAAGGATGCAAAGTATCCACACACATGTTTAGCCATTGAAGAGGCTATTACCACGTGTCTCACAGAGTGGGGTATAAAGGGCAAACTTTTTACTCTAACTCTAGACAATGCTAGCAACAATAATGCAGCATGCAAATTGTTGAGGGAAAACCAAGAACATGATTTGATGTTCAACAGTGAGCACTTTCATGTCAAATGTTGTTCGCACATACTAAACCTTGTGGTATAAGATGGAATGTGTCAAATTCATATGGCGATTGAAATGATACGCCATCTGCTTAAGCATATTGATTCATCTCCTTCAAGAATTCAGTCTTTTAATATGATTGCTGATAGGATGGGACTTCCTACAAAATCGGGTTTTGCACTGGATGTTCCAAATCGTTGGAACTCCACATTCAAAATGATTGGACAAGCTTTAGAGTACAAAGTAGTTCTTAATAGATATGCTGAAAAAAATTTGAACCTTCACCAGTCGAGCAAGAGTGGACAAATGCTAGGCCATATGGGAATTTCTCAAAGCATTTGAAGAAGCTACAAAAGCTGTTTCAATTGATAGAAAGCCCACTTCTCATCTGTTCTTGCATATCGTGCTTTGCATCAGCCATGCTTTTGTAGACCAGAACTGGCAAATCAGTGATTCATTAAAGGCACTAGCTAATGCTATGCACACAAAATTTGTTAAATACTAGGAGAACAACTTCAACATTGCTCTTCTAATTGCCACTCTATTGGACCCTTCAAAGAAGCTAGATTACTTGGAATTCTTTTATGGGAGAGTGTGTCAAAATGTAGATGAAATTGATAGCAA
Source organism: Raddia guianensis (assembly GCA_036346415.1). Lineage (NCBI taxonomy): Eukaryota > Viridiplantae > Streptophyta > Magnoliopsida > Poales > Poaceae > Raddia > Raddia guianensis. The sequence goes on along the minus strand of CM070541.1, from coordinate 17,316,925 downwards.
TGTGGAACAAGCTAAGGATTGGATGAAAAAGTATTTTCAAAAATATGAGTTGATTGTAAAAAGGCATAATGTATACTCAGTGTCTAGTACTAGTGATGCTGGTCGTAGTTTTGGTTCTCCAGTTCTTGGTAAGAGGAAACTTGAGGAAGAATTTGCTCAATACAGATCACAAAGGAGAGGAAGGCGTGAGCCCAAATCAGAGCTTGATGCGTATTTAGAGGAAGAGTTTGAAAAAGGCAAGGATTTTGATATTTTGATGTGGTGGAAACAACACGCCGAAAAGTATCCTATATTATCTATGATGGCTAGACATTTTCTTGCAATACCGCTATCCACCGTGTCATCTGAGTCAGCCTTTAGTTGTGGTGGTAGGATCCTTGGGGATACTCGAAGCACATTGTCACCTGAAATGCTTGAAGCTTTAGTGTGTGCAAAAGATTGGCTCACAAGAACTCCAAATAGTGAAGTTATGCTAGCTATTGCTATGTAAATGTTCTATGCATTTCAAATTTCTATTAATAACTTAGTATTGACTTGTGCAGGTGAAAATGAAGAGTGATCAGGGTCATGAAACCGAATGTGCAGCTCAAATAATGAAGGTACTCTCTAAAATCTTGTGTATTTAGATAATATTGAAATGAAACTATAGGATAGCTCCAGAATTTTGATTAACCAGATGATATTTAGATAATATTGCATGATAATATATAGGGTAGCCCTAGAACAATACTTTTATTCAGATTTTTTTTTTGCATCCAGAACAGGCACACTTGATAATGCATTGATAGGTTTTTTTTTGCTATCCTATAGTCAGATTGGTTTTCTAGGTGTTGACAATGCATTGCCAAATAGATTTGCTTTAGTTAGTCACATGGACCAATATCTTACAGGTACTCTACATCTATGTCCTATACAATTGTGCTGTCTTTTGTCCCACTGTTACTAATTTGCGTCGATCAAGTATAGCTTTCAATTGTTTTTGCAAGTATAGATGATACATGATTTTAGTAGTGAATATATGGTTATACATGGAGATTACAGTGAATTGCTATTTGCTGGTAGCCGGCTGTTTGTTGCTTAGTATCTTGTTGTATGGCTGTTGGCCATAGGAACAGAACTGCAATGCATGTTTTAACTTGCTTCATCATGCTAGTTTGAAACTGTTACTAGTATGTCTGTCAATTCATTTTGGTCATTGTCCATTGTGTTTCCTGTGATGATTGTCACCCTTGAACTATCTAATTCCATGTTGACTTTCCCTTTTGTATTTTTTTAGTTCTTTTGCTTGGCTCTCATCAGCTGGTTTCCCTTGAAAGTTATCAACTTATCATCATGCCTAAAGTGATTACACAAGTTATCAACTTGTCAAGAAGATTGCATTGTTGGTGGCTTCTCCTGGATGCTCATGAGGAAATGAGACGTAAAATTTTGTAGCATCAACTGTTAAGTTACATGCTAATAGTCCCATGACCTTGGGTGTGAATGATATAAAATGTCTCTGCTGCATCATTTCTGTTTTCTATTAATGCCCTTAAAATGTACTAACTAGTATGGCAAGGCATCGTTTACTTGGGAGTTGACGATTGAAATGCAATGTACAATGGAAGTGCGTTAAACTGCTATGCATAGTGTACAGTGATTTGGGTTAAACTGCTTGCGTGTTGATTTGGGTTAGCTTCCAGTCGAATGGAAGTGTGTTAGCTTCCAGCCAAATGGGTTCAACCACTAGTGTGTTGATTTGAGTTCAACCTGAACTAAAAAACGGCGTCGGAGATAAAATTACGGCCCATTGCCATGGCCCTCTCCCTGACGGCCCAATCGAACAGCCTACCGGGTCCTAGCTCCCTGGAAGGTTCTATCTGGCCCATATGCATCTTGCGGAACAGCCTCCTGGCTGGCATGGTGCGTAACGGCCAAGGAATCGTGTTTGAGTCCGACTCGAATAAGAGTTCTGCGCGGCTACGTGAAGACCCGGACGTTGGTTTCCCGGATTGGAATAGGAGCCGTGATCCTCAAGACTAGGAGTACGCCTTATCTGCCTCGGGGTATATTTGGCACGTCGAGTTCGTTACGTACTCATAGTTGGCCCAGCCCGATATTCCCTCGGTAGATCGGTTTGCTCTGCACTATATAAACCAAGCCCCTACGGCGTGTAGAGGGGCCAAGACTCTTTGCATTGTTGCATATTGCTTTCCTGTACACCCATAATCTCACCGAGACTTGTTCGTCTCGCCGAGCCACCTCTTGTATTCATCTGTGATATATAAGAAAGGCTGGACGTAGGGCTGTTATCTCTCCCGAGAGGCCTGAACCAGGATAAAAACCCCTGTCTCCTGTTCGTGGTTGTTCGTGGTTGTTCGGCGTGTCTCCCATCTCACTTCTAAAGAACCTTAGCGACTTGAGATCGATATCTCAACCGTCGACAGTTGGCGCCGTCCGTGGGGATACGCAGATCGAGCATGTCGAACTCTATCAGCGATAAGGAGATTCTCCCTGAGTACTACGACTCGGAAGGGCAGGACGTTTCTTCCCCTGACGGCTCGGATCGATCTTACCGACCTAGATCGATGTCTGTGTCTGAGACAGAAGTTTCTGGATACGCTCTGGAGATGGTCTCAGGTCGAGCTCCCGTCATTAACGATGAATACGGAACCGACGATCTTTACGCTGGTTTAGATCTATCGGATTCCGGGGCTATGTCGGTCGATTCCTCCTGTGGCGACACAGTGATGACACCGTCTAGCGCGCAATCGCACGGCCACCGCATCATCAACATGACCGGCGCAGGGACTTCGAATCCTGCGCGGGTCCCGGGTCGGGAGATCGAGCGGATCGATTCGCTCGGCATCCAGATGAGGTCGCATTAGCGCGCCGCGAGCAAGATGTTGTTCGCCGCACTTTTGACGAGTCCATCAACCAAACTCTGGCGCAGATACACGACCAGCGCAAACGTCAGCGACGTAACCCGCCTCGCACACCTACGCCAAGACCCCCGGTAGAAGTTCAGCCTGCCCGGGTAGAATCCCCGTGTGGCCAGACTCCGGTCGGGCAGGACGCGGATGTCTCGGGGATCCCGGGGCCCCTGGAGCAGAGTCAGGAACGGCTCCAGGCCCTGGCAACCGTAATCAGATCCGCTCACCAGGACAATCTCGTCCTCGTGGGCGATGCAGTGGCTACTCACCTTGAGAAATTGGCCGAGGGCCTTAAGTCTATAGGTGAAGCATCATCCGGGCAGCGCGGCGAGCCTGTCCGGGTGGATTCAGACAGTGAGCTATCCAATTGATCGCGTGACTGCCGTCACCGTCGAAGGACCACTGTCCACGATCAAGCTGCCCGTGGTCGCCGTCGCTCGCCAAGTCCCCGTAGTCATCGCGACCACAGGGGCAAGCGTGCGCGCAACGATCAAGGAGGATCCCCTCGCGAGGAGCGCGTTGTCGCCACCACGAGGAAGGAGCGCGGGGGCTTATCACGGAGAGAATTCCTCCAAGCAGAAACCTCCCGCTCAGCAAGAGTTCCTCCGACCAACAGGACTAACGTCTTTTCAAGGCTAGGTTCTGCCGGGGAAGGTGGCCGGTCTTACTCCTTGGGCTGTAGGGCTTTCTCTGACGAGCTTCGCTCTGTTCGGTGGCCCTCCAAGTTTAAGCCCGGACACATGGAGAGGTACAATGGGACTCAAAACCCAGAGGAATTCCTTTCCATCTACGCAACGGCCATCATGGCGGCCGGGGGTGACGAGCTTGTTATGGCCAATTACCTCCCGACTGTCCTTGAGGGTGTCGCCGTCGCTCGCCAAGTCCCCGTAGTCATCGCGACCACAGGGGCAAGCGCGTGCGCGATGATCACGGAAGATCCCCTCGTGAGGAGCGCGTTGTCGTGACCACGAGGAAGGAGCGTAGAGGCTTGTCACGGAGAGAGTTCCTCCAAGCAGAGACCTCCCACTCTGCAAGAGTTCCCTCGACCAATAGGACTAACGTCTTTTCAAGGCTGGGTTCTGCCGGGGAAGGTGGCCGGTCTTATGCCTTGGGCTGCAGGGCATTCTCTGACGAGCTTTGCTCTGTTCGGTGGCCCTCCAAGTTTAAGCCCGGATACATAGAGAGGTACAATGGGACTCAAAACCCAGAGGAATTCCTTTCCATCTACGCAACGACCATCATGGCGGCCGGGGGTGACGAGCTTGTTATGGCCAATTACCTCCCGACAGTCCTTGAGGGTGCCGCCCGGACGTGGCTGTTCAATCAGCAAGAAGGTTCCATCTCTTCTAGGAACCAGCTATCGGGGATTAGATTACGGCCCATTGCCATGGCCCACTCCCTAATGGCCCAATCGAACAGCCTACCAGGACCCAGCTCCCTGGAAGGTTCTATCTGGCCCATATGCATCTTGCCGAACAGCTTCCTGGCTGGTGAGATGCGTAATGGCCAAGGCTTCCTGTTTGAGTCCGATTCGAACAGAGTTCTGCACGGCTACGTGAAGACCCGGACGTGGTTTCCCGGATTGGATTAGGAGTCGTGATCCCCAAGATTAGGAGATTACCTTATCTACCGTAGGTCATATTTGGCATGTATGGGTTCGCTATTTATCTCGTAGTTAGCCCGGCCCGATATTCCTCGGTAGGTCGGTTTGCTCTGCACTATATAAACAAGGCCCCTACGGCGTGTAGAGGGGACTTGATCTGGCTTTTCGTATTTGCTAGACACCTGATCTTCGCCTGTACACCCATAATCTCACCGAGACTTGTTCGTCTCGCCGAGCCATCTCTTGTATTCATCTCTGATATATAAGAAAGGCTGGACGTAGGGCTATTATCTCTCCCGAGAGGCCTGAACCAGGATAAAAACCCCTGTCTCCCTGTTCGTTGCTGTTCGTGGTTGTTCGGCGTGTCTCCTATCTCAATCTTAAAGAACCTTAGCGACTTGAGATCGATATCTCAACCGTCGACACCAACTTTGTGACTCTCTGATCGCTAACTTCCAGAGCTGTTATGTGCATCTGGGCAAGGAGGATGATCTGCACCAGATGATCCAGATGAACGGGGAGACTCTCCGCAACTTCGTGAAGCGTTTCATTAAGATTCGCAACACGATCCCGAACATCTCGGATGAATCTGTTGTCCGCGCTTCCAAAAACGGAGTCCGCGACGAGCGGCTCACCCAGGATCTCGAGATCAATGAGACCTGGACCGCCAACGACCTATTCAAGGCGACCGATCGCTACGCCGATGCGGCGGAGCGTGTTCAATACAAGAAGGCGTTCGACAAGGCGAGCTGCCCTTGACTGGTGTAGAGGAGAAGAAGAAGACCAGCGAGAATCCCGGTGACAACAAGTCCCGAAAAAAGAAAAGAAGGGCGTCACGAACAATACCGTCACGGTATAGATCGCCGCCTCCCAAAGACGGCGTAAAAGCCCAATAATAACTCTAAGGGAAAGAAGCCCGCCAGGAGGCAATCAAGGCAAGAAAGGTCCCAAATGACCGATATTGCAAGTACCACCAACACCACGGGCATGATACACGCCATCGCAGAACTCGGGCGCAAAGCTCGAGGATTTCTACAACGGCAAGGGCCCAATGCCCACCCTGCCCGAGAAAGGTGAAGCCGGTAAGGCCAAGCGCCAAACCGATGATGGTGATCGGGACGATGACGAATATCAGGAGCCCGTGAACCATATCGCCGTCATTTTTGGCGGCTCCTCGGCTTATACCTCTCGACGCAGCCTCAAGGAAGCTGCTCGGGAGGTCCACAACGTTGAAAAGGGCAAGCCTCAGCCCGAATCGATGAAGTGGACAGAGGTTTCCATCTCCTTCTCTCAGGAGGATTGCCCCACTGGGATGACCAAGCCACAGAGGCTCCCACTGGTGGTCACTCCGACCATCAACAACGCGAGAGTTGGCCGTGTAGTCGTAGACGGCGGGAGCGCTTTGGACTTGCTCTCTGCTAAGGTCTTGGACGAGATGCAAATTCCTCGTTCCAAACTTAAAGAGGTCGCGATTCCCTTCTACGGCATCGTCCCGGGGGAAGCTGTTCAGCCATTGGGGCAGGTTGTTCTGTCCGTTACCTTTGGCAGTCCAAGCAACTTCCGGACGGAATTGATCACGTTTGACGTGGTCGATTTCCCCTCCACGTACAACGCAATCTTGGGCCGGCCATCACTTGGTAAGTTTATGGCTGCGTCCCACCACTCTTACCATTGCGTGAAGATACCGGGTCCCAACGGCGTGATCACAGTCAAGGGCAATTACAAAGCTGCTCTGGATCGCGACGAGCAGTCCCTTGCCCTGGTCGATCAGCTTCCGCCGCGAGGTCCCGACGCTCCGCAGACCAAATCTGCACGCCCTAGAGTCTCCCTCCAGCCAGAGGGCGAGACCAAGGAGATTCCACTGTCTTTGGATGATTCCTCCAAGACAGTTCATCTGGGGGCCAATTTGGACCCAAAATAGGAAAGCGAGCTCATTGCCTTCCTCCGAGCTAATGCAGACGTGTTTGCCTGGGAGCCGTCTGATATGCCCGGAGTCCCAAGGGAGGTTATCGAGCACAAACTGGCTGTCCGGCCAGACAAAAAGCCTGTTCGCCAGAAGCTTCATTGCTTTTCGGACTTCAAACAGGGGATCATCATGGATCATGTCGACGGTTGAGATAACGATCTCAAGTTGCTAAGGTTCTTGAAGATTGAGATAGGAGACACGCCGAACAACCACGAACAGGAGACAGGGGTTTTTATCCTGGTTCAGGCCTCTCGGGAGAGATAATAGCCCTACGTCCAGCCTTTCTTATATATCAGAGATGATTACAAGAGATGGCTCGACGAGACGAACAAGTCTCGGCGAGATTATGGTGTATATCAGATGCTAAAAGCTAGATCAAGTCGCAAAAACTCGTCTGAGATTGATCAGATATTGGATGCCCCCTAAACGCCGTAGGGGCTCTGTTTATATAGTGGCGAGCAAACCGACCTACCGAGGGAATATTGGGCCGAGCTAACTACGAGATCGTAACGAACTCAACGTGCCAAATATATTTCGAGGCAGATAAGGCATACTCCTAGTCTTAGGGATCACGACTCCTATTCCAATCTGAGAAACCAACGTCCGGGTCTTCACGTAGCCGTGCAGAACTCCTGTTCGAGACGGACTCAAACACGAGTCCTTGGCCGTTACGCATCACACCAGCCAGGAAGCTGTTCGGCGAGACGCATATGGGCCAGATAGAACCTTCCAGGGAGCTGGGCCCTGGTAGGCTGTTCGATTGGGCCGTCAGGGAGTGGGCCATGGCAATGGGCCGTAATTTTATCCCCGACAGCTAGCCCCCGAGACTCAAGTGGAATATCTCACCAGAGTGGGGTCTTCCTCTTGAGACTCCAAGTCACGAAGAGGGAAATTTTGCTGCTACAAGGACGTGCAACAAACGACCGAGCAGGTTATTGTACTCCCGAACAGGACTTGTCCGGGACCGAACAGACCCGATCAGTACCGAGCAACTCTGTTGCGTCGAACAGGGAATCACATCTGCCCGAGCAGAGCACTCAGCCTTCAGCGCAGATGCTGGAGAAAATAGCCGTTGACAGACTCCAACGGTAACTTCCTGTCATTGCCAGAAGGAAAATGCAGACGACCGCTTTTACCTAGCGTTCATAAAGAAAACTAGCCGCTTTGTGGTAAAACCGTTGCAGAGCTGCTCGTTTAGGCCTATAAAAGCACCCAAGCTGCCCGCGGCCAGCCACTTCTGCTCTCGCGCCTTTCCTCTCCTAAGCCCTAATTCCAACCGCGCTCAACATCAACTAGCCAAACTCCACCCTAGAACTTGCTCGTCCAACCCTGGGGATCGCTATGGCCAAATTCCTAGCCACTAGCTTGACCGAGGAGGACCTGAAGGCTTGGGAGGAGGAGGGCCACATCGACGCCGGTAGCTGGAGGTCGCCTGGAGGAGGAAACTCCGAGTCACCGGAGGGAGAATTGTCGACTTGAGCAGTTCGACTGTTCGGATTGAGGTCTCCCGAGAGCGACTTCGTCGAGGCCTTCTTAAACATCAGCGGATTGGAGGTAACAAACCTCAATCCGAACTCCATCGTCCAGATGGCCGTCTTTGCACACTTGTGCGAAGGCTATCTGGGCATTGATCCGCCGGTGGGGCTGTTCCTCCATTACTACACGATAACGAGGAGCAGCTCGCGCTTCAGGCGCTTGGTGCTACTACCTCAAGCTCAAGCTATCGCCGACGACACGCTGTACCCTCGGCCACCACTGCTCGACTCGATGGGCGTATGGTGGTCGAGGTGGTTCTACAGCAAGCGGAGCGACGACAGCAAGCTCTTCTTCACCGGGAAGGCGCCGGCGAAGGGTACCCCAATGCCGCGGCCGGAGATGTCCGCCACGGATTGGTATTTGACGAGGAAGATCGCCTCCCTCGGGAATCTCGGGCTCACGGGCAGGGAGATCATCCGGGACTACACAGCGAACAGGATCTGTCCGCTGCGGAGAAGATCCTATCCCTTCTACAAGATAGAGGAATGGGAAGACATTACCAGGGAGAGCACGGGTAAGTGCCTTTAAGACTTAACCTTTACTTGTCGTCTTCATCCGAACAGGAAATAACAATCCCCTCTGTTCGGGCAGAGAAACCAACTGACGCATGGGTGACCGAGCGGGTCGACGCCATGCTGAAGGCAGCTAGGAAGGACGGCGAGGTCACCGGCCAGGTGGCCTACACCTGTTCGCGGAATGTGCTCATTCGCACGACCGAGGTAAGTTGCTCAAATCCTCGTTTGTGTCGCTGGACTTGCACTGTTGCAAATGCTAACACTTTACTTTCCGAATACACAGGAGGACCAGCTGATCCTCGGAGGGATCGTGGAAGAACTCTCTGGGTCGGAGAAAGAGAAGGCGAAGAAGAGCAAGGCCAAGGTGGCCACGAAGCCCAAGGTGGCGGCCGAGCCTACGCGGAGCTCGCCACGCCATGGCGGCCGCCAACCATCGAAGAGACCACTCGCGGCGACGGAGCGCGCCGAACAGACCAAGCGGGCGCACGGTCAGCCTAGCGGGAAGAGACCAAGTCCTTCTCTCCTCACCGAGCAAAGCGACGAAGAGGTAAAGAATATGACCCTTTGGCTTAGGCGTTACACGCGGGCTCACCTGGGCCATATGGCACGGCTACGGCAGGTCGCCGAGCAGAGGAGGCTCGAGGAAGAAGTCGCGCGCAAGGAAAAGCTTCTTGCGCTGCGCGAGAAGAGTGCTCAGCTCAGCAGGGAGCTGAGTTCATCGCCGTGAACACCCGAGGGTCAAGGCGAACAGGCCGCTAAGGAGCCCCCGAGGAAGAGGCGGAAAGTTCCAGCGAAGAAGATCAAGATCAAGCCTTCCACGGCAGGTACGTAGTAATGAATCTCTGTGACCTTACCCACTTTCTGACCGTGTTGGGCTTAACATCTTCTTATTCATCAGCTGTCCAGGAGGAGACTGCCACGGACGACGTCGAGACGGCGCTCGAGCGATCGTTGCTCCCCGAGCACCTACACGGTACATCGCGGGCAGTGAGGCTGGCCAGCCTCATGGACAGATTGGCGGCGTGGAGCCTGCTCCTGCCAAGCTCCAGCGAGCAGCTCGATGCGCTCAAGGGCGCGGTGGAGAGGCTGGAGGCAGAAGAGGCGGCGAGCGGCGCCACGGACAGTGGGGCCAAGGCAATGGCTCCGCAAGCTGCCCCGGGTGGGACCGAGCAGGCGGTCCTTCCGGGCACTCCGTCGCAGGGGCAGTCCATCCCTGAGCCGGCGGAGACGATCGACGAGCAGGGCGAAATTCCCGCCGCCGAAGTACAAGAAGAGACCCACGAGCAGGCAGCACAAGTTGCCCTGCCAGTGGAGGCTTCGGTGTCGTCCGGTGGAGCGGCACCGACCTTGCCCGAAGGTGACCGGGCAGAAGTGGAAGAAAAGCAGGAGCGGGGGGACGAAAGCGCTTCGCCGGTAGCCCCTGCTCCCGAGCAGAAGCGTTCCCGCAGGATGAAGGAGCATAGAAGACGGCGGCAAGAGCAACGCGCCAGTCTCATCCCGCACAGGCGAGGATTCGTGACGCATGGTCTCGAAGATCGCCTGCGACGGGGGCTGAAGCATCGGCTTGGCAAGGTAAGCCCCAAGACCAAACCTAGTTCAGTTGAGCTATATCATCGCGAAGCGGCTGACTTGTTCTTCTCCCTCAGGTCCTCAAGGACACCATGGAGGAGCTCGAGGACGGCGTCACCATCGAGCGGCGCCAGATCAAGGCCCCTCCGAGAGCACCTCCGGACGAGGGAACCTGAAGCGGGGCCCTCTGCACTAGCCCAAAGCCAAGCTCGCAAGGCAAAAGCGAAGAAGCTCAAGGCCGAGCCGACCCGAGAGGCGTTCTCAGTCTCTCTTAAAGAAGCCGAGGAGCTGCCAGGGCCGGGAAGGCGAGCACCGCTGAAGAGAAGCCGGCCGCACGAAGCGGCTCGAAGAGCAGCTCGCCGACGCGTCCCATTGGCGGAAGGCGCTTCGGCGGACGCCGAAGCTCAAGGCCCACCGCCAAAGAAGAGCCGACATCCGCTGGACTCCAGCGAAAATCTCAACCACAGGGCTTCACAGAAGAGATCGAGGAGATGCGCGGGATGGCGGTGAGGGCGATCACCGCGAGAACAGGTCAAGGAGCTGGACGAGCAGCTCAAGACCGCCGAAAGCAACGAGCTAGTCGAGCGAGGATCGACCACCAGCCGCGCCAAGACCAAGAGGTCGAGGCCATCCGGCAAGCCGTGGCACAAGCCAAGCGGAACAAGGAGGAGATCGAACGCCCGAGCTGAAGCCCTAAAGGAATCAAGGCTCAAGGCGAAGTCGCGGCGCCTTAAATTAGAAGTCGAGGAGCTGAAAGAGCAGCTTGCTCTAAGTAGCACCCCTGTAGAATCTGGGGACTTATGTACCTGCACTTTCGACACGTAAACTTACCATTTTCCCGCAAAAAGAGCAAAGAAAAGACAAGAACGAAAGCAGAAACTAAGAGCAGAGCACGAAAGCTAGAAAGTTTGAAAACCGTAGCACGCTTAGCCTAACTCCCACTTCACAGCGGTGCTCGAGAACCCGAGTTTGCGAACTCGAACGGGTGCACAAGAGAAAGAGCGACACCCTAGCCCCGATGCATTTAACGATGCTCGAAGACCTAAGATTGCGAATTAGAGCATGTGCGTAGAGAGATAGAGCGACACCCGTATCTTGCGAATTCGACTCGTTCCATAGACTGCTCGTTAACGTAAGTTAGGCAATTCCAAGGGTAACCGAGCAAGAAAAGTGCCTCTGCCGCGGAGGGCTTACTAGAGCGGGCTTTGCCATGTGGTTGTGCCGTGAGCGGTAAGTGCCTCTGCTGCGGAGGGCTTACGAGAGCACTTAGCCGCGTGGCTGGATGCCATTTTACGCAACTTCGAGTATAGGAACTTGTTGAAACTGGATACGAGCAGGAGAAAATCCTTAAGATTGCGGAGCCAAGTGTTCGCAAGGTCGGGCAGCCATCAAGTGTTACCAGAGAGAGGATAGTCTTGACAAGACAGAGGTGAAAAGGCCGTGAAGATTTCACTATGAATGGATTTAACTTTACATGGAGCCCGACAGACTTGGACGAACAAAGGCACGAAATTTCACGAAAAGCACGAAGCTAAGCAAACAGAGAAAAACCTACACAAAGAACTTACGAAGCTGGTCGATGTTCCAAGTGCTGGTCAGCTCTCTCCCGTCCTCCATTGCCAGCGAAACGGCACCGGGCGAAAGCAAGGGAAACGATCGTGAACGGACCCTCCCAACGGGAGTTAACTTGTTGGCATTGGACAGGTTACGACACGGCGCAGCGAGGTCGCCCGCCTTCAAAGCCCTTGGTCGAACTGTTTTGGCGGCGTGTCTGCGAAGATCTTGCCGATAGCGCGCCATTACGACTTGTGCCCGATCGCGGTACCTTCGAGGAGGTCGAGATCGGTAGGCGCTCTTGCTCGCCATCAACCAAGTTGACCGAGCTCGTGGCGAGGCGAACCGAGTACTATTTCGTGGGCGTGATGGCTTCGTGCCATAGACCAATTGGAAAGGAGTTTCCCGGTTGCGGTTGGCGTAGAAAGGAATCGCCCGAGGACGGAAGGAACTTCGTCGACCTGTGCTTTGTTGTGCTTTCATGAGTGCCGCGAACACGCCGCCGTTTAATACCCTGGACAATCTGTCCGTTAGCTCGCTCGACTGCTCCATTGCTCTGTGGATGTGCCATAGAGGTGAAGTAGACCTTGGTGCCCAGCTGTTCGCAGTATTCTTGAAATAGCTCGCTTCTGAACTGGGTACCGTTATCCGTGATCAGCTTATGGTGAATCCCGAAGCGCGTGACCACGTTGCTTTTGAAAAAGCGCAAATTGTTTTGGCTCGAAAAGATTTACACGAGCTCGCCTCAATCCACTTTATAAAAGTGTCGATGGCGACGAGTAAGTGTGTGTAGCCCTTGTACCCCTTAGGGAATGGGCCGAGCAGATCTAGACCCCATGTGGAGAAAGGCCAAGATGGGGGGATCGTTTGGAGCTCTTGGGCGAGCTTATGTGCCTTCCGGGCGTGAAATTGGCAAGCTTTGCACTTTGTCACGATCTCCCTTGCCACAGGCACCCTCATGTATGTCCCTAAGAAGGAACACACCCTCCTGCTGCGAGATGCACTTGGAGAGGACTCCCAGAGCACCTCGACGGTAAAGGATGCCGTCCATAAGCTTGTATGGAGCAGCACGCCTTGTAAGCCGGGAACGCTCGGCTTCGTCTTCGGGCAGTGTCCCATCTGCAAGATACCGGACAAATGGCGTTGTCCAATCCATGATCTGCTTCGATGACGGAGACAAGACCACTGCTCGCTGTTGCCTCGTCCGGAGACGTGATTGAGGGCTTGTGAAGGTGCTCGACGAGCACCCCTGCCGGAGCAGGTTCTCGTGAGGATCCATACTTGGACAGTTGGTCGGCCAGAAAGTTGTCCTTTCTGGGCACGAAGAGCACCTCGAAAAATCGAAAGTGCCGCTCCAACTTCCTCACTTCAACCAGGTATCGCGCCATTGAGTCATCGCAGCACTGATACTCCTTGTTGACCTGGTTGATGACCAGCTGTGAATCTTCCTTCATAGTCAGCTGTTGGACACCGAGCGACTTGCACGCTCTTAGTCCCGCGAGGAGGGCCTCATATTCCGCAGCGTTGTTAGTCGCCGCGAAGTGTAGTTGGATAGAATACTGGAGTTGCTCTCCTTGGGGGGAGATGACAACAAAACCAGCCCCCGAGTTTCCAGTGCGCGAGCCATCAAAAAACATGGTCCAAGAGGGTTCATCAGGTTGCTCGGGAGCTTCCTAGGATTTGGGCGGGCAAGTCCATTCAGCAACAAAGTCAGCCAGGACCTGGGATTTGATAGCCGTTCGAGCAGCGAACAGAATATCGAATTCTGCTAATTCCATTGCCCACTTAGCTATTCTTCCTCCGGCTTCCTTGTTCTTAGGATTTCTCCAAGAGGGAACTTGGTCGGGACTAGTATTTGATGCGCCTGAAAATAATGGCGAAGTTTCCTGGAGGACATGAGCAAGGCGTAGAGCAACTTCTGGACCTCAGGGTAACGCTCCTTTGATCTGTGAAGCACCTCGCTCACGTAATAAATTGGCCGTTGGATGCCTTCCCTTTCCACCGTCAAGACCGCGCTCACCGCTTGCGGCATGCAGCCAAGGTAGCGCAAAAGCTGCTCGCCGTAACGCGGGGTAGTCAAGACAGGTGGGTTGGACAGGTATTGCTTTAGATCTTGGAAAGATCGTTCAGCCTCCTCCATCCATTCGAAACCATTGTGCTTGCGCAGGGCCTTAAAGAAGGGCAGCCCGCGTTCGCCCTGACGGGAGATAAACCTGCTCAAGGCAGCCATCCGTCCGGTGAGACTCTGGACTTCCTTAACGGTAGTCGGAGCCTGCATATTTTCAATGGCCTCGATTTTTTCAGGGTTGGCAGAAATTCCTTGCGAACCAATTACATAACCGAGCAACATTCCAGATCGAACACCAAAGGTACATGTCGGGGATTAAATTACGGCCCATTGCCATGGCCCACTCCCTGACGGCCCGATCAAACAGCCTACCAGGGCCCAGCTCTCTGGAAGGTTTTGTCAGGCCCATGTGCATCCTGCCGAACAGCTTCTTGGTCGGCACGGTGCGTCATGCGGCCTAGGATTCCTGCTTGAGTCCGACTCGATGTAGTTCGCGCGGCTACGTGAAGACCTTGACGTTGGTTTCCTGATTGATTAGGAGTCGTGATCCCCAAGATTAGGAGGTTACCTTATCTACCTCGGGATGTATTTGGCATGTTTGAGTTTGTTACGATCTTGTAGTTAGCCCGGCCCGATATTCCTTGGTAGGTCGGTTTACTCCGCACTATATAAACAGAGCCCCTACGGCGTGTTAAGGGGGCCTGGTCATCATCTTATAACTTATCGTGCACTTGTATCAGATAATCTCGCCGAGACTTGTTCGCCTCGCCGAGCCACCTCTTGTATTCATCTCTCGATATATAAGAAAGGCCGGGGCGAGGGCTATTATCTCTCCCGAGAGGCCCGAACCAGATAAAAACTCGCTCCTTGTTCGCCGTTGTTCGTGGTTGTTCGGCGTGTCTCCTATCTCCTTTGAAGAACCTTGGTTGACTTGGGTCGATATCCCAACCGTCCGACAGTGGCGCCGACCGTGGGGACACGCAGATCGAGCATGTCGAACTCCGCTCCGATCTGAGATACTTCCCGAGGGCTACGACTCGGATGGGCGGATGTCTCATCCTCGTCCGATTCAGACGATCTGTTCGGTCTCGAACACTTTCCGCATCCGAGGCAGATATCTCTGCCTACATGGCGGAGATAGCCTCAGATCGCACTCCCGTCATTGACGACGACTACGGAACCGATGATCTTTACGACGGTTTAGATTTATCGGATTCCAAGGCTATGTCGGTAGATTCTACCTGTGGAGACACAGCGATGACACCGCCTAGCATACCTTCAGCGTGGCCCCCGCAAAGATCAACATGGCCGGCGTAGGAACCTCCGAGGATCCCGCACGGCCGTGGCGGCTGGCGAGGTCGGGCAGATTAACTCTACTCGGCATCAAGACGAGGCTGAGCAGGCTGCTCGCGAGCAAGACGTCATTCGCCGCAGCCTCGACGATTCCATCAATCAGACCTTAGCACGGTTTCGCGACCGGTGTAGCGGCAATCGCGACCCACCTCGCGTCTCGGCGCTTAAGTCTCGGGCGGAAGCTTCCTGCTCGGGTCAATTCCCGCGGACCGGACTCGGTCAGGCGACGCGGATGGTTCAGTGGATTCCGGACCCATAGATCAAAGTCGGGAACGCCGAAGCTATAGCAACGGTCCTTAGATCCACCAATCAAGCCGATCTCGCCCGATGGGCGTCTTTATGCGCTCTAACCTAGAGCGACCGTCAAGGCCTAAAGTCTCTAGGAGAAGTCAACAACTCCTCGAGCAACAGCCAAACCGCCGGAATGATTCGGACAACTACGATCGATCGCATGACCCCGTCACCATCGAAGGATCACCGTCCATGAGCGGTGCTACCCGTGGTCGCCGCCGCCGCCAAGTCCTCGTAGTCATCGCGACCACGGGGCAAGCGCCGACGCTGATGATCACGGACGCCCCTCGTGAGGAGCGTCGCCGCCACCACGAGAAGGAGCGGTGGATTGTCCCGAGAGAGTTTCTCCAGCCGAGTCATCCTGTTCAGCAGGAGTTCCCAGCAACAAGACCAACGCCTTCTCAAGACTAGGTACTGCCGGGAAGGTGGTCGGTCATATGCTCAGGTCATAGGCTTTCTCGACGAGCTTCGAGCTGTCCGGTGGCCCTCAAAGTTCAAGCCCGGTCACATGGAGAGGTACAATGGGACTCGGAACCGGAGGAATTCCTTTCCATCTACGCCACGGCCATCATGGCGGCGGGGTGACGAGCTCGTTATGGCTAATTACCTCCCGATCGTCCTTGAGGATGCTTTGCTCGGGCGTGGTCGTTCAATCGGCAGGAGGGTTCCATCACTCATGGAACCAGCTTTGTGACGCTCGATCGCTAATTTCCGGAGCTGTTACATACGTCTAGGTAAGGAGGATGATTCGCACGGATGATCCGGATGAACGGGAGACCCTCCGCAACTTCGTGAAGCGTTTCATTAAGATCCGCAACACGATCCCGAACATCTCGGATGAATCATTGTCGCGCCTTCAAAAACGGAGTCATGGCGACGAAGCGGCTCACCCAGATCTCGAGATCAACGAGACTGGACCGCCAACGACTTGTTCAAGGCGGCGGATGATATGCTAACGCCGGCAGCGCGCTCAAGACAAAAAGGCGTTCGACAAGGGCGAGCCGCCTACCCTTGACTGGTGTGGATGAGAAGAAGAAGAGCAAAGAAGAATGTTCCCGGTGACAAGAAGTCCGGAAGAAGAAGAACAAAGGTGATGCGAACAATACCGTCATGGTATGGATCGCACACCTCCTCCCAAGGATGGGCGAAGAAGCCCAACAATAATTACAAGGGCAAAAGCACGCTTTCGGGGAGGCGGAACAAGGCAAGAAAGGTCCGAGCGACCGATTTTGCAAGTTCCACCAAGACTACGGGCATGATATACGCCATTTGTAGAACTTGGGCTGCAAAGCTCAAGATTTCTACAACGGCAAGGGCCCAATGCCCACCCCGCCCAACAAGGTGATGCCGGTAATAGCTGTTACAAACCGACGATGGTGATCGGGAAGATGATGATGAATATCAAGAGCCCGTGAACCATATCGCCGTCATTTTCGGCGGCTCCTCGGCTTACCTCTCGGCGCAGCCTCAAGGAAGCTGCTGCTCGAGGTCCATTAACGTCGAAAAGGCAAAACCTCGGCTGAATCGATGAAGTGGACTAAGGTCCCATCTCCTTCTCTCGGAGGATTGCCCCACCGGGATGACCAAGCCTCGGCTCCCCATCGGTGGTCGCCCGACCATCGACAACGCGAGAGTTGGCCGTGTCTTAGTGGGCGGCGGGGCGCTTTGGACTTGCTTTGCTAAAGTCTTGGGCGAGATGCAAATTCCTCGTTCCAAAGTCAAGGAAGTCGCAATGCCCTTCTACGGAATTGTTAGGGAGAAGCCATCAAGCCGTTAGGGTGTTGTCCCGCCTCGTCACCTTCGACAACCCATGCAACTTCCGGACGAGTTGATCACTTTCGACGTGGTCGACTTCCCATCGGCGTAACGCGATCTTAGGCGAGCCATCTCTCGGTAAGTTTATGGCGTGTCCCTGCACGCTTACCATTGCGTGAAGATACCGGGTCTAACGGTGTGATCACGGTCAAGGGCAACCACAAAGCTGCTCGGGCTGCGGCGGCGATCCCTCTCCTCGATCGACCAACCCGCCACTGCAGTCTCAAGTTCCGCACCAAGTCACTTGCGCCCTAAGTCTCCCTTCACCAGGGAGAAACCAAGGAAGTTCGGCTGTAAAGCAATGATACTTCCAAGAGCAGTTCATTTGGGGCCAATCTGGACCCCAAATAGGAAAGCGAGCTCATCGCCTTCCTCCGAAGCTAATGCAGATGTGTTTGCACAGGAGCCATCGACATGCCCGGAGTCCCAAGGAGGTCATCGAGCACAAACTAGTTGTCCGACCGGACAAAAGCTGTTTCGCGGTAAGCCGTCGCCGCCGAATTCAAGCAGGATCATTAAAGATCGGCAGCAAGCGCTTTCATTGCGGGTTCATCCGCGAGGTTGATCACACGAGTGGTTAGCCAACCCTCGTCATTGTAAAGAAGAAAGGCGGCAAGTGGAGGATGTGTGTCGATCACACAGATCTGAGCAATTTGCTTGTCTTAAGGACAATTTCCGCGCCTCGTATTGACGGTGGTCGATCTGACGTGAATGACGCCAACTCTGAGTTTTTAAATGCTTACTCCGGTTACCACCAAATAAGCATCTCCCGAGGATGAAGAAAGACGCCTTCATCACCCCTTGACACTTTACGCTGCTCGACCATGTCTTTTCGGTCTGCGCCAATCTTTGGTGCCACGTTCAGTAACAATGGAAGACCTTCCCGAGCAGCAGGAAAAACACGGAGGTCTATGTCGGCGACATAGTTGTAAAAACAAGTATGCTCGGATCATGTAAAAGACACAGCGAGACTTTTCATAATCTCACCGAGCATCGAATAAAATTAAATCCGAGAGAAGTGTACATTTGGTGTTCGATCACGGAATGTTGCTCGATTATGTTATTGGCTGCAAGGTATTTACGCCAACCACTGAAAAAATCGAGGCCATTGAAAATATGCAGAGCTCCAACTACCATAAAGGAAGTCTGAGCCTCCTTTGGGCGGATGGTTGCTCTAAGCGAGTTTATTTCCGTCAAAGGCGACGGGCTGCCGCTTCTTTAAGGCCTAGCATAAGCACAATGGTTTCGAATGGGCGGAAGAAGCCGATAGATCCTTCGGGATCTGAAGCGATACTGTCCAATCCTCCGTCTTGACTACCCAGCGGCATGGCGGCGGCTCCTCTTGTACCTAGATTGCCGCCTGGCGGTGGCCAGCGATCTTGGCGGTCGAAAGGGAAGGCATCTGACGACCAATCTATTACGTGGCGAGGTACTCCATGGATCAAAGGCGTTACCACGAGGTCGAAGCTCCTCTATGCCTTGCTCATGTCCTCGGGAAGCTTCGCCACTACTTCGAGCGCATCAAATCTGGTCCCGACCACGTTCCCTCTGGAGAAATCCTACTGAACAAGGAATCTAGCGGACGTATAGCCAAGTGGGCAATGGAACTAGCGAGTTTGATCTGTTATTTGCTGCCCGAGCGCTATTAAGTCACAGTCCTAGCGGACTTTGTCATTTGAATGGACTTACCGCCCAAATCGAGGAGCTCCCGAGCAACAGCGATGAACCCTCTTGGACCATGTTTTTCGATGGCTCGCGCCTTTGGAAACTTCGGGGCTGGTTTTGTTCTCATCTCCCCTCAAGGAGAGCAACTCCGATATTCTATCCAACTACACTTTGCGGCGACTAACAGCATGACTGCAGTCTGAGCCCTCCTCGCGGGACTAAGGCGTGCAAATCGCTTGGTGTCCAGCGGTATTTGTGAAAGGAGATTCACCGGTGGTCATCAATCGAGTTAACAAGGAGTATCGGTCTTTGCGATGACTCAATTGCGCGATACGGTTGAAGTGAGGAAGTTGGAGCGGCATTTTCGATTTTTGAAGTGCTCTTCGTGCCACTGGAAGGACAACTTCGGCCGACCAGCTATCAAGTATGGATCCTCGAGAATGCTGCTCGCGGTGCTCGTCGAGCACCTTCACAAAACCTCAATCACGTCTCCGGACGAGGCGAAGGCAGTGGTCTTTCTCTCGGATTATCGGCAATTGCCAATTTGGACAACGCCATTTGTTCGGTACCTTGCGAGATGGGACCTGCCGACAGCAAGCCGGCGTTCGGCTTACAAGGCGTCTTGCTCCATACAAGCTTATGGATGGCATCCTTTACCGTCAAGGTGCTCTGGGAGTTCTCTCCAAGTGCATCTCATAGCAGAGGGTGTGTTCCTTCTTAGGGACATACAGGTGCACAATAACAATCCGCCTCCTTGAACTACAGTGCGGCAAAGCATTTCGCATAGGCTATTATTGGCTTGCGTTACAAGATACCGGGACATCGTGACTAAGTGCAAGGCACGCCAATTTCACGCCCGGGAAGGCACACAAGCCGCCCAAGACTCCAAACAATCCCAATCCCTGGCCCTTTTCCACATGGAGTGCGGATCTGCTCGACCCATTCCTAAAGGGGTACAAGGGCTATACACACTGCTTTCGCCGCCATGACACTTTTACAAAGTGGATTGGCCGAAACTGTGTCAATCTCTTCACGCCAAAGCAGTGTTAAGCTTTTCAAAACAACGTGGTCACGCAGCTTTGGGATTCCCATAAGTGATCACGGATAGCGGTACCCGATTCGGCGAGCTATTCGAGAATCTGCGAGCAGTGGTACCAATGTCTGTTCGCCTCGTGGCACATCCACGAGCAATGGAAATAATCGGCGAGCTAACAGACGAGATAGTCCGAGGTATTAAGCGGCGGGTATTTGCTGCACTCGGCCGCAACGAGGCTGGAGATTGGAAGTTCCTTCCGTCCTGCGGGCGATTCGCTTTTCTGACGGCCAAGGCGGCAAAACTCCTTTCCAGCGGTCTATAGTGCGAAGCCATCTTGCCGCCCGAAATCATTACTCGGTTACGCCTACGCGAGCTTCGGTCAACAATTGACGGCGAGCAAGAAGCGCCTCCTCGATCTCGATCTCCTCTCGAAGGCACAGCGACGGGCACAAGTCGAATGGCGTGCTACCAGCAAGATCTTCGGCCGACGCAGCTGCCAAGTCAGTTCGACCAAGGGCTTTGAAGGCGGGCGACCTGGATTCTGCGCCGTGTCGAAACATCCAATGCCAACAAGTTAACTCCTCGTTGGGAGGAGCCGTTCTGATCGTTTCTTCTACCTTCGCCGAGAATTTTACTTTGGCTATGGAGGACGGAAGAAGCTGACCAGACACTTGGAACATCGACCCGGCCGTAAAGTTCTTTGTGTAGGTCTTTCACGTTTTCTTAGCCTGCGCTTTTTGTAAACTTGGCGCCTTAGATTCGGTCCAAGTGCATCCGGGCACCATGTAAGTTCAATCCAATAGTTAAGTGAATTCTCGCGACCTCTGCCCCTTTTCACTTCTTGTCTTTTGAAGACTACCACTTTCTCTCTGGTAACACTTGATGGTGCCCAGACCTTGCGAACTCTTGGCTCAGCAATCTTAAGTTGTTCCTATCCGTGTCACGGTTTCAATAAGTTCCTAAACTTTCGGGTTGCGTAACATGGCCTTTCACCTTGCGGCTAAATGCCTCTCGTAAGCCCTCCGCAGCGGAGGCACTTCTTTTCTCGCGCGACCACTTGGTAAACTCGCTCTTGTAAGCCCCATGGCGGAGCACTTTCCTTGTTAGATTACTCTCAGGCCCTAACTTCACGTCAGCGAAGCGAGACTGGAGACGAATCGAGGCAAGGTATGGGTGTCGCTCTTTCTCCCTTGCGTGCTCGAGTTACCATAGCTTGAGTTCTCGAGCATCGTCGTCACTGAGGGACTAGGTGTCGCTCTTTCTCTTGTGCACTGTTAGGTTCATGGCTTCGAGTTTCGGCAGATACTGAGAGGGGCTTCAGGAGTTAAGCGAGGCGCTCTGGGTTTTCTTAAACTTCCCTAGCGCATTCGTTTTCTCTTAGTTTCTGTTAAACGTTCTTGTCTTTTGCTGCTTTCTTTTTTGCGGAATAAAAAGGTAAATACGTTATTACGATACTCAAAAGTTTGGTACAAGGCCCTTTAAGGGTTCTGGCCTTGGTGCTACTTAGGAACAAAGCGCTCCTTCAGCTCCTCAACTTCTAACAGGCGCCCGCGACTTCGCCTGAGCCTTGATTCCTTCCGGGCTTGGCTCGGGGCTTCGATCTCCTCCTTGCTCCGGCTTGGCTGTGCCGGCTCTCTGCCCGGATGGCCTCGACCTCCTCCGGTCTTGGCCTTGGTGATCGTTGAGCCTCGCTCGGCTGACTTCGGCCTTTCGGCCGTCTTGAAGTACTCGTCCGCTCCTTGACCCTTTCTGCGGTGATCGCCCTCACGGTCATCCCAGCATCTCCTCGATCTCTTCTGTGCAAGCCCATAGGTCCGAGATCTTTGCTGAGACCAGCATGATGCAGTCTCTTCCTTGGCGGTGGGTCTTAAGCCTCTT